>OY744524.1:163933168-164308168 GCA_963556195.1 Sepiola atlantica | reverse complement strand
TGAACAACAACTGTGCTGCCATGTTCCGTTTTCACTCTCATGATAAAGAAAACGACAAACTAACTAAACAATATTTTTATTTAAAAAAAATAATAATCTAAGATGGCGACTAAATGATTCGAAATATTTTCTTTTATTTTCAGAATATTTCCAGTTGGGACAAGGCATCAAGATGATTTGTTTATTTAAGATATTTTTGCTATGTTTCATATTTAGTAAGTTATGTTCTTGATTCTTCTGAAAAAATGTCATTCTATGTCCAACAATCATTTGATATCGTTGTTAATATAGTTGTGTGTTTTCTTCTAATACCAGATGTTTGGACAATGTTAAAACAATCGAATGTTGATTTTCTGCGTACGCAAATTCTCTTTTGAAATATCGTCAATGTGTGATTATTTATCAACAAACACTTAGAAAAATAAAGTTATTTATTTGAGAAAAATGTCTCTTGTTTTATTGGTATTTATGTAACGCTCATAGATTGGTCAGTTTAATTGACTTTTCTTGCCCTTTTAAGGATCGCGTGGATTGGTCCCAAATATACTCAATCCACTGCTTCCTTAGTGGTCACGTGAGCCAACCCGTATAAACTGAAATGCCTCTTTTTCCAATTTCACTACTCCGATCAACGCTGGTTAAAAGTTAGCAGCATTACGACACAAGCCCCCTGTACGGCCGTAACAAGGGAAGCTTTTCTCCTACGACTGAAATTGGTTTGGTAAGTTGTAGTGCTGTGCAACTAGTGTATAAGCCGAATTGTCCTTTATCACGTTTTATGGTTGTTTAACAATGGTTGGAAATTGGTACTCGTCTCGCCAATATATCCACACTGTAATACGTGCAAATTACGTTATGGTTCGATCTTGATTTTAAGGTTGGGTTGAGTAACGGTAGAATTTGTGACGAAATGTTTGAACACTTGATATCATGTTTCTGATTTTTTAGATAAGGATTGATAATATGTATTAGTTGGATTGTTCGGACTACTGTTCTCATCTTGGATGTTATTTTGGCATACATAGTTTATACATCTTATCAATCCTTATCTCAAAAATTCAGAAACATTATATCTAATCGGTACAGACCCGAATTAATACGAAAATAGAAACGACTCAACGCTCTTTCCGTTTCATAAAGATATCACACATTTTTAATTCTTACGACCTTTGTTGAAAAAAAGAACAAAAACATATTTCCGCCATTCAACAATAAGAGCCATTGTCAAGATACACCTGAAGACGGTCGGATGTTACATCAGCCAAAACGTTGTGAAAATAACACTTGATCTCATGTATTGATGCATGTGTTATTACCGCGTTGGTTAGCTGCTTGTGCTTTGCTGTTGGGTGATGTGAGAAATGATAATTGCGATTCTGTTATTTTTTGTTTATTATTGTATACTAAGGGTCTCTGTCTATTGAGTGTTGAGGGTTTGAGGAGCGGTGCTATTAAAAAACGCTGTGAGAAATAACACAGATTGAGCCAGATTTCTCCGATGGAGGAAGATTTTAGGAAATATTAAATTCACATGCAGTCCTCAGTCGAGTGTATTTCACGGTCAAGAGATAAAAACGTTAGGTTTTGCAGTTCTTACATGGAGGTGTCGACATCCTCCCACATACAGCGCCTGATATTCCCAAGTGGTCACCTATCTGGCAGTGACCAAACTCAACGTCGCTTAACTTCGGTGATCTAACGAGTACCGGTGTGCCAACGTGATCATGCCGTATAAAATGTATATTAGAAGTAAGCCTATGTGTATATTGTATTCGGTGGGTCTAAAGCAAATACATTTGATGCGTACACACGAGCTTGTATAACTAAATTCTTGGGGTTCATCGGATGATTGCTATCAAAATCTAAGTATATATGACAAGCCGTATGTTTGGTGTGTAACGATGTGGTGATTAGTCCATTACTAACTGACACTAGTATATTGATAAATATAGTAGATGTATAAGAGTACTTGAATGGGAATTTTATAATGTTGTGGCAACTGTTTAGAAGTTCTTCATATAAAATATGTCGTCAATATATTTGGAATAGTTTGTGTTTTTTAGGGTGTAATTGGGAAGTAATTTCCTTGCGACGTCGTACATGAATATATTAGCATAACTGGGAGTCATTTATGTTCCCATCGTACTTCCTTGGTTTTGTAAGAAATTGTTGTGTGCAAGAATTTATCTTGCACATGTTCATTTAAATAATTCCTCTCAAATAAAAGAACAGCAACTCGTAATTCCATGTCATGAGATACGTTGTTGTAATGTTCTGAGATTTCCATAATGACGAGTAATGCTTTATTTGGTAATTCTTCATTATTTTGTAGTATGTTTATGAAGTGTGTAGTGATTTTAGTGTAGCTGGATATAGTGGGTAGTAAGTATCTGAGGATATTTTATTTGTGATCATAAATGCATTGTGTGAGTGAGCCGATTCCTAACACGATCGATCTTCCTTGAGATAGGATTTTCAGAGAACGGGTTAATTGGTGTATTGTTATATAGTGAGAACCGCGTTTGAATGGAAAGGTCAAAGGTGACACCAAGCACAAGCCGCGAAACCACGTGATTTCCAGGCGAAGTTTTTCGCTCTTTTTGGCTGGCAAGACTTCAAGCAGAGAATGCGTGTCTGGGTGCTGTCCCCAATGGGGAGTAGCGCGCACAGAGTGGCAGGATGTAGCGAGACAGGCTATCTATCTATCTATCTATCTATCTATCTATCTATGTCTCTCTCTCACACACACACACACGCACGCGCGTATACAAGTTGTTTTTCTGTTTTCTGTGACTGTCTATTTTTTAAATAAATATTTTGTATAAACATTGGCGTCTAAGTGAGTTCATCAACAGACGAAAACAACCTGGGTTCACAACGACGACACAGGAGTATAACGGTTTATATACCCATCAGTAAGTGAAAGAGCAATGATATGCCGCGAGGATTATGGGAGGGTGTGGTTGATTAGAGTTTCGGAAATTCATTAGGGAAGTTTGAGGATCGCGTAAAAAAAACAGATTTATTTATTAGAAGTGGGCTATTCAATACATATTTTTCATGCGCGCGGGCAGACTCCAATTATTTAATGAAATTGTGTATTTCAAGACATACAGCCTTCTTTAAAGATGTTACTTACTTGCTTATAAAAATTGTTCCCCCGCCCTCATTTCAGGCTATTTTTCTCTAGTGATGAGTAGTTTGCCTCCGACATGCAAAGATGACATCTCACCCGGCGTGAATTCCTGTACGAATACAACGAAATGCGGCGTTCGCGTTCATCTACCAGCCAACACGTTCATCATAGACGGTAAACATGCTCAACTCGAATCCTGGCCTTGGTTGGTTCGTATCTAACATACTGGTTTATTTTATTTTTATTCCATTTTATTAGGGATGGGATAGCAAATTGTTAATGTTATATTGATACGAGAGCAAAATGAAAAATAATCCTCTTCACATAATGCCCGAGTATCACTTCCGGTTTGAGTAAGTAAAAAGAATTCTCCTAAAATTGTTCATTGAGAGACCAATCATGAAGTTGCTGCTAAAATCGAAATGGCTAAAAATGCCGAGTGATAATCGACTTCGTGTAAATAAAGGGCCTGCTTTCTGACCAAAGTTATATTTGTCCAGTTCTACATATGAACATGAACAGCAGTCCATTGCCAACAGTTCAAATCTACGCCGGAATGCGTCATTTCACGTACATCTGAAAGTCCGAAGTCGGCGTTACTAAAGTTGATACTGCAAATGTGAGTGAGAAAACTCGATTGTATTCTTTTAACAAAAGCTAACAAATCTAACGAGATAAGTTGATTTTATTTAAATGAGGAAAAAATATTTTTAGTTCATTAATTAACATTGCTTATTTAAATTCTCAGTTTCTTGTAAGGTGTTAACCGAAAGGAAATAACTAAAAGAAAATGTAATATTATTGAAAAGCATTCCACATTTAAATGAATATTTTTAATAAATACAATATTAATATTGTAATTCTTTAATATTGTTGAAAAGAAATCCTCTTATTTTCCTTAGTTTTCTCAGGTTTTGTTAAAAAATACAATTTTCGGATTCTGCCGTCAGTGACAAACTTTCCTCTACACATAAGATATATATATATATATATGTATATATAAAGTGGTGTACTAAAAGCGAACTTTTAGGAAAAGTGAAACCTATTGTGAAGAGTATATAGCTCAGTATCCAGGATAGAGCAGGTAGAGTGAAGAAGAATGGAAAGGAATTAGTGAAGCAAAAGTCAAATCATAATTCAATTCAATTGCTCAGAGCAAGGTATATTCCGCAAAAAGGGCAATTTATTCAAGTTAAATTTTCCTTAAGCCAGGCTTTTCAAAGATCAAAATCTTATCATCAGAGGAAGTCGCTGGGATAGATAAGTTGGCAAAGGCCAAGATTTAAAATTTGAAAAAATAAAATAAAAGTTGTAGGGGGAAGAAACACAGGGCAAAATTCTGCCCGAATGCAAGCAAATGTCCGATTGCTAAAAAGTCCGGTGTCGAAAAGTCCAGCGGAGAGAATGAGATGTAGATAGGTAGGTCGTTAAAAGGCCCAAAAGGTTGTGAGAGAGGAATCAAAGTTAAATTCCAAGAAGCCACAACTTCAGGTGCGGCGAAAATAGAAAATCCAAAGGGTAAAATGTCCAATAAGTGCAGGCAGGATATATATATATATATATATATATATATATATGTATATATATATATATATATATATATATATGTATGTATATATATATATGTATATATATGTATATATATGTATATATATATATATGTATATATATGTATATATATGTATATATATATGTAGATATATGTATATATATATGTATATATATATATGTATATATATATATGTATATATATATATGTATATATATATGTATATATATATATGTATATATATATGTATATATATGTATGTATATATATGTATATATATATGTATGTATATATATATATGTATATATATGTATATATATGTATGTATATATATATATATATATATATATATATATATATATTACTTTTGTATTTATCTATAATGCAAACTGATTTTTAAAAGAAACTGTGTCTCTTTTCCTCCACCTCATCGGCAACGTTTTAATCATTTTCTTCTTTCATCTAACCATGCACAGTTTATAACATTAAGAATAGGAATAAAATTGATTTCATATTGGAGACGAGATTGGGGGATTGTGTTTTTACCAATGGATTCCAAGTCCAATGACAAACATTTGTTGATATTAGATCTAAAGATGACCAAGTTGTAATCAGCGGGAAAGCGGCCCCGCAGTTCCATATGTGAGAAGCCGTTGCAAATAATTTATGTCCATGGTCATTCCGCCTGACTAGGCACATGCAGGGAGAAAAGCTAAGTCTTCTTCCGTCGGAGTAGCAATACGAGTTCTTGCTGTGAATGTCTTATAAGAACAAACCAAAGACTTAGTCGAGCAACTTTCATGGAAATAACGGCAGATACAAAAGAGAGACTAGCAATGTCTCTTCTGTGAGAAAGGGTCTGCAGGGAGGTGAAGGGGTCACCCACCACTGAATTCTGAAGTCGATGTTGTACTCTGTCAAGGCAGGAAAGAGTGCTCGGGGGGGGGGGCATCTCCCTAGATGCGGTAACAGTACTTCATCGTAGGACATATCTGGCTCTTAGCTAAATGTGTGTTGTGAAATGAATTGCATTCAAATTGTTTTGCCTTTTTCTCTTATATTTGTATTGCTATTTCCTTGCCAGGTGTCGGTCAAATTCACGGGGGTTGACATGTGTGGCGGAACAATAGTAGACAAAAACTGGATCGTAACAGCCGCCCACTGTTTTGATAGGTACGTACAGATAAACCTCAACAATGTGCAACATGTTTTTTAAAAAATAATTCTTCAAAATTTATTTTAGAAAAAAAACTCTCCATGAAGCCTTATTTCGATGTTGAAGGTAAACTTTAGACATTTGTTACCTTTTTACATTTCAAAATACAAACTACCTCAGAATGGGATCAAAGTGTAGTATCTGTTCTGATACAGGAGGATATAATACCATGAAGTAGATCCTCTTTTCGGGAGTGACTAAGGGTTTATTTCATTTCCTCTCTTCTTTTTGGGGGCAGAGCGTGTTTATTGCCTGAGGGGATCTCATCTGGAGCTAATTTTGCAGCCGAGCCAGGGTGCCCCTTTGTGAGGCGTTTAAATAGTATTACTGCTCGTGATGATTTCCCTTTTGTTTATAATGAACTATTCTAATTTTTTCATTCTTTTCTTTATTTATTACGTTCGACTGTTGATAAATAGAGAAACAACGAAGGAAGAGTGAGTTTCGTGTAAGTGTTCGAATTTAATTTTGTTATTCTAACGGTAGCAATCGACTTTTTCTTTTTTCATCAACACTTACTCAAAAAGAATCAGCAGTAAACGTTGTAGTGTAAATAACATATCATGGTTTTATTAGGTTTCATTAAGTAGACAATGTAGATTATAAATAACGGTTAGAATTTAATTATAGCCAGAAATAAAACTTAGAATAAGGAATGAATAAGAAAAAAAATCACCGTAAAACGAATTAGAAATGTAAATGAAATGAAAGGTTTATTAGTTACGCAACGAACAGATTCCGAACGCCATTTGCAATTTTCGTATTATTAACAAAATCAGCAATTTCTTTGGCTAATCAACAGAGAGGATAAGCCAATGAAAGTCAATAGAGTATATCAGTAAGTGTATATTCATAGGATTTTCATCGCTAATCGCGCAAATTGAATGAACGCATCTTATTTTAGATACGTCAAAGTATCACGTGGCTCGATTTGTCACTCTTAAGTTTTAAATAACACTTTTAGTTTGAAGTAGAATTTTACTTAGGCTGCTGCACTTGAGAATAAAATAGCATATTTTGTCATTTGTTATGCTTAAATTTAAAATAGAGGATGACCAAAAAAAATCTATTTCATTAAATCGTTAATAAAATTCACAATTATTTCTGCAATCGAACCATATTTGGTAGAAATAAACTCCAGTCAACGCCTAACTTTTCCACCAGATTTCAGTCATGAATGTCCAACAGTCTTTGTTTTATCACTGTCCAAGACTTGGATACGATGTGAACAAGTGTCAATAACTCTGATACGTTCCTCTCTTGGCATTGGACTGTAAAGGCCCTGTTCAATTCAGGAATTATCAAAGAGTTCTTTTGATAGAGGTTATCTTTGAAATAACCTGACCGATGAAAGATCTGAGGAGTTAAAGTCTGGTAAGTGTGAGGTCTATACAGGAGCACACCTCCTACTGATCAGACGATTACGAAAGTGTTCTTCCATATCATTGAACGGAGATAAAAACAAAGACTGATGAGTACCCATGGTTGCAACTTGGTGGACAAGTCAGGCATAGACTGGATTTTATTGGTACTAGATATGGTTTGATTGCAGAAAGGATTATGAATGTTATTAACGATTCAACGGTAGACATTTCTTCGTGGTCAGCCTGTAACATTCAATCAGTAAATGCGCGGTATTGATTCACCACAGCCACCCACCATAAATTGAATGAGCGCATTTTAAGAATAGTTTTTACTTTTCCGTAAGTCTCAGAAAATGAATGACAAATATTATTCAATTTTATTGTTTTAATTCAAAATTCTAGTATTTACATGAGGAATCCTAGAAACTGGACAATCGCCGTTGGCAAATATCATAAATACTGCACAGACACAACCGAACGACAGTTGCAGGTTGAAGAGATCCTGATGCATCCCGAATACGTCAAAAGAACTAATGAAAACGACATCGCCTTGTTAAAATTAAGCCAACCAATCGACTATAATTGTCGAGTGCGGCCTATATGCCTACCCATGGGCCCGCAGCATTTATTGATTGGAGAAAAATGCTGGATTGCTGGCTGGGGAATGACGCTCGGTGAGTTAATGATATTCATTTAACCCTTTCCTCCCAAACGAATGTTTTTTTTTTAAATTAACCATGTCTCCACGTGAGTTGGATTAGATATAATGTTAGGTGTTGAAATATTAACAGAAATTTACATTCGTATGTTTTTTTATCTGTCTTTATTTATTTTACCGGATTGAAAGAAAAGAAAGGCTTCAAGAAGTGGGCAACTAGATATATACATTTGTATCCACATTTAGGGGTCATTTTTGTTTCAGTCTTAAAAACCTCCACTCGCTTACGAACTTATTTTTTTTATTTTCTACATAGCTATATTTGTTTAGAATACATATTAAACTATTTATTTATTAAATTATTTGTGTACCACAACAGTAGTTAAATTAATTATAAATATATACATATTTATCCACATTTTGGAGTAATTTTTATGTATGCCTTAAACACACCACAGTAGTTAAATTAATTATATATACTAGCAAATATATGCTTCCTGCGGTCGCATATTTTTGCTAGGCTGCCGCGTCAGAAATGAACGCTCACGCGTAAACTGATGGAGCCCCAGTCATATTTCTTGGGTGGTTAGACATTGATTTTCTTTGTTTATGACCAAGAATATTTTAGTTGAAAATAAAGAAAAAGAAATTTCGATCCCACCCCGATTTTTGTTTTACCCTCCCCCATGAATAAAAAATATTTTTAGTTTAAAAAAAAGAAAAAAAAATGTTGGACCCTCTTTCAATTTTTTTATTTCAACCTACCCCTTACATAGAAATATTTTTAGTTAAGAAAAGAAAAAAAACATTTTTGACCGTCCCCCCCCCCAATTATGTTATCCTCCCCTATACATATAAATATTTTTAATTAAAAAGAAATTAAAAAAAAAGAAAAACAGTAAAAAAAAAATCAAATACAACGAACACGATTAGTTATTTAAATGCTATCGAGAAGAAGTTTACTTAAATTAAATTCATTAGAATATGGGTGTGTTTTTTAAATAGTAATTTTTAAATCAATTATTATTTTAAATAAACAATTTGATTCAATAAAATTGTTAAAATCAACAATTTAAAAAACTAAATACAGCGAACAGTATTTTTCAAATCGGAAAAGGGTGTACCTAAAATAAAACAGTTAAAAAATCGGTACTCTTTTACTGTAGGACCCGCGCTAACTTTGACCATGACCCTAACACTAACCCCTAACCCTAACCCCCCACTTTGACTCTGACCCTAACCCTAACGACGGGGGCAAAGTTAGCGCGGGTCATACAGTGAAAAAGCACCAAAAAATCAAATACAGTGAACACGATTAGTTATGTAAATGCTCTCGGAAAGAAAGTTTACCTAAATTAAATTCATTAGAATGTGTGTATGTGTTTGTTTAATGACATTTTTTTAATTAAACAATTTGATTCTTAAATTAGTTATATAGTTTTCCAGTACAATGTGTTAGTTTTTTTGTTGACAGAAAAGAAACAAAATCACCTCTTTTATTTTAATAAATAAAACACGAAATAATAAAAACAGTTTGTAAATAAAAGCTTTAATCATGAACACAGTTAAGGTTGTAAGAAGATGATAATAGTGGAAGTTTTTCAAATCGGAAGAAAAGGTGTACCTATAATGAAAGTATTAAAAAATCAAATACAGTAAACACGAATAGTTTTTTTAAATGCTCTCGAAAAGAAAAAGTTTACCTAAACTAAATTCATTATAATGTGTGTGTGTGTTTTTAAAGAGTAATTTTTAAATCAATTATTATTTTAATCAAACAATTTGATTCAGTGAATTTGTGTTTTAAAACATAATGGCTAATAAGATTATGAAAATAAACAAACTCAGAACGTTTTAATAAAATAAATAAAAGTAACACGGTAAATGCCAGCGTTTTGTTTACATTTTAAATAACGTGCCCGTCTTGCGTCCATACTGAATAATAAGAGATAAGTAACCAATTACAATGAAGTAACGCTGGCTGTTCAATCAGTTTCGCAATAGATATATTAACTACGTAACTCATTTCATATATGTATATATATATAAATAATAAAAGAAATAATTATAATTTATAAGTAAGATTATTAGCGAGCAAAATAGCATAAATACATGTGGAAATCTGAAGAAAACAATCATGAGTGTATATTTGCGAATGCTAATTTATTAGAAGTTTAAAAGCAATTAATTATGTAAATTGAGAAATGCGCATAGTGTTTACGACGGTTTTTGTAGTAGTATATAAAGAGGCTAGGGACTAAGTAAATAGTAATATTACTCTGATGAAGTTTCGGCTTCAGACAGACACACGGACAGACAGAGATACAGACAGATAGATACATAATCTCCATTATTAATATATATATATATATATATATATATATATATATATATATATATATATATATATATATATATATATATATATATATATATATATATATATATATATTTGTATCCATATTTAGGAATCGTGATATGAAAGAATCAATTATCCTGTCAGAGATTGTGTCAAAAAATGAGAGCGACAATAGTTCATTTCTTCTTTCAAAAGCTATAAAATATAACTATCACATAATTATATTATATACAATATATAAAATTAAGGCGGTCGGATTTTCCAAGTTAGACCTAAATAACAATGTATCTGACACATCAATATTCTATTCAGACAAACGAGTTTATTCTTCGTATCCTTGCAGCATGTCCTATACAGTAAAGAAAAATCATAATTCGCTTAAGTTCATTTCAGAAAATACTTATTCCGGCTCAGAGGTTTGTTAGACTGGCATCATTTTGTTTATGCCTTTAAAATCACCAGTCGCTTACAAAATTATATTTTTTAGTTTCTACATTCCTATATTTGTTTAGAATACATACTAAACTATTTATTTTTTTACAATTATTTGTGTGCCACAATAAACTATTTGTTAATGAAAATTGTTTGTGTATCGCAACAGAAGTTAAATTATTTTTCTTTCATCAAACTAGTACAATTCGTATCCATACATTGTCACAAGCCGTCGATCTTTCATTCTGCATAATAGATTATAAATGATGCAAGCGGCACTTTATTATTCGTTACCGATGCATTTTTTTTATGTAATTTATTATCTACTTAACGCACTGTTTCTTCCTTTAAACTTAATTATAAAAATAACATTTTTATCTTGACAAAAACAAAAAAATAACATAATGGATAACACCAGAAACGTTACCCTTAAACAGAATTAAATTAAATATTAAAATAGTAATGTCGTGTTTTTTATCTTTACTCAAACTAATGTTTACATTTTCCCATCAATTAAATGATATCATTCGTCAACCTTTAATGCTGCATAATATATTTTCCATGGTGCAAGGGGCCTCACGCATTAATTCCTACGGTCTTGGTTCTGTGTTTTCCTTTAAAATTAATATTAAAAATAACTTATTCTCTTAATAACAAACAATAAGTAATTATGTATAGTGTCCGCGTGTGGTGGAGAAAGAAAACTTCGCCGATTTCAATACACCTTTTTACAGTATAAGAGTTTTGACTTTCTTATCATAGCATACATTACATGTCAACATCAAATTCCAAATCAATTACAGGAGTAAAACGACTTCGGTTAAACAGAATTAAATAAAACATAACGAGAGAAATTACGTCTTCTTTTTATCAGCGTAGAAAAACCTCCACAATAAGCTTGTTTCTTCAAACATTTCTTTAAGTGTCTTATCTATAGAAACAGTGTTTTACAATTGACTTTGTTTTGATTTCTTCTGCTCTACGCCCTACAACATCTTGCTCTACGTCCTACGACATTATGCTCTACGTTCTACAACATTCTGCTATACGCTCTACAACATTCTGTTCTACGCTCCACAATATCTTGCTCTACGCTCTACAACATCTTGATCTACGCCCTACAACATTCTGCTCTACGCCCTACAATATTCTGCGCTACACCCTACAACATTCTGCTCTACGCACTACAACAATCGGCTCTACGCCCTACAACATTCTTCTCTACGCCCTACAACATTCTGCTCTACGCCCTACAATATTCTGCGCTACACCCTACAACATTCTGCTCTACGCACTACAACAATCGGCTCTACGCCCTACAACATTCTTCTCTACGCCCTACAACATTCTGCTCTACGCCCTACAATATTCTGCTCTACGCCCTATCTTTTTATCTATATACCTATTTGTTTATCTTTGCGACGATTAATTTTTATGAAAGAAAATTGCGATGACTTTTTTAATGTAACAAGGTTTATAACATTAATAACATTTTTAAGGGCTTTAAGATTAAAAAAGAAACGAAAAGAAACGAAAAGAAAGCTTTGACAACTGTTTGTTTTTTTAAATGTCCCAAAGTTTATAACATTAATAAAAAATATTAAAGTCTTTAACATTGCAATAAAGAAAGAAAATACGAGGATAGTTGCAGAGGAATTCCCCTTTGATCGGTGACTTTCTATACAAAAGCGCCCATATATATACAGGGTGATTCATAAGTCACTTCACTTAGCTATTTAAAATGATTACCATATGAAGCACAAACATACTATGAACTTTTGATAATTGTTATCTTACTCTCTAATTACTGCTATTTGTTATTTTAAATTTGTTCGTTTATATATTTGTTTCTATATATATTTATTTCATAATCAATCAAATATGCTACAAAGAGTCGTAAATTCCTTGCAAAAAAGAATGGAGCTATGCATGCAGAACGAAGGTGGAAATTTTGAAAATTTGCTGTAATTTTAAACTCCCATAAATGAATTTGTTGAATAAACTTTCTGTTTTGTATATCCGTATTTTTTAACTTTAGAATTTCAAAAATAAATAGCTACGTGACTTATGAATCACCCTGTATATATATATATATATATATATATATATATATATATATATATATATATATATATATATATATATATATATATATTGGATAGATTTCTAGTATTTGTTAGAGCTTTATAATTATAATAAAATATAGTGAATAACTACAGAAATGCAATCATATTCCGATCATAGATTTCATTAAGTTATTTGGCCTGATGAGATATATGATGGAAACACGATTGCATGTATGTGGCCATTCACGACACGATATTTATTATTATTATTTTCAAGATTTTATATATTAATCTAAAATATTTTTTTTTTAATCGGGAAAACATTACAAAATCAATAATGTAAAAATAAGAGCGAGTCAGAAGAAAAGAATAGAGCAGAAAAAATGTGGGATGAAAGAAGAGACAAATATTATACAGAATGAAGGGCAACCTGTTGAGCAACTTTTTTTTTGTTCTTTTAATTTAGGTTGGAAAATGAATAAAAAGGAGTTCCAGATGTTGTCAACTAGATGTATGCACTTGTATCCAAATGTAAGAGTTATGATATTAAAGAATAAATCATTGTTGTGTCGGATTTTTTTTATTTCACTTATATTTAGTTTGTTTTATAGTAATATAAGTTGTTGGTGTTGAACTGTGGTGTTTCTAGCAATCATGTAATTATAGGGCCACTTGGAATGACCCTAATGCGTATACAAAGTCACTTTCAACTGTAGTATAGTATATTTTCTTGAACTGCCCAAGTCATTTTAAAAAAACTACTCTACGTTTAATCTTCTTCTCAGTGATTCTTCTTCATAAACCAGAAATATTAAAGCAATTATTCAATTATTAAAGATTTTGCGGACGTTTAAGTGCATGTGAAGCACTCTTTAGCCTTGGAAGGCAATCATCTAGAGATGGTGCCTCGATAAAAAATACTGGTCCCCATCACCACACCGGGTTGGCTTCGGGAAGCGAATTTAGCCTATAAAAATCTTGCCCCAACTAAAGAAAGTGATTTCTAAAGAAAGTTCATGTGGTTTGAAGACCTGGCAAAAGATAGTATATATTTGAAGTCAATTTCTAAAAGCCAACACATGCCATTTTCTGGGGAGTCACCGTGTATTTTCTATGATAAACCACGTGCCTTATCTGAAAATAAATAAGGGTCAAAATATATATATTTCGGAAGAATCTGAGATGAGTGTAAACGATTTTCTTTCCATTCTTTTTCAGGTCATGGAAATGACGACATTGTGAATGAAGTGATGGTCCCCATCATCAACCCCATACTTTGTAAATCTTCCGACTTTTATGGTCGACGGTTTCATTCGGACGTTATGGTCTGTGCCGGATATCGTAATGGCGGAAAAGATGCTTGTAACGTGAGTCTTCTTGATAAATTAATTCCGTGTGCCAGTGGTTCCAGAATGGTGTATCGCGCCACACACTGATGCGGCATGAGAGACTGACAGCTGCGCTGGAAAGATTCGAAGACAATCAAAGATTTTTTGTTTAATTTCAAATGTATATGTAACTGCATTGTTTTATATTTTCTAGGTGTCTAATTACAATATCGAATACAACTTTATTAGCTGTTTTTAAAAAATATATTTGGTGTCTCGTGTATTCAAAAAATGTGGCCTGGAGAAAAAGGGTTGAGAACCAGAGTTACACACAAAGTCTGTAAATACAAAGTGACCCCCTCCCCTAAAAAAATGTTAGTAAAATTGTTAGTAAAATTTACAATCCTTTCTACAATCCAACCATATTTGGTACAAATAAACTTCGGTCTGTATCTGACTTGTCCACCAAGTTTCAGTTATGAATGAATGTAGTATTTATTAAGGGAATAAATTAAGAAATTACGACTGATAAATATTCGGTGTTTGCTTGAAGTCAAATATTAAGCCTTGTTGTAAAAAAAATGTGAATGATTATTATATATTTGAGCATCCGTAGAGTTTATGAGCCGTGAAGCGAATAAGATCTATCTTACGAAGTATTTGAATCTAGTGATTCGAGTAGCTGTTAGAGAACTTGTGAGTGACAGAAAGGTATCTCCTCCGACTATCTTTATGGTATTACTAATAAAACCGAAAATTATTGGGTGGATTAAATATTAAAAAAAAAAAAACAATTTTTGATCATGACACGAAACAATATGTTCATTATCTTACAGATGAAGATTTTTATGCAACTTTTATTTACGGAACAATACCGGTTAATCAAATAGAGAAAACCTCACTTTACTTTATATATTAGATTATTGTTATAAAACTTTATCTGGGGAGATATTTAGCGCTTTGTGTGTGCAAGATCTGCTGACTTGATACGGCTCGGGTCCGATAAGTTAATTTTTTTATGTTATCATATATATATATATATATATATATATATATTATGATATTTACAAATAAATATTACATAATTAATACCTACAGACGCTACCGTTTCAATCTTATAGCTCTCATCAGTGCAGGAAAGTAACAATTTAAGACGGTCGGGAGGCGCGAACCCAGTTCACAGTGTCAGCCTAGAATCTGCATATATATATATATATATATATATATATATATATATATATATATACACACACGAGGGGTGTTCAATAAGTAATGCCCCTGACCCACTTCCGGTTGTCTGATCTAGATTAAATTCTTCATGTGTAATGATTTATATCTGTATGTGTTATGTTGCAAAAAACAGCTCTGAATTGATTATGGTTTCTGATTTACAGGTGTTTGAACTGAGTCTCGTGTGAAATGAAGCCAGTTGAGTGTCGCACGGTTATCCGGTTTTTGTATTTGAAAGGACGCACACCAAAGGAGACATTTGATGAAATGAAAGAAACTTATGGTGATGATGTCCCATCACATGACTTTGTAAAACGCTGGTATCGTAAATTCAAACATGGCCGGAAGTCTGTGGAAACAGCTTCCAGACCTTCTCGTCCCTCTTCTGTCATTGATGAGGCATCTGTCTTTCAAGTTGAGGCTGCCATTTTAGAAGATCGACGCATTACTATTAGCCAAATAGCCCAAGAGGTCAAGATTAGTACAGTCTGTGGAAACTATTATTCATGGCAATTTGCATATGCATAAGGTGTTTGCGATATAGATTCCCAGGTTGCGCACACTTTTCCAGAAGCAATAATACATTGAGTGCTCGAGGATGAATTTGGAGATGTGCCAAGGAGATGAGTCAAAGTTTTTAAAAAACTGATTGCACAGGATGAAACTTGGGTCCATCACTATGATCCAGAGACAAAAGCCCAGTCAATTCAGTGGAAGCACTTGGACTCACCACATCTAAAGAAGGCAAGGGTGCAGCCCTCCGCTGGCAAGGTCATGCTCACAGTCTTCTGGAACCAGGACGGAGTAGTGATGACAGATTTCCTGGCAAAAGTACCACAATTACAGGAGCCTATTACGCTTCACTTTTGATGAAATTAAGAGAAGCTATCAAAATCAAGAGGCGGGGCAAGATCAACAAAGGTATTCTCCTCCTGCCAGACAACGTTCCAGTCCACAACTCGCATGTCGCCATCAGAAGCACGGGTGTGTGGCTATGAAATACTCCCCCATCCCTTTTACTCTCCTGACCTTGCACCCTTTGACTTTCATCTCTTCCCAGCCATGAAGTTGTTTTTGAAAGGAAAGCATTTCCCAGATGATGCAGCCTTTATTTCTGATGTTACGACGTGGTTGGAGGACTAACCTGGGGTGTTCTACAAAAACGGTGTCCAGAGCTGCATCAAATGATGAGAGAAATGCATAACTCTGGGTGGTTCCTATGTAGAGAAAGACTAATAACTGTGCCAAGTTTCATTAATCTACTTCTATGGGTAATGGGTCAGGGGCATCACTTATTGAACGCCCCTCGTATATAATTGTGTGTATTTAGACAGCATTCTTTCATTTAAGCAACTATTGTTAAACAAAACCACATTTCTTTGCTTGACTATACCTTTTTTTTTTTTTTTCGATTTTCCTAATAATCTTTTTTGTGTAAAAAAAAACATCAATGTTCACGAACACTCTTTTGATTTTTCGTCGAATAATCTCTTAATGACAAATAAAATGGATATAAAGCTGAAGAAAAATATATGAAGTCGTAAAACACCAAAACGACAAGCCGATGTAATTCCAGAAGAACGTTTACAATTTAAAAGCTGTTTCACGGTGCTATTTCCACTTTTATTCGTAACGAAACTTCTTACATGTTTAATTCGCTAATTATACTTGAACAAAAAATTTTTTTCCCTCTTCTTACTTTTTACTTGTGATATTGCCCTTTATTCAAGATGGCTCAACTTATTTTATTTAAATGTATAATATATATATATATATATATATATATATATATATATATATATATATATATATATAATTATTTGTTTTTATCTACATACGTATACGTTTCATCCTTTACGGGAATCGTCAGTGTAGAGACGAATTATTGACACCGGTCGCCGGACCCGAACCAAAACATGAGTTACATTTAAAACTCAAACGTCCCAGCCCGCACGGCCGTTGTCAACAACTCGGTAAATCAGCAAGAGATTAATCCTATTTAAAGGCAGTTTTCGTATATATATATATCTATCTCTATCTCTATCTCTATCTTTATCTCTCTCTCTCTCTATATATATATATATATATATATAGAGAGAGAGAGAGGGGGAGAGAGAGAGGGGGGAGGGTGGAAGAGAATGTGAGAGCGAGCAAGAGAGAGTGGGAGAGAATGAGAGGGGTCATTGTGTAGACTGAAATTGTGCTGTGTTTAAAATACAACTAAGAATGGCCTAAAACCGATCAAGTCGTGTTCAAAAAAAGTGCTCGATGCAAAATTTCAGAGCTGTATATAAAATATCAGTTATGCAAAGTAAACTTTATTTCATTGTCCTATATCATTGATGTTTATTTTATATTTTACATATAATTATAATAATTGGTTAAGTTATCAAACGGGTTACTACATTTTTAGTTTTAAATGTTGATCCACAAATATATCGAAATATCTGAATTAAGTCTTTTTTTTTTCACATTTGCAGGGTGACAGTGGAGGTCCGCTAATTTGTCAAAGGAATGGCGTATGGACATTATCAGGTAATTGATAATTCTGATTGCTTGAATAGATCAATTAGTCTCTGCCTCCCCGAGAAAGTAACAGAGTCGGATTCTATGGTCAAATGTCAATTGTTGTTTATCTCACAAGATGGAAACTTTTTCACAATTCAACTCGTTCGTCTTTATAAAATGGAAAGAAAAATGCATATAAAGAAACGTTATTTTGGTTACCTATTTTTAAATCTGTAAACGACAAAAACAGAAGAACGAAATTGTAATGATACAATATATAATGTAGGTATAGTCTATTATATAAAGGGCAGTTGTCTGTGTGTATATATTATGTATGTATCTATTTATGTATGTATGTATGTATGTATGCCCAGCTAAAAGTAAAAAACTGCAAAAAAAACATGTACAAAGTTGGTATATTCTTGATCAGCATTGTCCTGGGTGAATAATATCTAAAATTGTAAATATATTTATTAATTTTTGGGGGGTAAACTGGGCCAGGTTTTGTCAGGGGGTCAGTCTTTCAGCCATTTCCAATGTTATCTATCATATAAAGGAGAGGTGAATGACTTACATTACTATTATTTTTAATACATTAAAACAAAAGATAGAAATTTGCTGGATGGGGTGAAAGAAGGTAGAGTATTGATTTACTCCTCTCCAGGAGTTAGGCACAAGGCCAGTTTTTATCTTACTCCCACAAGTAAGATGTGACCCAAGGTCGGGTCGGGAAAGTGGGGTTTAAAAATTGCCTGAGCAGCCCCGTCGGCATTCCTCGGTAGGGGCGCCTCAGGCAGTAAGAAATAAACTTACTCCTCCCCAAAGAGGGGAGGCAAAGCCTGGGAGGGTGGACCTTCTAGAACTGCACAGGACAGACCCATAGACAGGCGTAAATCAAGCCCCGAAAGCCAAGCCAATACCAGTCTATGGGGTGAAGTATCCATCGGAACAGATACTACACTTTGATCTTAGCCAAAAGGCCAAGAAGTGTTAGGGATGTGGAAAAATGCGAAAAAGGACAGAGAGAAAGATAGAGAGACGGATTGATAGGAGTAGAGATAGAAGTTTTAATATAAATTTCGTTTTTCTGCTAGTCTAAATATAAAGGGAAGTGGAGAACTAATTATTAAGTATTAAACAAAGAACAATAATCAAGTGGGGAAAAGCATCAAAGAGAAAAGTAAGTACAAGAGCAGGTAAATCGAAATGTCTTCATGCCAAAACTAAGCTATAAACTCAGTTTCCTGATAGCAGAATAGTTTTGATTTATCTTACGTATATTTTTGTGTTCAAGGTCTTTGCACTTATCAAAAGGTTCAGATCTGTACTGGTATTATGAACCCCTTCGGAAACGAGTAGCCCTGCTAGTGTTCAATAGAATATAACCCAACTTTAGGAGGATGCCCTCACCTAGCAAGGCCTGCATATTGCACAAAACTGTGATAATCCCACAATTAGCAACAAGGAAAGAATGCATTCAAAAGTAAATAAAGCATTCAAAGTGAAAGAATGCACTCAAGGAGAAATAAGGCATTCAAAAGGAAATCAGGCATTCAAAAGGAAAAGAAGGCATTCAAAAGTAAATAAGGTATTTAAAGGGAAATAAGGCATTCAAAAGAAAAAAGCGTTCAAAAGAAAAGAAAACATTCAAAAGAAAAAGTATTCGAAAGGAAATAAGGCATTCAAACGTAAATAAAGTATTTTAAAAAGAGAAGACATTCAAAAGAAAAAACATTCAAAGGGCCAGAATGAATTCAAAAGTAAATAAGG
The DNA here is from genome assembly GCA_963556195.1 of Sepiola atlantica. Lineage (NCBI taxonomy): Eukaryota > Metazoa > Mollusca > Cephalopoda > Sepiida > Sepiolidae > Sepiola > Sepiola atlantica. The sequence goes on along the minus strand of OY744524.1, from coordinate 164,288,552 downwards.
AATTCAAAAACAAATAAGGTGTTCAAAAGAAAAGGCATTCAAAAGACAAATCGTATCCAAAAGGAAAGAAAGCATTCAGAATGAGAGAATGCATTCAAAACAAAGAGGTATTTAAACAAAAAGGGCATTCAAAAGCAAATAAGGCGTTCAAAATGAAAGAAAATATTCGAACGGAAAGAAGGTATTCAAAATGAAATATGGCATTTAAATATCAAAGGCACATATTTTCTAGTAAATGTTTTTGTGTCTTGTTTTATTTTATTTATTCTTTTTTCTGAAAGGGTGTCAACGTCTTCAATAGTTTAAGATCATACAATTTTCAATCGTGCATTGATTAATTCATACTCAATTTAGTATTTTAGCTGTTTGCCATATTTCTCTAAATATAACGCGTTGTCGTCTTGGATAAACAGAAATGGCGAGGGATTTACACGACGGTGAGACAGTATACAACATTGGTTCCAGATTAGAAATATAAGACAGTGATATCAAAAAATAATTCGATGAGCATCACTTATTCACGTATAATCAGCCGGGGGCTTGAATGATGTCAACCAAAACCGCCCGCTGTTTACTTTGTGGTGGGAAATTATACCATATTAGAGCCAGATATTCCGTTTTCTTTACAGCAGAATTTGAATTTTGGGTGCCTACATTTTTTCACTTATTAAAAGTTCTAGGTGGGTCTATTGGAGTCTCGCTATTCTAAATCAGTGTTGGAACGGGTACTCCTGTTAATAGTCAATAAAATGAGATACAACAACAGGAAGCTGCTATCACCAGGTAGAACGTCCGCATTGGACAAAAGACTGTTATGTGTCCACAATTCTAAAATTACCAATGTAACATTACAGGTTTACCAAATCTTTTACTTCATTGTAAACAAGTAGCCGTCTTTGTCTTGTGAACAGAAACAACTAGTCATCTCTTATTAACACGTAAGTAGTTTGTGTAGCAGAAAAAATTAATCTTCCACCTCTTCTTTCTCTACTTCGTTATCTTCTTCTTTCTCTTCTTCTTCCTCTTTCTCTTCTTCTTTCTCTTCTTCTTCTTTCTCTTCTTCTTCTTCTTCTTCTTTCTCTTCTTCTTTCTCTTCTTCTTTCTCTTCTTCTTTCTCTTCTTCTTTCTCTTCTTCTTTCCACGTCGTCCCTCGTAGACTACGCTCTCAGCCTTCTGCCGTCTTGCCTCCAGCGACCCGTTTTTATATCAAACTGGACTCTCGTCTCCGCGAGAGAACACGAGATTTCACGGGATTACCTGGCGATATTAAGCCTAGGACGCCATCTTGCCGCTCTTTGGGCGGTCCAGCCCTGCAGAGCGCGCATCGAGACCGTTTGCCAGGTAATCCCATGTTTTCACAATTTATAACACACTCCCCCCTGATCTCATTATCACAGAAAGAGCAGGGAGGCCGTGTCCTTTTTCTTCGAGTGCTTCTTCGGGGAGGGGGATTCGGGGCCTCATCGTCATCCGTGCTGTCTTCCGTGGCAGGAAGGTCAGCGAACCTGAGGCTGCGCATCGCAGCATCACTGTCCGGGCTTTCATCAGCAGTAGGAGGGTCAGTACATTCAAGGCTATCACTCTCAGTGTCGCTGCGCGATGAAGCCGTCATGAACCAGAATGATGGTTCGCTGGTCACGGATTCAATGTCATTATCCTCGTTAAATGGCAGCTGCGTTTGGAATACCGATCTTAAGTCTTTAATGTGACGGGGTACTCCATCAACTCGCACCGCCTGCGGGCTGATCACTTCAGTGACACGACCGGTTCCGTAACGAGTCGTGCACTGGCCTCGGGTTTTTTTAACCCAAACGACATCTCCTTTTTTCATTTTCTCCTGTGGAGGTTCTGGTTCGGGCAGTAAGCTGCTCTCCAAACCTCTCGCCCTGACATGGTATGTATGTAGCGCATTAGCTGGCGCGGTGGAGGGTGAAGTATCGTCCTTAGGGGTGACGTTATACCAATAGACTGCTTCAGCCACCGTACACCCCTTCCGCGCTGCGATGGTCTTGATAGTCCTATGGTTGCGCTCAATAATTCCGTTCCCACTGGGCACATGGGCACACCGAAAACGCAGACGGACACCCCAGCCATCTACAAACTGTTTGAACGGTGCACTAACAAAAGCGGGGCCATTGTCGGTCAATATCTCAGAAGGAGGGCCACGCTCAAGGAACACACTTTCCAACTCATGGACAATGGCAGCCGTATCCTGCCGGCGAAGGGACCGCCACAATGCAAATCGGGACGGTCCGCAGTCAATAAGGGTCAAGAAATTCCCCCCGTTGTAGTGAGTTATGTCCATCGCAATCCTATCCCAGTTATACTTCACACCGAGTGTGCCCTTCTTCCACCGGACAGGTGCTGGGTCGATCGATTGGCAGGTGTTGCAACTTCTCACAACAGATTTCACAGCCCTCCGTGACACAGAGGGGTCAACCAACCTGGCGAAGTAAAAGGTTCGGTTTACACCAGGGTGCCCGCTTTGGCAATGGACATCAGCGATACGCTCTGGGCTGAGTCTACGTCCCACCGCAGCACAATTTACAGGTGCTGGTTCGTTCACTTCTTTCTGCAGGTCCAGCCAACGGCGAGGCACTCTGGTCAATCGATCCGCTCGATTCAAACAGGACTGCACCAGTGTCACATCTATGACCAAGTTGTATTCATTGATGGTTTCGGTTAGGGTAGCAAGCCGCCTCCGGATTAACATTTCGGCCGATGCCTTCGTTGTCAGCCGTGCTTTTCCGTTCAAGGCATCGGTCATCCACCGATGCACACACGTGGAATCCGTGATAACGTGGAGGACGCTAGCCTGCCACTGAAGCGCTAGATTGACTCCTTTCAGTGTAGCATCGAGTTCAGCTAGGTTTATGTGCTTAGCGTCATTCTCTGGCCGGAGCCAGCAGGCATCTTCTACTATACTTCCGTTGACTGCCAGAGCAACGCCAAGGGCAAGTGAGCTGGCGTCCACCCAAACTGTAAACTCACTCCCATCGACGCACCAGCTCCCTCGTACAGGGTCATCATTGGTCACTCTGGCCACAGCTTCCACCAGCATGCTTCGCAGGGAAGGATCACGCACCTCATCGTCCCATCCTGTTGACAAAGAAGTTGCCCGTCGCTTTATAGCCGCCACAGCCACTCGGAGCCACCCACACACAGGGAAGTGACCCACCAGTTTTCCACACACGGAAAACGTGCTCCGACGTGTGATGGTAGATGGGATTTCCGGGATTTCACCGCCCCTTCCCCATTGGAGGCCATCTGCACTTCCGCTCACCTGCAGCCCGAGCACTTTCGCCCCATCCTGCAGCCGCTCCGGTTCCTTGCACGACAACCCGAAGTGCTCAAAGTGTTGTTTGACCGCCTGGGCAGACAGCAGGCTCTCATTGACAAAAATGTCGTCTATATAAGACGATGTCGCCTGTTGCACAGCTTTATCCTGACGCCGGATCGCCCGCATGATCGCCGTCATGATGCCCGGGGCTACATTCAAGCCGAACCCCAGCCTGGTCAAGCAATAGCGAGTTCCTTTGATTACCACCGTCTGGAATGGCCACAGCGATTTCTCAACACGTATTTGTAGGTAAGCTCTTCGCAAGTCCAGTATGGCCGCTTCCGCACCCTGCCGTCGCCACTCTCGCAGTTTATGAGCACAAACGTCAGCCCCCGAAGTGTACGGGTCAACGTGTTCATTGAGTTCCCGGTAATCAAGAACAGGTCGAACTTTCTGCTTGTTCTCTTGTCTGATAGCCATCAGGGGAATTAGCCCCCGCGGGGGCCCGAGCTCATCCTCTGGGTATGGAATTAACCAGCCGTTATCCAGCCACACTTGAAGTTCTGCCTCGTACTGCCCCCTAAGCCATGCAGGAGGGGGATACTCTGTCAGCCGATTCCGCAAAGACACTGGTGGCTGGTCGCCTGCCCACTTCCAGGACGCTGTCCATGTGTTTGTGCCCTTGTCATATTCTGCGTGGAAATCGGGTTCGTCAAGAGTGATTGCTGCACACATTTGTTTGTCTGGTCGAGGGAATCTCACATCACCGACGCTGTTTACAGTAATTCCGCCTAGCTGTGTAATAGTGTCCATTCCAAGGAGAAGGTCATATCCGAGCAGCTCCCCATCGACCACCAACACCGTCACAGCCACCGGGGGGCCATTGTCAATGCTGATATGAACAACACTGGATCCACAACACACTAATGAGCCTTTGCCGACAGTCAGGACGGGGATCTGTCGTTTCTTCCATGTGGTGCAACATTCCTTTCGAAGGAGGGTTTGGGTACAGCCGGTGTCAACCAGCGCTGAACGTTTACACCCATCAACTTGAACTGTCACTGCAGGAAGCGCTTTGTTCAATGCCGCTTTGGGGAGGGTGCTAGCGCTGCGGCGTCCTCCCCTTGCCCGTTTCCCGGACAATTCCGTGCTATGTGGCCTGGCTTATTGCATTGGTAACACCGTATTACTTTTCGTGCTCCATAATTTGGGGTGCGCCTTGTGCCGCCTCTGCAGTCTCTGGAGAAGTGGTTGGGGCCACCACATGTATAGCATCGTAGGCCCTCTGCTGGCGAGTCCAAGGTGTCAACCGCTGCAGAGACCAGTTCTCGATCGTCCTTCAAGATGTTTCGTGCTCTCGCCAACAACTCCACCAATTCAATCTCTGTGAGTCTCAATGATGCTCGCAGCAGTCGGCTTGCATCGTCCGGAAGTCCAGACAAAAAGGCGCATGCCAATATGCGGTCACTCGCACCGCCGAAGGGAGCAGCAAGCTTTTTCAAGTCGGCCATGTAGACGTCCACTGTCTCCCCCGGCCCAAGCCGGCGTTCGGAAAATTGCCTCCAGGCAACAAAAGGATCTGCACCAAATGCCCCGTGCAGCGCCTGTGCAATCTGCTCCATGGTCGCATCATTACTGAGCTGCTGGTACACGGCGTAAGCCCCCTTAGTGAGTCTCAATGGGATGACCATAGCTGGGTCTTTAATTTTGCACAACCGGCAAACACGCTCGGCCTTCTCCAGCCATTCGACCACCGATGGACCAGCAGGAGAGCCGTCGAATTCCGGAATCAATCTGATGTCGAATTTTTCCATAACAACGCCGAAAATAGCTTGTAGCAGAAAAAATTAATCTTCCACCTCTTCTTTCTCTACTTCGTTATCTTCTTCTTTCTCTTCTTCTTCCTCTTTCTCTTCTTCTTTCTCTTCTTCTTCTTTCTCTTCTTCTTCTTTCTCTTCTTCTTTCTCTTCTTCTTTCCACGTCGTCCCTCGTAGACTACGCTCTCAGCCTTCTGCCGTCTTGCCTCCAGCGACCCGTTTTTATATCAAACTGGACTCTCGTCTCCGCGAGAGAACACGAGATTTCACGGGATTACCTGGCGATATTAAGCCTAGGACGCCATCTTGCCGCTCTTTGGGCGGTCCAGCCCTGCAGAGCGCGCATCGAGACCGTTTGCCAGGTAATCCCATGTTTTCACAATTTATAACACAGTTTGCTCATTTGGTAATGACGTCTCTCAGCAATTGTGGCAGTAAGATGTTGAACTCTTCTTATTTTTACTCTTTGTGACTGCAATAATAGAAGCAATTAAAAAGAACAACAAATAACTCCATTATTTGTCACTTTATCTTTGAATCTTAGTCTCCATCTCCTTCATGGACGTGAACCAACAGGCGAATGACTGAAGTCAAAGATAAGCTCCCTCAGCTATGTTGAGTCCTTAACCACATCTCAAAAAGAGACCAGACTGAAGTTATGGACCAGAGGGCTAGAGAATGGCCTCTATCATATTGAGATTGGAATCCTACCTTCTGGCTCAGAAGCACCCGAGGTCCAGTGGAGGATACTCAACTACCTCAAACCAGGAACGGGATGATCAAAAGTTTCTATGACCAGATGGGGCTATTTTTACTGGGTTTTCGTTTACGTTATACAGCAAGTACATCAAGATAAACTACATCTTCCTCTTCTAAACTCCCCTATTTGTGATGCAAACCTTGAAAACATGCGTCGGTTCCCTTCAACGCTAAACACCCAAAGACCAGAATCTCTGCCATGTCGATTACCGGCTATGACGTAACTTCTTGTACACGATGCTCTAACCTCTGACTTGACCTCTAATAGAAAATTTCCTTTTCTTACTTAATCTAACCTTATTTTGAATTTTCCATTTTTGACACTATTTTTGCTCATATAAAATTAAACCGTCCTGTGGGTGGACAATATTTAGATTCATACCATATCTCAATCTTGTACTGATTACAGGTACAAAATTTTATATTTTCACTGTTTGTCATATTTTGCAGGTATTACCAGTTGGGGTCTTGGGTGTGGTCAACCGAAACAGCCAGGCGTTTACACAATGGTTGGACATTACGCCACGTGGCTCCATAAAACAATGAAAGTACATAATGACATAATAATTGGATGATCACCAGTTATTCGAATCCAGCCGGTTGATGTATTTGGTATGATCAGTCGAAACGGCCAGGCGAATACAAAATTAAAAGACACCTATTTTATGAATTTTAGAAACTGCTCATCTGATCGCCAGTCTACGTTATCCAGTAATAAATTAACAAAAGGAGAATCAAACAGAAAAAAGTTGACTCACATACACGAAAATACATAGAAAATTGAATATCCTGCGCATAGCTTCGAACGCGTGACGTCAGTAACAAACATTTTATTTTTCTACTCGACAATCATGTGACGCTTAAATAGCCAGTCTATCGGGGTGACATTCGACCTCTCTCCAAGGGACACTGAATACTATAACCTACATTTCATACACATCCAAACACTACTAACACGTTCTCTCTCGTATCAATAAATAATGTTATTGTTATGTTATCTTTTCGTTCTTCACTCTTGGCTTACAGTCCATTCCTCTTCTAATCATTTCTCAGCCAGGTGAACGCATGCATTGGTATTTTTCTTTTGCAACAACTATCAATAAATGTAATAATACTTCTACCTAGCCTAAAGTAATAATAGCATGACACATTAAAGAGTGTTAAATATTAGGCGAGTAACCCCACTAGTATACAAATAGGTTAGTTGAAAATAACAGACAATAAAAATTCAGTCGGGATCAACTTGCTGGTTCGAAGGTAGGATTACTAGATTGTGGGAATTGATAGAAACGGATGCAACGTCACATGGCGAAAAGAGAAAGTGTGTTCACTGGACTGGCCATGATCGTTCTGCTCGTTGTGTATGGTGCAAAGTTGCCGTTCGACTCAGTCAGTGGTGCAACAAAGAATTCTCATCCCAAGTAAAAACCATAAGTTCAGTTTATAAATAATTAACATATGTTTGTTTTTTGGGAGATTACAAATGGTACTCGTTTTCTTAGGCTTGCAAAATAAGATCTTTTATCCCGGCCAAATAAAATATATGGCCAATCAACACAATTCTTTAGCTAAGAGCCCCAAGGATTCACTTTTGCCCGGAGAATCACACCGACCCAACTGACCGCCACCCCTGAGAAAAACAAATTGCCTGTCATCCCCAGAAGGCCGGCTCTCCCTGCTCCCCTTTTCATCTCCTGGAATATTTTCACCCATGGCCGAAAATTATGGATTTAGAGAAAGTCAATATACCGCCAAAGTACCCCAATCACAAAAACATTGCAACATTTTGTTTTTTATAATTTGATGTCAGGTTGGGTCTACTCTACATCATACTAAAAGTTGGACAAGATTTGTGTATGGGAAAGTTTCAAATTTCAAAGTTGAACATTTTCGACTTACAAGTAATTTTCCATTACGTTTTAAAACACTAACTCGGTCAGTTTTCATGATAAACGAATAAATCTTGCATTGTTACCCATCTTTTCAAGGTCAATCTTTCACATGAAATGATTGCCAGTGATGTGTAATCACCCCTTATACCATATCTATGGTTACCACTACCCTACCCCCGATTCACATAAGTCATAATGTTTTTTCAAAGTTGTTCACACTTCCTCCTCCTCCTCTCCCTCATCATCATCATCATCATCATCATCATCATCATCATCATCATCATCATCATCTATGACTGGAGCATTTTTCATATTGTCACAGTTGCCATCTTGGCAATGTCCACATGCACTGGTACATTTTAGTTCATGTCTTCTGCAGGTACACCTTAGGGTATTGTATCCTTTCAAACAGCGTACTTTTCCATCTATGAAAGACGAGCCTAATAGAAGTTGTTACGTGCGTTTTAGCACTCGTTGAGCTCATTGAGCAATAGAGATCAGTATTGAAAACGGTATTGTTTGCGAGGATTATACAACGTGGCGAGCACACTGTTCCCGAGTTTAGTACGTAAAATGGTGTTGTTAGAGAAAGATCTTTTATGCGATAAATATCTAGGAGCAAACACGTTGTTGCATTAAATACGGAGCCAGCTGAGAATATTATACTCCGCAACGATGGTCTAGTGGTGAGCATGTTGTTTCCATCTACAGAGGCCATCTTATTCTTCTTTTCTCACCCTTTTTTATTGCTCAAGAGATTATAAAAATAATAGTGGGATATGAGTTTAGGGAAAAACAAAAACTGATATTGTGAAATTACGTCCAGTATGCGTGACAAACCTAAGAACATGCTATTTCAGACTTAAGTACGTCTAATTCTCTATTTTTGGGAGATACGCCATGGCAATCTTTCTAGTGATCTCGGAGCCTTCAAAAGCCAAAAACAGATCTATAAATGCGTGTCTCATTCTCAACTATGTGTCATACGTGCAGCCGCCAAGTCACAGAAACATTAATGTTCACAATACTTTGGTTACCCGTCGTTCTTCTTTTGCATGCTTCCATGATCCTTCCAGACTAAGGGAATACCGTCCTGTAATTAAAGCTTCTTATTCATGCCTTCAAAAAGACTAACTCAACACAAAACTGATGGAAGACAGCAGTCATTTAATCAATGTGATCTTCGTTCCAAATGACTGACTAGTGGGGTAGACAGAAATAGATCGAAGTCACTAATACGCTATATTTTGTCAGCCCATGTCATTCCACATCCGACACGCATGTGTGCTTCCCAACGGACACTTCTTTCTATCACTCTCTCTTTTTGAGCCATGTGACGTCATATCTGTTTTAGTACATTCTCACAACCTAAGCAATTTTCACCTCGGGATTATCAAGTTGACCTCGGCTAACCCCTTAACGGTTCAATTTCCTGTTATTCTGAACGTACTAAATTATATACCAGAGGATCTACCCGCTCAATAGTGAACACTCATTTTCTCCTCCTACAACGTGGTTCTCTTTAAACTTCTTGACCTTTATCTGTTCCACAAAAACATGAATCTATGTTTCCATAAAATCCGGTTTATCTGACGACTAACATCTTAGACGTTTTATTTATTGTATAATTTGGATAATTCGGACTACTGTTCTCATCTTGAGTGTTATTCTCACAAAGTGTCGGCCGATGTAACCTCCGACCTTCTTCAGGGCTATCTCAGGAATCTTTCTGTCAAACTTGGGAATCTGCACAGAATTTCGAACAGAACCCTTTATTTAATCCACGAGGGTAGCAGCATGCTCTCGGGCAGAAGAGCCCGTGGCATAACAGATAAAGTACTGAGTAAAATTCACTTCTATGTGCAGTCTTCTGAAGGTTGAAGGTTCAATTCTCAATGCGGGCGATACTAGAAAGTGTGAATAACTGAAGAATTCTATCCGGTCATGGTTGACGGAACGTGAACAATCTAACCCTTTAGATTAAATAAAGGGTTCTGTTGAAATTCTGTGCAGATTTCTGAGTTTGACAGAAAGATTCCCGAGTTCGACAATTCTATGGTCGATGCATTTATTTTTTAACTGATGGAAATCATATTAAAGATGTTAATTGATAAAAATATATATATTTAGCTACACAAGAACGTAGAATTTAAATATATATATATATATATATATATATATATATATATATATATATATATATATTTTAATAGTCAAAAACAATTTATTTTGCTCTAACTACGTATTGGCGTTAAAAACAATTTAATATTTAATACATAATAAGAAATGTAAATAAAAATTCTATGAGGAAACTTCTTGAGAAAAATATCCATGTTTTTTCGTTACAAAAAGTCGGGAATGAGAGTATTTTTAATCATAAAAAGGCGTTTTTATTTCAAGTAAACTTCAGAAGCTAGAATTTGGGTCCGTAGGCTCTATTAATTCTAGTTTAAATAGATTGTAAGGTAAATGTTGAGATCGTATGCCGCAACAGAATACGATAAAAATTGTCTATAGGCAATGATAAAAATAGTTTTATCTAGGTGGGTTTTTTTTGTATATTATTACATGAGAAACAATTTCGAGTTCAAATCTATTTAGTATTACGTATGTAATCTGAAGAAAACACGTTTGAAATATGTAAATATGCTAGAATATGGACATTTTTTACAGAAAGGCGTCTTACCAAGCGCGTAAATGTTGATGTTTACAAAATGGCGTCAATATTTACACATGTTTCCTCGTGTAATAATATTTTTTTTAAAACATGGAGCGATTTTTATCGCCTATACACAATTTTTTATCGCGTTCTGTTTAGGCATATCTAACGTTTACCAAATTTAATAAGGAACTAACTAACCCAATGTCAGTACGTGTTTGTTTGCATATAACACTTGTTATTTTTGTATAGGTAAAAGAGTTGTCTACTTCTGTGTTGAGATAGTAAACGGCGGATCTGCCCATGGTACAGGAAGTACAATTAGTCATCTGTCCATGGTACAGGAAGTACCATGAGTTATCTGCCCCTTATTACTATATAAGTAACTGCGGTGGCAGCCATTTGCAATTCAGTAGTGAACAGGACAAAACACGTTTTTTTCTCTCCATCATGTTGGATTGTGGTTAGTTTCGTCTGCACAAGTAATTTATATTGTGATATTTTTTGTTACTATTTGTTATCTTCTATTGTTATTATTATCTGTTGTTACTTGCCCGTGATATTAATTTTTAGTTGTTTTTGTTTTTTACTCGGGCCATGGAGTCTGCCAGCTGTGTGCCCTCGGAGGAACCAGAATTTATTACGGAGAATGGCATTTTTATTGACTTGCTGAGACTTGAAGAATTCGCCAAGCGAACAGTTCTTATGTTTGTTATCTACTGAAAGACGAAAAAGCTGATACGGTCGACGAAGGATACGGTCACCAAGCTAATAGCAACTACGGACATGAGATTGGAACGTGTAACCAAGTGTAAGGGTTACAATACTTGAAACTCCTTATTTAAAACCGAAGATTACTGCATCCGACTCTCAAAAAAGGAAATAATTACAAAGGATTATGTTCTCAGAATGGAGTACATGGGAGGAAGGGAGACGACGGTGTCTGTTTTCGAAGTTTCCGGCGTGGTGCCAGGGGAATATATCTATGCCTTCCTTATGAGGTATGGAGACATAACGGCGATTGACATGGACGGTTTTAACGGTGTGTGGACGTTTGAGATATTACTCAAAAAGAAAGCCTTTTGTAAAATACCATATTACATGGAGGCAAGAGGAGATAAACTCCCTATAGTCGTAGCAGGAAGGTGACCGGCTTGTTGGATCTGCAACGAAGTGATGCACCTTACTTTTACGTGCCCCACCAGAAATAAATCGGCTCAACCCAACCCGGAAAATAGGGCTTTAAATCACTTGACACCAAAATTGTGGATCAGCCAACCAAGTCACCCCCCAGAGTCAGCGCCTTCTCTCAAAAAACTCAAATTACGCCTGACGAATTTTAAACGTTATGTAATACAACTGAAGAATCACCAAAACAAAAGGATGAATGGACCTTAGTAAACTAAAAAAAAACTCTCCTAATTAGTTATGCAAACTCACTGGTTCATGATGAAAAACTCGCGATTATGACAAATGACGATCCGGGTGGAAACAAGTTCATTGAACTGCTAAACCTGAAAGAAACTCTTGACGAGGAACGAAAAACGGAGGAAAACAAAGAAAGACAACTTTCCCCAATGTCAAATAATAACGATAAACCTACTTCTCCCCTAAAACAACGTCACTCCCCTTTCTAAAACTGTTCCACTCCCGGTTAAATATTCCCTCTCAAAAAGAGAAAATAAGATGACTCTGTTAGAATCCCCTAAAATGTCCAAACCCCCTTCGCCCAGACCATCCTTTTTAAGCACTCCCTGCACTATCCCACAAAATATGCTCCCCTCTCCAATGAAAACGGATATGCCTTCAACTCTCTCACCTCTTCCTACATCCCAGAAAAGACAAAGAAGCCCATCTATAGAGAAAGAAGGGAGGGGGAAAAAAGACATTTATATTTTATGCAGGCAAAGCTGTATGCAAACTTACATCAGATCAAGAAAAGATTATGAAAACCCATCACAAAACGGCAATGAAAACTGTTAATAAAAAGGACCCCGACAACTTCAGAAATGCAAAGCGGATATTGACAGTAGTTACGTCTAAAGAGGAGAGAAAAGAACTTTGCTCCATGATGGAAGAAGCGAACAGCTCTTTCGATATATATCCTCCTCTCGCTTTCTTCAATGATGAAAAACTATCTAATTTAAAACAATACTGTGTAGGGAGGGTCCCCGTCAAAATGCAACCATCCCTTTATAGGGCGATAACACTAACATTCCCCTTAGATATCAGCAGTGTGTCCCCAGACGGTCTCATAACTACTGAAATGGAACATAGTTCTTTGGAAACAGCTGTCAGTGTCTTGAAACCGTCGATGTTCATTTCGGGTGCCCAACTCTAAACCAGTATTATGGCACTCAGATTAGCGAGCTTGAATGGTCGAGGGTTGAGGGACACCGCTCGTAAATTTCGAGTTGTGTGTGATCTTCAACGACTCGGTGTGGATATATGTTGTTTGCAGGAGACCCACTTTATTCCGAGTGATTTGCAGGGTGTGCTATCTTGAGACTTTCAGCTCTATTCAACATACTTTGATTTTCGCTCAAGGGAGTTTTCCTGGCGAGTTAAGCGTACTTTGAATATGTCATGTGCCCCTGTTTTTGCTGATCCGGAGGGCAGGCTGTACGTTCTTGATATTACCGTAAAGTATGTGGCATTTGGGTTATTGCAGTGTATGCGCCTAATGGCTATTCTAAGCGGGTTCCCTTTTTCGGCGAATCGAGCCCTTTATGGATACAACTCGTCGGATAATTATAACGGAAGACTGGAAGGCGGTCCTAGATCCCGATTTAGATTGCTTGGAAAACTTTTCTAGGTGTATTAACATGAACGGGAAGGTTAAATCATTTCGGGACTTTGTCGATAAGTTCGATCTTGTCGATAAATTTCGGAATGAAAAACCCCGTGAAGTAGTATGGATTTGGACTGCTAGTCGCGGCTCCGATTTGGGACAACTTTCGAGTTACCTCGATCGGTTTTTAATTAGGAGAGTCGACGTAGGGCTTTTAGATTGTCCAAGTTTTCATAACATAGTTTACTCGGATCATAGGCTTGTTTGGATTCGGGTAAACTTAGATAGTTCTAAGCCTAGAATGTGAAGGACTTCCAGGAACAGCTTTTACTAACCATACGGCGGGAATTGACGGGTGTTATCATTGAAAATAAGTGGTGCGGCCATCTTAAGAAAACAATTAGGTCCTTCGTTGCTGATTATAGTCGCCGACTCAACCTTAAATCTAGGGCAGCGAAAGTGATGCTAGAAGCTAGATTATATCGGGCGATGGAGGTGGGGGATAGCGTTACCTTTATTATATTTAAGGGTGAACTGAACTTTTTGGATAACAAGGAGGATCAGGGATTCTTAGTTAGGTCTAGATTAAAAAGATTGCTCCATGAGACGACAAACATGGCCGCGTCACTGCGTGCAGAGGAGCGTTGACAGTCCACTGATCGACACATCGCCAGTGTCACATTATCGGATAGGCGTCTTGTGACTACAAACGCCGGGATTTTGTCTGGTCTTGCACCACGATTAAGTACTCCGCCTATGCCGATGACATCACTGTGCTAGCGAGCAGTGCCGGGATTAAAGTCGTCGACATGGAAATAAGAACAGGTGACCGGGCCCAAAATCAACTGCGACAAGTCTGTTGGCTTACGCATTGATGTATGGAGGAGTGTACCCCTTCAAAAGCCTTTTGGCTGGACGGATGACCCTGGTTTGGTCCTGATCTCAGGTTGGAGAAAAATTGGTCGGAAGTGTTGAAAACGGTTAAGGTTGCAGCCCGTCTGTGGTCTTTGAGAAATCTTACTCTAAAGAGAAGAGCGGACATTTATCCTCTCATTCTGTACCGTCTTTCAGTGCTCCCACTCCCGGCAGTCACACTAATTGAGTTAGTGCGAGTCCTTTTCAAGTTCTTATGGCAGTGAAAGCAACCTATTGTTTGTCGGGAGATCTGTTACCTACATCCGTCTGAAGGCGATTTGGATATGCTAAGCATTGAGATTCATCAACATACGCTTCGCTTAAACTATTGAAACCGAATGTGTACACCTTGTGAAGGAAACGGTGAATTCTGGAAGGGGGACATCATGAAAACCTTTCCGGCTTTGAAATTGAAGCATTTCAATTACGGCGAGTGCTCCTTTTATTGCGATGTCGACCGTCCTTGAAGTTACTTCTACGGGTGACAGAAAGCCTCTCTGACACCCGAGCGTTGTCTCGTAGGGCATTATATCGGGTAATGTTGAGGGGATCTGATCGAGACAGTATGACTGAGGAGTTCGGTCTTACGAAGGGGGATTTCGCTTATCTGGCCTTGGACGCCTGGGTTGAAATGTTTCGATAATTACGAGGCATCACTCACCTGGCTGATAATAAGAAATGCACTCTGGGTCGGCAAAAAACTTTACGCAGCTGTCTTAACTGAGACACCGAGTTGTGTCAGATGCGGTGACTAGGAGGAAACAACAAGTCATACTTTCTTTTCCTGCACTATCGTGCGCCCGCTGTGTAAGTTCTTTGTTCTGGAGTATTTTTCGATTTGTTGCAATTGGGCGCCGACGATGAAGTGGGGAGAACAATATGTGTTTTTATTTGCTTACTGACTGTTATAAGAGGCATGATTTGGTCGACACGACAGAAGGAAGTTTACGGGGAAGAGACCTCAACTGCTCCCCATCTTGTCCTCATTTTCAAAGCTCGCCTGAGAATGCGTATCAGGCTGGAGAAGGTGAAACTCCCTCCCGGGAATTTCAACGAAAGGTAGGTGAAAGTTGCGCGTTTGTGTTCAGTGAATGGAAGCTAATCTTTAGTGGTACTTAGACGTGCCTTAGACAGGATATTGGGTAGCTGAAACAAATACTGACCCTTTTTATTTGACCTAGTTAGACAAGAGTAGGTTATGTTTTGTTCCTTCCCTTTTTTAACTTAGCTAGTGTATGTAAGATGTCATAGGGCCTCATTTAATTTTTGTCCTTTCCCACCCCGTTTTCTTTGGTTTTTTTCTCCACACTTTTATTTTATAATCTCCATTCCCGACCCAAATTAGGTGACAGATTTGCTGTTTTGTCAGAAATTTTGTCGTAATTTCGAAAGAGCTGTAACAAATAAAGCTTTCGGGACCTGCATCGCCGTTTTCGACTGGCAAACTACTTACCTGCCACATGTCATAGTGGGAGGTTCTTATACTAACACTTGAATTTTTTGTCATTGTATATAGTTCATTCATTTGTATATCAAATTTTTATTCCCCAACTCCTCATTTCATGTTAATATTGTCATTTTTGGTTTTTAAGTAAGTTAATCATGAAGTGAATTTGTTTTGGTGATTGTGACTAGTTAAGTTAATTAAGGTTAGTTAGGTCCGCATTCTCCTCATCACCCCTTTTCGGCCTTTTGCCACATTTTGTAATATTTTGCAAATAAATATTATTCAGTGTCAGACGTTGGAATGGGCATTTTCTATTCTTTACATAGGGCTACGAACAGGATTTAAAATACTGCAAAGCGTGGAATTTTTTAAGCACTACGTCGGACATTAAACTTACCCACTACCAGCCACTATGGAGCAAGACGTGTGCGATTGATGAAACAACTTATCGAACTGCACAAAGAAAATATTGAACTCCGAAAAGAAGTGCTTCGCGATCATTCTAATATGTCGCGGGTTAAAAGACCAAACGACCCTCAATATGATTGGATACCACTGACATATACCATTGACAGAGAATGGGCATTGTTTTTGGACACTTGGGCCCGATACAGGATGTATACGAATTGGAAGACCTAGCCACAATCCGGAACGAACTACAGGAGACATGTACACCGGAAACGAACAGGCTACTCTTCGAACTAGTAGGACCAGAAACGCTCAACTCTGCCACGGAGGAGTAACTTTTACGTCAGATACGACTGGTGGCAGTAAGAGGATTACACAAAGAAGTCTACAGACAGAAACTCCACTCCATGAGGCAGAAAGAGAGTGAGTCGATAACGCATTTTGTTAAGATTATGTAGCCACACTAAATTTTGCGAATTCAGGGTTCGATATCCAAATGAACAAACTTGCAGGCAGCAAGAAGACTACTCAGACGACATGGTCGCCGGACAAATGATAGCAGGACTTAATAACATAGAACATCAAAGGTAGGTACTGTGGGAGGTAGCGTCGCTTGACACTTTGGACCAGAAGTTCATACGGTTAGTCTGTCTAGAGACAACAGACAAGTCAACCCCTCACTTCTACAATTCCACACTCCCTCTTACATTATCCAACATGCAACGGTCGAACCAGGAACAGCACTGCCAGTAGACCAATGGCCTTCCAACTCTGCGATACACCAAACCTTGCAATAGATGTGGAGAGACTTCACACTCTAGAGGGTCAATGAACCGGAAGTATTGTCCGGAAGTATGACTCAAATGCCACTTTTGTGGAGCGATGGGGCACATGAAGAAAGTATGTCGTAAACTTGTGAGGTCCAAAACGGAATCTACGAGCAAAATGTCCAAACGTAGGGAGTCGTTCATGTTCACCAACAGTGCTCCAGATAGTTGTTCTTCTTGAAAAGGGAGCAGTTACAACAAAACTCAACCGACGAACGTGCCCCACTTCGAGTGAGATGAGAAACAATTTCAGATGAGCGCCCTAGAGCTACCCCTTCGATGACAGTGAAAGCCACCATTATGCCTGGAACTGATGCGAAATTTGGACGTATACCAAAGAAACCGATGAGCCAGCATGATCATCGTATCCCAGCCTTTGCATACACAGGGTAGCAGACCTGTTCGAGTGGACTTGAGATTCAGAAACTCCTTGGGTAATTAGATGGGTACCTCGTGTCAACTACTCATCAGATACGGGCATAACGGACAACCGATTACAGATTAGAGGTGTCTTGTTTCTATGCATAAAAGTCGAAACAAAAAAGACACAACAGGCGGTATATGTATCAGACAATACATCTGGATTTTATCTGTCACAAACTGCCTTGAAGGATTTGGATGTGTTGCCTTCCAATTTTCTCGACTTCGTTGTCGTAGAATAGCTCGTTAAGGAACATAAAGGAAATGTCCCCATGTGGAGGCCCACGCAGAACGTCTGTATCGATGAAACCAGAAACCATCCCATTCAAACCAACAGAAACCAACATACACGAACTCGAACAATGGTTAGTGGAACATTTTAAGTCAAGCGCATTTAACACATGCTTACATCAACCACTGCAAACAATGGAAGGTAAACTCTTAGAGATATAAATTGTGCCGGGGGTAGCACCGACAGCAATTCATATACCGATACCCGTTCCTCATTACTGGAAGAAGAAGATGAAGGTGGACAGAGACGTTTCGCTGGGGATAATAGAACCAGTACCGGTAGGCACCCTACTACCTGGTGGTCAAGGACGGTAGTCACACCGAAAAAGGACGGAGGATCTCCAAAGCGCACGGTAGACTTACAAAAGTTGAATGATGCTACTATGAGAGAAACACATCACACTTCATCCCCGTTCAATCAGCTTTCGATGATACCGGAACACACCAGGAAAATGATCATTGACGCATGGAATGGATACCACAGTCTACCGCTATTCCCAGCCGCACGGGACTCCACTATATTCATTACCGAGTGGGGCCGATATAGGTACTGTCGGGCCCCTTAAGAATTCTGTAGATCAGGGGACGAATACACCCGTTGGTTTGATGACATCACAGTGGATATGGCTCGTAAGACCCGATGCATAGACGGCAGCCTCCTATGGGACGATTCAATAGTCATCGTTCTGGCACACGGTTGACTACACCAGTCACTGTGCAGACAAGGGGATTGTATTTTACATGGACAAGTTTCATTTTGATGAGTTCGCAGGATTTTTGGTCACTGCAAATAGTGTTCGACCCACGAAAAAGGTGACAGAATCCATCCTTCAATCCCCTATCCCCACGAATATCACCGGGGTTAAGTCTTGGTTTGTACTTGTGAATAAGGTGTTGTTTGCCTTTTCACAAGCAGAAGTTATGGTTTCCTTCTGAGAACTATTAAGGACGAAGAACATAAAGTTCTATTGGGACGAAACACTGGAGAGCATATTCTAAGAATCAAAGATTGTGATAGTGAAGAGGATTGAGAAGGGTGTCCAAACATTCGAAATGAACAGAGTGACAGGGCTGGCGACAGATTACAGAAACACAGGAATATCGTACTTCCTATTTCAAAAACACTGTAGATGTGAGGGCGAAATAAACATAAGTTGTGGGAATGGCCACTGGGAACTCATTCTGGCTGGGTCCCGTTTTACAAACGACACACTGTCGTGATATGCACCAGTAGAAAGAGAGGCTTTAGCCCTCGTCTACGGGATAGAATCCTGCTGAATGTTCATACTTGAATTTGGATTTGCTGGTAACAGTGGATCACCTGCCACTAATAAAAATATTTTCAAACCAGGCCCTGCAAAATATTTTTTTTAAATCCGCATGTTGAACTTCAAGGAAAGGACACTGATGTACCGCTTCCAGTTAAAACATCGCCGCGGAAAGCTTAATTTATCCCCAGATTGCGCATCCAGATACCCAGCGGGTACCCCACCAAGAAACTATGACCAAATGATAGACACTGCAGTCAAAGCCGATTCACGTTGATGTACGAAAGCGACCCTAAGTTGAAGGCTATTATATTGGAAAGGATTGTCGCTGCTGCAGACACAGATGAAGAATGCAGGACCTTAAGAGATCTGATCCAAAATGGTTTCCCGCAATCACACAATTACCTCCCACCCATAGCTCGGATTTTCTGGCCTATTCTGGAAGAAATATACCTGGAGGGAGTCATTATAAAAGGCAACACAATCACTTTGTGCAGAGGTACTGGAATTCTTTCATTTCGTGCATCAGGACGTAAACGGTATGCTGGCGAACGCGAGACAACGATTGGGTTTGGATGTTAGCATCCGACAAACTAGATCCCAGTGCCGCACGTGCAACACAATTGCATTTATTATTGTTTACAAGTTAGGATGATAGCCTTTATTATGGTACTTCTAAAAACAACGTATTGGCTGCAATTTAAAAAATTAATTTTAATCAATTTAAAATAAATATCAAGTATTACACTATAAAACTATAAAAATAGGTAACTCAACCTGGATGACAGATATAAATATGGGTGTGAGATATGCGCCCCTTCGTGTGTCTACCTCGTGAAGCCGCAATCACCATATTTAGAGAAGAATTAAAACTCGGTTTAATCACTTTGTTAAATTTCCCTAAGCTACCTTTAAACTACACCCGGTGGTTAGGCCCCAATTGGGGAGGTTTGTTGGGTGAGGAGGTTTTCTCTAGTCACCATTACTCCTAGGTCCATTCTGACCCGAAATGGTAGTACCTGTTAGAGTCCTATCTATTGGCTAAATAGAATGCATCTTTTGAATATTAGACTATGGTTTAAACTATTAGACTAAGTAAATATTTACAAAATATACTGCAAACATTCGTGTACAAACCATACTACGGTTTCAGATAAAATAACCTGACAAGGGTTGATATACCCGAAAATGTAACAACAAGCCAATTACATTGTGACAATTTGTTTAAATCTCACAGCAGATGTATTGGTTTTGGTCTAAGAATGAGCAAAAGTAGGAGGACTTTAGGAAAATTTATAACAAAATCTAATTTTAAAATTTCTTTAAAATCTAACACCAGATCTGAAGATCTAATTCAATGATAATAAGTATTAAACTGGATTTTTTAAAATTCTATTAAAAATACAAAATCAACTTTTTGAAACCAAAAAAATGAACATGCGTCCGATGTTATTTTTCTTATCTTTCTTTAATGTCGATTTGATACATTGATACATAAAAGAAAATTTAAACTCGTTATTCATAAAATTAAAACTATATTTTGAAAACTCTGTCAGTCTCCTCTTTCATTTGTCGCCTCAACAAAGGGAGGAAGAATTGTTTTCTGGGTCGGAATCTATCCATCTAACACTTATCGCTGGCTAGTTTTTTTTTACCTTGAAGAAGTATTTTTTTTTTACTTCTTACATCAAGTGGCTTAATGGCTTTTCTAGAGCGATTTCCATAACAAATTTAAAAAAAAAAAAAGAAAAGATGAGTGTTGAGCGAGTGAAATTATTTTCATGACCTGAAAACGGCACAGGGGGAGATAACTCTCAATAACTAGTTGAAGCTAAAACAGATAAGAATTAGATACAGATAAGACTTACAATATTTTAATGGGAAAATTGATAAATAAATACTCTTTATATTCGTTTAACAACAAATTAAAAGTGTTTTTTAGAGACAATAAAACTTATTTATTAATAAACTAATACATTTATGACTTTTACCATCCGGGTTTTCTTACAACTTTGCAAATTCGGACTTAAAACAATGTTTAAGGACAAGAATGAATTAATTAATTAATAAACCAATTAATAGAATTTTTTTATCTACATTTAAAATGATACGTGTAAATACATGGCCTTCCCCGTGGTAACAGATCAAGGGGACTAACTCATAATGACTAGCATAAATAAAACAAGTACGAATTGCCTCCCTTACATCACAAGTTCTCTGTTAGGATAAAAATAATAATTTTCAGTTACTATCTGGTTCAGGACAGATTTTCGTACCAGTTGGAGTTCGCCTTGGTATAATTCTGGCAACCTAGGAACTATCAGTTCGTTTTTTTTTCGAGATGAGGTATCTTCCGGCTCGGTTCTAGGAAGTACACTTTACCAGGCATTACCTCCTCCTTTAGGAGGGGATTACTGCCGGGAGATCACAGTGAGTTCGTTTTCGATTATTTTTATACTCGACCTGAGTACCCCTCGAAGAAGCTGGTTTTCTCCAACTTCCGTCCTTGTGCAGCATCTTGCTGAAGTAGGAAACAAGTAAGTGTCACTTGACTTATGGGATAGAATGAAAGTGTGGTACCTGTTCTGTCCCCAGTCACAGAAGAAGAAATACTTCTTCACTGAGGAAATGTTAAGAGATCTGGATCCCCCCCCCCCCACACACACACACACATAAAACTAACCTTGTGTTATACGCACCCCTCGTGAGGTCAAATGAAAAAAAGAAAGAAAAAAATGTGAATTCTTTCTCTCAATAATCTCAAACTACTTTTTTTTATTATTAAATCCAAGGCATGGAAAGAACGAGCTTTTAATTTAATTAGATTTTAATAATTACTAATTATAACGAGAATGATTTTAATAAAGGTGAAAGTTTTAATAATAAAAATTAAAGCTAATAAAATATTCAACAATGATGATTATTAGAACTAGTATATATGACGAACGAACATATATTTCTGTGGTATTCGTCCAGAATCGGGCATTCCGGAAGTTTATGGGAAATACAAATTCACATGCGGTCCCCAGTCAGCATGTATATTCCGGTTAGAGGAGATGACATACAGCGTCTAGTATTTCCAAATGGTCACCCACCTGGTATTGGCCAGGCTCAACATTGCTTAACTTCGATGATCTAACGGGAACCGGTGTGGCCACATGATTATGGCGTATATATTGCATATACTACACTTACCTCCAAAGTAGGAGATAATACCTGGGAGGATAGTCTCATGACAACAGAACAGATACAACACTACTCCCCCTAAAAGGAGGAGGTAATGCCTGGGAGGATGGTATCAAGACAACAGACCAAATACTGAAACTCCACACACACAAAAAGAAGGTAACCCCTGGGAGGATAGTATTATGACCACAGAACAGATGCTACACTACCCTCCTCCTGAATTGAGCATTGAAAAGCAGTACATTCATGTGATTTAGTATAGTAAACTGAATTGAGTATTAAAAAATAATAATAGTATATTTTTCTGCTTCAAACAGACAGATACCAAATCTCCATTATTAATGGTATAGTTGCAGATTCCGACTGACAGATACGAAAATTTCCATTAATTATAGATATACAGTGTGTATGGAAAGTAACTCCCTGTTATTAAGAGCTCATAATTTATTACTGAAATATAATTCTTAGAAGAAACGAATATTATTAGAAAGTGTATAGCATGGGGTTTTATTTCGAATTCAATATGAGCGCTAGCATACGTCACCAGCTTCTAACACTGCCTGGGAACCGTATCAACTAATTTCACAAGGAACTCTTTTTTTTCTTACTAATGAGTCACCACTTATCAGAAGTAAAAACCACTCGAGGATAAAGGTTGAGGAGCTGGATAGATTGGCATTTGAATCATGATGAATATTATAAGAGAATTGAAAATCCCCACATGTCATCCACTCAAAACAATAGCCAACTCAGAAAACAGCAATTCTTTCCTTTTTGAATAAGGGGAAGCTAGATTTAGGAGAGTGCCCTTTTAGTCCTCACATTCTATGATCGATGTTTCTGACATTTCCTTGAAAAATCTTGAGAAGCTGGTGGCGAATGCTGGCGCCCATATTGAATGATCAATAAAACCACATGCTATACATTTTCAGTAATAAATTATGCGCACTTGATAATAGGCAGTTACTTTCCCAATCATCCTGTAAAATAATTTTTAAAGTAAGGAATTTGACTGGCATTAATATACACCACAAACAATTTTAAAAAACTATTTAATGGGCATAAAAGGGTCTATAGTACATACAAAAAAGAGTTTACTAAAATTTAAATTAAACTTAATTGACACAAGAGAATTTGTTCTTTTTATAAAAACAAAAATAATTTTTTAAACGATTTTAATTGACACAAGAAAAATTATAATTGACAAATTTGAATTATCTACTAGACACTATCCTCGAGTGGCTTCGGTTTTTCTGTAAAAGGGTTTGTCAGGACAACCTGCCATGAGGATACTTCACCCTACAAGTAAACCGTAATCAAATATTGAAAATAACATAGTATTCGAAGCCCAAATAAGATCTTTTCGGTTTGGCTACACGCCTATATGAGGAATGGTACACCTTCTCTTAGTAAGTAACAGCACTTAGCTGGATAATCCACCAGACTAAATTAATTCTTGTCCTAGAATCCGGTAAGACCAAGAGAGTAAAAGAAATGTATACTCTAACATAATCAACTGGTCAATTGGGGAGAGGAAATTTAATGTTCTTAACTTCTTTACAAACTCAACGCTTGAGAGGTTAAAGAGAACTTTAATGGAACACTCGAATATCTATATATCTCATATAGAGATCAAGTGTTAGCACCAGGAAGGGGCCCCTTGATTTCTGAGAACTTCGACTGAAGTATAATGAAAAAAAAATCAGAATGAAATAGAAACGATAAAGAAGTAAATAAGCACAAACAATGATGTCAGCAAGTACAAATGTAGTTTACTAGAAATTGGAAGATGTTAAAAGAAACTGTTGTGTGATTTACATACAAGGGAATGGACTTGCATTTAAAGGAACAGCATTACCTCAAATACTAGACTTTCGAGAATTTGAATGCCTACGAGACACCATCCTCGAGTGTCTTCAACTCTCTTTATGTTCCAGTGTTCTCTTTGAACAAAGTTGATTCATATTTTAGTGGAAATATTGGTGTTTTTCCATTAGAGATGGTGACCCTTTCCAGTCAGATACTTCCAGACACGGCTAACTCTGCCAAATGATTTTCTTCGTCCTGATGTTGTTCCAACCCATCATCTCATCACTAAAGTTTTAATTAAATTTAATTTACAAAAAATATATATGTATGTACTAGCAAAAATATGCTCCCCCTCCAATCACATATTTTTGCTAGTATATATAATGTAAGTGTTGAGTTTGCTAATGAACAGCCGATTGTGACAACTTCAAGCTATCCCTGCCTTAAATGAGGAAGTAATACCTGAGAGGATAGTCTTATGACAACAAAACAGATACTACACTACCCCACTCCTAAAAAGATTAGTATGCCTAAAAGTATGGGATCATAGCAACAGAAAAGATACTACATTAAATTTCTTCTCCCCATAAAGAAAACGTAATCCCTGAGAGGATGACATCATGACCACAGAACAGATACTACACTACCATCCCCCTTGAATTGAACATTGAAAATATGTACATTAGTCTGAAATAGTATAGTAAACTGAATTGCGTATAAAAAGATAGTCCACTAGTAAATTGATACAAGTAATAGCATAGGTTCGGCTTCAGACGAGCAGATGCGAAATCTCTATTAGTTATTGATGTATACAATAGTACATTTTGATCCTATCCTAAAGGCCGGACATTTAGTCATTTGCTGTCCTCTTGAATTAAATCAGTATGCTGTAGGAATTTTTTATGTTGTAGCTGAACATCTCTTAAATTTTCACGTTGACTAAAAAAGTTAAGCTGTTAAACTGTGAGAAACCAGGAGGAACCTTAGGAGCTTCGAACCCAGTGTAATACATTTGGTATGAATTCTGAATTAAGGGATACTTGAGCGAATTCATCAGAATATGAAACCAATGATTGTTGAATTCCATTTTTCGATCTGTCTTCATTTTTTTGAGTCGCTGAAGATTTGGGATGAATTGTAACGTTTTTTTCTAAATAGTAACGGTCGATCCATGTGAATGAAACCATGGAATATGTAACGTATAGTTTTTAAATAAATAATTGATATATACATATATATATATATATATATATATATATATATATATATATATATATATATATAGAGAGAGAGAGAGAGAGAGAGAGAGAGAGAGAGAGAGGTGGTGAGGGGGAGATATGTGTGTGTTCCTGAATGCTGTTTACTCTTTTCAAACTTCCATTTTACATTTACTTATTAGTGTGAGTCTTGATACACAAAAGACGAAAGGCCATCATCTATCATTCACGCCACGGTTCACGGTTCACGGTTCACGGTTCACGGTTCACGGATCACGGTTCATGATTCACGGTTCATGATTCACGGTTCACACTACACACTAGACGTCTTGCTGTATTAACGGCTTCTTTTGAGTAATATATGTATGCAGCACGCAGATGCTGAAAAGCACTGAAGTGATCTGAGTGATAGAAATGAACAGAAGCTTGGAGAGGGTTTATATTCTGAGCCGGTGTGAAGAAGGAGAAAAGAAAAACAATAAAAGGACCGCTTTAACTGTTTCTTTTATTTTTCATATGGGCAACCTAGTGTTGCCCGGAGTTGATTGAGAAACCCCTTGTCCTCCTGTCCCCACTCTATGACACAATATTACTTTCTTTATTCTTATTTTTTACAGCTTATACATTACATTTTTAGGGTGGGGTCCATTGATATATTCAGTATTTATTGGGTCAGAAGGTTTTTTTATGTACTAGCTAGTCACTATTTATCAAGACCCAAGGGCCACTCGAGGATAAGGGTTAATGAGTTTGTCAGGAGGATGGTGAAACAACAAGTCGAGTTAGAGCTATGTGTCAAGGTAATTACGTCACAGAAAGGAATTTTCTTGTGAAACGTGTCGAGCTAATCAGAACTCTTTACTGAATTGCACACGTGAGATAGAGCGATCGGGCTTTTGGATAGCTTCTCACTTCCCCATAGGAGGAGAGGGTTGGGGGTATTAAAAATGAAATCCCCACAAAGACTGTGAAACCCCATAAGTTTGTTTTTTTTGCTGCTCTTTATTAATAATGTTATTAAAAAGATAAAGAAAACACCAACAACAAGAGAGAAGAAGAGAGGAAAACGAATTGCTGTTGCGTGTCATTTACGCAACGAGATTGCAACCGCTTGCTTGAGAAGCCACCATCTTGATAATCTACTGGGATCGAAGAGGTGCTACATATATTTTTTAAAATATGAAATTTAAGTATTACATACGACGATAGTGATGATTCATGGGATAAAAAGATTAAGAAATGAGAGTTTGAAGACTCTAAACGAATTACTTCTGATCGATTTTCAAAACTGCTGGTGAACTGTTCAGGTGTCGTTTGTCTTGCTGGATCGTCGTCAGTTACAATCAACTAACACCAATGATTATAATACAGACATTTCGTTCTTGGTTTATTTTTTAAAACATCACCAGGATAGATATAGAGAGAAAGGATTAGAGACAACATACTATATATACTGCTACATTTGTAAACAATATCCATTATTCGCTTCTCACTGAACACTGACTAAAACTTTCACCTACATTCGTCGATCATATCAGGTGACTCATGTGTGTCTTACTTCCATCCCTCTGTTCCCACATATGTAAAATATGACTTATTGAACTTTGCGACACTTACTTTCTTTTAATGTATTCAAGTCTATTGAATATACATAACATATTATTTAGCTTCTTGTCAGGAGGTTAGACACAAAATCAGGTGTGGTTTTCAGAAGTCAGGACACTAAGAAAAGCACACTCTCGCCTACAAAAAATGCCTGAGCAGCCGTTTCAGCATTGCCCGGTAGGAGCGCCTTGGGCGATTAGCAATGAACTAATCCCTTATCAAAAAGAAGGTAAAACCTGGAAGGGTCGACTAAACAGAACCGATATTTTATCTTTTTTAATCATGGATAAAGGAAGAAGGGGGAGTTGTAACTCCTGAATTTAAATGTACTCTTACTCTCCCCATGGAGACAGAGAAAAAAATAATGAGACAAATCTTTAAAGATTTACTAGTGAAAAAGAGGGAGAGAAAGTTTTTAATTTTCCTTTTCGCTGTCTTTCTCTCCTTTCTTTTATTGCCTTTGACTGACAGGTGAAAAGAAAGATAAAGTAAAGAGAAAGGGGGAAGGAAGACAGAAAGAATGCTGCCTGTTCTGGTTTTAACAACCATTCGATCGTGTGAGAGAGAGAGAGAGAGAGAGAGAGAGAGAGAATTAATTTTGTGGTTCAATGTGTTAGCATGCCGTACTTAGAGGCAAAGGCTATGAGTTCAAACCTCACCCAGGCATAAGTATTTTCTTCTAATTTTGTCCTGAAATAAACTTTACAAATTTCAAATTTCAAAATTATACATAGTGTTTCGTTCTAGTTTTATTCTAACCTTTTTTTTTGTTGTAATCTACATATTTTATGGAAAGTAGGACCCGGACGCCGCCGTGTCGCCTTATTTGTACGAGAATAATAGCATCATTAAATTCCGCATAAAGTTTTACTCAAGAAAAACTGTTTGATCTTGGTATATTGTTTCGTTTTGAATTGCGTCCCCGAACAGACAGACAGAGACACCGCAAATATATTATAGATTTTTCTATCAAAATCTTTCTGCTGTTATCAACGCCCACGATCTTACCACAACGCGTTTTTATTCCAATATATTAATATAGTCTTCTTTATATTTCCCCTGTTAATTTCTCTATCTTTCAAGTAGTGTGCAAACAAGATACCATTTCATATATGCTGGCTCACTCCCACTCACGGCAGCACAGACAGCCATCAGCATATATTCATCAGAAGATGTAAATAAAGTTTCATCTGGAGATGAGATCACACGCATGAGTGATTATCTCCCTTGTTCGGGGTCGTCTGTTATTGATGTCCATTGCAAATCTGAAATTGTTTTTTGCATTGAATCGCATGATTTCTTTTCCATTTTCTGAGTAGGATGAAATAATCTTTCCATATACTTTTGCCTTTCACAATCCGACCTTGGAAGAAAGCAATTTTATACGAAATGTCTTTTGTTGATTTTCGTGCTAATGCAAATTGTTTTATTAATCTTTGTAAAAAATCTATAATGGCTGAAACACCCGTCAATGCCAGCGTGGTAGATATTATAGCTATAATCTTCAAAATTACATCCCTATCAGTTTCGAATATTAACCTAGTTTTTCTATAATTTAGTAAAAATTAACTAGAAGACGGATAAAATTAATTTCCCAAACAGAACAGTTTTGCACCACTTTTATTACCCTTTATGAAGATTAAAATAAAGAAATAATGATACTAAACCTCATGTCTAGAATCCTTATTCTAATTTTGATCAAATTGGATTCTAAAAAAAGTTTAAAATTTAAGACTTAAGCTTAAGGGGCCTGAAAAAGAAACTGAAATTCAGGGAATCTTGCTTCATTGGTGTCTAATGACTATGGATCAAATTTGAAAAAATGGAATTTTTAAATAGGACGTTGTACCCATACTAATCCCCCTAAAACCCCATTTAAATACCCCAAAGAAACTGAAAATTGGTGAATATTTGTAAATTGAGGTCTAATACATGTTGTTAAAATTTCACAAAAATCGGAGGTATCTCAATTTTTACAAAGGGCTTCCACCCCTTTTTTATTTCCTTTGCATATAAAACTAAATAGGATAGGATCAGCTAGTATATATATTTAACTGCTCTACAGGAGATTGTGCAGGCTTTTCAAAGCCTGCGCACTAGGTAAAGTGAACTCTGGTCTACAAAAAATGTCTAAGCAGCCCGTCAGCATTTCACGGTAGTAGCGCCTCAGGCGATTAGCAATAACTAACCCCTTCTCAGATGAGTAGGTAAAGCCTGAGAGAAAATTAAAATTAAAAAGAAAAGAAAAAAGATGAAGGGGAAGGGGTGGAAGGAAAAAGAAAGTAAAAAAACACAGCTAATTTCAGAATGTATGATGGCTGTCGAAGACGCGTCGATATCCGGTTGATGTTTCGTTGTGTAGCAAAACACGTTTTCTTGTCTGGTTTTAATTGGTGGTTGGATGTTAATACATTAGGCTCTAATCTTGTTTTTTTTCTTTTTCTATTTATTTGTCTTAGTTGTTTTCTGTATTTTAATTCTGAGGTTTACTTTTTTATTTCATCTTATTGTTATTAAATAATTTGTTATATTTTATTAATTTATTTATGCCGAGTACAGCTCACAATTAGGAGGTACATTAATTAAAAATTTACTGAAGTTTACTAACATGATGAAGGTATCCCCGTGATAAAAATAACAATAAATATAATATTAATAATGATAATGATAAATATTATAGAAAAAAAAATAATAATAATGATGATATCTATAATAATATAGTACTACTACTACTACTACTACTACTAATAATAATAATAATAATAATAATGATAATAATAGTAAAAAAATAATAACAATAATAATAGTGATAATAGTATAAAAATTTAAAATTAAAACTTAAAAATAAACAATAAAAAATCAATAAAAATTAAAAATAATAATAATGATAATAAAACCAATGATGATGATAAATATTAATAATAATTATAATAATATTAAAGATGGTAATAATAATAATAATAATAATAATAATAATAATAATAATAATAATAATAATAATAATAATAATAATAATAATAATAATAATAATAATAATAATAATAATAATATTTTTTTTGTGATAGTGCACAATATCACTCATTAAAATGAATGAGACAATCACTATCCCTGTGACAGGACCACAGGCAGAATAAGCCTGGGCCTGGTGTGGCCACACACACAAAAAATATGAATAATGCACAATAATAGCAATACAAGCTGTGGGACTCAGGAGAAAGACCTGAGTGTCATGATGGGCAGGTGCTCCCTCGTTAGCCAACATGGGGGACCCGGTCCGCATCCTGCGAATGTTGGCCCTTCTCATTTCAGAAACAAGACAACGGACAAGAACCAGGTAAGTAACCTCTCTGATTCCAGGTATGACAAGGACACAGACCAAAGACAGGAAAACCAGAGCGAAAACAGCAAACTTAAAAGATATAGACAGAAATGGACCACGAAAGAGAACAGACTGGTGATGGAGTGCTATTATAAAAGCCGCTACCCTACAGAAAGAGGCTACCGAAAACGAATTAAACATCTCTGGAACATTGCTAGTGACTACCATACAATGGAACAAAGGATAGCAGACCAAGCAAGACAGATCCTCAAGCGAGGATGGTTCTCGGAGATGGAACTGACGGAAATCAAGCAGAAGGTTAATGGCGAAACGGAGCAAGAAACACCACCGAATGAGAAACCACAGGAAGAGGACGGGCAAAACATACACACTGAAACTGAAGAGATTGAAGACTACGGAATCACAGAACCAGATGAGATAGAAGACTGCGGAACCACAGAACCTGCTGAGATAGAACTCAACGAAAAAGAAGCAAGTGAAGTGGAGAACATTAGACGATACATGTTAGAAAACAAAACAAAACTCCCATATCTCAGGAATGAAGTAGCGAAGAAGTTAAAAGCAGAAACAGAAAGAGTAAACAGACTCCTCACACACATCCCAACAGAAACTATTACAGACCTAAACAACCTGATATATGCAGGGGCAAAATCGGTAAGTATGAAACTAAGAAACGAAGAGAATGGACAAAAGAGTGGACTGACAAAACCTGGATGGGAAATCAGACTGGAAACCCAGATCACCAAACTTCGGAAAGAAGCTAAAACCGTGAACAGAAGGAAGGAGAACATGAAACGATTAAGAAGCAAAAATCAGAAACGCAAGGAAAAACTAAATGAGAAACATGAAGAAATAAAACAAAAGATAGCAGCAATAGAAGGAAGACTGAGACGATACAGGTACAAATCAGAACAGAGCAAACAGAACAGGACCTTTGAAAACAATGAAAGCCAGTTTTACAAAAACGTAAATGGAGAAAAAACAACAACAGAGCAACCGAACTCAACAGAAACAAAACAATTCTGGAGCAAGATATGGGAAGAACAAAAAAAGCACAACAAGAATGCCCAATAGTTGAAAAACATGAAAGATGAACTGCAGGAAATCGAAGAAGGAACCGAAACAGAAATTAACAAAGAAACAATCAAGAAAACCCTAAGAAAAATGGCAAACTGGAGAGCACCAGGCCACGATGGAATACATGCATACTGGTTTTTAAAAATTCACGACCCTGCATGAAAGACTAGTGCAGAAACTGAGTGGATGTATCCGCAAAACAGACGTACCAGAATGGATGACGGAAGGAAGAACAACATTAATACAAAAAGACCCCAAAAAGGGAACGACCCCAGCAACTACAGACCGATAACATGTCTACCAATAATGTGGAAAATTCTCACAGCACAACTGAGAGAACAAATCTACCAATCCCTGGACAAACGTGGACTGCTCCCCGAGGAACAAAAAGGATGCCGGAAAGGACAAAGAGGGGCACATGATCTACTATACATTGATCAAAAGATCTTGAAGGAAGTGAAGAGCAGACAAAAGAACATAACCATGGCATGGATTGACTACAAGAAAGCCTACGAATGAATCCCCCAAACATGGATAATTGAATGCTTAAAAATATATAAAATACCAGACAGAATTATTAATCTCATCCAGAAAGCAATGGAAACATGGAGACTAAAACTGACAGCCGGAGGACAACACCTGTCTGAGATAAAAATACAGAGAGGCATTTTTCAAGGAGACTCTCTATCACCACTATTGTTTATAATAGCCATGATGCCACTCAACTACATACTCAGAAAGTGTGATGCCGGATACAGGTTTACGGATACAGAACAAAGAATAAACCACCTGATGTACATGGATGACCTTAAACTGTTTGCAAAAAACAAAAAAGAACTGGAAAAGCTGATAAATACAACCAGGATATTCAGCCAGGATATCCAAATGGAGTTTGGAATAGAAAAATGCGCACTGCTTTTCTTTTTTTCTTCTTTATCGTCGAAGTCTTACGGCGTAGCCGAGGACCGGCGATTTCTTCGGGTGTTATTGAAGAGATTGTGTTTTTTTAATGTCCGATATCTGTAGTGAAGAGCATTTAAAAAATCATCTCTTCAATAACACCCGAAGAAATCGCCAGTCTTCGGCTACGCTGTAAGACTTCGACGATGAAGAAGAAGAAAAAGAAAAAGAAAAAATAGTACAATATTGTCTGTATTACCATGATTAGGATTTATAAAACCGAAAATTTGAGTTCAAAAAATAATTTAACAAATATTTTATTTATTTGACAAAATCTCGCGTCAAGTTGTCTGGTTTCTCAATTATTAAAGTTTATCATTTCAACAACGTTTCTAACTGTAATAACACCCATCTCATTATTGTACACACGCGTGCCATAATATATGTCGAACATTTAAAAAAAAACAATCTTTTCAATAACACGCGAAGAAATCGCCGGTCTTCCGCTACGCCGTAAAACTTCAACGATGAAGAAGAAAAAAAAGAAAAGGAAAACATATTACAATATTGTCTGTATTACCATGATTAGGGTTTATAAAACCGAAAATTTGGATTTAAAAAAAGAAAATGATTTAATAAATATTTCATTTATTTGACGAAATCTCGCGTAAAGTTGTCTGGTTTCTCAATTTATATATATATATATATATATATAATGTATTTTTTGTAATTATTTTTATTGGTGATTGCAGCGTTCATTGTTTTTTTGCTTACTACTATTTAGAATGTCTCACTTCCTAAGTGATTAAGATGCAGAAAATTTCATTATTAGTCGCCCTTAACTTTATATGACGTATTTTTCGTTAATATATATATTTTATTTATTTTATACGTACATAAAAGTAATCCATGGACACGTGTTTCTGGCTCACAGTCGTCATCAGCATGGCTAACTTAGACAAGGATCGAACCTTCGATATTTATGTTGTAGCAGTTATTTTTCAATCTGGGGGGGGGAGTTCTTGTAGCAGTTATCCCCTCCTTTCAAAACATAACTGCACTAACCGGCCGGTAGGTGTCGCTGTTCACCGTCAGGTGGCGCTGAAAGCGACCAGGAGTTATTTGCCCTTATGCGATATATAACCAAGGGACACCGGAAAAAGGCCTCTTCTCCATTCAATTGGCCTCGCTGAACGACGCTAAGACACTAGCGCTCCGTCAACACGTGTTTAACAACGGTAAGAGTTCTCAACTCATTTTCTTTGTATACGGTTTTCAAGGACTTTCCCACGCCGGACTCATTTCTTCACATACTCTTTTCAAGAACTGTTTTCTATCGACACATATACCACACACGTCATCATCCCACATACACGCACGTCTAATAAACCTTATTTGAACTACCTCCTTTTGTTTGTTAATTATTACTTTGTTTTTGCATGCAACAATTGCTTGATTTTATGAACTCGCTTATAGTCGGGAACACGACCCGATTCGAACAATGTCTATAGTCCAGCAATTTTCTGCATCTTAATCACTTAGGAAGTGAGACATTTGAAATAATAGTAAGCAAAAACAAAACAACAAACGCTGCAATCATCAATAAAAAATAATTACAAAAAAATACATTAAATGGATTACTTTTATATATATATATATATATATATATATATATATATATATATATATATATATATAGGCATGGGCCTGAAATATGAAAAACAACTTCAGCCATTATGATGTTGATCGCTGTGTGGGTGATAACGATAAAAGAAAGAAAGAAATGAATTGTGTCAATTGTTAAGCAACAAGGCGGATGGGGATGAATGAAAGCAATTATTTATTATCTTTTTTTATTTTATTACAAATGAATCAGCATCAGCCGGACAATAAATGAATAATTGTTTGATGGCGCCTGTCGTTGGAACAATAAACAAATAAAAACATTTTTTAACGGAAGCATAACACTAACATGGAATGAAAAAAATCTTAATTAAAACAAGATGAAAGCAAAAGTATTGCGTGGATGAAATTGTATTTTTTTTCTAAATAGAGAGAGAGAGAGAGAGATTTCAATTTTAGGTAAAATAGAAAGTATCAACTTCATCATAACTCCGGTAGTTAAGTGGATAACTACACGGACTGATGGCCTGGGTGTTCCAAGTTCCATTCCAGTCGGTTCAGCAGTATCACTTTCACTTAAGGAGGTTGGCAACCTTCTCGTGGTCCTTCCCGTATGTACCCGATGTCTTTCCAGAAAGATTTATAATTAGAAAAACATCGGGAAACTAATGCCAACACCAGAATCGTCTGATTCACACGAAAGAAGAAGATCATAATTCCGTATTTGAAATCGGAAATTGCGGACAGGTATTAATAAAAAACAAAAAACAATCTCCAATTATATTTTAGGCCGTTTAAGGGGGGGGGGGGAATTATAATTTGGTTTTAACAATTTGTTTAATTATTGACAAATAATAAAATGGTACTACTCCAGATTAAGCGCCTAATTTCCGTGAATGCTCGGCCGCAACGATCGGGCAAGTCGCGGAAGCGCCCGAGAGCTGCCGAGACGAAAACGAGGCTGAAGCAGAGCTGATCAATCAGGTTGCTGCCAATCATCTGCGCTCAGCACAACAAAACGAGCGGTAGGAAGACCTTTCGAACCGGCCGCAAACGTATCCGTAAACCCTGCCCCTCGACGAGAAAATATATGAACCCCCCACCCAAAAAAAAAATATATATACAAAAAAAACTTGCCTATTTAGGCAAGAAAAATAACATACTTCTTTGTTTTATGTTAAAAAGAAGAAAAAAATGTTGCCTAAATATCGTAAGAGAAATAAAATTTACTTCTTTGATTTATGTAAAAAAAAAAGACAAAAAAAAATTTTAATGGTTCATTTGGCTTACGAAAAAAAAAGTTTATTTATATTATAGTTCTTCAGCTATGGTTTGTTCATTTTTTTTTTTCAAATATATGTATTTTTTCTTTTGTATTCTTCGTCTTATATTTCGTCTGCCACTCTTCCATTTTACGACTTTCAGTTTTGCTTCAGCCTCGTTTTCGTCTCGGCAGCTCTCGGGCGCTTCCGCGACCTGCCCGATCGTTACCGCCAATCAGTCACGGAAATTAGGCGTTTTATCTGGAGTAGTACCAATAAAATAAAACTGTTTTATCATAATTAGATTTTTTTTTTTTTAATTTTGAAAATATTTTTTTACAGATAATCAAATCAAACTTTTTTATAATTGGAATGTTTTTTTTTATTTTGAAAATATTTTTAAATAGTTTAATTATTAATTATCAACCAAATATAATTGTATTACAAAGTAACAAACAATTATTAACTAATAATAAATTCAAACTGTTTTTGTATAAATTATAAAAAGTAAACATTTCTGCCAAAAGCTACGCGACCTAAAATAATTGAGGATTTTTTTTTTTTTTTATTAAAACCGGTTCGCAATATCCGATTTTCAGATACGGCGGGCATGATGAAGTAGATAGTTTCTATTTTAATTAATTTTATAATACTTATATACTTATATTTAATTAATTTATGCTTTTCTTTTTATTTCTAAAAAAATGTATTCTGTAACTAGTAGGAGGACTCGGCGTTGTACGAGATTGAATGAGGAATCCTTTTTTATTCTTATTTTTTTACATTTTTGGGGTGGTTGATTGGTTGGACCAGAGTGGTTATAATCACAGTAACATTTATTGAAATAATTTTCGGTAAATTAATAGTTTTTAATCTCTCAGAGCACACTAGATTTTCCCCCGAGAATGAATGAGGGACTTTGTCTACTTTTGCTCCAAGCTCTGAACCCAATTAAAACAAGATAAAAACAAAAGTATTGTCCCAAAAGTTTTTAAATAGGTTTCAATTTTATAAGTTTCAAATACTTATATTTGATTAATTTATGTTTTTATTTTTATATCTTAAAATTAAAATTAATATTTAATTCTGTAACTAGCCGGAAGACTCGGCGTTGTATATTTAATTCTTTTTTGTTCAGTTCCCAAACTACAACACAATATTACCTTTATTCTTATATTTTACATTTCAAAAGTTCAATTTTATGGTTGGGCGCCTAAAGATGTACTCAACATTTATTGTGCGAGAGGGGGTGTAGTCACAGTGACATATATTGAAATAATTTTCAGTAAATTTCTAGCAGTCACATCCGACGTTTCCCCGAGAATAAATGAAGACCTTTGTAGATTCTTGCTCCAGACCCTGAACCCCATGTTACCATTCTTATTTTTTTAATTTCCATAATTGTCAACTTTGCCTAGCATCAGGCGGAATTTTCAATGACAGAGCTTCTTTGAAACACATTACTGCAGGACTGCTTTCCTGTTGATTACAACTTGCCCATCTACAAATCTAATGTCAATAAATTCTCGTCAATAAGTGATCATCAGTTCATATGATTGATCAATGTTAGTACTTGCATGGAGTTCCTCACCTTACGGCTGACAATCACTTCAGTCTCAGTAACTTTTATCCTCGAGTGGCTCTTGGCCTTGATACGTGGTGACTCAATAGTAAAAAAAATGGTTTTGATTATAAATAAATTGTATTTCCTTTGTATAGATGTCCGGCACAAATGCAGATCCCACAATATTAATGTACTCCGTTTGATCAAAATGAAATATACTTATCCAACCAAGTACTCTGGGTTATATATTTTCTGAATAGATATGGTTATGAGTGTCTATTAATTTACATAGCAAATTTAGATCAGTTTATAGTGAGAAATCCAGCTCCTCTAAAAAGGGAGCACTGGATGGTTATAAAAGTTGCCTAAAGCAAGTCTGTTGGCATTCTCTGGTTAATGTGCCTCAGGTAACTGGCAATAAACCACTCCCTCCTCCAGAAGGAGATGGTGATGCCTGAGAGAATGCCTCATCCCCCAACCCACCTCTTCCCGCCTGGGAACGAACAGAACCACAATCCACACTGATATAATAAGCCCAAAGGCCTGTGCAAGATAAGTATAGGTTATGGGGATCTATCTCGAAAACTCTAGGAGAGGTTTGTGAACAAACGCACAGTATCTACAATTGTATGTATACACTAAAAAAAAAAACGTCCCAGGAAGGGTAAAATTGATTCCTCGAACAGAACAGTTTTGCGCCACTTTTATGCTCCCTTACGAAGATTAAAATCAAGATATAATGATACTAAACCTTATGTCTAGAATCTTTACTCCAATTTTGATCAAAATCTATTACATGATTTTGATTCTAGTAACCCTTATTCTCGAGTGGCGTATAGGCCTTGAAAAGTGGTGACTCGTTAAAACATAAAAAAATAATTCTAAAATTTAAGCTTAAAGGGTCTTAAGAAGAAACATAAATTCAGGTGATCTTGCTTAATTGGTATTTAATGACTATGGATCAAATTTAATGCAAATCTAAAACATTCAAATTTTAAAATGGGAGGTTCTGCTCATATTAGGCATCTAAAAACTCTTTAAAATACTCCAAAGGAACTGAAATGCGGGGAATATTCATTAATTAGTGTCTAATACATATTGTTAAAATTTCACAAACATCGGAATTAACTGAATTTTCATGAAGGGCTTCCCCTTTCATTTTTACCTTCTTTGCATAACACTAAATTAAATATAGCCCAGATTATCCACCCTTACGCCTAGCAGCTGTGTTCCAAAATTGGTAACGATCGGTGAATTAATTTCTTTAAAAATTCGAATAGAATTAGTTTATATGCGATAATATATATATATATATATATATATATATATATATAAAGATTATGACATTAAGAACGGTTTGGAGTTAAAATCAATGTAGTATTACTAGGTACGTGCAAAATAAATGGCTGCTCCCCAAAATGTAAAAACATTTTGACCCCTCCTTCACTTAAAAATTCACTAAAATTCAGGAAATCAACCAATTTTAATAAAATTTTCAGTATTTATTAATTAACGATCACGGAATATAATAAACCCATTATGTTGTTGTTTTGTTTTAATCTTAGTGAAAATGTATAAACAAAAAACACCTTTACTAAAGTTATATCTGAAAGCAGTAGAAAAAACGCATGAATTAAAAAAAAATATGAAAATAAAACACCTTAGATGTTAACAATTACATTTTTTTTAAATATAGTTCTTATATATTGCAAAAAAGCCCATAAATTCTGTGTTAATATGATCAATATAACTCAAAGAAAAAATAATTTCTCAAATTAACAATATTATCATTTAATGTTTATTCAATATTTTTACAAAAATATAATACGATTACAGAAAATATTTTATGTGCTTTTAATGATAACAGTTTACAGGAAATCTTACAACGCGATATTGTTGGGATTAAATATCCATGGAAGAAAGTTCAATTCTCACACGTGAGAATGCAATAACAATTATGTAGATAAGTGCAAAATAGAACTAGGGCAACAGCTTTTGTGAGAAGGAACACAACAACAATTGTATATAAGTTTAAAACAGTTTTATTTGTGAGAAAACATGAGGGCAAATATATACAACAAATGGTGAGTTCAAAGTTCAGAAATGAGGAAGTTAATTTAGGTTTGCGAAAACGTGCTTCACGAACTTATCTTGTGGGAGTTCTGGTAACAGGTTACACGTGCGCCCGCCTCCATTCTGGCTCCTGTCGAGATGTAGTCACTTCAGTCCAAGATGGTTGGTAACAGGAAGAAGTAGGGGCGCTCTGCAACTGCCGTCAAGGGCTTTGTCTCAGAAGGATCCAGCCACGGTCCTACCAGGTTCAAAAGGTTGATCGAAAAGAGGCCGGGACACAGCGTGCAAGCGTTTTTATGGGCTGACTCACGTGACCCCCAAGGTTTTAGGGGTTGGGATGACTAACAGCCAATCCGTGAGATACTTAAGGGACAAGGCTGCAGCCAGTCAGTGAGGGGGACGTTAATAAATTCCAATAATATTAGATTTCCCTTTTGCGCATGAAGGTGCAATCATCAGCGTAAGAATTTTTTTTATAATCTTGAAACTAAAAAAATTGAAAAAATTGAGATACTGGGCCATTCTGAAAGAAAAATAGTTTAAAAAGTGATATAATTTCTACTAACGATTAATTTGAAGATATGTGAATGTACAGTACTACAAAAAACAGACGGGATTTGCACCCTATCCAAAGTTTTTAATCATCATGTAAACAAAAAGAATTGATAAAATTGATGCAGTAGGCAATTTGTATTGAACAAAACAAAAAAGTCTTCAACAAAATTTTACAAAATTTTACAAAATGTTTATTTTAAATTTGAAGGAAAAACATAGGTAAACAGACGTCATCAATAATTTCAGAGTATTACTGAATAAAAAAACTAACCCTTGTACAGAGAGACTAAAGACACTCAAGGGTTGTGTGTAGCAGGTAACTCAAACTCTCCAGTAGGTAATTTAAGCTCTCGAGTGTATGTGTTTATGTGCCTTGACAAATGTGCTTTTCTGGAAAAAGAAGACTCACATATTTTACAACATTTTTTCTGGCTAAAGAAGAAGAACATACCTCACAAAATATGATTTCTGTTCAACATATATTTGTGTATCTTTTCTCACATTGCAGTTCATAGAAAATGAAGAACCAGACATTTTTATTACAATTGGTTTTCAATTTTTTAAGTCTAAACATTAACAAGAATACGATTTCTCTTATCTCAGACTTGTTACCTTTGAAAAATTTCTTTGTGTGAATTATCTGAATTCACACGAAGAGATTTCTCAATATTTTTTTGCTGAAAAAATTTTCCGATTTCAAGACATCGTGTTAATGAAGATCTATTCAAAGCTAATAATGGATTTAAGTTCCAATTTGTTCTTTTGCTGGGGAATTTGCAAATATAAAATGAAATTGTGAGGATACATTTCAAGAAATGATATTATATTAACGTTTTATACATGATAATCGTTTTCTTTGCCTGTCTGCTTGTTTGATTGTTTTTA
The DNA here is from genome assembly GCA_963556195.1 of Sepiola atlantica. Lineage (NCBI taxonomy): Eukaryota > Metazoa > Mollusca > Cephalopoda > Sepiida > Sepiolidae > Sepiola > Sepiola atlantica. Next base: position 164,248,682 of record OY744524.1, on the reverse strand, counting down.
TTCGAACCACCAAAAGAATCCAGTGGTAGGCAATGTTATCCATATTCTTTGATAAAAGTTATTTGTTATAATTAAAGTATAATTAAAAATTGATTTTGCAGCCAAATAAGAATTTATTGATTTGCAAGATCTTGAAAAAATAAGAAAATTATCTTATTCGGATGGAATTTGGTTTTTAACATTTTAATTTTCTTCCATAAAAAAAAATTTGAGTCGGTTATCCCTCCCAATTCTTTTCATTTCATAAAATATCTACAAGTTTAAAAAAAATATGTTCCTATGTCATTTAAAGATATTTTATCTTATTTTGTAAAACAATATCCTTATTGCAGAAAATCTCTCCTTATTTGTAAATAGAAAAATGAAAAAAGTAAAACATTACAAATACAATTGCAAAAACATAAGATGAACATCTATTAAAATGGTAAAATAGAATATACATGTTCTAAAAAGGGACCATTTTTTAATATATATATTTAGCAGGGAGGTTTTCTAATCAGGAATTCTATCTATGTTTAAAACAACATAACTAGATATTCGTTAGTCAGAGTTTTTCAGAGAACACTTAACTAACAGCAAGATGTATAAGGGATCAGACGTTATATCCTATTTTAGAATACATAATGCTATTACTTTTGTATCTTGTTACCACCTCCCATCAGGTGTAGAAGTTTAATTTTGGGAAGCAGAAACCTTGTGCTGGCTTAGGTTGTTGAGGAAACCAAACCTTGTTCACAGAAGTTACAATAGAAACCACAAATTACCATTTTCCATTGTAAACACACTTGTAAAATACCTATGGGATGATAACATGAAAATGCTTACCTACATACTGTTTTAGGTTTTACCTTTTAGTGGTAAGATGTAGACAGGTTATGCCAATACTACCTAAGAACATGACACATGATAACTGTTCATGGCTAGAGCAAGGTGAAGAGTCAGGTTAAGATGAACAACTGCCAGTGATTGTCTTGGCGAAATCGCTCTAACTGGAAGCTGAGTCTTTTAAATTCAATTGGAGAATCTGTTATGTATTAGGGCAAGTCTAGAAGGAAAGTCATTTCTTTTTTCCATTCCAGTAAGAATGACAGCTACTATGACGTGGCGTTGGATATGTTTGCTACAAAAGGGTTCCATTCGAAATTCCATCCAGATTCTCGAGTTCGACAGAAAGGTTCCCGAGTTCGACATGGTTCACTTGAAGAAGGTCGGAGGTTACATAGGCCGAAACGTTTTGATAAAAACACCCAAGATGAGAACAGTAGTCCGAATATACCAAATTCTACAAATTAAAATAAGCAGTTAAAAGCTTACATAGAAGACTATTAGATGGTACAATCCAACGATTGTTCACAGCAATTGTCTAATTTCAACACAGGATAATTGTTGTCCAAAAGCCTCCACATAATTGTTGTCGACATTGGCTAGTCATAAGTATCAAACTTAGTTTCTTTTGAAAACTCTCGAAATCTCTTGCAGCATTTTTCGACATTTGCTCCATTGACATCTTTTGTCAGGATGTCACTCAAATGAATGTAGTTTGAACACTCGGAGATCTATTTGATCCTTCTTAATGTAAAGAAATGGCGTTTCATATTTGAGTTGTGCTGATTGAATAATTTCCTACATTTAATTAGTACATGGTAATTCTCTTCAAACACCATTGACCGATAAGCATAGAAATCATAAGTAGATGCTTTGCTTTTCAACTAATATTGGTTTGGTTGGAGGATTTGTTTGCCAAATCTTGAAATTATATCCTTATTTACTTTCCCAATTAATGAGTAAGTAATGCACGACATCCTATGATCGATTAGTTTAGTTGATTGATTCATAGATACAAAATGATGTCACAATTAGTGTTGGGACTATTAATCAGAATTAGAATCGGAACTTTTTGAGGCATCAGAATTGGTATCAGAATAATTTGTGCTGATTTTCCGATGCCAAAAACGATTCTTTTAATTGTTTTTTGTTTGTTATTGTTTAAAACAAAATTTTCCATTGCTGGTACTAATGATAAAATGATAAATATTTATTTATTTTAAACTACCAGTAAAACTAAAATCTATAACCCCCTCCCAAGTGTATTTTTACGTTTGCGAAAATATATGCACATATTACATCGGTTATTAAGGTAATCCGAAAATTTAAATAAAAATAGCAACTCTATTGCTAAATATTTAGAGGTTTTAAAAGAATCGGAATCGGTAATTGTATCGGATTCAGGAATTTAGAACAGACTCGGTAATTGTGTCGGAATCGGGAAAAATATTGGAATCGTCCCATCACTAGTCACATTTCTTGCCCAACTATAACAATGGCATCCAGTTTAAGTTTGTGGAACATTATAACGTAATTCAATTCTGTCAGCATAGATAACAGATTTGAAATCTTCACTCTGAAAATGATTCATAGCCGTCTTAAACTCTCTGACATAATCATTCTAACGCTGAAGCATATTCTACAGGTGAAGAACAAGAATTCATTCTGTATTCTTGAAATATTCTTACATCTAATGGATGCTTGTTGTTGCTCAGCACGAATAAAAATGAATCTGAAAGTGGGGGCCAAGATATTTATCCTCATGTTGTAGCATATTTAGGGGGTGAAATTCTAATATAAATTATACCTTACCAATCATCTGTGATCTTATTAATGTAATAAAATATCATTTTTACCTTCAACTAAACTTTTATTTAATTTTTTAAAATTTTTTATTCATTTATCATTTTAAAAAATCATACATCGTATCGGACCTGTAATACTGTTAACAGTTTCACTCAGGTAATTTGTATTATAATCAACATCACATAGTTCAACATTTATAAACTGAAACTTTATTAACTTAAACAGGTGTAAAAAAAAATAGTTAATATTTATTCACTTCGTATTTCTTTAAAAATCAGTTTTATATTTATTTATATGTTGAGAGTTTCGCTTTTACAGCATATAGATAGTCATGAAGATTTATTTCCCCTCGCTTGTTCCCGAAAAATTAATTTTAAGCAGAGTTTCCTACCTTTGTTCATCCGGAAATTGGACGATATTTTACCGTCAATGTTGTTGTCTGTTCCTCGTTCTGACATAGCTTTCCCAATTTAATTATCAGTTATTTTTATTACTTTATAACTTTTAATTAAATATAAATACTTTGTCCATCATTTTTAATATTATTCTAATGTTTTAGAAACATTTTAAGCTCGAGTTATAATGAAGTTTTAGCTTTATAATGACTGCCAAATATTTGCGATTAGTTGCATTGCAACTTTACTTAACTTACAGCCGTCGTAACATTACGATGGTCACGACTTACCCGACGTTTCCCAGGTGGAGGGATTAGAAAAAAATTCCAAATAGTCATGTTTAAAATTTATTTAAATAGGATATTAAAAACATTCGTTTAGATTTCCCTTATTTTAGACTAGCAGGGGTACCTGGCGCTGCCCGGGGCTCTCTCTCTCTCTCTCTCTCTCTCTCTTTCCTGGTCGTCCCATTTCATCGCGCCCTCTTCTTGTTGCCCCCTCTTCTCGTTGCCTTGAGCAAAAGCTGTCTCTTCCGTGATCGTCCTCCCCCCCCCCATCACCCCGGCCCATCTCCCCGTTGCCCGGAGCAAAAGCTGTCTCTTCCTCAGTCGCCTCCTTTCCCTCGCCCTCCTCTCCTCCGCCCCTCCTATTCCCGTTGCCCGGGGCAAAAGTGTGACATATTTCTATTAAAAGTACCATCTCTTTCTTCGCTATCAATCCCCCTCTATGTATATGTAAGTTATCGTTAAAAAATATTCTTATGGGTCAGTTGGATTCTAACGCTCGACCTCCTGGTCATCATTCTTTATCCGTAACTGTTATGTTACCGATGCATAGAACAAAATCTATGAGAAAATAGGTCACTTTAACGTTGTGTTTTTTTCTTTTGGCAAACCGCACATGTGCACAACGTACAGATGACTGGAAAATGAAGAAATTTGGGACTCCCTTCCCCCGAGAACTTCCGTGTTGGTTCAGCATGAAGGAATCAACGTTTTTTCCAATTTTTCGATATTTCCGTCGAGTGTCTCGTCAGCTTTTTGCAAACATACAAACATAAGCACATACACACAGACAACTCTCCTTTATATAATAGACCAAGCAAAATTTCCTCCCTACGGTTGTATATTTTTGCTAAGCTGCTGCATCAGCCCCTTCTGCCTGGGAGAAATATATCATGATGAATGAAAATATACTACACAGAATAACAGACCTTATTACATAGAGTTATAGGAAATTACAACATGGCCGCCAGCGACTGGGGCATTGCATTAAAGTTTGATTTTCAAGTCTTTAAAAAATAAATAAGAATTTAATTTCGGGATAAAAAATACAATTGAAGACTAATTAATAAATTTAATCCAAAATGTGTGCGAAAATAAACGAAATAAGCGAACGAACACTCCCCTCACCCTAAAAAGTAGGAGTTAATGCCTAGTAGGATCACATGATGACAACAGAATACTTAGTACACTACTCCTCGATAAAAAAAAGAGATGGTAATCCTGGGAGACTGGTAGGTAATGCCTGTGAGGAAAGTATCATGACGAAGGAAACTATACTATACAGAATTAATAGACCGAATTAAATCGAGTTATTTTTTAATGAAAAAGTAAGCATGATATCACGACAACGAAAGTTTAGGGCCTCGTTTCTGTTGTACAAAAGAGTCGAAAGTTTGGGGCCTCACCTCTATTATACAAAAGAGTCAACAGTTTACAGCGGTGCCCCTTTTGTACAAACGAGTCGACAGTTTACATAAGTGCCCCTATTATACAAAGGAGTCAACAGTTTACAGCGGTACACTTATTGTACAAAAGAGTCGACAGTTAACGGTGGCGTCCCTGTTGTACAAAAAAGTCGACAGTTTATCGCAGCGCCCCTATTGTACAAATACGTCATCAGTTTCATGTGGCACCTCTATTGTACAAAAGAATCAACAGTTTACGGTGGCGCCTCTATTGTTCAAACGAGTCGACAGTTAACGGTGGCGTCCCTGTTGTACAAAAAATTCGACAGTTTACGGCAGCATACCTATTGTACAAAAGAGTCGACAGTTTACATCGGTCCCCTATTGTACAAGAGTCAACAGTTTATGGCGGTGCCCATATTGTACAAAAGAGTCGACAGTTTACGGCAGCATCTCTATTGTACAAAAGAGTTGACAGTTTACATTGGTGCCCCTACTGTACAAAAGAGTCGACAGTTTACGGTGGTGCCCCTATTGTACAAAAGATAGACAGTTTACGGCGGCGCCCCTATTATACAAAAGAGTCGACAATTTACGGCAGCACCCCTTTTGTACAAAAGAGTCGACAGTTAAAGGCAGTTGTAAAAAAAAAAGTCGACAGTTTACGGCGGCGACCCTATTGTACAAAAGACTCGATTTCTTTATACAGCGGACACTGGCGGGAGTGGCGCGCAGTGTCTACTAAAATGTAAAATCTAAAAAATGCTGACTCATTTCCTGTTTTGTAATTACACTGGCGGGTAGTGGCGGGAGGTGACAGACAGTGTCTACTAAAATGTAAAATTTTAAAATTGAATTATTAGTTGGCGATTTCTTTACAGGGCGGACAGTGGCGGATATCAGCAGTTAGTAACGGGCAGCGTCTACTAAAATGTAAAACTTAAAAAATGCTGACTCATTTCCTGTTTCGTTTTTTAAATATTGATTTCCCCAGAATTAGTGTCTATTTATTTTGAAAAGGTGGGAGTAAGGGGGAAAAAGAAAGAAAGGAAGAAAAGGTGGGAGTAGAAGATAAAGAAGAAAGAAAGGAAGCAAAAGGTGGCAGTATGGGGGGGAAAGAAGAAAGAAAGGACGAACAGGTGGAAGTGGGAAGGGAAAGAAAAAGAAAGGAAGAAAAGGTGTGAGTAGGAGGGAAAGAAGAATGGAAGAGAAGGTGGGAATAGAAGTGAAAGAAGAAAGAAAGGGAGAAAAAGTGGTGGAAGGAGCGAAAGAAAAAGGAAGGAAGAAAGTGTGGTAGTGGGAGGGAAAGAAGAAAGAAAGGAAGAAAAGGTGGTAGTGGGAGGGAAAAAGAAAGAAAAAAGAAAAGGTGGTAGTGGGAGGGAAAGAAAGGTAGAAAAGGTTGGACTGGGAGGGAAAGAAGAAAAGAAGGAAGAAAAGGGTGGTAGTGGGAGGGAAAGAAGAAAGAAAGGAAGAAGGTGCGGTAGTAGGAGAGGAAAAGTAGGAAGAAATTAAGGAAGGAAGGGAGTATGGGGAATGGAGGAAGAAAGGAAGGAAAGAAGGAGACGCGTGAGTAGGGGGAAGGAGGAAGGAAGGGAACGCGGAAGCACGGGTTGAAGGGAGAAGGAGACGCGGGAGTAGGGGGAAAGGAGGAAGAAAGGAAAGCTAAAAAGAAAGAAGGAGGCGCGGGAGTATTGTGGAAAGGAGGAAGAAAGGAAGGAAGGTATTAAGGAAGCGCGAGAGTAGGGTAGGAAAAGAAGGAAGAAAGGAAGGAAGGAGACCTGGGAGTAGGGTGGAGGAAAGAAGGAAGAAAAGAAGGAAGGAGACGCGGGAGTAGTGGGAAGGAGGAAGAAAGGAAGGAAGGAGACGCGGGATTAATCCCCCCCCCCCCACATCTTCCCTCTGATGTCATTTCCGGTCGAATTTTAGGGAATGACTTGCAAGAATGAGTCAGAAAAATTACTACATATTACATTGATTTTTAAATTACTACATAATAACGTTTAGTTTACAAACCCGGCCTAGTTGACCCTCAAAGAATAAATAGTTTTTTCTGAATTTTTTTTATATTATGCGCCCGAGGCGACGCTGTTTCAGAAAATGTCAACTTTATGAGTCTGTCGCGTATCTCGGTAGCCTTAGCTGGACATACAAACAAACAAACAAACAGACGTTTCCCCTTTATATAATAGATTTGATTTTAATAAATATTCGTTGAATAGAAAATAATTCAATGTATATTTATCAAAGTTGTATCCAGGCGAGAAACACAGACACATGCTATCTGTTTGATATTTTTATTAATACTGATAATATAAAATACTTTAACATTTAGTTAGTTGTAAATTAAAAAGAATACATTAGATTTGAAAATATAAAAATGAGACTTATTAGATTGTGATTAATATTTTCAAAATAAAAAACAGAACATTTTTAATATATTAAGGGTTTTTGGGGGTTAGGGTTATGAAAAGTACAAATTTAACCTCATCTGTGCACTTATGAAAAAATACAGACTAAACTACGGTTGAAAAAATACAGACTAATATTCTTAGAATTTATTTTGAAAATGGCCATATTTCATTTTGAATATTTTCTATTTAGTCAAAACGACTAATTATTTAAAAGTGTTATTGAATTTAAACATTTGTTTATCCGAAGGATGGACAAATGATTAAAAAGTGAAGTCGTTGTATTTTTAATTTAAGGTTCAGAAATTCACATTTTTATATTCAAAGGAAAATAATAATTATTTTAAAAATTAAGGTACAGTTTCCGGAAATAAGACCAAATATTTACAGGCGTTACGTAAGCGTGACGTAGCGTGACGTATGTACAACGAATGCTATGAAAACGAACGGAACTAGACGAAAGAAGGTATGCCGTTCCGAATGTTCCCTTCCCCTTCCCCTCCCGTAAAAAAACTCTTTCTTTCTTTTTTTCATAGCAAGTTTAATTAGTTACCATATGACGGTATCACGAAGTTTATCACATTATAAACGTTTGCACCTCATGCATGTACTATTTTCTTGTTCATCGTCCTTCACAAATGAATCTGGCAAAACGACATTGGATGTCAAAATCAGTAGAAGGTTGCATTTTATTCTGAAAAGAAAAAGGGGTTCGTGAATATGCTTTCTCCCAATGTCAACTTTTATAGAAAAAAAAGAGACACAAAGTAAAAAGTTCCTTGTATTTAAAAAAAAAATCGGACCCCCCTCCCGCAAAAAAATCCCTAACTCTAATACCAACCTTATCTCTACAAAGCCACCATCTGCCCATGCATGGAGCATTGTTGCCACATCTGGGCTGGTGCATCATTCGCTAGTCTCTCCCCATTAGACAAGGTCCAAAAAAAGAGTCGCCAACTTGATAGGTACCTCACTATCCACCAAGCTCTAGCCCCTGTCCCATCGCCGCAATGTTGCTTCCTTGTGCCTGTTTTACAAGTACTTCAATGGATTGTGCTCGCATGAGTTTGCTGCTTTGGTACCCCCAACGACGTAAATCCACTAGACCAACCCGACAATCTGCCAAATCCCATCCATTCACTGTGGAGGTCACCAGATGCCGAAGAGCTTTCTACTCGAAAAGCTTCTTTCCTCGTGCTGCTAGACTTTGGAACTCCCTCCCTGCTCCCTGCTTTCCTGACGTTACTGACATGCAGAAAATAAAACTAATGTAAACAAACATCTCGCTGCGCAGCTCCTAATTTAGGTTGACCCCCCCCCCCCCCAAAAAAAAAAAAAAAAACATTCACCCTTTTTTCTCAGTAGCCCCTTACGTCTACAGTGGCGGCCTGCCTTATTTGGGGTGAACTATGATTAAAAAAATAAAAAATAAATAAAAACTCCAGCACTAACCCTAACCCTAATTCTCTAACTCTAATTCCAGCACTAACCCTAATTCCAGCACTAACTCTACCCCTAATTCCCTAACCCTAATTCCTTAACCTAAAACTCGGACCCCAATCTCCACACACAAAAAAAAATCCCCAACCCTTACAAAAAAAACAAAAACAAAAAAAACAGACACAGTAAAAAAAATTTTTAAAAAAAGGTGCTTCTGTATTACAGGGCCGAAAAATAAACTTTTCATCTTTAATTTTGAAGAGTCAAATGACAGGGGGAGATAATTAAAAATGTTCCTCAGAATGTATCTAAAACTTGATTTTAACGCTCTGAATTTGAAAGATATTTTATATTTAACCAGAGATAATGCCAAATTAATAGACTTCTTGCAATCGCACAGATTAATTTCAAGTGCAGAATTTATTTCAATAAATCTGTTTATGGTACTGAATACCATAAAACGTTGTGACTGTTTGATTCCTAAATAATCCTTTTACGTATATAGATATATTTTGGTGCTTCTGCTGTTTCGCCCCAACATTAAAATATTTAAAGAAATGTACAAACTTTGTTATGTACTTGCGTGTTAGCTGAAAATAAAATTGTACAGAAAAAAATACGCAAACTCATCAAGTATTTATTAAATTATAAGAAAAGGAAGAAAAAAAAACGATTTTAAGTATCGTTAGACATTTTCACGTATGAAATAGGCAAGTGAGATAACTCACATTTTGTTTACTGGTTTAACAAAAATGGCTACTGAAAGATAAAATCGTTTTTTAAATTTTTTATTTAATAAATACTGGATGAATTTGCGTAATTGTTGGTGTATAGGCTTCTTTTAAGCTACCACGTAAGTACATAACAAAGTTTATACATTTCTTTAGCTATTTTTTTAAAGAGATGCCTTACATGTCGGGACGAAACAGCAGAATCACGATTTGTTTTACTTTCCTTTAAGTTAATTAAAATGCATAATGATAAAATCCCTTTGAAGATAAATCCTCGGGGAACATTTAACTATTCAAAATTAAAGATATAAATTTTTTTCGGCCATGTAATACAAAAGCACAAAAAAACTAAAGTTTTTGTATTCAAAACATAAAAACTCGGAAAAAAATACAATAAAAATGCTTTCTTTTTTTATAAGTCGTCTGCTTAAAAAAAAAAGGTAAGTTAAAAAATGTATTTCATTAAAGTCGTCTGCTTTGAAAAAAAAGTCGGAAAGAAATTACTCTTTCTTACGTTCTAATTGCATAAAAAGGTCGCTATTTCTAGTGTTAGTTTACAATTTGATATCATTGTAGTCGTCTGGTTCTAAAAAAAAAGACAAGTTTCAAAAGTCATTCTTAACATAGAGAGGGGGGAACTTCGGGAACTTCGGGAACATTCGGAACAACGTACCTTCTTTCGTCTAGTTCCGTCCGTTTTCGTAGAATTCGTTTTACATACGTCATTCTCATGTCACACCTGTAACTTTTGGGTCGTATTTCCCAAAACAGGACCAAAATTAATATTAGTATTAATTAAGTTAGGAGATAAAAATTGGCACATGTTCGTCTTTTCTCACAGTCCGTTTTTCACAACTTCTTACTGACCAGTTTTTTTTTTCTTTTTTCGGTGTACACTTACCTATCAGGCTGCTAGAGAATTCCGGGGTTTTTGGAAATTTTTTTCAAATATTTTACATTTTAGGAGGGGGGATCAGTTTCCAATGTAAATTCAACGTAGACTGATCCCCCTCTTTTTGACCATCTCAATTTTAAAAAAAATCTTTTTCGGTGTATAATTACCTATCATGTCAATAGAGAATTCCGGTGTTTTCGGTAAGAAATTTTTTTAAATTCAGATTTTAAGACGGGGGATCAGTTTTCAATGTAAATTCAACGTAGACTGATCCCCCTCTTTTTGACCATCTCAAATTTTTAAAATTATTCTTCTGCTTACAATTACCTATCATGTCGCGATAGAATTCCGGGGTGTTTGGAAAGAAATTAAAAAAAATAAGATTTTAAGACGGGGGATCAGTCTTGTTCGCCTTTTACCATAGTCCGCTTTTCGCAACTGTTTACGTCTTAAAATCTCAATTTTTTTGAAATTTCTTTCCAAAAAACCCGGAATTCTCTCGCGACATGATAAGTAATTGTACACCAAAAAAGATTTTTTTTTAAATTGACATGGTCAAAAAGAGGGGGATCAGTCTACGTTGAATTTACATTGAAAACTGATCCCCCGGCCTAAAATCTCAATTTAAAAAAATTTCTTTCCGAAAACACAGGAATTCTCTATTGACATGATAGGTAATTATACACCGAAAAAGATTTTTTAAAAAATTGAGATGGTCAAAAAGAGGGGGATCAGTCTACGTTGAATTTACATTGGAAACTGATCCCCCCTCCTAAAATGTAAAATATTTGACAAAAATTTCCAAAAACCCCGGAATTCTCTAGCAGCCTGATAGGTAAGTGTATACCGAAAAAAGAAAAAAAAACTGGTTAGTAAAAAGTTGTGAAAAACGGACTGTGAGAAAAGACGAACATGTGCTTAAAAATTATTTTATTTTCAGAGTCACAAGTAATATTTGAAAATTTATTATATGGAAAAAACAAAAAAAAGAAGAAAGCCAGTAGCCAGACATTTGCTCAACTCTCCAAGTAACTTTATTTAAAAAGAACTTTTTTCATTGAAAATTTATCGTCTGATTTCAGTGTTTTTTAACGAAAAAAGAAAGAACCTTTTTTAATGAGAATGTGTCTTCTGCTGATACAAACATTTATGAGCATTGAGCAAACTATGAAAAAGAAAAAGGTAAAACACACAAGAAATTTTCCACATTTAAAAAATATATATATTGTAAAGTTGTGAACTGTGAGTATTTTTAACATTTTTCTTTTTTACATTACTCATGAATAAATATGTATGTCAGCCTTCTTTTTCCCCCTTTATTTTTAATATTTTTTTATTCCTTAATATACAATCTAACTTGTTCTTTTCATTGACTTATTTTATTGTTAACAAAGAAAAAGAACGTATTGATGAAAACGGCTTACGCATTATTTAAAACATTTTTTTTTTCAAAATACAGTCATGAAAAATGAAACCACAATTGACATGACAGTTTGCTTAAAAACAACAGAAACCACACGTGCAAAAAACAAACGTGTAGACCAGTTTGCGTTACATTAATTGGAAAAATATACACAAACTAACTCTTTTTTTTTTATTAACAACTAGCAACAAAAAAAAACGAAAACCAATGACCACTTATGGTGAGTTCAGTTCGTTCGGCAAAGTTCGTTAACGTTCGCCGGTCTCGGAGGTGTTCGGTGAAACTCATCATTGATGACGTAAGTACTGATATTTTCTTGGATGTCCATTAGGCAACTGTACCGTTGAATTCTTTTTTGGATGCATCAAATTAAAACATTTAAACGAAAAGCTTTTATAAACTCGAACTTAAAATGGTAAAAACGCATAATAAGGGCCGGCTGACTGGCTAGTGGTCCGTGCGCAAAACCAGTTTGGCCTTTTTAGGGCAAAATGTCACGAATTTGGTGTGTTTTGGCCATCGAAAATTCCGTTTAGCCTTTTTTGTGTGAATATTCTGGAGTTCACTTATGCGGGGCCAGGCGTATCGCAAAATTGAAAACAAACACAAATACTTCGCTAAAAATAAAGAACAAACACATAAAAAAAAATTAAAAATAAAAACAAAAAGTAAAAATGAAAACGTGTCCATTTCTCGCAAAAAAAAAACTTTTATAAATACTCGCGTCACTTCGCTAAAAATGAAAAACAAACAAAAAAGAAAATTAAAAAATATAACCAAATATTCTGAAGTTTACAGACAATACCACAGATATATATATATATATATATATATATATATATATATATATATATATATATATATATATATATATATATATATATATATATATATAAATAAATATATATGTATATATATATAAAATGTATATATAAATGTATATATATAAAAGTTTTTTTTGCGAGTTTGAATTATCTCCCCTTTCAACTGACTCTTCTAAAATAAAAATGAAATTTAATCTGTCCCTAATAATACAGAAACACCAAATTCTTTTTTATCAAAGAAATGAAAGAGTCAACAAGGGAGATGATTCTGAATAAAGTTAAACGAAAAATGAATAACCAACAATGTTCCTCTTTATCGCTATATTAATAAAATTAGGCGACAACTTTAAATGTTTTTCACGTCATCATAACTGATAATTACACATTGAATTATTCTTTTTTTATTTCGTGAAATCTTTAGTGAAATCAAAGAGGCAAAACTGTTAAATAAGACTAAAATGTAAGAATGTTTGGCACCAGTGCAGATTGGAATTTCGAGCAAATTTAAGTGTTTCTATTTTTGAAGATTTCAGTTCGCCTCATGGGAAGACAATCACTGAATTTGCGTCAATGACTAATTTATTGAAAAAAAATTAATTTATTAAAAAGAAACTGTTTACAAAAAAAAAACACACATTTTCACAAAATTGTTTTAATTTATTAAAAAAGTTTAATCTATTAAAAATAAACTGTTCGTTTAAAAAAACACACATTTTCACATAATGACTGTATCATTCCTTTTCAAAATTAAAAAAAAAATCTAATTCAATAAATGTTCTATTAATTAATTTATCATTTTGTGTTAATTTAATGTATTCGTAATGTTTCAGGTTTGATTCACAAAAAAGTTTCATTTCAATAAATTCAGGTGACAGAAACTGAAATCTTGAAAAATTAAAATAATTAAATTTGCACAAAATGCTAATTTATAAACGTGATACTTTGACACTAATGTTACAAATGTGATACTTTGACACTAATGTTACAAACGTGACACTTTGACACTAATGTTACAAATGTGATACTTTGACACTAATGTTACAAACGTGACACTTTGACACTAATGTTACAAACGTGACACTTTGACACTAATGTTACAAATGTGATACTTTGACACTAATGTTACAAACGTGACACTTTGACACTAATGTTACAAACGTGATACTTTGACACTAATGTTACAAATGTGATACTTTGACACTAATGTTACAAACGTGATACTTTGACACTAATGTTACAAACGTGATAATTTGACACTAATGTTACAAACGTGACACTTTGACACTAATGTTACAAACGTGATACTTTGACACTAATGTTACAAATGTGATACTTTGACACTAATGTTACAAACGTGATACTTTGACACTAATGTTACAAACGTGATACTTTGACACTAATGTTACAAACGTGACACTTTGACACTAATGTTACAAACGTGATACTTTGACACTAATGTTACAAACGTGATACTTTGACACTAATGTTACAAACGTGATACTTTGACACTAATGTTACAAACGTGACACTTTGACACCAATGTTACAAACGTGATACTTTGACACTAATGTTACAAACGTGATACTTTGACACTAATGTTACAAACGTGATACTTTGACACTAATGTTACAAACGTGACACTTTGACACTAATGTTACAAACGTGATACTTTGACACTAATGTTACAAATGTGATACTTTGACACTAATGTTACAAACGTGATACTTTGACACTAATGTTACAAACGTGATACTTTGACACTAATGTTACAAACGTGACACTTTGACACTAATGTTACAAACGTGATACTTTGACACTAATGTTACAAACGTGATACTTTGACACTAATGTTACAAACGTGATACTTTGACACTAATGTTACAAACGTGATACTTTGACACTAATGTTACAAACGTGACACTTTGACACTAATGTTACAAACGTGATACTTTGACACTAATGTTACAAATGTGATACTTTGACACTAATGTTACAAACGTGATACTTTGACACTAATGTTACAAACGTGACACTTTGACACTAATGTTACAAATGTGACACTTTGACACTAATGTTACAAACGTGATACTTTGACACCAATGTTACAAATGTGATACTTTGACACTAATGTTACAAACGTGACACTTTGACACTAATGTTACAAACGTGATACTTTGACACTAATGTTACAAATGTGATACTTTGACACTAATGTTACAAACGTGACACTTTGACACCAATGTTACAAACGTGATACTTTGACACCAATGTTACAAACGTGATACTTTGACACTAATGTTACAAACGTGATACTTTGACACCAATGTTACAAACGTGATACTTTGACACTAATGTTACAAACGTGATACTTTGACACTAATGTTACAAACGTGATACTTTGACACTAATGTTACAAACGTGACACTTTGACAGTAATGTTACAAATGTGTAAATCGGCCACGAATGTTAATAATGTGTAAGGTCTCACACCACGCGTCTCCTATCCTTTATGTTTTAATCGGTTCCACGAATCACATGTTAGACTCGCTGTTAGTGAAAACGACTTTCATTTATAAATTTTTCTTTCATTAAAACGACGAAAGGAAGACAAGTAAGTAATAATGGGAGAGAAAAAAAAACGGTACACATTAGAATCACAATTTAGAAACATAACATAAGACACTTGTAAAAATCAACAAAGGCAGTATTATGCAAACATAAAAAGTGTTTATTATTTCAAAATGATCAATTAAAAGTTCTGCTCCGCTCTAGGGGAGTTATTGATAGATGGGCTGATTTTATTAAGACCGAGAATGATTAATCAGTCAGGAGTCAAAAAAATTAGCAAATACGAAAGTTCAAATTGGGACGAATTAAAATATGGACTTTTTTATTTCCATAAGGCACATACCTTTTATAGTGTTTTTTTGTGTGATAGTTAACGCGCTGGGTGGAAGATATTATCACAGATCTTTTTTTATTCTGATGTCCGTCTTTCCCGGATAGATTTTAGTGTGGAGTTGTCGGCTACATCAAGGATATTATCACAGAATTTTAGATCCTGATCTCTGTCCATTGCAGATAGTTTTTTAATGTGGCGAGCTATAGGTAATTTCGTAAACTTTGTCCGACTGAGATTTTCCTTGTGATGTCTGATAGACAGTGGTAAGATCCTCACTGTATTTTTCTCCTCCGATAAATTTTGAATTCCACTTTTTTTTGTATGCGGGGATATATTGTTTCGATTTGAAGTGCTGTGTGGGCACCAAATCTAGACAGCTCCTCTCTCGTCCGCTTCTGAAATCTGTCACCCCGTGCTTCCTCTTGCCCGGAGTTTTCCCACTATTTCTCTAGGGCCTTTCATTCCTAGCAACAAGCTTTCCTCCAATTTGATTAGTTGCTCTACTTCTGACACCGCAAACTGTGTGGGCTGATTTCCCGGCTCTTGGCCTCTAGCTGTCTAGACTACATCCTGTCCCAATTTTTAATGTGTTCGCTTTTTGGTGAATTGCACCTTAGTTTTTTATTGATGGGGAACATGTGCCAACAAGTACCCTACTTTTCTTTTCATGTTTTATGGGGCAAAATATGTGGATATAACACAGCCCCGTCCCCCAGATTTTGGACCATGAACGCATCAGTTACCATTTCCTGTCCATTGGGTATGCTTTTCATGATGGGTTTGGCATTACAAAATCCCTAAAACGAGATAAAGGCTGTCCCCTGGTAAAGCGATTTGGCAATGCCCTTGCCTGCTGTGTAGCCTGACCTGCCTAGATGAATTTGTCCTTCTGGTTGACCATGGGTGCTTCAGGTGGTTGATTCCTTTTAACGGTCTGGTTATCTGCCATGGGTGGTGGAAGATCATAATTCAAATGGTTGGGTCACGGAACATGAGCTTGGTGAACCCATTCTCGATCTCCCTTGTTATTCTGTACAAATAAAACGGAATTGTTTTACTTCACCATGTCAAACGTCCCTATCCACGGTAAATGAGAATTGTGTGCTACTGAAAATCTTGGCCGATGTAGCAAGATTTTATCGCCGGTCTGTATGGAGTCTTTAAATCACAAGTGACCCAGTCGACTGTCGAATCTGTGGTCAGCCTCATTGCTCACGAGTGCTACCCTGTTGTGTACCTACCTCAATAATGCATTTATTTGTATTTCATAGGCCATAGGGCTGTGGCAGTCCTATGTTCGGGTGTCTGCTCGTGATTACATAATATGGGAATAGCCCCGTTGCACTACTGATGGTTGCATTCATTGAGAATACGACCGATTCCAGAATGTCGGTCCACTCACATCTCCGGTCTTCACATAACATGAATATAGTATTATTAAGGGTACTGTGTTGCCTCTCAATGTTCCCCGAGCTTTGGGGCCGCCACAGACAGTGCAGGTTCTGCTTGATTCAGGTAAACTCACAGAACTATCTGTACACCTCGCCTGTGAAGTGTTTACCTCGGTCAGATTATATTACTCTTTGAATTTCCCAGTGTCGCATGAAAAAATTGTAAAGGCCTCTTGTCGCATCCAGGGCACGGTCCCTTGCGCATGGTATCGCCGTCAGGTGGCGACTAAAATGTACCACTGTAAACAAAAAACACTTTTACTAAAGTTATATCTCAAAGTACTAAGAAAAATGCATGAATTCTTTACAAATGTTTAATGAAAATAAAGCACCGTAGATGTTAACAATTAAAAAAAAATTCTTATGTATTACAAAAAAGCCCCTAAATTCCATATTAATAAAATCAATATAACCTGAAGAAAAATTAATTTCTCGAATTAACAATATTATCATTTAATAAAGCATTGTTTATTCAATATTTTCACAAAAAACATAATATGATTGCAAAAAATATTTTATGTGATTTTAATGATAGCAGTTTACGGGAAATTTTCCAATGCGATTTTATAATATTTCCCTTTTGCACAAGAACGCGTAATCATCAGTGTAAGAATTTTTTTTATAATCTTGAAAAAAGATTGAGATACTAGGCCATTCAAAAAAAATAATTCAAGAAGTGGGATAATTTATACTAACGGTTAACCTGAAAATATATGGATGTACAGTATTACAATAAACAAACAGGATTTGCACCCCATCCACTACCCACCACTTGCCGTCATGCAAATTTTATTTTCAGAGAATCAACAACCCCATCAGTTTCATAATTCACCATGAATATACATCATTTTGAAAATAAAATTCAAGTTTTTATTTTTTTGTAATTTTTTTCCTTCGTAAATAATCATTTACTTTCAAATTTTAATTCTATTTAATTATTAATAAATAATTGTTTTAGCTTTTTTTTTCAATGAATAATAAAATTGTCAGTGTAGTCATTGAATTTAATTTACTTTTTCAAATTGGACACAAACGAAAAAAAACGATCACAACCACATTTGGAACAAAAAAAATCAACGGACACAGTCCAAAAAATAGCTACTTCGACCCTGAACGATCCTCCAAAAGCATTAAAAGAAGATAAAAAAAGAACACACCGTAAAACCCCACAAGCTTAGGTAGGTGACCATTTTCTTCTGCTCTCATTACTCTGCAAGAATAGTTGATTTAAATCATTTATAAAAATTATTAGCTTTTTGTTTAACGTCTGCTACTAAAAAAGAAATAGACAAAATGGCTAATAATTACCCAACTCCCCTTAAACAGAGTCGTCTCATGTTGACTGAAGATTCCAATATTTACTGGGAAACCGTCTGACTTGAGGCCATGGTTAGCTGCTCTGCAAAAGAAAGAGTGGGTCTACAACCTAACAGAACCAGAAGTAGTAAACCTGGTGTATGACCTTTTAGACGGTCTAGCATCGGAATGGATCAGGGAATATCTGAACGATCATCCAAATAGCACAAGTAAAAACCTGCTCGATGAATTAGCAGCACACTATGGAGAGTTTATAAATACTGTCGATGCCGCTAGGGCTTTAATTAAAATGAAGCAGAATCGATGTGAGGTACTTGCAGACTTACCAAATAGGATGAACCGACGTGCTAAGTTAGCATACAGGGACGCAGATTTGAGAGAAAGTTAAGCTGTGCAAGTTCAGTTAGCTGAATTTTTCATAGATGCTATAAATAATCCTTTTATTAAGGAGGATGTGGCTAGATCCAATCCGGCAACTTTATCGGAAACCTTGTCTGCGGTGAGACAAAGCAAAAAGTTCTATCAGCGATTCCGAGGTGGCCACAAAACGGAACAAGCTATCCTAAATGATAGCTTATTAAACAGAGTCTACTAGCAGCAAGGACCTAGAAGGGCCATAATAGATTTAGAGTACCCAAAACTAACTTCTATAGCGAGGAATGGTCAGAGAAGTGCTATGGTTGCTACAGCTGCAGCAAAGCGACTAAAACTGTACAAAGTAAGTTTTGCAGGTACACTTCAGTGAAGAGACTGCAGTGAGGGCATTTTAGCCATAAGAGGCTAGAACAAGACTGCCCATGGTCACCTGAGGAAGAAGTAAATTACTTTGCCCTAGGAAAAGGGAAGACCAGGGTACCCTCGAACCCCACTCACTACCACCGGCTTGATCAGATGCCGGTTACCCGGACATGTAACCACGTCAAATCCTCGAAGAAAGAAGGACTCCGGGGAAATATAAACCCCAGAGGTCAGGAAGGTGGTAAAAGCGGTCTGAAACGGGCCCACCGAAGACAAAATGAACATATAATACATTAGATCCATTGCTCTTTCTGCTTCTCATAAAGTCGGTTCTATATCGCTCTGAACACTTTCTCACACCTGAGGCTATTCTCTATCTCTACAAATCCACTATCAGACCATGTATGGAGTACTGTTGTCATATTTGGGCTGGTGAATCTCTGCCCTATTTGAGGGTTCTTGATAAGGTGCAGAAACGTATCTGTAATTTGATTGGCCCTACCCCTTCTTCTTCTCTACACCCTCTATCACAGACATTATGTTGCTAGTCTCAGTCTTTTCTATAAATACTATTATGCCATGTGTTCTTCAGAATTATGTGATCTATTCCCTGCTTCTTTTGTTCCAGTTCGTTTGACTCGTTGGTCTAGTGGTCTTCATTAATTCACTGTTTTAATATCTCATTGTAATACAGCTTCTTATTCCAGTAGCTTCTTTTCAAGAACCGCAGGCTTGTGGAACTCTCTTCCTGCTAACTGTTTTCCTCCTACCTATAATCTTGGCCTTTTCAAAACTATGGTCAATAGGCATCTCCTGTCTTTGTGATAATCATATTTGTTCTTGTTAGCTCCTTACATCAATTGGCTTCATGCCTTGTCTGGAGCGATTTCCATAAAAAAAAAAATTCAACATCACTTCCGGTCCGTGTAAGTCCATTTTGTTAAAATCTCGATTTTTCTAGCATATTTATACATTTCAAGCGTGTTGTTCTTCAGATTACATGCGTAATACTAAATAGATTTTAACTGATTCCTCATTTAATAATATTTAGAAAAATAAACAACAACATAAAACTATTTTTATCACCTATACACAATTTTTATCGCATTCTGTTTAGACCAGGGGTGGGCAAACTTTTCAGAGCAAGGGCCACATTAAAAAAATCAAATTTTACTGGGCCGCATAGTATATTTTCCAATATAATTGATATCTGAAATAGCCGAAATATATGGATTTCAAAGCGAAAATGCAATCATTTTTCATTTATTAGCATTTTAAAGTACTGTAGAGGATTAATAAAAAAATTAAAAAAATTTTTTATTAATCAATAATTTTGAGTAGAACTTCAAAGTACACATATAAATTAACTCAAAAAAATTTTTTATATGATAAAGGAGAAACTTCACATGAAGTACATTTGTTTGAAAACAAAGTAACTCAATTTAAAGAAGAATATTTTTATTGATATTTTGAAGCAGTAACTTCATATGAACCAAATATTTATTAGAAAAACAAAGTAGCTCAGCAACTGAGCAACAGAAGGATCAAAATGATCCAATGAGACTAATGCAACTGACTGCAATCATTTACCAGTTTGTTGAAAGTAGGTGTCAAGTTACTTGTACTGATTCTTAACACTGACTCAAGATTCGAGTCTGTGAGAAGTGACCTATTCTTTGACTTGTTAACTTTCAATATAGAAAACGTCTGCCATATATGTAAGTTAATGTAAATATCACAAACATCTTCATTGCAAATTTTTTCAGATTTTTAAACGTTTCTGAGTGCAGATGTGCATAAAACTTGACCAGTGGTTTATTTTCACAGAGCCTCTTTAAAGAGTTGTCGGTTTGTAAATCAATCAGTTCCACCTGCAGTTCTTCAGCAGCTGTTTCAACGTCACAGGCAAAAGGTGAGCTGAGCAAATCAAACTTCCCTTCAATTGCCTTGAAATCAACAAATCTTCTGATAAATTCATCTCTTAAAGCCATCAACTGGGAACTGTATTTGTCTGATAGTGCTTGTGTAACAGCTTGTGTTTTCAACAGAGGAAAATGAACAAAGTTTTGCTCTTTAAACTGCTTGGCTAAAAAGTTTAAGTTTCGATTAAAACGCTTTCACTTCCACATACAATTCATAAGTAAATACACCTTTGCCTTGTAGTTTTGTGTTCAACTCATTCAGTTTTGCATAATGTCTACAGCAAATGCAAAATCGCGAACCCATTCGTCACACTCCATTTCCTTTTAAAAGTCACAAGAAATGTCTTCATATTAAAAGAACATGACAACCATTTCTTTAACGTCTCACGCCTCTTCAGTACTTTTCCCATACTTAACCATCGGATATTTGTGTGGTACAGCACATCAGTAAAATCAGCCTCGATGTCTTCCAAAAAGCTTCGGAATTGTCTGTGATTCAGTCCCCATGCTCTTATTAAGTTTACTGCATGCACCACTGGATCCATAACGTGTTTGAGTTTAAAAGATGATTTACAGAGGCTTTCTTGGGTTATGATGCAGTGAAAAGACAACACACTGTGCGATGGAAAATCTTCTTTGATTTTATTGTTCATCAAGGTCAACAGGCCACAGTGTTTGCCTATGAGTGGAGGAGCACCATCAGTTGTAATACTTGCCAGTTTATCCAGGCTTAATCTAGACCTGATTAGACTGTTAGTGACACTGTTGTATAAATCTTTTCCAGTAACAGTGTCTTTCAGAGACTCCATAGATAACAATTCCTCTGTAATTTCGAAGTTTTCATCAATTCCTCTGATGTAAATGAGTACCTGGGCGATATCCTGAATGTCATTAATCTCATCTAAAGCAATAGAAAACCACTGAAAACTAACGCTGGTTGTTAACACCTGTTCTTGTATATTCATTGCAATTGCATCTATGCGACGAACAATAGTTCTTTGTGACAGAGATATGGCTTCCACTTTTGATAAGACTTCAGGACACACAACACTAACAGCATCAACCATGCAATCTTTCATAAATTCTGCTTCTGCAAATGACTTATTTTGCTTTGCAATTTTATTTGCCAATACAAAACTTGCCTTTGTCGCATTCCTTTGTAAAGAGGAAGTTTTCTCAAACACATTTTGTTGTTTCTTCAAACTTTTCATCAGATCAGTTGCTTTCTTTTGCAGTTCTTGCTTTGATAAATTGCTTCCAAAGTTGGTGTGCTTAGTTTGAAAGTGCCGTTTCAAATTGTATTCCTTGAACACAGCAACTGTACCATGACAAATCAAACATACAGCTTTAACTGACATCAGTAAAGAAATACCTTTCAGTCCACTCTTTGTTAAATACTCTGCATTCGTCTTCAATTTTTCGCTTTTTAGATGGCTTCGAATCACTCATTTTGGGTAAAATTTGAAAGATAATAAAAGCTGTGCTGAAATAAAATGTCCAACGTCTTATCTCTCTGGAATCTGCCAGGACACTGAAATGATTGAAATATAAGGCAATAAAATCGTTGGCGCGGTAAAAAATGAATAAATAAATAGAATAACAAAATTAAAAGCTTGAAAAAATTTATTTCCGTCAGGTAAAAAAAAACAACTAATAATGAGTGAGAACGGATGCAAATAAAATAGAGAAAAAATGCAATATAGAGAGACAGGTTGAGATAAAGAAGCAGAGAGAGAGAGAGAGAGAAAGAAAGAGAGATAAAAAAAGAAAGAAAAAGAAAAAGGTCAGGCAAGAGAAGAGCCATGTTGTCCGTAAAAAGGGCAGGGAAAGAAAGAGAGTGAGCGAGAAGAACAATTTGCCGATTACTTACATTCCGCTTTTACAATACTGATTGTAGAATCCTTTTGGGCATTCAATATTCAATATTTTGAAGGGCCGCATGAATTCCTTTGGCGGGCCGCATGCGGCCCGCGGGCCGTAGTTTGCCACCCCTTGTTTAGACCGTCGATCTTTACATTTATCTAATTAGTTTAGGAATGAATCCTAAACATAGAAATATATAAACATATACACGTCATATAAACATAGAACTAAGATATCATTAGGGAATCAACAATTTCTGGCATCGACTTCTTTTAATTTAAAGAGGCTGGCCATATTACCCGAGAAATAGAAGAGTTGAGCTGCGATTCTGTGAATTTTCGCTGTTGAGGTCAGAGGTTTTCTTTAGACGCGTCATAGATATTTACAAATGCGGAGGTGTTTCCCCAAAAAAACGGATGAACGCACGAAAACACACGAAAGCATTCGAAGCAGCAGCAGCCGTTCGAGGAAATCTAGAACGGTTCAGCACGTCAGAATTGGGCGTCGTGGCAGCATTCTTACTAGAGCTGTGGTAGTGCCAGTAATCATAGCAGTATGAGTAATACTAAGAAATCGAACTTAGAAACAGACTAATAATATCAGTAGTAGTAGTAGTAGTAGTAGTAGTAGTAAACAGTTGATGAGTACACATGAGTTGTAAATAATACTATTTTACACCATGGGGATCGCAGATATTGTGAGAAATAAACATTAGAAAGGAATTTGATTTCAATCTCTATTGATAAAATAATGAAACTACTTCTCGTGTACGTGTGTGTGTGTGTGTGTGTGTGTGTTTATCGGCTCTCCGTGACTTAGACATTATTATTATTTTTATTATTTACTGTTAAATGATATTTATTGAAATAAAAAATACAAATAGCGTAAAGTATTTAAACAAATTTTTTAAAAAATCCTATTTTAAAAAATAATTTAATTACAAAATTAAATCCACCAGAATGCATTTCTTCTTTTTTTAACAATTCAGTCATTTTAATCGTTCTTTAATAGTTGGAAAAATAAGAATGAATTACTTTTGCCTAGGAGCAAAGCGTAGTATCTGTTCTGTAGGGACCTCCAATTGGTTGTGAACTATTTACCCCCCCTATATATAACACGATGTAACTTTAATTTAGATTAAGATTATCAACAAAACTTTTTTACCATTCAAAAGAGGATACATTAAATAAACTGCTGATGATTTTTTAGAATTTTTTCCAGCATACGAAACTCATGAAAATGTGAAGTTAAAATGTTGTGTACTTTTTTTTACGTGATAAACTAACGTTCTTATGTATAAGCATTTATGTGCGCTGTGATAGGCACATTTTTAATAAATCTCGCATAAATCAAGTTATGGCCAGATCTTCACGAAATTTTCAATACTTATTCATTATAGGACTAATTTATCTTTAAAATGCTGTTTTCCTAAAATATATTAGGGAAAATATTTTTTTTACGTGATTCCCCCCCCCCCTGTTTCATTTTATGAAATATTGAACGAAATATATTGTCATCCGGCGATTTTTTTTTCTTATATAAAACTAAACTCTTTTAAAAACACATTGGATTAATTTTATTAAATTTTACGTAAACTGTTTTAGTAAACTGGTCCGTGAATGCACAAATAAAAAGTGGAAATAAAAGCAATATTATTATGTTTTGAATTTTTTTTTACCTTTTCTCAATAAAATATACTGTGATTTATTGAAATGCAAAAAAAAAAAAAGTTTTACGAAATAATTTTTATTTTCAGAGACATTTATTCATTTGATCGTATTGATCGAGTTTATCGGTTTTAAACATCATTTTTGAACATATTCGTGTTCGAAATTTTTCAAAATATTTTAATATAATATAGCCCGAAGTATTATGAATCGTAAAAGACAAAAGTTGTGGTGGATGTCATATTATGTACTTGGAAAAAACTACTTCATTTGCTAGAAGTAAGAAAATTTTTTTGCACTAACTGATTTTGCCGCAACTATGGAACGCAATACTAGCCATAATTAACACGTCAATTTTTAAAGTGAAATTGTCCCACGCGCATGCGCATACATTTTTAGAGTAAAATTGGTGCACGCCGCACGCTAATTTGTAAACAGTAACACTAATAAGAAAAGTAATAATCTGTCTCAAGGAAGAAAAAAATGGTTAAAACAAACCGTTAATTTTGTTTACACCATAGTAGTAAAGTAATTTGTTTCACTTCTGTTCATCCGTACATAGATAATATCTTGCCATGTCTCACGCGATGTTTAGTAAACACTACCCCGTGTGTCGTAAAACAAGAAAATTTCGTAGTTTCATCGGACAATGAAGAAGGGTTTCTTTCAGAATTTGATAATGTAACCTTTAACTAAACTATTTTACTTTAAAACAAGTATAACTTTATTTGAGAGAGTTTTTTTTGCAATCGGTAAAGCAAAACGAATGTATGACTTCTTAACGTACACATGAAATAGTGACGTCACCGTTCTTCACATGCAATTGGAGGTCCCTACTGTTCTGTCTGTCCTTAGTTAGTGAAGGAGAAATCCTTCTAGATTGATGCAATTTTTTTTATCTTTGTTCCAATCCAGAGTGCCCCTTTAAGAGGAGTTGAATGTTCCCGCATTAAAAACCGATCTCGTGGGGAGGAAAGTAAATAGATATTTTGTGATCCTTCGAAATTTGGTTCAATTAATAATTTAATGACCAAACGATACCGTAACATGTAACTTTCAAAATCCTATTTAAAAAAAAAAAATTATAATTTCGTATAAAAAAACGGCATAGTTAAAAAAAAAAATTAAATAAATAAATACGAAACAAAAATGAAAGTAAAGAAAACTCCCGGGCAACGCCGGGTATTACAGCTAGTTGTGAATGCAAATTTATTACATTACATTAACTGAATATCTCATTTTCTTTCTTTTTCGTCTCTCCCTTTCTTTTTTCTTTCTTTCTTTCTTTCTTTAGCAGTAGTAACTAATGTCACCGGTATGGTAGTTCCTATTTACTTGCCTCCCCACGAGGGAAGAGTTAGACACAAGGGCGGTTTTTAATGTGGGGAAAATCCAGTTCCTCAAAAAGGGTCACTCTGGATTGGAATAAAAATTAAAATTGCCTCAGTTTAGAAGCGCTTTTCCTTCACTGACCGAGGACAGAAAAGACCAAATGCAATTTAGAGTGCCTATTTACTTGTGTGGCGATTGTGCAGTATAGTTAACAAGAAAAAAAGGGTGAATAAAACAAATAGACAACAAATAATTGTTACCAAACGCAAGAAAATTTACTTATTTATGTATTTTCTAGTGTCAGTTTTACTTAACCAAGCCAGCATGCTTTTCAAGATGGTCGACAATTTTGCCGGACTTGGTCACGAATTTCAGCTTTTAAAAAAATTACAAAAAAGGGGATTAATGGAATCGTAAGCCTAAGTCCGAGGGTGGTTGCCAATCGGATTGGGATAAGCTTTTTTCTTTTTTTATATCTTTTAAGCCTGAAATTCACTACCAAGCCCCGGCAAAATTGTCGGCCATCTTGAAAAGGAAGAAAGAAACGACTAAGAATCAACATGGGGACAACGCAACACATTTCGATTTCGAGGAAGAAAGACAAAGGGATAACGTAACAAATTAAGTGTTATCACACACTAAAACTAGGAGAAACTAGCAACTTTATTATTTGTGTAAATTATTTAAACTTAAACATTAAACTCTAAGAAAAAAGTAAACTATACGTTTTTATTTGTATTATTATGAGATGTTACATTTTATAATTAGATTAGTACATAGAATGGAAACTGGCGTTTAGAAATGCATGGTTTTGTGATGTTCGTGTTAAAGTGGCCTTGTGTAGGACGAAGATAAGATGTAGCTTGTCAGGAGTTCAAAATTCGTGTATGGGAATTCAAAAAGCAATATAGAAGCATGAATTAGCATACCAGAAGGGACATTATCCATTCAGGAGTAGAAGAAATGCATGTGTTAAAATGTAACTCTTAAAAATAGCCAGTAGTAGACTGTCTCTCTCTATATATATACTTCTCTGCCCGAATAATGTACCTGAGATAATGAAATAAACAACATATATTTTTGTGTACAAACGTTTTTGCATAAATTAATTCGGTAATTAACAACAATCTGGTCACAAACAAACATCCATCTCCCCCATGAAGAATCACCATTAAGAAACGTATTCAGTGCAGTAGCGCAAACCCAATGATCTGGTAAGGTAAACTTTATCTCTTAATCTCTTCGTCCCATCATTGATTCATCATCATCATCATCATCATCATCATCATCATCATCATCATCATCATCATCTCAAATCCACAAAGAAGGAATGAGACGAGTGTACAGCACTTACAGTGCATTTTTATATAATTATCTTATGTTTAAGTGATGCATTATTAGGTAGTAATCAATAATACAAACACAGATATTTTTATACGCATATATATGTACACACACACACACACAGCTAATGTGTCCCCTACCCGATGTCAAGCCTTATAATAAAGGGCTCAGTGGTTTGAAAGTTAGAATTGTTGAATATTTTAAGTATGGAAGTCAATATATGCCAATTCTTACTACAGATAGTAGCAACCTTTTTCATAAGTGACTAAGTAATATACACCAAAGAAATCTTTTCATATATTTTCAGCCCCATTGACTTAAACTCCTCTGTCATTAGCACCAGTTTTCTCTCCTAATCTTACTCTACCTTCTTAGGGTGATAGGGGGTGTAATGGATATCAATGTGGACTATGGAATTGGCTAAGCTGAGTTCCAATCCACTGATCTATTTCGTTGATACCATTTATACCATTTAGGAAAGGTATGAACAACACCCCAATAAATCTTTTCCAACTGCAGTTACATTAGTATTACATAATAGAAAGAGTCCCCTCGCACGCTCCCTGAGGAGAAGGGAGATAGAGCTCCAAAAATAATGTCTGTATTCATTCAAATCGCCAGTCAAAGAGAATTATTTCATCTTCTTTGCTACGTGTCACTCGAAACTTCTTGTCCATGACATCATATCTTACACATGTCAACTTAATTTCTACTCATAAATTTCTAGTGGAAGTTTCTGCTTTACTTATCTATGTGGAAAATTCCATTTCTACGTCAAATATTGCTACAATATGCCGTAATACGGGCAAATCTCTCTCCTCCATCTTAATCTACCACACATTCTTTTGCTCTACAAATCCTCCCAGTGATTTTAAATTTGATTAATACTGAAAATACGCGTTGAAATTCCACAATTCATTGTTGCATTTCAACCTTGTGTCATACATGTAGAAAACCAAGTTGCCACCATTATTATTACATAAACACATGAAAGTTCATACATTGTATTCCTACCATTGTCGCTGCCTGTTTTCCTTGTACGTGCTCCTGTATGATGCTTCCTGATTGAGGGAATGCCACCTGCAAGTAAGTTCTTTCCTACCTTGAAATGAACTAAGTCAAGACAAAGTTGTTGGAAGACAGAGGAGGTTTATTCAACTTGATCTTCGCTTCAAATAACTGACCAGTGGGGGGGAGAGACAGGAAGATCAATAATCACTGTTTATTCATATCTTGTCAGCGCATTTCAATTTTAATAAGTTCACACGTTGCATGCTTCCAAGGAACTGCCTCTCTTCTTCTCTCACTCTCTATTTGAGCCATGTGACGTCACATCCATTTCTATCAATTCCCATAGTCTAGTCATCTTAACCTTTAACCAAGCTGACCCCAACTGAACTTTCATTTCTTGTTATTCTCAACTAACCGTCTTATATACTAACGAGTTTACTTGCCCAATATTTTACATAATTAAAGAAAATAGGTTGTAACTTTCTTTTAATTAAATATAACAATATAATATTTAGCACACACAGATATCTACTCTCGCTTCTCCACCCACCTCATATATACACAGCCTTCTCGCTGTGCTTTCTCCTCTCTTTATCTGCATTTTAATGGAAACATCTATGCAGGATTATCGAGTAGATATGTAGCAATCATGAACATTAGGAACTGTTTCCTCTGGCTGAGAGCAACCCGAGTGAGGTTGTTTGGTCACACGATGACCAATCAGACTCTAGGGTGTAGTAATTTCGACCGGACCTTTAAAGACTTGATCCGGAGACTTTCAGGGGTTTGCAGAGAAGTTGGAGAGAGCTTCCAGGTAGCCACGATGAAAGACCTGTTGACTAGACACTCTGAGCACGGCTATTTTCACTTGAAGATATACTGATCCAAGAAAGGATTCTCGGTAGCCGACACTTATTAACTTTAATTCCTTTCAAGTCACTGTCATAACTTCTGGCAACTTACACTCAGACTGTGTCTGCCATAGAAATAAATTTATATGACAGACAACAACTTTAGAATCTTCCATTATACTAAATAACTTTCCATGTAAAAATTTGTTTTAGCTATTTACATTTTCTGTTGACAACATTGGTTGTGTGAACAAAAGGAGTTTGGATTATTTGGATTATTCGGACTACTAAGACGACTTAGATGTTATTCTCACAACGTTTCGGCAGATGTAACCTCCAATCTTCTTCAGGTGTATCTTGTCGAACTCGCAAATCTGTATAGAATTTCAAACGGAGGTAGCTATCTCTCATTGTGTCAGCCATGACCGGTTAGAAGTCTTAATTAATTCAGAAGACTGTCATTTAGAACTGATTATTACTCAGACCACTAATTCGACAAGATGTACCTAAAGAAGGTCGGAGGTTACATCTGCCGAAACGTTGTGAGAATAACATCCAAGATGTGAAAAGTACCGAATAATCCACATAATACAAATTATCAATCCTCATCTCAAAAATTCTGACACTGATTATCAAATTGATACTGACCCAAAATAAGATAGAAATGAAAACAAATTGAAAAGCAATACCAAAAACTGGCAAGAATGACTAAACACCTCACATTCCTATTCAGATGCCGTGATTTAAAGTTAGTTCCACTAGACTTAACCTTCAAACTACCAATCAGTTCCAAGAGAACACAAAGGATCAAAATAAGAGTAGTGCATGAGTTCGTCCGAAATAGAATCCACAACAGCCGGTTGAAGAAACATCAATTACGGACCAAAATCTCAAGCAATCTTGCTCCCTTCCTGGAATGTATATCACTGGCTAATGACAGAATCTGCATTCAACAATACCTGGATATGTTATATAAGCAATAATTTTAGGAGGCCGAATAAAAAATTGGATGTGGAAATAACATCCAAGATGATAACAGTATTCCAAATAATCCAAATAATCCAAGTCACTCCTCTGCTTGTTCTGGTTGAGTGAATGCACAAACTCTCGTTGGCCTTTTGGCTAGGAGCAAAGTGTAGTATTTGTTCTGAAACTACACTTCATCTTTTCTGTCCTCGATTAGTGAATGAGAAATCCTTCAGACTGAGGCAATTTTTAATTTTGACCTAATCCAGAGTGCTCCTTTTTGGGGAGCTGGATTTTTCTCTCATTAAAAACCGATCTTGTGTCTTACTCTGTAAGGCAAGTAAATAGGGACTATTGCACAGAGCTCATGAAGGTTGTGCCTCAGGATTGTCAGGTCTGCATGGTTCTCCTCTTAACCATAGCTATTCATTATACCTGCAAGATTTCAGGCTTACCCCCAGCAACCAGAATAGCAAGGCTCAGCAGTTGCATACGAAGACAGGAAAGGTTTGACCCAGAACACACAAAAAAATGGAGGTTGCACAGTTATTACTCTCACTCCATGGATTACACATTCTTGCTTGGCACTGAGGCAGAGCCAGAGATGACTAGAGGACGACTGATCCCGGTGTTGGATTTTCACCAGGGTTGCAGCATTAATACCGTTGGATGCCGACTTGTCCAGCATGGGTTACCCTGCCAGGAACTGGAGTCTCAGTCAGCCTAGCTCTAACTCTATCATGTTGTCATCGCCATTGCACTGGTGAGAAAGGGTTGAACTTTAGAGTGTGTTACTCCTCGAATAAATGTCACTTGAAAAAAGATCTTCTTAGGAGACAACTTACCAAAAATGAACCCGTTTCATAAGCAATTTTTATTTAAATTTACTTATTTAAATCTATATTTTATAGGGCAGATGAAGCGCTTTTAAACCTTGGTAGGCTATCACCTAGAGACCATATCTCGATACAAGTACTGGTCCTCATCACCTCACTGGGTTGGCATCTGTAAGGGCATCCTGCAAATAAAAATATTGGAAAATCTGTTGCATTTCATGTTATGTAGTAATGACCTGGCCACAGATAGATTAGTTTGGAAAATAATTCCTAAAAGCTGTCCAACACATGCCAACATGTAAAACGGACGTTAAACCAAAGAAGAAGATGATGGTGATGATGATGATTATTTTTAGTTTATTTTATTATTTTAGATTTTTTATTATTATTATTACTTTAAATTTAAATTTTTTAATTTTTTTAACGTAGTACCCATCAGCATTAAACTCAATAATATGGTGTCATATTTTAAAATGTCATATATCCATGCTAACATTTTTTTTCTTTCTTAAGTTGTTGGTTGGTTGCTTGTTGGGTTTTATGGCGTGTGAACTGCTATTTGGTCAATCTGTGCCAAAACGATACATAGGTTTCGTATACGACTGCTCTATTAATTTGTTTTGCACACATATATTTTGTAAATAAATAGCCTGTAAGCATTAGTTTCTATGCAACCCATAAATGGGACCTTGACAGGTACTACCACTTCAGATCAGAATGGACCTGGGAATAATGGTAACTTATACTACCCCAAAGCTCCCAAGTTGGGGCTTCACTACTGAATGCAGTTTTGTGTAATACCCAGGACGTTTAGGGAAGGGTTCGTTTGAGTAGTTATAGGGTTGGGAAATAGGGTAGGTAGTAAAAAACGGTAGAAAGGGCTAGGAAAGATGGATTTCAGAGTGATGGATTTGAGTGGGGTGGAGTAAAGGCAAGCACCTTGCCCAAGAGTGTCCGAAGCTATTTAGTGTTGCGCCGATGACAGATTATATTTGACTATAGATTGAACCCTGACAGGTACTCCCACTCAAGTTCAGAGTTTACCTGAGAGTAAATGTTACTAAGATGTAACGCTGCACTCCCCAGAGCTCCCAAATTTGGGTCCCCACCACCGGATAGACTTTAAGGTCACACCCATGACCTCTTTCTAAAGTACTAGACTTACAGGATAAGTGATAAAAGTAAGAAGAAGAAGAAGAAGAAGAAGAAGAAGAAGAAGAAGAAAAGAAAAAATACATACGTAATAGATAAACAACAGCATTGCATTCAATGGCATCTAAGACCACGCCCCCAATGTGAACCCCCACGCACATCCCCCAAAAAGAAAAGCGGCTAAAAAAATGTCTACTATGTCATGTATGCTAATTCAAGGTATCTGATAGGCTAATGTTCAGCCAGACGCAGTACTTGTATATAGCATAACTTTATAAGACTGTAATATTGAGTGTAAATGGTGTGGGTGTTTATAT
Source organism: Sepiola atlantica (assembly GCA_963556195.1). Classification (NCBI taxonomy): domain Eukaryota; kingdom Metazoa; phylum Mollusca; class Cephalopoda; order Sepiida; family Sepiolidae; genus Sepiola; species Sepiola atlantica. The sequence continues at coordinate 164,216,576 of OY744524.1, read as the reverse complement.
GAAATAAAATGTGGTTTAAGTAGTAGTAATAGTAGTAGTAGCTGTCAGTATAGCGTTAGTGATAGTCTGCCAATGAAATTCCCTTTGGTATGACAACACGCAGTATTGAAGCATCTACTAATGGTGCTAGTGGTACTGCTGTTCTTCAAAAGAGTTATTACTTTAGAGATTCCCCGCGAGTGACAGAGAACAAAGGAACCAATTGCTCTGCCGTTGCCGAATCGCCCACTTGCAGACATGCATTAACGACTATTTCTATGCTGTTCTCGCCATTATCTTGGAATTATTTCAGCTGTGCAGACGCGCCTCTCAAGGTAGAAGGGGTTGATCGACTCGATAACGGAAGTCTGAATATGAGAATTAGTATTAAGTCACAGTAAATGAACATGGTAGGGGACATACTAGGCCATCGAGACACGGATAGCTTGTTGTCGGCACTCACCATGTCACTAAATTGATAACTTAATTAGCCACTATGCAGTAGTTGCAATACTATCTAGTGCCACTGAGCAACTTACTGCACTCTACATTAGTTGTAGGCGCCTTTATATATGATATCTTTCACAGTAAAATGACGGTGGGTACAGGCAGACTGGTCCACCGGGACACCAGCGCCAAATCTCAAGCCCTTCTTTGATAGTGTCAATATTACACACGGTGACCCAAATTAAATTCTACCCACCCACACATGGAGTCATTAATAAAATTTACAATCCTTCCTGCAATGCAAACATATTTGATACAAATAAACTTCAGTCTATGCCTGAGTTTTCCACCAGGTTTCAGGTATGAATATCCAACAGTCTTTTAATTCCGTTCAATGATATACTTCAAATATGCACCTCTGTGTTGTAAGCACAGCTGAATATGACTGATTTGGGTTGTGATGGCTTTCTTCAGTCTAGGAAAAGTCTGGGAGGGGGGTGATAGACATTATCTGTGAGATAAGTCCACAGATAAAAAATTGGTGGAGTTTAAGATCCGGTGAGTGTGAAGTCCATTCAGGATCACTTTTCCAACTAATCGGACAGTCACAAAAGTGTCCCAAAGCATATCATTGAACGGCGATAAAACAAAGAGTGTGGGGTATTCATTATTGAAACTTGGTGGATAAGTCAGGCACAGAGTAAAGTTTATTTGTACCAAATATAGTTAGATTGCAAAAAGGACTGTGAATGTTATTAACGATTCCATGCTTATTATTCGTACTACTATTCTAATCTTGGTTGTTTTATCCACATTTATATAAATTGACTTCAAAATTAACCTATCTGACCAGGTATTTATTTATCCCCCTTTCCCCCAAAATTCATCCGTATCACTTCCTCACATGCTTTCCTTGGCCTTCTCCTGTGAACTGAACCTGCTACCTCAACTGTTACATTTACTAACCCAAGAACTCTCATCCATTCTTTTAACGTGGCCATACCATTGAAGTCTACCCGTCTTCATACATCTCCCTATACTGTCCAGATTTAATCTTCCTCTGAGGTCATCAGATCTAAGCCTATCTCTTTAAGATTCATGTTACACGTTGTATATCTTATATCATTTTTCTCTATTCAACCCATGTGTTCAAGCCCCATTGGCCAGGTTTCACTTCCATACATCATCACACTGTGTACGAATGCCTGATAGACTCTTTCCTTAATCGACAGTGGTAACACTCTGCTAGTTAGTAATGGTAGAAGTTCCCTGAACTTACTCTATCCACTTCTAATTCTTGCAATCACACTAGCACTTGCTACTCTCTGTGCTCTATCTTGCTATATGTTAATATGTGTGACAAAAAAAGTGATACCTGTGGAATCGTTAAAAAGATTCACAATCCTTTCTGCAATCCAACCATATTTGATATGAATAAACTTAAGACTGTGCCTGACTTGTCCACCAGGTTTTAGTCATGAATGTCCAACAGTCTTTATTTTATTCTCATTTAATAATATGCTCCAAATTTGCACCTCTGCATTGCAAGTGCACCTGGATACGACATGCAAAATTGTCAATAACTCTGACGTCACACTCTGCCTTTCTTGGCATTGACTGAGTGATTCTGTCGCCCTTAGTCTTCAAGTTTAACATTGTTCCATGAGCCCTGAATTTGTAAACCCACCTGTACATGAGATTTTTTGTCGATTCTGGATATTGACGATATTGAAATTTTCTCTTGAAGCGAGCTTGCACAGTCGCCATTGATTTTGTCTTTTCTTGAACTATCCAAAGAATTTTTGAAACTACTCTACTTTAATCTTCCTTGCAATGATTCTTCTTCATGAATCATCATCATCATCATCATCATCATCATCATCATCATCATCATCATCATCATCATCAACAACAACAACAACAACAACAACAACAACCGGTTTATTTGTTGAATCATGCCACAATTAATCCTCTGATGAGGGTGGTGCCTGATTGTCTAGTCTCAATCTAAGTTTTCCTCTCCATTCTTGCCTTTGGTAAGGCCTGATGGAATCCATACCCATGGCTTTCCTATCACGTTTGACCACGTTCTCCCAAGACAACTTGGGTCTGCCAGTGGTAGTTTTCTCTACTGGCACATTCAACTGTCGGACTTTAGCAATCCAGCCATTGCTGCACTCAACGTGCCCCAACCAATGCATTTTGCTCTTCTGTATGATGTCCGCGAGGCTTTCCAAGTTGACTTATGCGAGTAGAGACTCAAAAGGCATGTTTTGTTCAGGCCTCACCAAACATTATTGCCTTGTGATTATCGTGCAGTTTTTTTAGTGTGCCAACAGAGACAGCTCATGTTTTGGAACCATACATTAGCACACTTCTGACACATGAGGAGTATACACGACCTCTTATAGCTGTTGGCAGGTGTTTGTTAGGATTGGTAGCAGCTCTCTAAACTGTCTACAGGTAGTTTAGAGAACTGCTACCAATCCTAACATTATTATTTAAGCAATTTCTCAATTCTTAAAGATTTTACAGACGTTTTTACGGGTGGCCATTTTTGAACGGGGAGGGGGGTACACTCTACTTACCTATATTCCATCTTTGTACATATGTAAACAAAAAGTTGTCACACTTGTCGTCCAGCAACAGCAGGCACTCACCTGTCCATCCACATGCAAACACTTACATGCAAATAGAGAAAGGAGAATGGGTGAAACATGCCGCGAGCAAACTGGAAAGGGAAGAGATAGAGTGATTCAAGTTGTGGAAAAATACGGGAGTTGAAAAAAGGGTTATTTTGTTAGATTTAATCAAAATTATTAAATTATTAGAAGAAATTAGTTCACCAGACGGAACAGTTTTGCACCACTTTTATGTCCCCTTACGAAGATTAAAATGTTATTAAACTTTATGTCTAAACCCCCTTATTCCAATTTTGATCAAAATCCATTGAATAATTTTCATTCTAGGAAATGTCTCTAAAATGTAAGGATTAATCTTAAGGGGTCTTAAGAAGATATTAAAATTCAGTGAATCTTTCTTAATTGATAAAATTAAAAGCATATCTGAAATATTTGAATTTTCAAATGAGAGGTTGTACACATATGTCCCCTAAAAACCTTTTTAAATACTAACAAAAAAAACACCTGAAATTTGAGGAATTAATAATAACGCATTCCCTTTGATAATGGTATCCTTAGAAAAAGATCTCGAATAAAAATTGCTACACATCCCAAATATGCGTCCGTTTTGCGTGCAGTGTTGCTACATAATTGCCTGATAGATTTGCTTATTTATTTTATCGCTAGATGGCGTGCAAGATGTGATTCAAACCTACTATCTGAAGCCGAACATATAATTGATGTCTAATATCTATTGTTAAAAACTTCACAAAAATCGGAGGTATCGGAATTCTCACAAAGGGCTTCTACCCTCTGTTTGCTCCCTTTGAATAAAACTAAATTAAACTAAATATACTCTAAGTTGCACACTCTTACATCTAGCAGCTATGTTTCTAAAATTCATAACAATCGGTTAGTTAGTTTAGGAGTGAATCCTGTACATACAAATAAGTAAACATATATATATACCTAACTTTATACAAATAGATATTAATTAGATAAAATGAAAAAAATGAAAACCAATTTTCTTTGAGTAACCATGGAATTTCCACAAGCCTTGCTAGTATTGATAATATTCCTTAGAAGTTCAATAAGATAAAAATGTCAGGTTTTTTACTAAAGAAAAGTAAATTTGTATGAACAAACATATTATGATTTTTTTTTTTTTGTTGCTGACATTGGATTACCCGATTCTTCGTAGAGAACCAGGTACTTACAGGAAGGACCACATGGAGGTTGCCAACATCTATAAGTGAAAGTGGTGCTATGGAATGATTGGGATTCAAACTTGGCATACCCAGCTCACCACAGTCACCTCCTAGATTTCTTCTTTATTGGTATTTAGTATGATCAGCATAGTCTGACAAAAGAACAACCAATTTGGAGTTCCCAATAGACAGTAGCAATGAGATGTCAGATTCGCTAAATAACCACTGCTCTAATAGAGGTAACCCAATTTTAATTTGCTTTTTGTGTTTTGCTTTTTAACTAAAACTGTGCATCTTAAGTAATTCTGGACTCACTTATAAAGCTAAATAAGTTATAGCTTATGACCACACACAACCTGGGGACACATGTATGCATCTCGGGGCGTCTTTTGTGTTTGTACCTAGGGTCGACTTGTTTTGCAATGGTTCTCCCCTTGAGAAGCTCTTTTTTTTCGATAGGCGCTAGATCTAAAATGGTAAAGTTGCTGGGAAAATGGTTGGATGATTTTATCGCTCCAAAAAGTACCTGACTCTTGATGCAATCCTCTACCTATATAAGAGTAAGGTACATCCTAAGATGGAGTACTGTTGCCACATCTGTGGAGGTGATACTCAGAAAATTCTTTCTTGCCTTGACAGGGTTCAAAATTGACTTCGCAATCTAGTGGGGATGATCTTTTCAGTTCTCTACATCTCCTAACTAATGGAAGCAACGGTGCTAGTCTTTCTCTACTCTATCATTATTTCCATCGAAAGTGCTCGACTGAGATTCAATCTCTGGTTCCACCATTCACAATAAGAACTGTTTATACCACAACAGCAAATAACTTTCTCTTTCTTCCTCCGTGTGTCTAACATCAAACGGAATTTCCATGAACAGAGTTTGTTTCCAAGAACTTCTCATCTGTGGAACATATTGCTCACGATTGCTTCCCTGAAGGCTACATCACGGTCATCTTTAAATCCATTGTTAATAAACACTTATCATTAACTGTCCTCATAAGTTATCAAATTTTATTCATTCCATTCATTATTTTCAATCCTTTCGTAATATTCATCATCATTTAACTGACAATCTATCCATCTCATTAACTGTTATCCTCGAGTGGCTTTTAGTCTTGATAAGTGGCTCTTAATTAGTGAATAAAAAAGAGCAGTAATTATTACTTATACACCCAATGGATTAAATCAGTTAATTAGTTAAACCGAAACATTTTGCTGCTAAGTTAATTATGTAATAATTAATAAATAATAATCGGTACTTCTGCAGTTTAGGGACCGTGCTATTTTTTAGATAGGATTTTCAAGCTAAATTCAATCTTTACGGTATCTTTTATTTATTAAATTGTTAGGTGAAAGTACAGAATAGTTAACAAAGCCCCCAGCCCCCCATCTCCATGTGAAGATTTTTTTTAAATAATAACATTATTATTTCAGCACGGTCCGTAAACTGCAGAGGTACTTAATGATCATATATAATTATTTTTAAATAATTTTATAAGATCTGAAAATAACAGTATATCTGTTGCGGCGTCCGTCCGTCCGTCCGTCCGTATGTATGTATGTATGTATGTATGTATGTATGTATGTATGTATGTATGTATGTCTCTCTCTCTTCTCATTCAAATATATGTGTAAAACATACAATGTGGTGTGTGTTGTTTGACCCATATATAACACTAGGCTACCTGTGACCCATTGAATCACAACCACTGTCAACAGTTATTGGTCCCCCGATTTCATAAATCGGGGGACTTATGTTTTGAGGCATGTCCGTCCGTCCGTCCGTCCGTCCGTCCGTCCGTCCGTCCGGATTTTTCTCCGCAACCATTCATTGAATTTCTCTGAAATTTTGCATGAAGTTGTAAATTTGGTCAGGTTAGAAAGTGACATTCTCCGATTTTTGAAAAAAACATCTGGTTAGCCCCCCAGGGGGTCAAAAGGCCCCGAAATGGCAAAAAATGACATTTTTTGCCCCATAACTTTTCATTCATCCATTCAATTTCTCTGAAACTTGGCCAAAATGTGGAGGCAATTGTTCATAATAGAAAATAAGTATCGCTGACCTTGGAAAAATTCTGGTTCGCGCCCCCAGGGGGTCAAAAGCCCCCAAAATGGCAAAAAAATGACCCTTTTGTCCCATAACGTTTGATCCATCCATTCAATTTTTCTGAAACTTGGCGAAAATGTAGAGGCAATTGTTCTGGATATAAAATGAGCATCCTTGACCTCAGAAAAATTCTGGTTCACGCCCCCAGGGGGTCAAAGGGGGGTCAAAAATGCCCCAAATTGCCCAAATTTATTGCATTTTACACTCGCCACATCGAGTCACATACAGAGGGGGACCACGCACGCGCGGCTTGTTCCACTTTGATTTCATTCGAAAATTCATAAACCGTAATATATCTGTTTAGAAATTCATCCTGATTATCTAAAACTAATAAGTCTCGTTACTTCTATATTATTTTTATGGATATTATAGAAGTAAAGAGGCTATCACATTTGCATACATGTTTACGGTGTGTACGAACATACAATGCAAATTAGTTGGAAAGAGAGAACCACTCTTTCTCTATATTCTCACAAAGACATTAATACATATTAGAGGGTGACTGAATCAACATATAGAGAGAGAGGGCGAGAGAAATGCATAGATAGCTAAGAGAGAGATGGGTGACTTGTTCAGTTAATTATAAATTACGACTAATTAGAATAATTAAAACAATTATTTTTAAACATAACTCAATCCCAGAACTACAGTATATATTTTAGCCTGTATTTTGTGTGATTAAAATACTATCTTTTAATGCTAAATTCAGTTTACTATACTATTTCAGACTAATGTACTATCTTGCAATGTTCAATTCAGGGGGGAGGGTAGTGTAGTATCTGTTTTATTGTCATGAAGCCATCCTTCCAGGCATCACCTCTTCCTTTGGGAAGGTGCAGTACATGTTCGTTCGTCATGATACTATTCTCCCAGCCATTATCTCCTCCGTTTGTTTTGTGTGTTTTGTTGCTTTGTTTTTGAGGGGGTGGTAATGTAGTATCTGCTCTGTGGTCATGACACCATCCTCCCAGGCATTACCTCTTCCTTTACTGGGAGTAGGGATAGTGTAGTATCTATTTTGTCGTCATGATATCATCCTCTCACACATTGCCTCCTCTTTTTTTGGGGGAGGGGTTGTTTTGTTGTCACAAGACTATCCTACCAGGTATTAACCCCTCCTTTGGGGGGAAAGGTAGTGTAGTATATATTCGTTTGTCATGATACCATTCTTCCAAGCTAGCAAAAATATGTGACCGGAGGGAGCATATATTTTCTAGTAATAGATCATGTACGTAACTATTGCAAAGTGACCTCTCTTTTGTGTTTAGTTATATGCATTTTTAAAACTCCCTCTGCCTGGCTAATGTCTTTGAAATTTACAGAAAAGTAGGCATGTCATTTCTAAGTTGTTAGCATGTTGAGACAGACAGTGAATGAATGCGTGCAGACCTGAGATGGAGAAGGTAAGAAATGGGGAGGGGTGAAACTACTATTATGACTGTAACCCCCCTCCCCCTAATAGTACTGCTTCTACAGAGAGGTCACTACAATAATTCTCTCTATTTCCCTCAAAGAGTGAATCGAGCAACCTGACCTATTTTGCCTTCCCATTCACCAAAAGAAGGTAGTTCCCTCTCTCTCTCTCTCAATGACATTATCGATGTTTATCTTTCGTTTATTAGTGGCACAAATATCTGATGGACTTTCGCTCTTGTAAACATTTTCATGTGACCAAGAATGTAGGAGATGAATAACTTATATACATTTGGTCTTTTGTAGTAGCTGGAAAAAAGAGAAACAAAAAAGGGATCAAAACATCAGCATTTTTATATACGTTCAAGCATCTTGATAAGTCGGTCGATCAGTTAGTCATGCTTATATTTTAAATAACAGTTTGAGATGCCTCCATGCACCTCCATAAGAGACTCTGTCTCTATGTCACACTGAAATTTAAAATATAATTTTTAGAAGGTTCACTACATTTTCGTAAAAAGTTCTGTCCACTTGTCTGTTACACTTAACTTTAAAATATAAGTTTTAGTTCTACCATACATTTTCGTAACAGTTCTGTCTGTCTGTCACATTTAACTTTAAAATATAAATTTTAGATGCTTCCATACATTTTCGTAAGAAATTGTCTGCCTGTCTGTCACATTTAACTTTAAAATATAATTTTTAGATGCTTCCATGCATTTTCGTAACACGTTCTCTCTGTCTGTTACACTTAACTTTAAAATACCATTGATATCACTAAATTCGTAGATTCAATGGAAATTTCTCCGCACTAAATTTGTTGTGATGATGTAAAAATGACAGCACAAAATCATTTGGGGTTTAACAATTCTTTGTTTTTTTTTTAAATTTTCTATACAGTAGTCATGTATACATATAAAACACCCCGTTGAGCTCTCCACGACAACGCATCCCCCATGGGAGGAGCAGCTGTCTCAAACACGACCGCTTTCTTACATTGTTCAGAAAAAAAGAGAAAGATTTTATCAGCTTATCCGCTACATATCACTCAACTTCTTGTCTGTGACGTCATATCCTAACATGTAACCCTAATTCTAATCTATCAACTTCTAATGGAATTTTCCACTTCTATGCTTACTCTAACCTTATGTGGAAAATTCTGTTTATAACATTATTTTTACAGACTCGCTTCAATTCATTACACTTTCTAATGCTTGTTTACAATAATGCGGACATTATTTTTTAAGTAGTCCTAGTTTTGACGTGAGTACTTCACAAGGCAAAACCCCTTAGAATCTCAGTGTTACGTTTCAAGCTTGTGCCACACATGAATGAAAGTTCATGATCCTACCTTGTTAGCTGCTTGCTCCTATATGTGCTCATGCTGTGTCAAGACAAAACTGTTAGAATACAGAAGAGATTTATTTGACTTGATCTTCATTCCAAATCACTGATCAGTAAGGTAGGAGTAAAGGAGACAGAGAGAGAGGTTGATAATCACTATTTAATCATATCTTGTTACTTCTACAGTTTACGGACTGTGCTGAAATAATAATGTTATTATTTACAAACCCATTCTTAACATGGGGAGGGGAGACTTTGTTAACTATTCTGTACTTTAAGCTAATAATTTAATAAACAAAAGATACCATAAAAATTGAATTTAACTTGAAAATCCTATCCAAAAAAAATAGCACGGTCCGTAAACTGCAGAAGTATCTATATCTTATCAGAGCATTTTAAAATAACGTGTTCACACATGTAGTGCTCCCGACAAACTGCCGGCTTCTGTCACTCACACTCTCTTCGAACCATGTGATGTCACATCCGTTTCTATCAATTCCCAGCGCCCCAGTAATTCTAACTTCAAATTCAGCAAGTTGAGCTTGACTGAACTTTCATTTCCTGTTATTCTCAACTAGCCCTCTTATATACTAGTGTGTTTACTCGCCCAATATTTAAAATTATGGCATTTTAATAACAAACTAATAGTTTATATTTTATTTTACTTTTTATTTACCACAGATGGAATGCAATGTGATTAAATCTCTAAAGACAGACACCTGTTTTCGTTTTTATGTTCAGTCCAATTTTCACTTAAATGTTTTATGGTAACTACTACCTGGTCTGAGACAGCAGCGCCTCCACTCCATCCATTGTAATAAAGTGGGGGAAGGATCACGTTATTCAATACATGAGGGACCCAAGAGGAGGGCCGAAGGGGACAGGAGAGATAGGGTGAGTATCTACATCTTCATGTACGTGTGCGCTATCATACAAAACGTGTGTCCAAGCATCTCTGAGAGACTTTGTCTGTCGGTTGGTCAGTCGTTCTGTCAGGCTTAAGTTTGAAATAGAATTTTATCCTGCATAAATTTTAAATAGAGTTTTCATTTTGTCCTTCAAGTTTAAGTTTGAAATAGAATTTTCAGTTTACCTTTTTAGCTTAAGTTTGAAATAGAATTTTCATTTAAACATTGCGGAGAGCAGCACTAGTAAGGTTGTTGGTCACACGATGACCAATCAGACTCCTTGGTGTAGTAATTTGGACCAGACCTTTGAAGGACTACATTCAGACCCTTATGTATTTGCAAGGCAAGCAGAGAGCTTCCACCCATCCACGAAGAAAGACATCAGCATTCTCTCCTGCCCTATGTGCTTGACACTGAGCAAGGCTACCTTCACTTGAAGATATGCCACTCTAAGAAAATACTTTCGGCAGCCGACCTTTATTACTTTTTAATTCCTTTCTTCACTGTCTAAACTTCGGCCAACCTACACCCAACTTAAATAAATATATATAACTTCTTATTTATAGAACGCCAGCCTTTACATTACAGATTATTATAAGAGATGGTCTTGCAGTCTGTATGAATATTAGCCCCTATGAAGTCAAAATGGTCTATTTCAAGTGAATTCAACTTTACACATTAGATGCACCACCTTTTTTATATACTGCTTATGTAGATGTGATATCAGTTGCAAGGTGAACTAATTTGCATATCGGTTTTGAAAAAGAACATTTTATTAATTAACTATTATTTATTATTGTTTTTAATTCAATGAATGTTTTGATTTTAATACACCAAATAGTTTTGTTTCGCAATATTGTTTTATTTCCTGGACAAATATTTAGTATTTGTGTTCAAATGTTCCTTTATTTAGAAGGATCGACCTGATTTTCAACAAGTTGCAATCTATTTCTAAATTAAAAGTGGAAATGCAGATTGATTTCTTCTCTCTTTTCCTTTCTTTACGGTCACATTTTATAGATAAATAAATGTGTATCGAAATTATCCAAATGTTAATGTTTATCTATCTATATGAATAAATGAGAAATATGAATGAAATGTTTATTGTTTTAAATTAATGTTTCAAGTATTTCAAGTAGCGAACTTTGCAAAGTAAAGGATTTAATTTAGAAGTTTTTCCATCATATTTTACACTATAAAAACAAAAAAATTAAATTGATATTTGCAAAAAATAAGTATTTTGACGTGAACTTGTAATTTATAAACCTGATGCATCTGTGTATCATCGCAGTATAAAGTAAATGATTATATAAGAGGTTAATGTAGTTTGCTTGAAGTATTGTTTAGTCTGTATATAAATGTAACTTATAGAAGACAATACAATGCAGAGGTGTAACGGATAGACACAAACTAAAGCAAATTAAGATATAGAACAGTAGAATGAGTTAAGCAGTTTCTATCTTTTTTATTAATACAATATATATATATATATATATATATATATATATAGATATATATTATTATTATTATTATTATTATTATTATTATTATTATATTATGCTATATTACAATCTTACTGCGTCTGTGTGGTCTGATGAAAGTTCCATATGATATGATATTTCGGGGGCAACAGCATCCATTTGAATTTCTGTCTAATAGCGATCGCTAGCAACGGCCTTCATATGCACTTTTGAATTAAGGTTGAACATACATCTGATGAAGAGAAATGTTCCCGAAATATCATATCATACGGAACTTCCATCAGACCACACAGATGCAAGTAAGATTATAATATAGTATAATATAATAAAGATTATATATATATATATATATATGTGTGTGTGTGTATTGTATTAATAAAAAAGGCTGAAACTGCTTAACTTATTCCACCGTTATATGTCTTAATTTGCTTCCATTTGCATCCATCCGATACACCTCTGCATTGCATTACCTTCTATAAATTACCTTTATATACAACTAGCGGGGCTACCCGGCGTTGCTCGGGGTCATAAAAACATAATTGAAGAAAAATTGCGTGTGTAACATCTTTATATTAAAACTTCTATTTCTCTCCTTCTCTCTCTATAGCTGTCTCTTTATATTTCTACTTTTCTCTACCCTGGTCGCTACTTTTAAATTTTGCCTTTTGCGAAAGCTGTTTCTTCCCCACCATTTCATCCTACGTTTCACAGGGCAATAGTATGACTTATTTCTATAAAAAGTACCACCACTGTCTGCGCCTTCTATATAGGTACTTATAACCGCCCCGGTGTTCATACTATATATTTTAGAATCACCTCATGATATCCTTCATCATTTTAACTCCCCTCGTTGTATTCATCATTTTCGATCTCCTCATACTATTAATCATTTTCAATCCCCTCATAATATTCTTCATCATTTTCAATCTCCTCATACTATTAATCATTTTCAATCCCCTCATAATATTCTTCATCATTTTCAATCCTCTCGTAATATTCCTCATCATTTTCAATCCGCTCATGATATTCTTAATAATTTTCAATCCTCTCATGATATTCTTCATTTTTTCAATCCTCTCATGATATTCTTCATTATTTTACATCCCCTCATGATATTCTTCATCATTTTACATCCCCTCATGATATTCTTCATCATTTTCAATCCTCTCATGGTATATTTCATCATTTTCGATCCCCTCATGATATTCTTCATCATTTTCAATCCCCTCATGATATTATTCATCATTTTAAATCCCCTCATGGTATTCTTCATCATTTCCAATCCTGTCAGTCTATTCTTCATCATTTTAAATCCTCTCATGACATTCTTCATCATTTTCAATCCTCTCATGACATTCTTCATCATTTTGAATCCCTTTATGATAGTCTTCATCATTTTCAATCCCCTCATGATAGTCTTCATCATTTTCAATCCCCTCATGATAGTGTACATCATTTTCAATTCCCCTATTATAGTCTTCATCATTTTCAATCCCCTCATGATAGCCTTCATCATTTTCAATCCTCTCTTGATAGTCTTCATCATTTTCAATCCTCTCATGATAGTCTTTATCATAGCTCTATCTAGGATATTGAGCACTTTTCTCCCGGACAACGCCAAGTACTTTGAAAATCAAGGAGGCCTCATGAGCACTACTGAAAACACTTAGGTATCCTCTCTCCTTCTGATCTGCGAAATAGTCCAAAGAGGAACAAAGCTGGCGTTAAAATATTTTCCAAACCTATCACTACAGTAGCTCTATCAAGGACATTGAGCACTTTTCTCCCGGACAACGCTGAGTACTTTAATAATAAAGGAGGCCTCCTGAGGACTACTGAAATCACTTAGGTATCCTCTCTCCTACTGATCTGCGAAATAGTCCAAAGAGGAACGAATATGGCGTTAAAATATTATCCAAACCTATCACTACAGTAGCTCTATCTAGGATATTGAGCACTTTTCTCCCGGACAACGCCGAGTATTTCAAAATCAAAGAGGCCTCCTGAGCACTACTGAAATAACTCTTATCGATTCCCCATCCTTTTCAGCGTAGATGCTGTTAAAATATTATCCAAACCTATCACTACAGTAGCTCTATCTATAACATTGAGCACTTTTTTCCCGGACAACGCCGAGTACTTTGAAAATCAAAGAGGCCTCCTGGGGACTACTGAAATCACTTAGGTATCCTCCCTCCTTTTCATCTGCAAAATTGTCCAAAGGGGAACGAAAATGGCGTTAAAATATGTTCTAAACCTATCACTACAGTAGCTCTATCTTGGATATTGAGCACTTTTCTCCCGGACAACGCCGAGTACTTTGAAAATCGAGGAGGCTTCATGAGCACTCCTGAAATCACTTAGGTATCCTCTCTCCTTCTGATCTGCGAAATAGTCCAAAGAGGGAACGAAGATGGCGTTAAAATATTTTCCAAACTTATCACTACAGTAGCTCTATCTAGGACATTGAGCACTTTTCTCCCGGACAATGCACAGTACTTTGATAATAAGGAGGCCTCCTGGGGACAACTGAAATCACTTAGGTATCCTCTCTCCTTCTGATCTGCGAAATAGTCCAAAGGGGAACGAAGATTGCGTTAAAATATTTTCCAAACCTATCACTACAGTAGCTCTATCTAGGATATTGAGAACTTTTCTCCCGGACAACGCCGAGTATTTCAAAATCAAAGAGGCCTCCTGGGGACTACTGAAATAATTCTTATCCATTCCCCCATCCTTTTCAGCGTAGATGCTGTTAAAATATTTTCCAAACCTATCACTACAGTAGCTCTATCTAGGACATTGAGCACTTTTTTCCCGGACAACGCCGAGTACTTTGAAAATCAAAGAGGCCTCCTGGGGACTACTGAAATCAGTTAGGTATCCTGCCTCCTTTTCAGTTGCAAAATTGTCCAAAGGGGAACTCAGATGGCGTTAAAATATTTTCTAAACCTATCACTACAGTAGCTCTATCTAGGATATTGAGCACTTTTCTCCCGGACAACGCCGAGTACTTTGAAAATCGAGGAGGCTTCATGAGCACTCCTGAACTCCCTTAGGTATCCTCTCTCCTTCTGATCTGCGAAATAGTCCAAAGGGGAACGAAGATGGCGTTAAAATATTATCCAAACCTATCACTACAGTAGCTCTATCTATGGCATTGAGCACTTTTCTCCCAGACAACGCCGAGTACTTTGAAAATCGAGGAGGCTTCATGAACCCACATGAAATTCCTTAGGTATCCTCTCTCCTTCTGATCTGCGAAATAGTCCAAGGGGGAACGAAGATGGCGTTAAAATATTTTCCAAACCTATCATACAGTAGCTCTATCTAGAATATTGAGCACTTTTCTCCCGGACAACGCCGAGTACTTTGAAAATCGAGGAGGCTTTATGAGCACTCCTGAAATCCCTTAGGTATCCTCTCTCCTTCTGATCTGCGAAATAGTCCAAAGGGGAACGAAGATGGCGTTAAAATATTTTCCAAACCTATCACTACAGTAGCTCTATCTAGGATATTGAGCACTTTTCTCCCGGACAACGCCGAGTATTTCAAAATCAAAGAGGCCTCCTGAGCACTACTGAAATAACACTTATCGATTACCCCATCCTTTTCAGCGTAGATGCTGTTAAAATATTATCCAAACCTATCACTACAGTAGCTCTATCTAGGACATTGAGCACTTTTCTCCCGGACAACGCCGAGTACTGTGAAAATCGAGGAGGCTTTATGAGCACTCCTGAAATCCCTTAGGTATCCTCTCTCCTTCTGATCTGCGAAATAGTCCAAAGGGGAACGAAGAAGGCGTTAAAATATTTTCCAAACCTATCACTACAGTAGCTCTATCTAGGACATTGAGCACTTTTCTCCTGGACAACGCCGAGTACTTAGATAATCAAGGAGGCCTCCTGGGGACTACTGAAATCACTTAGGTATCCTTTCTCCTTCTGATCTGCGAAATAGTCCAAAGGGGAACGAAGATGGCGTTAAAATATTTTCCAAACCTATCACTACAGTAGCTCTATCTAGGATATTGAGCACTTTTCTCCCAGACAACGCCGGGTACTTTGAAAATCAAAGAGGCCTCCTGAGCACTACTGAAATAACACTTATCGATTACCCCATCCTTTTCAGCGTAGATGCTGTTAAAATATTATCCAAACCTATCATTACAGTAGCTCTATCTAGGACATTGAGCACTTTTCTCCCGGACAACGCCGAGTACTTTGAAAATCGAGGAGGCTTCATGAGCACTCCTGAAATCACTTAGGTATCCTCTCTCTTTCTGATCTGCGAAATAGTCCAAAGGGGAACGAAGATGGCGTTAAAATATTTTCCAAACCTATCACTACAGTAGCTCTATCTAGGACATTGAGCACTTTTCTCCCGGACAACGCCGAGTACTTTGATAATCAAGGAGGCCTCCAAGGGACTACTGAAATCACTGAGGTATCCTCTCTCCTTCTGATCTGCGAAATAGTCCAAATGGGGAACGAAGATGGCGTTAAAATATTTTCCAAACCTATCACTACAGTAGCTCTATCTAGGATATTAAGCACTTTTCTCCCGGACAACGCCGAGTATTTCAATATCAAAGAGGCCTCCTGGGGACTACTGAAATAACTCTTATCCATTCCCCCATCCTTTTCAGCGTAGATGTTGTTAAAATATTATCCAAACCTATCACTACAGTAGCTCTATCTAGGACATTGAGCACTTTTTTTCCCGGACAACGCCGAGTACTTTGAAAATCAAAGAGGCCTCCTGGGGACTACTGAAATCAGGTATCCTGCTTCCTATTCATCTGCAAAATTGTCCAAAGGGGAACGAAGATGGCGTTAAAATATTTTCCAAACCTATCACTACAGTAGCTCTATCTAGGATATTGGGCACTTTTCTCCCGGACAACGCCGAGTATTTCAAAATTAAAGAGGCCTCCTGAGCACTACTGAACTAACTCTTATCAATTACCCCATAATTTTCAGCGTAGATGCTGTTAAAATATTATCCAAACCTATCACTACAGTAGCTCTATCTAGGACATTGAGCACTTTTCTCCCGGACAACGACGAGTACTTTGAAAATCGAGGAGGCTTTATGAGCACTCCTGAAATCCCTTAGGTATCTTCTCTCCTTCTGATCTGCAAAATAGTCCAAAGGGGAACGAAGATGGCGTTAAAATATTTTCCAAACCTATCACTACAGTAGCTCTATCTAGGACATTGAGCACTTTTCTCCCGGACAACGCCGAGTACTTTGATAATCAAGGAGGCCTCCTGAGGACTTCTGAAATCCCTTAGGTTACCTCTCTCCTTCTGATCTGCGAAATAATCCAAAGGAGAACGAAGATGGCGTTAAAATATTTTCTAAACCTATCACTATAGTAGCTCTATCTAGGATATTGAGCACTTTTCACCCGGACAACGCCGAGTACTTTGAAAATCGAAGAGGCTTCATGAACACCTATGAAATCCCTTAGGTATCCTCTCTCCTTCTGATCTGCGACATAGTCCAAAAGTGGAACGAAGATGGCGTTAAAATATTTTTCAAAACCTATCACTACAGTAGCTCTATCTAGGACATTGAGCACTTTTCTCCCGGACAACGCCGAGTACTTTGATAACTAAGGAGGCCTCCTAGGGACTTCTGAAATCACTTAGGTATCTTCTCTCTTCTTTCTGATCTGCGAAATAGTCCAAAGGGGAACGAAGATGGCATTAAAATATTTTCCAAACCTATCACTACAGTAGCTCTATCTAGGATATTGGGCACTTTTCTCCCGGACAACGCCGAGTATTTCAAAATCAAAGAGGCTTCCTGAGCACAACTGAAATAACTCTTATCGATTACCCCATCCTTTTCAGCGTAGATACTGTTAAAATATTATCCAAACCTATCACTACAGTAGCTCTATCTAGGACATTGAGCGCTTTTTTTCCGGACAACGCCGAGTTCTTTGAAAATCAAAAAGGCCTTCTGGGGACTACTGAAATCCGTTAGGTATCCTCCCTACTTTTCAGCTGCAAAATTGTCCAAAGGGGAACAAAGAGGGCATTAAAATATTTTTTAAACCTATCACTACAGTAGCTCTATCTAGGATATTGAGCACTTTTCTCCCGGACAACGCCGAGTACTTTGAAAATCGAGGAGGCTTTATAAGCATAACTGAAATCCCTTAGGTATCCTCTCACCTTCTGATCTGCGAAATAGTCCAAAGGTGAACGAAGATGGCGTTAAAATATTTTCCAAACCTATCACTACAGTAGCTCTATCTAGGATATTGAGCACTTTTCTCCCGGACAACGCCGAGTACTTTGAAAATTCGAGGAGGCTTCATGAGCACTCGTGAAATCCCTTAGGTATCCTCTCTCCTTCTGATCTGCGAAATAGTCCAAAGGGGAACGAAGATGGCGTTAAAATATTTTCCAAACCTATCACTACAGTAGCTCTATCTAGGACATTGAGCACTTTTCTCCCGGACAACGCCGAGTACTTTGATAATCAAGGAGGCTTACTGGAAACTACTGTAATCACTTAGGTATCCTCTCTCCTTCTGATCTGCGAAATAGGCCAAAGGGGAACGAAGATGGCGTTAAAATATTTTCCAAACCTATCACTACAGTAGCTGTATCTAGGATATTGAGCACTTTTCTCCCGGACAACGCCGAGTATTTCAAAATCAAAGAGGCCTCCTGGGGACTACTGAAATAACTCTTATCCATTCCTCCATCCTTTTCAGCGTAGATGCTGTTAAAATATTATCCAAACGTATCACTACAGTAGCTCTATCTAGGACATTGAGCACTTTTTTCCCGGACAACGCCGAGTACTTTGAAAATCAAAGAGGCCTCCTGGGGACTACTGAAATCAGTTAGGTATCCTCCTTCCTTTTCATCTGCAAAATTGTCCAAAGGGGAACGAAGATGGCGTTAAAATATTTTCTAAACCTATCACTACAGTAGCTCTATCTAGGATATTGAGCACTTTTCTCCCGGACAACGCCGAGTGCTTTGAAAATCGAGGAGGCTTCATGAGCACTCCTGAAATCACTTAGGTATCCTCTCTCCTTCTGATCTGCGAAATAGTCCAAAGGGGAACGAAGATGGCGTTAAAATATTTTCCAAACCTATCACTACAGTAGCTCTATCTAGGATATTGAGCACTTTTCTCCCGGACAACGCCGAGTACTTTGATAATCAAGGAGGCCTCCTGGGGACAACTGAATTCACTTATGTCTCCTCCCTCTTTCTGATCTGCGAAATAGTCCAAAGGGGAACAAAGATGGCGTTACAATATTTTCCAAAACCTATCACTACAGTAGCTCTATTATACATATATAGAGTGGTTATGACTCAACGGGTCACTGTAAACGTGTACTTGTTAAATTCTTCTTTTTTCTTTTTTTATACATATATAGAGTAGTTATGACTCAACGGGTCACTGTAAACTTTTACTTGTTAAATTCTTCTTTTTTTCTTTTTTTATACATATATAGAGTGGTTATGACTCAACGGGTCATTGTAAACGTGTACTTGTTAAATTCTTCTTTTTTCTTTTTTTATACATATATAGAGTGGTTATGACTCAACGGGTCACTGTAAACGTTTACTTGTTAAATTCTTCTTTTTTCTTTTTTTATACATATATAGAGTGGTTATGACTCAACGGGTCACTATAAACATGTTCTTGTTAAATTCTTCTTTTTTTCTTTTTTCTATACATATATAGAGTGGTTATGACTCAACGGGTCACTGTAAACGTTTACTTGTTAAATTCTTCTTTTTTTATACATATATAGAGGTGTTATGACTCAACGGGTCATTGTAAACGTGTACTTGTTAAATTCTTCTTTTTTCTTTTTTTATACATATATAGAGTGGTTATGACTCAACGGGTCACTGTAAACGTGTACTTGTTAAATTCTTCTTTTTTCTTTTTTTATACATATATAGAGTGGTTATGACTCAACGGGTCACTGTAAACGTGTACTTGTTAAATTCTTCTTTTTTCTGTTTTTATACATATATAGAGTGGTTATGACTCAACGGGTCACTGTAAACGTGTACTTGTTAAATTCTTCTTTTTTCTTTTTTTATACATATATAGAGTGGTTATGACTCAACGGGTTACTATAAACATGTTCTTGTTAAATTCTTCTTTTTTTCTTTTTTCTATACATATATAGAGTGGTTATGACTCAACGGGTCACTGTAAACGTTTACTTCTTAAATTCTTCTTTTTTTATACATATATAGAGTGGTTATGACTCAACGGGTCATTGTAAACGTGTACTTGTTAAATTCTTCTTTTTTCTTTTTTTATACATATATAGAGTGGTTATGACTCAACGGGTCACTGTAAACGTGTACTTGTTAAATTCTTCTTTTTTCTTTTTTTATACATATATAGAGTGGTTATGACTCAACGGGTCACTGTAAACGTTTACTTGTTAAATTCTTCTTTTTTTCTTTTTTTATACATATATAGAGTGGTTATGACTCAACGGGTCATTGTAAACGTGTACTTGTTAAATTCTTCTTTTGTCTTTTTTCATACATATATAGAGTGGTTATGACTCAACGGGTCACTGTAAACGTGTACTTGTTAAATTCTTCTTTTTTCTGTTTTTATACATATATAGAGTGGTTATGACTCAACGGGTCACAGTAAACGTGTACTTGTTAAATTCTTCTTTTTTCTTTTTTTATACATATATAGAGTGGTTATGACTCAACGGGTCACTATAAACATGTTCTTGTTAAATTCTTCTTTTTTTCTTTTTTCTATACATATATAGAGTGGTTATGACTCAACGGGTCACTGTAAACGTGAGTGGTTATGACTCAACGGGTCACTGTAAGTAAAATAAGTTTTGAAGAGAAAAAAATGTAAAAACCTATAACGATGACGTCATATACCTATTACTGTGACGTCACGTGCACAAGAATAAGTTGGTTGAAAATAAAATTATTATTACATAATTACATTGGCTGATTTCCAAATTACTACTGAATAACATTAGAAAAGTTTGAAAAAACCAGACCCGCTGCCGAAGACTGGCCCCGTTGACCCCCAGCAACATTTTTTTTTGTTGTAATTTTGAGATATTATGATCCCAGGTGTTGTACGGTGCTGAAGATATAAACTTTTTGACATGTCGTCGCGTAGTTTTTGAGGAGAAGCTTCACATACAGACATACATACATACATACATACATACATACATATAGACAAGTGCCCTTTATATAAGAGATGAATATATATTTTTTAATGTAAATCGCTCCACTTGATGTAAAGAGCTAAAAAGAACAAAATATATTTATCGCAAAGACAGGAGATGCCTATTAACTTCATGTAGGAGGAAAACAGTCAGCAGAAAGAGGGTTACACAAGAAACTACTGGAATAAGAAGCTGTATTACAATGAAGTATCAAAACAGCGAATTGATGGAGACCACAAGACCAAGGAGTCAAACGAACTGGAACAAAAGAAGCAGGGAATAGATCACATAATTCTGAAGAACACATGCCATAATAGTATTTATAGAAAAGACTGAGACTAGCAACATCACGTCTGTGAAAGAGAGCGTGCAAAGAAGAAGAAAAAGAGGTATGGCCAATCAAATTATAGATACGTTTCTGCACCTTATCACGAACCCTCAAATGGGACAGAGATTCACCACTCCAAATATGATAACAAGGTCTGATAGTAGATTTGTAGAGATAAGAGAATAGCCTCAGGTGTGAGAAAGTATTTGGAGTGATAGAGAGAACCGACTTTACAAGAAGCAGAAAGAGCAATGGATCTAATCTATGAACTCCAAGAAATATTTGATGAGAAAAAAGACCAATACGTTTCAGATTCGATTTATCTTCAAGAGCAGAGCCATCCATGAAAATCTCA
This sequence comes from Sepiola atlantica, assembly GCA_963556195.1. Lineage (NCBI taxonomy): Eukaryota > Metazoa > Mollusca > Cephalopoda > Sepiida > Sepiolidae > Sepiola > Sepiola atlantica. The sequence goes on along the minus strand of OY744524.1, from coordinate 164,195,162 downwards.
GGAAGAAAAGAGACATGTCTACGATTGAAAGACACGAGCTGAGTCATAACAGGATTAAACGAAACAAGCCATTTTGTACCCCAATCCACAACTGAACCCAGGTCAACTTCTAGATCAGCTGCATATTTCAACTGATCCAAGGTAGATGGGCGAGAAGCAACACCAGAATAGAGAGTGATATCATCGGCATAGATGTTAATTTTCTGAATAATACTCTCTGGAAGATCATTTATATAGAGAAGAAACAGTGTTGGGCCTAGAATAGAGTCCTAAGGAACACTAGCATTGATAGGAAAAGAGAATGAACAGACACCGTCTAAAGTTACTCGCACGCTTTGATCAGAAAGAAAAGACCTAATAATGTCAAAAACCTCACCACAACGCTGAAGTTAGTGTAGGAGACCAGAATTCCACACTCTGTCGAACGTCTTCAAAATCTCAAGCGCAATGACTCTACCCTCTCCTGAATTATCCATAAACCGACTAATATGTCTCTAAAACGAAGGATTAAAAAGAGAAAAAAATGTTTATTACTTTTGAGGAGGACGTTGCGTCGAAAGCTCAAGTCTTTCAAATAAATAAATAATTTATTTACAAAAAAAATTCAAAATATTTATTTGGTTTTCAAAAATTTCAAAAAAGTTATTCAAATATCAAGCAATGTTTAACAAAAGTGTGACTATTTTTCATTATATATATATATATATACTTCTCTTCATTTCGTGAAGCTGTTATGATGGCTGCGGCGATAAAGGGATTGGATGAGAGTCAAAAATGACTTTAGCCTGCTGTTGTAATTGTGCAACATGCAAAACAATTATATCTAACCACACTGATGATTCTTGGTAAAGATGAAACATATATGTATGTGAATATCAAAATATTTATTATAAAGATAACCATATATATATATATATATATGCTCTTTTCTTTGTTTTTTCTTTGTTTTTGCCCAAAAATGAACCATAGTATAGTGTAGACTTTTTTCAAGACATTTTAATCCAAGAACTTTTTATTCTTTGTGGATTTTTCTGATGATTTTGTAGTGTGGCAGAGACGATATTGACATAAAAATGTTGTTTGGCTCACGGCAAATGAAACGGACTGCAAAAAATACATCTCACAGAAATGTTATGTTTTTTTGGAAATGTGAAAAAAAATAAATAAATAAATAAAAAATAAAAACATGGTTATTGAAATATAAAATTAACCTGACTTTATATATATATAACATAATATAAAATGAAATAATAAAATAAGGTGCAAATCAAATTTTATTAGAATTCAAAGTTCAGGCAAAGTATCTTAAAGTCCTTAACTCATAAGTTTTCAAAGATAATTCTTCTCCTCAGAGCTGATTGAGTGAGTGTCGGGACCAAGAGTGTCGAGAACGGGGGTGTCCAACTTTGGAGATGTGTTCGTTAAATCCTCCCTGCCTATAAGGTTTAGACTCTGAAAATGCCTAAATATCTCTTTAAATTTTTTAAGTTGTAAAAATCTAAATATTTAAATTTTTTAAACTTTAAATATTTTTACAACTTCATAATTAGGAAAAATTAAATCTTAAATTAAACTTCTTAATTGATAAAATTAAATCTTAAATTAAACTATAAAATTATTAAATTCTAATTACTTCAATAACTTCGTAATTATCAATTTCATAAATCTTCTAAATTATTTGATGGGGCTAGATCTGTGAATTTTGTTTTTATACTTAGGGCGGACAATTAAGTAGCTATTTGGGAGGAGAGGGCGATTAGAGGCTTTGACCTAAATTTACACACCCTTCTCCCGTTGATCTAGACTTATGATTTGACCCAGACAAGTAACATCCGGTATAGTTAAATTGATTTGACATATCTGTCAATATATTATGACGCTATTTCTTTGTTAACTTGTACATATAACTTCCGCTCTGATAACGTCGTTTGAATAATTAGGCATTCAGCGACTTTAGTATTGCCTTCTGATCGGTGTGAAGACGTTGTGTTTATTTCGCTTGTGGGAGAGTGATTACCTTTAAATTTGATTTTTTTCATTGAAAGAACTTTTGTCGGACCCAGAAGAAGAAATGGCCGAATATGTCATCTCAATTTGATTTAATTTTATTAGAATCGGATTTAGCGGATTTTCCATTTAACCAGCGAATTATGGTTTGCACTAATCTGGTCAAATCATTGGAACCCTGAATTTTGAACATTATGATTTCAACACTAAGTGAGTTTACTGAACTTTTTATTTGATTGGGTTCCTTTATCGTTTTATTAATTTAACATAAACATTAGATGCATTTTTTACTGTCATTTATTGCATCGATTGCGGACGCATTTCCCGACTGGATAGACTTTTTCAATTTAAACAATTCTTTCATTTTTGGACTGTCACTTACTACCTGGATCAATCTTCAATCAACCTCTTGGATATCTTTCCTGAATTTGTTTTAAATTGCATGACTTGGATTGTATAGCTTTAACAAAAGTATGTTTTGAGCTGATATATTTAATGTGTTACATACTTTTATGCATTTTTGCATATATTTTTATATATTTTCAAAGTGTAATTTTATCACCTGCAGTGATGTCACTGTGGTAATGGTCCTCCGAGGAGAAGAATTATCTTTGAAAACTCATGAGTTAAGGACTTTAAGATACTTTGCCTGTACTTTGAATTCTAATAAAATTTGATTTGCACCCTATTTTATTATTTCATTTTATATTATGCTATTAATGCTCTATCCAGTATATTGAGCTTCAGTTTTTATCCGGATGTTTCACTAATTAAAATATATTAGTTGCCTCTTATATCTTCTGTTGGATAAACTTATATATATATATATATATATATATATATATATATTGTTTTAATGGTGGGTGGAAAAACACACATCCAATAAAAACAAACATTAAATAAGAGCAAAAAAGATGTGGCTTCTGAAAGAATAAATAGAGAGAAGGAGTGAGAGAGAAGAAAAGTCAGAGATTATGAAGAAAAAATAGAGAGAAAAAGAATAAAGAGAGAAATAGAGTCAGAGATAATAAATAGGTAAATGGAGATGGAGAGAATAAAATGATAGAGAGGTGGGGAGAATGAATAAAGAAATAGAATAACAAAAGGAATTGAGACAGAAAGAATAAAAATAAGTTAGAGAGCCTGATAGAATAAAGAAATAAAAACACGGGGTATATGGAAAATAATGGAGATTGGGAGAGTAAAGAAGGAAATAGAGACAGAGAGAATAAAAAAAGGAATAGAGACAGAGAGAATAAATAAAGAAATCGAGACAGAGAGAATAAAGAAAGAAATCGAGACAGAGAGAATAAAGAAAAGAAGAGAGACGGAGAGAATAAAGAAAAGAAGAGAAACAGAGAGAATAAAGAAAAAATAGAGACAGAGAGAATAAATAAAAAAATAGAGACAGAGAGAGAGTAATAAAAGAAATAGACAGCGAGAATAAAGAAAGAAATAGACAGAGAGAATAAAGAAAAGCAGAGAGACAGAGAGAATAAAGAAAGAAATAGAGACAGAGAGAATAAAAAAGAAATAGAGACAGAGAGAGTAATAAAAGAAATAGACAGAGAGAATAAAGAAAGAAATAGAGACAGAGAGAATAAAGAAAGAAATAAAAAGGGAGAATAAAGAAATGGAAGAGAGACAGAGAGAATAAAGAAAAGAATAGAGACAGAGAGAATAAAGAAAAAAAATAGACAGAGAGAATAAAGAAAGAAATAGACAGAGAGAATAAAGAAAGAAATAGACAGATAGAATAAAGAAAAGAAATAGAGACAGAGAGAATTAAGAAAAGAAATAGACACAGATGGAATATAGAAAAGAAATAGACAGAGAGAATTAAGAAAGAAATAGACAGAGAGAATAAAGAAAGGAATAGAGACAGAGAGAATATAGAAAGGAAGACAGACAGAGAGAATATAGAAAGGAATAGAGACAGAGAGAATAAAGAAAGGAATAGAGACAGAGAGAATAAAGAAAGAAATAGAGACAGAGAGAATAAAGAAAGAAATAGAGACAGAGAGAATATAGAAAGGAAGAGAGACAGAGAGAATAAAGAGAGAGAGAGAGAGAGAGTATAAAGTAAGGAAGAGAGACAGAGAAAATAAAGAAAGAAATAGACAGAGAGAATAAAGAAAGAAATAGAGACAGAGAGAATAAAGAAAGAAATAAAAAGGGAGAATAAAGAAATGGAAGAGAGACAGAGAGAATAAAGAAAAGAATAGAGACAGAGAGAATAAAGAAAAAAAATAGACAGAGAGAATAAAGAAAGAAATAGACAGAGAGAATAAAGAAAGAAATAGACAGATAGAATAAAGAAAAGAAATAGAGACAGAGAGAATTAAGAAAAGAAATAGACACAGATGGAATATAGAAAAGAAATAGACAGAGAGAATTAAGAAAGAAATAGACAGAGAGAATAAAGAAAGGAATAGAGACAGAGAGAATATAGAAAGGAAGACAGACAGAGAGAATATAGAAAGGAATAGAGACAGAGAGAATAAAGAAAGGAATAGAGACAGAGAGAATAAAGAAAGAAATAGAGACAGAGAGAATAAAGAAAGAAATAGAGACAGAGAGAATATAGAAAGGAAGAGAGACAGAGAGAATAAAGAGAGAGAGAGAGAGAGAGTATAAAGAAAGGAAGAGAGACAGAGAAAATAAAGAAAGAAATAGACAGAGAGAATAAAGAAAGAAATAGAGACAGAGAGAATAAAGAAAGAAATAAAAAGGGAGAATAAAGAAATGGAAGAGAGACAGAGAGAATAAAGAAAAGAATAGAGACAGAGAGAATAAAGAAAAAAATAGACAGAGAGAATAAAGAAAGAAATAGACAGAGAGAATAAAGAAAGAAATAGACAGATAGAATAAAGAAAAGAAATAGAGACAGAGAGAATTAAGAAAGAAATAGACAGAGAGAATAAAGAAAGGAATAGAGAGAGAGAATAAAGAAAGGAATAGAGACAGAGAGAATATAGAAAGGAAGACAGACAGAGAGAATATAGAAAGGAATAGAGACAGAGAGAATAAAGAAAAAATAGAGACAGAGAGAATAAATAAAAAAAATAGAGACAGAGAGAGAGTAATAAAAGAAATAGACAGAGAGAATTAAGAAAGAAACAGACAGAGAGAATATAGAAAGGAAGACAGACAGAGAGAATATAGAAAGGAATAGAGACAGAGAGAATAAAGAAAGAAATAGAGACAGAGAGAATAAAGAAAGAAATAGAGACAGAGAGAATAAAGAAAGAAATAGAGACAGAGAGAATATAGAAAGGAAGAGAGACAGAGAGAATAAAGAAAGAGAGAGAGAGTATAAAGAAAGGAAGAGAGACAGAGAAAATAAAGAAAGAAATAGACAGAGAGAATAAAGAAAGAAATAGAGACAGAGAGAATAAAGAAATAAATAAAAAGGGAGAATAAAGAAATAGAAGAGAGACAGAGAGAATAAAGAACGGAAGAGAGACAGAGAGAATATAGAAAGGAATAGAGACAGAGAGAATATAGAAAGGAATAGAGACAGAGAGAATATAGAAAGGAATAGAGACAGAGAGAATATAGAAAGGAATAGAAACAGAGAGAATAAAGAAAGGAAGAGAAAACGAGAAAATAAAGAAAGAAATAGATACAGAGAATAAAGAAAGGAAGAGAGACAGAGAGAATAAAGAAAGGAATAGAGACAGAGAGAATAAAGAAATAAATAAAAAGAGAGAATAAAGAAATGGAAGAGAGACAGAGAGAATAAAGAAAAGCAGAGAGACTGAGAGAATAAAGAAAGGAATAGAAGCAGAGAGAATAAAGAAAGGAAGAGAGACAGAAGGAATAAAAAGGAAGATGTACAGAGCGAATAAAGAAAAGAATAGAGACAGAGAGAATAAAGAAAGAAATAGAGACAGAGAGAATATAGAAAGGAAGAGAGACAGAGAGAATAAAGAAAGGAAGAGAGACAGAGAGAATAAAGAAAGGAAGAGAGATAGAGAAAATAAAGAAAGAAATAGACACTGAGAATAAAAAAAGGAAGAGAGACAGAGAGAATAAAGGAAGGGAGAGAGACAGAGAAAATAAAGAAAGAAATAAAAAGAGAGAATAAAGAAATGGAAGAGAGACAGAGAGAATAAAGAAAAGAAGAGAGACGGAGAGAATAAAGAAAGGAATAGAAGCAGAGAGAATAAAGAAAGGAAGACAGACAGAGAGAATAAAGAAAGGAATAGAGACAGAGAGAATAAAGAAAAGAATAGAGACAGAGACAATAAAGAAAGAAATAGAGACAGAGACAATATAGAAAAGAATAGAGACAGAGAGAATAATAAAAGAAATAGAGACAGAGAATATAGAAAGGAATAGAGACAGAGAGAATAAAGAAAGGAATAGAGACATCAGAATAAAGAAAGGAAGGGAGAGAGAGGAGAAAAGTGGGAGAAAAAAGAGAGATAAGGAAAGATAATGCCAATAGAAAAAATAAAATCGAAGTGCAAAATGATTGGTCAGAGAGAGAGAGAGAGAGAGAGAGAGAGAGAGAGAGAGAGAGAGAGAATGATTAGGAAAGAAAGACACAGAGTGAGTCCCTATTTACCTGCCTCCCCACGAGGGCAAATTTAGACAGAAAGTCGTTATTTAACATGGGTGACATTCAGCCACCCAAAAGGGGGCACTCTAGATTGGACAAAGACTAAAATAAAAAATCTCTCCAGCCATAAAGGAATTCTTTTCGTCCAACTGAGTACACAACAGCTACTACATTTTGATCCTGGACCGAAGCTCGGGAGTGCAGGAAATGTCTGCTAATGCGGGGGGCACGTTAGATTCAATCTTGAAGAGAAGAGAAGAAGAACGAATTAAAAAGAGAATGGAATATGGATAGAGAGAAAGAATAGGCAAATGGGGGAGAAGATCGAGGGCGATCGGGTGGGGGGGATGGGTCGGAATAGTAGTAAAAATAGTGTTACCAGAACGCCAGTCACAGACGGAATTAATAAGACTAAGAGAGAGAACGCGTAGACGGCAGGTGCGCGGGGCGGAGGATGAAACGTGGATAAATAGAGAGGGGAGGTAGTGCAGACGGACTTTAAGAGAAATGAAGACGGGGAAACCCGAAGAAAGTATATGATGGGGAGGAGCGTTTTTAAAGCATATTAGAGAGAGGGGAGGTGAAGTTAAGAAGACAAATAGCGAGGGACTGACGGCATAGTAACAAATAACATTGGCTCTGATGCGTCGTTGTTGTAGCGACTCCACCGTTTCTTAGGTGGGAAACGAAGAATCTCTCGCTTTCGGATTCACTTAGTGACCGTCGGAATAACAAGGATAAGTAGGGGGGATCGTTTTACAATATATCACAGGTGAAATGGGCAGCATTTTCAGTTTTAAGAAGAAAAGTGTATTTCTTTATTAAGAAAGCAGAAACCACACTTTTTCTTTTCAATCAATTCGATGTCTTTATTTTAAGACTTAAAAGGAAACTGATTCTTGTGATTAATTTTATTTATTTTTATTTAAAATGAAAACACAGGAAAAAAACGATTATTTGGTAAAAAAAAAAATAAAAAAATGTATAGGATAAATAAATAAGTTTTTTCTATTCTTTATTTAATTTGAGCCAGTTTTATTCTTTAACTTTTCGTTTATGTGAAGTACGGGGGGAAAAAAACGAAAAAGTACTAACAAAATTTTAAAAATGAATTTTTGTACTTTTAACATAAATACGATGGACACTGGATAAATAAACAGCAAACATTTATTTATTTATTTATTTATTTATTTATTCATTCATTCATTAACTGCTTTTAACACACAACAACGCAGCAGCAAACAAACAAAAAAATAACGGAGGGGAAAAGAAAAAGAAAAAAATGGATAACAAAAACGGTAAGTCGTAATTTTTGGAAATCATTTTATAGAATCACTCCAGTCTCCAAACCCTAACGTTTTTAACGGCCCAAAATACGGAGAAGAAAAAACGGTTTGGAGGAGCCCGGAATGATTATTTAAAACTACCATTTTTATCTCTTTCAAATTATTATTATTATTATTATTATTATTATTATTATTATTATTATTATTATTGTTGTCATTAATCTCTTAAAGAAGAAAAAAGGGAGCATGTCATTGGGGTCAGACGAACAACAACAACAACAGCTGTTGTGTTGTCTTCTGAGAGACGAATGAATGAATGACAAATTTCCTCCATGAATGGGAGAAAAGACAAAAAAACGGACTTTTACTAACAATGAAGAGCAAACTTTTAACTCTACCTGAATGCGTGTAAATAGTGTTACCTATTTTATAAAATACACGAGTTTTATTATTGCCAATTTTTGGCGGTACAGTGTGCATGCTTGCTACTCGACCATGTGTCTTCAATGTTTGTTTTTGTATCAATGGTGTAGCAGTGGTTATAAGTTTCTAGCGCATGTTATAAGGAAAGAATCTTACGGACAGAAAAACGCACATTAAAAGATAATAAATGTTGTTTTTTTTTTTAAATCAATCGCGATTTAAGCATTTTTTAAATTTAATTTTAAAAAAAGTTAAATTTTATTTTAGGTGAATGCGTGTGCGATGTGGTACAAGAGCGTAACCCCTCTTTGATTCATGGAGTCTGGGCCTCTATTTACTTGCATCCCCACGGAGGCAGAGTTAGATGCAAGTTCGTTTATTTATTGTGGGGAAAATCCAGCTCCCCAAAAGGGGCATTTTGGGTTGGGACAAAAAATAAAATTGCCTTAGTCTTAGTTCAGAAGGATTTCTCCTTGATCGAGGACAGAAAATGAAGTGTAAATCAAAACAGATATTACACCTTTTTTTTAATGAATTAAAATGTCTTGTAGTATAGAAAAAAGTGAAGATGTTTTCGTCACAATCACAGCCGTACTGAATAAACCGGCGCTTGTACAGTTTAACTCCCCCGAAAAATTATTTTCATTTTAGAAGACTTCCGTCCGCGGCAAGGGAACACCAAAGCCCCCTTTCTCCCCATGTTAAGAATGGCTTTCTAAATTTGCCGGGGAATGTTAAATTGTACAAGTGCCAATACACCTTTTTTTTTTTTTTTTTTTTTTTTTTACTTCAAGGCGTGTTTAAAATGGAGTAATTTAGATTGGGTTGCGTTAGTATGTTCGTGTTCAATTTTTTACACGCTTCCCGCGATGGCAAAGTTAGACAGTAAGTTGTTTTTTTAATGTAGAGAATATAGCCCCCCCCCCATACACTTTAGACGAAAAACAAAAACAAACCTATATATCCCCGTCGGTACTCCCGCACGAGTAAGGACGCATCAAGCGACAGACAATAGCCCCCTCCTTTGTTTCGAATGGGGGATGCCTGAGGGGTTGCTTTCAGAGAGCGTGTATCTTCTTTCTTACCCTACTCCAAGCACTGTTTCTTTTCATTCTCTCAACATTTTTTTCATCAGCAGTCACCACAATACCACATTTACTCTATGTTCTACTCTACTTAAAATATCTCAAATAGTTTAAAATTAATTTTATATACAAAAGATATTTACAATTAAGACCGGAAAAATTGTGTCTATACTCAAACCAGAATTTGTTTACCTGTTTCGCATAACGTTAAGATTTGACACAATGTCAGTTTTAGTAGGAATCCAGCCCCCTCCCCCCCCCCCGCAAAAAGGGGCACTTTGGTCCGACTGTAAAAATAGCTTGGTCGGTCCCCTTGATCCCGTCGGCATTTCCTCACTGATGAGAGCGCGACAGGCAATACCACCACCCCCCTTGAAAACGAGGAGATAAATTAGGTACAAGGCCATCAGAAGTGTGAGGTATAGGTGTCGTTGGTCATTCTTGGTCTAAAAGTGATAAAATTGTCTATCCTACACTTAACTATAATCATCTCGATCACCACAATACCACATTTACTCTAGGGGATCCATCCTACTTAAAGTATCCCCAAACACTTTGATCGTTGATGCGGGATACCCAAGAATGTATGAAAAAGTTGTGATATAACAGGTGAAAGGATATAGTCTCGGGTGTTTAGTGTAAGTGTCTTGATGAATCTTTTATAGAGGAGCCCTGTCAAAAAGTGTCCACCATCCCGCACCCCATCCCCCCCCCCCCAAAAAAAACAGACAAAATGCGGTTTGTAGTAAAAAAAAAAAAATAACCCTAACCCTAATATTTAAAAAAAACATTTTTTCGCCCCAAACAAGGCATATTGCCACTGTAGTGTAAGGGGCTACTGAGATAGGGGCCAGATTTATAGGGGGGGGGGGGCTGGATGGGGAGTTGGGCAGCAAAATGTTTGTTCACATTACATTTACATTTCTGAACCCTAAACACTGCGTATACTGGCGGGGCTTTTTTTGTTCTTTTTTTTACATTAGTGGCGGGCCTTTTCTACCAAAGACCCGTACTTATAACATTTTAGTATTTAAGAGCATATCTGATCTTTAGCAAAACTATAAAAGCAACCGATTTTCTGTTTATAAAAAAGTAATTAAAAATAGAATAGGTAAAAATTAACTTGAAAAGAAGGCCCCCCCCCCCCTCCGATGAATGAAAAACACTTACGCATAACACACGTTTTTTTGTTGTTGTTAATATTCGTATATTATGAAAAAAACTAATAATTAATTCGCTGTAGCGAAGATTAACATAAATAAAAGGAAAATGTGGATCGACCTCTTCGAGATCTTTGGAACACAATGTCACGAGACTGCTTCCCTGCAGACTACAACGTGGTCATTTTCAAGTCCAATGTCAACAAATACTTATCAAGCCGTTCTCTTAAGTAATCTTTTCCATTCATCGTTTTCAAGCCTCTCATAGTATTGTTCATCATCCAACTGCTGATCCCGTTAATCTTTATCCCCGAGTGGCGTGTGGCTTTAGTAAGCGGTGACTCATTAGTATAAAAAATAACTGACTCTGGTTTAGTAAATAACCCTTCAAGAAACAAATGGAAATATAATGATGCATCATGCATTGTTGCGTTGTCAATAGATGACAACTTCCTTTCCATTCATAACATACATCTTCTTAAACGTTCATTCACATATGATATTCTTGGAATTTGTTTTTACATAGCGGAAAAGACGTAGAAGGAATACTTGAAATCATAAGAATATAGGCAGACATGTTACCAACCTATATATATATAAGAAAATAATCATGAATTCGTTATTTTAAACTAAAATTAAGAACAGGTTAGAAATCTGAGAAGGGGTAGTAAAAAGAGAGAGGGGAGGGGGGAAAGTCGCTCAGTCGCGTTTCCTTACTGATTCTGTATTTTGATTATCATTCTTATTATCGATTACTGAACTTATTTTTGACCGATATTCACCAGCTGCGATGATGATGATGTCAATAATAATAATAATAATAATAATAATAATTAATAATAATAAAGAAAAGTGTGGCTTACTGCTCCCAAGTCACTTTAAAATAGTAGTACCCCCTTTTTTTATATATAAAAAATTGTATTATTGTAGATCAACACCCTCAGCTACCCCCTCCCCTAAAAAATTCTACTTTTTTTAGACGATTACGTGTGAACAATCCTAAAATAATTGGCGGAGAGAAAAAGAAAAACTACTATTTCAGAATTTAGAGTGAGGATCAGTTTTTCGCATATAAATTTAACGTGAAATGTTCCTTTATTTCTGGACCATTCTAGCGTTTAAGGGCAGTTAACTAATTTCTTGTTTTTGCTATTAGTGATAGATTCTGTGCGTTTTTTTACGAGAGGGGGTCTACTGTTTTAAGCTATTATGTGTGGTTTTACGACTTTAACAGTCGGACTTAGGGTTAGTGGTAAAAGAAATGAGTTACTGCCCTAAAAAGTTAGAATGCCCCGAAAATGGATGATCATTCTACGTTAAATTTATATGCCAAATTGATCCCCCACTCTAAATTCTATATGAATTGTTTTTTTGTGTGTTTTTTTTTTTTCTTTTGTCCGTCAAAGTTTTCAAGGTGTTCACACATAATCGCCTAAAAAAGGTAGAATCTCATTTTGGGGGTGGGAGCTATGATTTAGCTGAGGGTGATAATCTACAAATTTACAAAAAACATAATCAACGCAGGTATGAATTTTGAACCATTCTTTACCCCTAGACCCTTTTATGGAAGGAACTCGAGCATAAAATTCATAGGTGATTAGTAAAAAGGAGTTCAACAAATGTTCCGGAGATTACGTTCTTCTTTGCACTAAAAACAGAACTCATCTCTATATTAATAAAATTGTGTGACCCTTTCTCGTGTGTATGTGTGTTTCTTGTGTCAACGTAACTATAATAATTACACATTAAATTAAGTTTTTATTCCCTATTAATCGAATAGTTATTGAAATCAAACATCCAATAGCGTAAAATAAAAACATTTTTTTAAATCTCAATTAAAACTAATAATTTAATCATAAAATTAAATCCGCCAGAATGCATTTTGAAACAAGTCAGAAATTTCAAGAAAAGAATGAATGACTTCTGTGATACATCGACATTTGAAAGGAATTTGGAAACATTTAAACTGTCGAAGTCATTTCTGGTTTTACAATTAGCAAATCCTCATGTATTAAAAGATTGAAAGTTTTGGAAGCTATTTACATCCAATAATTTCATAAATACAGTCCCAAACAAAATTAGCATAACAATATTAGTTATAGTTTCATAACAATTTGGTTCAGTTAATAATGTAACGACCAAACGATACCATAATAATTAAATTTAAATTTCAAAATCATATTGAAAACTATAAGTTGGTTAAAAAAAAAAGGCAAAATAAAAATAAAAATAATCCCGGGCAACGCCGGGTCGGAACAGCTAGTTTAATAATAATTCTTCTCTCGCTTTCTGTGAATTATGTTCTTGTGAATTATGCTTGAATGATACATTGGAAATTCAGTAATTGATGAAACAGTCTGAAATAACTACTACTACTGTGTCTAGTAGTGCTTCAACATTTTAATCAATGATTTCTCTTCTTCAAATGGAATAATGTGTGTGTGTGTGTTTTTTTGTTTTTTTTTACTACGCTGGGGTTTTACTTTAAGTACTGCTAACTAATTAGTTGTAAATGGAATTTAGGCGAGCGGATACGACCCGATCCTCTACTCTAAAAGCGTTATTTAATATTTGTTATTAAATTCTTCGAATTGCTATCGATTAAGGAACCACGTTTTCAGATTAACACATTTTAAAATTACGTTATAATTTTTCTGAAAACAAAAAACAAAAAAGAATTTGGAATTATATCGATTAAACGCAAAATTCTCGGATTATATAATTAAAAATCTTTTTGAAAAAGTTGAGAGGGGTTTTTGTTTCGTATTGTAAATCAAATGAAGACTATTTTACGTTAAACATACGACGGGGCTGCTCAGGCATTGTTGTAGGCCTGACTGCACTTCATCTAGTGCGCTGACTTTTCAAAACCCCACCTGTCCTTGTATCTCATCTCCTGCAGAGGAGATAAATTAACATACAATTACATAAATACATGAACCCTCCGCTAAAGATTGAACAAGTATTTTCTCAAAAGTGTATATTTTTATATATAATCTGAAAATTTGGTGTTCAATTGATATTGTCCTTCTTCTTCTTCTTCTTCTTCTTCTTCTTTTCTTTGAGTCAATGGGCGCTTGTTTTCTTTGTGTGAAATAAAATTGATAGTCTCTCTCTCTCTCTCTCTCTCTCTCTCTCTCTCTCTCTCTCTCTCTCAAGGCAGAGACGCTATCAATGTTCTTATTATTGTCATCTCTTTCGATCTCCGCCAAATAAATGGTGTCTACATTGCTTCGTTTGCTTTTCTATTGACAACTTGTTTACACCATTCTATTCCTTAGTTGTATTTATTCATGGCGCACTGATGTTTATTGTTATTGCAAAATAAGAAAAAGCGCGCCAATTCTGTCAGATCTGCAATGTTTTGTGGGAAGCCAGAAAGGCGATGCAAACGAACGAAAACAGTCACTAGCTAGTATAACCTACTCTCTTTCTTTCTCCACTAGCTTAGCTTATTCTTTCCTTTTCATTTCTTCCTTTCTTTATCGAGTGGAAATAGGATGCAGTCAAATCAGTAGCTTCGTGCTACATCCACCCTCCGAAACAAAAATAAAGATTATTTCACATAAATGTGTGAACTCCACAATTTTCAACCACTGAAACTGATTCCCGTTCGTTGAAAATAATTCTTTTCGGCCAATGTGAAATACCAATTTCTAATATAAACAGCAAACTCGACAACCAAAATTAGAAGTTAGTTAAGTTGAGCCAGAAACACAACATTACCCTCAGCTCTCCTGCCCTTCGAGGCATGGGAAGCAAATTACTAGTCCACTTGCTCATATTCACGCACTAACAAACGACAGCATACCCACACACTGACAAAGGCAGAATACGCACAATGTCTCCTGAACTCACACACTCATATTTACACTCACTCACTATCCAAGTTTATCGTCTATGTTCCCTTCAACTGAGGTTCGACGCTGTCTGGCTGTCTTAATGCTAAATCTCCAGTGATCGCGATTGTGGGGATTGACTGTATCTATCTGTCAGTGCTTACAGTCTTGCATGATGGTTTCTTTTCATGTTTTTTTTAGGACGCCCGGCTTTCGTTTTGCTGTCTAGTCTTAGATCGCTGCAAGTGATGATGTACCCCTTGCTTCTTTCAACATGTCCGAACCAGCGAAGACGGTTTGCCCTTAGAACATCAAGTTTTGGGATGGCCAATTTCTCACATAGTTTCTGACCTAATGTTCTGGCCCTGGTCTGGCTTTAAATGCATATCCACCTAATCATTGCCTTGTCATTTCTCTGGAGTTCCACAGGGGCTGGAGCTTGAAAGAGAGTATGGGACCTATTAAGTTAGAGACTCTTTTTTGTACCCTGTCCAAGAGGTAGACTAGTGATTGGCGCACCAGCCCAAATATGGCACTGGTGCTACCAGATCAGGCTGTCTGTAGATATCCGCTTCCTGACCCAAAATGTTTTTTTTTTCTCTTTGCAAAACTCAATCATGTTCTTCAAAATCCAAAACAAAAAACAACAATTCCCCCCCCCTTACCCCTTTCAGTCCCTTCCCTCCTTTCACTCAACCAAACACCATGAATAACTACTTAAAGATATAAAGAACTTGAAGCATAAAAACTTTCACAAAAATGACCGGATTCGGCATTAAATAACCCAAAAAGGGTTGATATGCTGTAAAACAAAACAACTTAACAAAACAACTTGGACGAATATTTAATATAATTCGATCCTTCCTATCGAAAAGATCACAGTTGTCCTCGATAGCTGTTCATCCAAAAAATATCATATAAAGGCAAGTGTATCCCAGGGATCGATCCTTGGAACTTTATTGTTCCTGATCTTCATAAATGACCTCCCTGATGACATTGTGTCTGATGACACCACGCTCTACTCTCGTCATGTGGATAAAACGGACGCGCACATACCCGAGGCAATGTCTAAATCCTTTGACAGTGAACTACAGTCTGTAGTGAAATGGGGTCATAAATGGATGGTAACATTTAATGCTGCTAAGACAAAGCTCCTTTCCTTCAACATCTATAAGAAACCTCTTCAATCACCGATTGCCATGGCAAATAAAACCCTACCTGAGAGTCCAACGTCCAAACTCCTCGGCCTAGCATTAACAGGTAACATGAATTGGAACAAATACATAGAAGACATTGCCAAGGCTGCTTCATAAAAGTGGGCTCCCTTTACCGTGCTAGAAAACTTCTCAAACCTGACAGTATCCTATATCTCTACAAAGCAATCATCTGCCCATGCATGGAGTATTGTTGTCACATCTGGGCTGGTGCACCATCCACCAGTCTCTCCCTGTAGACAATGTCCAAAATAGAGTATCAAATCTAATAGGTCCCTCACTGTCCACCAAGCTCCAGCCACTGTCTCATCGCCGCAATGTTACATCCTTTTGCTTGTTTTACAAGTACTTCAATCGAATGTGCTCCGATGAACTTGCTGCTCTGGTATCCCCTCAACGTAAATACACTCGACCAATTCTAACAATCAGCTAAATCCCATCCATTCACTGTGGAGGTCCCCAGATGCTGGAAAGCCTTTTACTCCAATAGCTTCTTTACTCGAGCTGCCTGCCTTTGGAACTCCCTCCCTGCTCCCTGTTTCCCCGACAGAAATTTAAAACTAATGTCAACAAACATCTCGCTGCATAGCTCCCAATTTAGAATGACCCCCTAAACTTTCATTCTAATTCTCAGTAGTCCCTTGTGTCTACAGTGGCAACTTGCCTTGTTTGGGGTGAACTAAGTTAAAAAAAAAAATTTTAATGAAAAGAACACGTTTGTAAATTAAATAGCAAAATAATAGGATTCTTTACTTCTATACGAATAATATATAATTTAAAAGACTTATTATTTTTGTTAGGCAAAAGGAATTTCTTAATAGACATCTCAGAGTTTATGAAGTTTTGAATGAAATTAAAATTGTTTGTGGTCGTCAACGGAAGTCTAGTATATATATATATATATATATATATATATATATATATATATATAAACTTATTACTTTTGTTTGTTCTCAAACTCCTTCTAGGGTTTGGGAAATAGACCACCATAACAATATATATTCTGAAACTACATTACCCAGGATATTTGGATAAGTATATTTCATTTTGATCTAAAGGGGGAACAATAATATCGTAGGACCTGTTCGCTCCGGACATCCGTAAAAGGAAATGCAACTTTTTACTTTATTTTATTTATACCTTAAAAAATATAGAAACTAAAAAGAAAATGAGAATAAATAGGTAATATAGGGTTCAGAGCCTGGAGCCGAAGTGCATTGAGGTCTTCAGTTATTCCTGGGAAACGCCGGACGTGCCTCAAAGAGGTTAATCTGTCACTTTACTTACACCCCCTCTTATCCAATCAATTCTGCATACGTCCTTGGGCCCCCACCTCGAATCTGTATTATATGGATTATTCAGACTACTGTTCTCATCTTGGGTGTTATTCTCACAATGTTTTGGTTGAACTCGGGAATCTTTATGTCAAACTCAGGTACATATACGGACTTTCGAGTAATCGTTCATTTAATCGGGTAGAAGTCTTAAGTAATTCTTAATTATATTCTTCGTATCATCTGTACTGAGGATTGAACCTTCAACCTTCAGAAGACCGTCACTTAAAACTGATTATTATGTAGCACTTTATCCGTTGCCCCACGAGTCCATGTAGATAAGAATATAATTAAGAATTGCTTAAGATTTCTACTCGATCATGGCTGACAGAACGAGAGCAATCTACCCTCGTGGATTAAATAAAGGGTTCAGTTTGACATTCCATATAGATTTCCAAGTTCGACAAGACGCATTTATAGAAGGTCAGAGGTTACATCGGCCGAAACGTTGTGAGATTAAGATCCAAGATGAGAACACTAGTCCGAATAATCCAAATAATCCAAATTATCAATCCTCACTAAAAAATTCCGAAATATTGAGTAATCTGTTATAAATTTCTTTAGATTCGTCCAACCATCTCTATGAGATACTGTCAATAGGTCTGTCACTAAAGTTTAAAATAGCTTTCTTGTCAGTCTGTCACGCTAAAGTTTGAAATTACATTTTCGTAATAAAACGCACAGATTGAGTAGACGCATCGTAAGATTATCCGTCTGGTTTTTGTTTTGTTTTTGATAATCGATGTTTATTGTTTCTCTTCCTAAACTTAATTTTCTTCCGTCGCAAAAAATCCACGTCAACATTTCTCTCTCTAGTCATAAAGAAATGATGTCATCATCATCATCCACCCACTTCATCGCTTCTACTTGTACTATTACATCATCTTCTTCTTCTTCTTCTTCTTCTTCTTCTTCTTCTTCTTATTATTATTATTATTATTATTATTATTATTATTATTATTATTATTATCTTTTCTTTACTTCCTCTCTCTTCTTCTTCCTCTCCTTCTTCCTCTTTGTCCTTTCCTCTTTCTCTTTTCCTTCTTCCTCTTCTTTGTCTCTCCTTTTCATTCTTCGTTTCTTCCTCTTCCTCCTCATTTTACCCCCCCCCTCCTTGTCTCTCTTCTTCGTCTTCTGCTTTTTCTTCGTTCTCTTAATCTCCCTCTTTTTCCTTATTCTTCTTCTTCTGCTTTGTCTTCTTCTTTTGCTCCTTCTTCTTCTTCTTCTTCTTCTTCTTCTTCTTTGTATTCTTTTTCTTCTTCTCTCCTTCTTCTCTCTTCTTCTTCTTCTTCTTCTTTGTATTCTTCTTCTTCTCTCTTCTTCTCTCTTCTTCTTCTCCTTCTTCTTCTTTATAGTCTTCGTTTTATCCTTCTTCTTCTTCTTCTTCTTCTTCTTTCTTCTTTTGCTTCTTCTTCTCCTTCTTCCTCCCCTTTGTATTCTTTTTTCTTCTTCGTCGTCTTCTTCTTCTTCTTCGTCTTCTTCTTCTTCTTCTTCTTCTTCTTCTTCTTCTTCTTCGATTTAAATTTTTGTTCAGTTTGAATCAAAAAGTAAAAACTCAAGTTTCTCTTTTAACCGTGTTATAATCTTTTCGCCGAGCTTCTTCGGCTTCCATGTTGACAAAAATATACCTGTTCTTTTTATGACTCATCTCAACAGAAAATGTAACAAGCACTTTTTTTTATGCCGCAACCAAATCTTTCAGGTCTCACTTATTCGCCGGTTTTCTTCCTTCAACGTAGTGTAAAACAATTACTGATTTTTCCGGGACGGCGGATACACAATCATCCCGAATTCTGCTTAAGATGATTATTTATTAGATTCGAGTTCAAATCAATAGCCGGTTATTTTGTTGTTGTTTTACTTTTTGTTTTTTATTTTTCCTTTTTTATTTTTCCTTTTTTATTTTTCCTTTTTTATTTTCATTTTCTTTATTTTCATTTTCTTTGTTTTCATTTTCTTTATTTTCATTTTCTTTATTTTCATTTTCTTTATTTTTATTTTCTTTATTTTTATTTTCTTCATTTTTCCTTTTTAATTTTTAATTTTTTTAAATTTTTAATTTTTTTATTTTTCTCATGTTTTTTTTTCCTTTTTTAATTTTTCCTTTTTTCCTTCCTTTTTTCTCTTTTATCCCTTTTATTTGCTTACTTTAAAAAAATTAAAAAAAAAATTTCTTTTGCTTCTTAAAGACATCGACGCTCTTTTTAGAGAGATAGGGGCGTTTCAAACGACAGACTGTGAGTACTTTCTGGTGGGTAAAAACAGGTGGTGTTCCCCGGGGTCTAAATGACAGAAAGTCTCCCCAGATTTCCAGTACCCTCTTCCCACCACGTTGTCTATCACTATCGCAAACCACTTGGTGTTCTTGCACCAACCATTTACCATTGAGTTCTCGTTGATAATTGCTGATGGCTTTCTTTCTGAAATTTGAGTAGAAATGTAAATTCTTATGGATCTGTAGGGGTTGGGATGATGAGAAGTTTGTTGTATCGTCATTATGCAGTAGGGTCGCTGCGTCTGTATCCATCCTACTGGCCTTGCTTGATAAGAAGAAAAAAGGTCAAGTTTTCAGTTAAAAGAACAAACGTACAATATGGTACGACTTTTTTGATCGGCTGGATTCTGTTGTTGCCATTTGGTTTCCCAGAATCTTTCTCGAATCAGGTACTTAGAGGAGGGACCACATGAAGGTTGCCAACATCCATAGTGAAAGTGGTGTTATAAAATCGACTTAATGCAGACTTGGCATGCCCAGGTCGTCAGTTGGCATCGGTATCCACTTCACCTGCACCACCTCCCTGAAATTTGGGTGACAGTAAACCTCATCAAGATTTCAATACTCTCCGTACCCTTCCAGTCGATGTCTGGATAGTGCTATCTCTCATCGGTCTTTCCATCCTCTCCATGGCTATTTCTGTCAGATCAACTGATGTTAGTGCTACTGTATTTTTTGTGGGGGGACGGGGCTACCTTTGATGGGAAGGTTATATATTTTTCTTATGGATCGTTAGGTTGTACCGAAGTAGTCTGAATTCCCTAATTGGGTTTATTTCAAGTTACCTATGGTTGATCAGTGTCACCTCATTATATAGGTTGGTTTCTTCACTTTATATTTTTCGTAATACGCCAGCTGTTTTTTTTTTTTTAGTACCATTCTTTGTATGCTCTTAATCCTTTATTTTGATTCTAATTTCTTTGAATTTTTCTTCCGGATTTTGGGGAACAGCTCCTGTTGTGGAGAGCAAGAACTCGTCTTCCCATCACCACCACCACAAAGAACTTTTCTTTCCTTCTCCAAATTCCTAAAATATACGGTATAATCACGTAAACACACCGAATCTCATTAGATCACCAAAGTTAAGTGATATTGAGCCTGGTCTGTACCAGATGGGTGACCATTTGGGAATACCAGGCACTGTATGTGGGAGGAAGGCGGCACTTCCCTACAAAAAACTAACATCATCATCTCCCCAAACCAGAATATACATACGACTGGGAGCAGTTTGCAAATTCAATATTCCCTAGAAACTCCCTTCTTTGGAGGAAGCCAGCTCAACCCGACCAGGGTGAATGCTGCACTAAGTATCAGAGTTCTTAACATCAAACGGAATTTTCATGAACAGAGTTTCTTTACAAGAACCTCCCATCTGTGGAACACGTTGCCACAAGTGTGTTTCCCTGAGGACTATAACATGGTTACCTTCAAATCTAATGTCCACAAAAACTTGTCATAAACCGTTCTCATAAGTCCCAAAATTTTATTCATTCCATTCATTATTTTCAATCCTCTCATAATTATTCATCTTCAGTCAACTGTCAATCTATTCATCTCATTTACCTTTATCCTCAAGTTGTTTTTTGCTTTGATAAGTGGTTACTCAGTTTTAGAAAAATCTTTATACCATCTCAAAATACCTCTTTGGTTATTTTTTTTGGTGTCGCAACCTTGCCAGTCAATCAACCCTTATCGTCGGTGTTAGCACTAGTAACTCATGCTACCTAGATCACGATTGAGAGACTACTATTTGTAATACAAACAAAGACGAATATTCTTATGATGGAAATACAATTTAAAACTTAAGTTTGACAGATTTACAGACAAAGCTTCTTATAGAGACTTCTGGACTTCTTTCATATATGATGTAGTCATGTCTTGTCTGCTTTCTTACCTGCCACTAGTGCCGTATAATCTAGTACTTCCTGTTTCATTGTAAACATGTGCACTGCTGCATATTTAATGGGTTGAATAGTTGCAATGCAAGCAGACAACATGCTTGCTGTGGCAGAGATATTTAACTCAGAAGAAAAACCACCCAAGAAATGGGAAATAAAGCGAGTTTGGATTTGATCACCTAGACATTTATTTTTCTCCTAGTTAAAGTTAGTACTTCGTTAAACAGAGTTTTATGCGGAGAGATGAAATCACTAAAATTACTCAAAAAAAAATGTCCATTCAGATACAGAACACCCTAGTTCTTTTTTTTATGTCCATGGATAAAACAGGCCCATGATTTTCAAGTAGATGATTGTCTGGTCTATCACAAAGGACACCAATATCTATATATATTTCAGCAGGGGGGCACGGTAGGTCAGTTGGGTTGGTGTGCTTCTTGGAGCCAGATGGGCCCTAAGCTAATAGATTTTGTTAGTTTGGAAGATATATTTGTCGTGATTTGCAGGCCTGTTGTTGAAAACAAGCATCATTGTAACCTTTGATAATAAAACATTGTTACTTTTTTTTAAACTGGAGTTGTGGTTTGTTTGGAGAGAGAATCCTTCTGTTGCAGCACTGACTGTGACCACACAATTGACACTAAGACTAGTGCTGAAATCAAGCACCGAATTCAGACCAGCACAATGAGCAGACGATCACGGCCTGTGCTGTGAACGCACACAGACGCAGGTTCACACCATGGTCAGGCTGTCAATGACTAAACTGGCATCTGTATCAAGCGGGCCTTGGCTTGTCTGATGAGGTTGGTGTGTGGACACCCAGCAACACTAAAAGCGAGTAGTGTCAAAGGGCGGAGGAGCTCTATGGGAACCAACAGCTATCCATATTAATAGAGAGTAGAAAGTGAAACTTGGATTTACTTTCAGCATCCTCACAATTCTCGCTTCACCCCCCCACTCTTTTTTATCTCTTAATCCTTTTGTTCCATCAGCGATGTTTTTGACAAAGGTGGAAGAATTGCTGTTTTGAGTGGGTGGTATGTGAAGATTTTGAATCCTCTCATAGTATTCATCAGCATTCTATTGTAAATTTATCTGTCTTATTACCCCTTATCTCTGAGTGTTTTTTGGTCTTGATAAATGAGGGCTCATTAGTAAATTAAAAAAATGGTTTCCATTCAATCTGCGAGCTTAGCAATAAAAAAGCTATTTCAAATTGAAGCCCGACAGACTAATGGACCGGACAACAGTCTCTTATCTAAAAATAAGAGAACATTATTTAATTTTTTTCTGTTGCCTTCATGTATTAATAAAATTAAATAATTAAATCTATAATTTTCTTAAAGACAGGCTTAGTTATGATCACATCAGAGGAAAGAAAGATTGGATGAGAGTTCTTGGGTCAGTAAATTTAGAACAGTTAAGGTAGCAGGTCGAGTTCACAGGGGAAGGCCAAGGAAAAACATGGGAGAGAGTGATAAAGATGAACTTGAGAGAACTTGAAAGAAAGAGGAATAAATAAAGACCTGACATGAAAAAGGTTACTTTGGAAGTCAATTTCTTGAAGCTAGCATGTAAAGCGGGTGTTAAACCGAATATGATGATAATGATGGTGATATTCATGATTTAGTGTAGACTTTGTGCTGACTAATTGTAAATTGCATTCGCAGATAATAAACAAAATCATAATGACTACTTTTGAATTGGCATTTTTTTTAACTAATGGGTCGCGACATATTAAGAACCGGAGGCCACTCGAGGATAAGGGTTAAAGCGATTTTCAGTTGGGCAATGAACGCCACCATGAGAAGATTGGAATCAAAGGGTGGACTGGACAGAAGATTACTTAAGAGGAATTAATTATCAAGAGGACGGCTCAACAAGTATTTGTTTACATTAGACTTGAAGACAACCATATTGTAGTCGGTTGGGAAGCAGTCTATTGGTATTTTGATCCACAGATTGGATGTTCTAGGAAAGAAACTTTGTTCATGGAAGTTCTGTTTGGTTTTTGTCTTAATTACTCTTATGATTGCAACATAAATTTAAGAATTTTCCACTAAAAGTTGCTGAACCATTCAAAATTTATTTCATTCGTTTTATGAGGTAAATGTAGAGATATCTTATCATAGTAATGTTTATGCTAAAATATGCCGTTTTCTCAATATCGCAGTTGCATATGGATTCAGAAACTTGATACATTAACTAAATCATGTTTAAACATTCGTTCCCAACAAATGACTAATTATATGACAGTGGACCTGATTAGTACTTAAAGTACTGACTATTTTCTTCTGTCCCAACCCATTTGTCATAGTAGTAAGAGTGTTCGCTAATGGGCCGGGAGACCAGAGGTCAATCCTCGGTCAAGTTATACCAACGGACTAAAAATTAGTACTTGATGACTTCTTACTAAACACACAACAGTATAAGGTGAATATCAAGGGTAAGTGGAGTAATCCTGGGAAAGGAGCGGTGCCCTCCCCTACACCTCGGTGTAGTAGTTAATGAAAAAGGAGCCTTCATTTTACCTTTTTGTAATTAGGTGGATCTGTAACACAGTGGAAAAAATGTCCTCTCTTCTCCCGTGTGCCTAATGGTCAGGCGTAATCTTCCTTGCAGATTATAGAATGGTCGTTTTCAAATCCTTCTGTCACGAACCATCACAACAAGTATTTGAACTGGTCCACGCCATCAACCATTCTCAATCCTCACATAAGAGATGAAGAATCTCTCAACTGACAATCATTCAATCTTATTGAATTTTGAACATAAAACCGTGTTGAGCAAGTCAAATTATACGCATCTTTTCGAAGAAGAATTTTATTATTCTGAAGTTTCTGGGAATAAGAAAACCCGACATCTCTTTATTGGCTCTCTGAATAAAACAAATTTTTATTTGTTTGATGTGTTTAATTATATATATATATATAATATCATAAAATTCTTATCCACAGACATATGTGTTTCATACTTTTTACCGGGAATCATCAGTGTGGAGGGTGATGGCTCTGCTGATTACACAATTTGAAACCCTCACACCCAAGTCAATATTTTAACTTTTGTCTCAACGCTTAGGACGATGCGGCCACCAAACCACCCAAGATGAAGGAAGAGAATTAAGATCTATTGATGTCTAAGTAAAGGGACACACATATTCTTGAGTGGCTTTTGGCCTTGATAAGTAGTAAAAAAAATTAAAATAAAAAAAAAGATACAGTAATTAAGAAAAGTTAAGGACTACCAAGCAATGCTACTCTGTTGACTATCCATCAACGGGATGACCTTATTGATTGCACTGGGAGATATTGCATCCAGGTGGCTATAGTAAGATGCTGATATCACATGGGAGGGGGGTTACATCTGGCAGCTGCAGCAAAACAAGGAGACCACTCGGATAAGCACGTATCCACTTTAGCATCACCATTGAAAAGAATTATGAACATTATAGGGTAGTTGTTTTTGGCACTTTCATGTTCAGCTAGGTAGAACCAGGTACATCTGACTGCGCATGCATGAGTGCCATGTGTGGCGAAAGTTTGTCAGCTCAAACAAATACACATAGTTGTCATAGTATGTCAACAAACTATGCAGACTATGCAATTCTATACCTATATAAGAGTCATATACATTTTAAGATGACGTTCTGCAACCATATATGGAGAGGTGCTGCTCAGCGCACCTTTTTTTTGCATTGACAGAGTAAAAAATCGACTTCACAATCTAGTCGGAGATGGTTCCTTCTGTTCTGTACAGCTCTTTTTCTCATAGAATAAACCTTGCTGGTCTTTCTCTACTCTACCGTTATTTCCATGAAAGGTGCTCGACTGGGCTCTAATCTCTGGTTCTTCCTTGTAAGACATGGACGGCGGCACCGGGGGGCAGGGGGGCTCAACCCCCCCCCCCACACACACACAGTATTTTACTTGCCCTCCTCCACTTTACAGTCATCAATAATGAAGTTATATATGCATGTGTTTAACCGCCCCCCCCCCACTTTTTAGGAGAGCCCCCCCCCACTTTTATAACTGTTTCGCCGGTCCTGTAAGACATTCACAGCAAGAACTCGTCTTATTACCACAACAGAAAATAACATTTTTTTCTTCCTCTATTTGCCTAGCATCAGGTGAGATTTCCATAAACAGAATTTATTTCTATGAACTTCCCATCTGAGGAACACATTACCACGGGACTGCTTCCCTGCAGACAAAAACATGACCATCAATCTAATGTCAACAAATACTTGTCATAAACCGTCCCCATGAGTAATCAATATTTTATTCATTCCATTAATCATTTTCAATCCTCTCATTATATTCTTCCTCATTAAACCGACAATCCTTCCATCTCATTAACCCTTATAATCGAGTTGATTTTGG
Organism: Sepiola atlantica; assembly: GCA_963556195.1. Lineage (NCBI taxonomy): Eukaryota > Metazoa > Mollusca > Cephalopoda > Sepiida > Sepiolidae > Sepiola > Sepiola atlantica. The sequence goes on along the minus strand of OY744524.1, from coordinate 164,169,695 downwards.
CCTTGATAAGCGATGACTCGTTAGTAAAAAAAAAAGATTTTAATTCATGAAATAAGGAATTTGTTCTAATAAATTTATTTTAGGTTTTGTCAAAAAACGGATGCAATGGCTAGGATTATAGTAGCGTACATCTGTTTGCTTGTTTGTTTATTTTTTTATTTTATTCACCCGAAACAAGGCATATTACCATTGAGGCGTACGGAGCTAATGTGATTAGGGGCCAGACTTATAGGCGGTATTCTAAGTGGTGAGTTGTGCAGTAAAATGTTTGTTCACATTACATTTAAATTTCTGCATGTTGGTAAAGTTAGAGAAACAGGGAGCAGGGAGGGGATTCCATAAGCAAACGATCCTAGGAAAGAAGCTATTAGAGTAGAAAGGTTTCTAGCATCGATTTTGCTGCTAGTCAGGTTGGTTGGGGCTATTTGTATTGATGGGGTGTAAGTGTAGTAAGTTTGTCGCAGAATATTCTGTGAAAGTACTTGTAAAACAAGCACAGGGATGCAAAATTGCAGTGATGGGACAGGGGATGGAGCTTGATAGATAGTGTATGACTTATTAGGTTACAGACTCTTTTTTGCACGCTGTCCAAGAGAGAGAGCCTAATGGTTGGTGCACCAGCGCAGATGTGGCAACAATACTCCATGCATGGGCGAATGGTGGTTTTATAGAGATATAGGATACTGGCAGGTGTGAGAAGTTTTCTTTATCTGTAGTAAACTTGACTTTGATTGTAAAGCACACAGGTTAGATGTACCATGCTTTCTCTTTTTGACACTTCATTAATTTGGATGGCACGATGACATTCACGCATACTATGATGATTCTCTGAGCATGCTTGAGCTGACAAACTTTCTTCACGCACACTCAGGTGGCTTTCACACATGTGTAGTCAGAAGTAATTAGACGTATCTAGCCGAACTTGCACGCGCTGAAAGCAGTATAACTCGAGGTTATATAATTTTATCTTCGGCAAAAAAACATTACACACTTATAATTTATGTAATCAAATTTGTTGTCACTTTCTCCTTCCCCATTATTGTATCGGTATTCGGAGTAATAGGCAGGCTTGTTTGTTGTTAATGTCTTTCACATTAGGCATAGGGACAACTTGTTTATATACCAATGAATCACCACTTACCAAGGCTAAAAGCCACTCAAGGATAAGGGTTTGAGATTTCCAGTTGGATGATGAACAATCCTATGAACGGATTAATTCACAGGACGACATGACAGATATTTGCTGACATTGGACTTGAAAACGACCATGTGGTAGTCTGTAGGGAAACATTACCGCGATAATATGTGTTCCACAGGTGGGAAGTTCTTGGAAAGAAATTTTCTTCATAGACCTGGAAAACTTTTCTGTTGTAATCTGCAGGAAAGCAATCCTGCGGTAATACATGTTCCGTAGATGAGAAGTTCTTGGAAAAAAACTTTGTTCATAGAAATTCCGTTTTAGTTGTTAGTACACAGAGGAATAAAGTAGACAGACGAGTTCTAGCTGTGAATGTTTCATAAGGAGGAACCAGAGATGTTTATACTCATCAGAATGTTGTTTTTTTTTAATTTAATTTTGTATCTATCCTTTGGGAAAATTTTGATTTCGCCAGTTGTTTTTTTTTTTCTTTACTTTTGATTCAATTTTCTACTGATTGTTTTCAATCGACACATTGAACCAACAGTACTTACGCATAGTACATATGCGTTGTAAGATGTCACAAATGTTGAATAAAGACCAAAAGAAAAACGCCTGAAAATAAATTAATATACAGGGGGATTGAAAAGTAACTCCCTATTATTAAATGCTCATAATTTATTACTGAAATATAATTCTTACAAGAAATAAATATAAGAAAGTGTATAGCATGGGGTTTTATTTAGAATTTTATATATATGGGCACCAGCATTTGCCACCAGCTTCTTATGCCGTCCGGTAACCGCATCAACTGATTTCACAAGAAACTTTTTTTCTTTTTTTTACTAATGAGTCATCACTTATCAAGGCTAAAAATCACTTGAGGTATGAGATTACAGAGGTTTATGTCAGTTCATCCATCTCCCAATTTTTCACACATACCTGTCAAGTTTTGACCACTTAAAAATTCAGACAGAAGAGGTACCAATAAAAAAAAAGATGAAAGAAAAGAAAAAAAGAACAGAATAATAATGAGTGAATGAATTGAATTCTGGCCTTAAAGTAATCCGTTAAAAGCAAGAATTAAATTGATTTTAATACTTTATTGGGAAGGAAACATTGTAATTTTGGCTAGAGAAACTGTTTAATGCAGTTGAAATAAATTAACTAAAAATTACCATGCTTTTTTTCTGTTTTTCCATATACTCTTATCACTCTGATTAATATATATATCATCAATATATATATGATAAATATCTTTAAATTCTTATTCACATACACATGACAGCATGCCATAACTTTAATCTGTAAATTTATTTTTTTATAGCTTTATTACAAAATATGAACCTTTACTGAGAGGTCAGTAGTCTACATGCCAATTTGTAAGCAATTCTGTCAGGCGGTTTGGGTGTACATAAGACATAAATATCAGGTGTGGGGGATTCTCTGTTGGGGGGCCCTTCCACACTATTGAAGTGATATATTTCTTATATAGCCTATGACCTTTACTCAGAGGTCAGTAATCCACATGCTAATTTTCAAGCAATTCTGTCCAGCAGTTTGGGTGTACATAAGACACAAAGATCAGGTGGGGGGGGGGGTCTCCGTTGTCCCCCCCACCACACACACACACTATTGAAGTGATATATTTCTTATATAGCCTATGACCTTCACTGAGAGGTCAGTAGTCAACATGCCAATTTTCAAGCGATTTTGTCTAGTGGTTTGGGTGAACATACGACACAAAAATCAGGCAGACACACACACAGACAGACACACACAGACACACAGAGTTACTATTTTATATATATATATATTTAAAACCACGAGTGGATACTCCCATTCTAAGATTATAGTAATCATTATTTACTAAGATTGAATCATAAATTGTTTAGTGTTTTCATGTGCATCTTCACTCTTTCTAGTGGGATTGACCAAATCATTTCAGTTCTAATCAAAACTACTTAACTCTAAATTTATAAAGTGTTTCTTTGTGACTTTCAGAGTCTTCTTACAACTCCATCCCAGCTTGACAATATTGGCCCAAATTCAAGGCCTGCAGGCGACACTAATCACAGCTTGAAAATAGAAAATTTTGCTTGGTAATGCCTCATCATTTAGCAACTCGTTTAATCAATGGGTTTGTTTTGATAAGTGGTAAAAATATGATCATGCTATCACTTTTCAATTTAGTGTTGGATAAAATTTAGTGATTTTTATTTTTTGTTTTATCCTTTTTTTCCTTTTCAAGCCCCAGTCAGATTTGACTGCAGAAAATCATTGTTAGTAAGGAAAAGGGGATTGTCAGGAATTAACTAGAATTTTACTGATATAATTCGATTATCATACCTTGCCAGTGAGGGTTGAGGACATGTGTTGCATGGAGAGAAATGATATGAATATGATACAATGAATGTGTAATATGAGTCTTAGATCTGATGATGTGAGAATAAAAATCATTGATTGTGGTCAGGAATTAATAAATAAATAAAAATATTTAGAATAATTTGAAATTAAACGAGTCTCTCTCCACTAGTCCCACACCAAAAATCTACAAGACTCGTCCACAGGGGACAAATTCCCGTTCAACACCAAAAATCACTTTCAAACAGACCACTTCTCAATCGACCAACTCACTTTGAAATGTCAAAAACGACAGTGTCTGATCAAAAATGAATCATGACCCCAAGCGACGCCGGGTAACCTTGCTGGTTGTATTTTTTCTTCATATCTGTTATCTTCTTATCTATTGTATTCTGACTCTCAAGAAAAATAACCTTATCTCTGAAACGATTTACTCTTTAAAGTAAATGGCTGTAAATACATACAATAATATTTTTACTGTATACATTCAATTTGGCTTCTCATCTGATATGGCTGTACCCCAATTGGGTATTAAAAAATCAAAATAAAGGCAGATATATTCAAATTAGTTTTTATCATGGATTGTTTTTCTTGCACTTACTGCTTGATTGGTTTTCATCTTTGGTACATTATCGATTGATAAGTGTTCAGAACTTTCTTCCTTTGTCTTCCTTTTAAACTAGCATATGTCTCTCTCTCTCTCTCTCTCTCTCTCTCTCTCTCTCTCTCTCTCTCTCTCTCCAGTAACGTTACTTTTTGAACACACCTCTCTATCTAGTAATGTGATTTTTTAACACCTCTCTCTCTCTCTCTCTCTCTCTCTCTCTCTCTCTCTCTCTCATTGTCTTTGTCTCCTTCATTCAGACCACAGATTCACCCCTGGCACCGTGAAACAACATGCATACCCTCCATTAAGGTGCATATACCATTAATACAAGTTAATGAGTTAGAATATCAGTATCTTTTATGTCTTCGATCGCTGCTTGGTCATGTTGAGAATAAAATTTTATCAGTGGTTAATCGATTTCATTCATCCAAACTTTAATGGCTTCTCACAATGCTTCAGCAGTTGAAGGTTACTTTTCTGCAACTTTGTTCTTGTCTATTTCCTATAACATTTTCCATAAATCTGCACTGTTTTTTATCCGAAAATTTTGGAATCAACTGAGAATAATATGAAAACAACCCGATAACTTGACATAAAGTTTTCTTGTCTTTAGGGATTGGTAGCCCTTTTAGTGGTCGCAGCCTTTCTGTGTTGGGCTTTATTTTTCCTTGTGATATGGTGTAGCCCAGATAGTCAATTGATTCAGTCGATATAACGAATTTCTTCTCATTAAATGTGAGGTTATGCAGTTTAGCGATTCTCCTGAATTTAGTGAGATTTTCATCATGTTCTTGTTTGGTTTTTCCCACTACCACTATGTTGTCAACTCCGTAGGTTGTGTTGTTTTATAATATTATCAATGGTTCTCTGAAAAAAGCTACTCCGTTAGTAACTCCGAAGGGAACCCTACAAAACTGGTACAGCTTGCCATTAGCCTTAAAGGCGGTGTATTGTCTATCCTCTTCTCGAATAGGTATTTGATGATAAGCACTTTTCAAATCTAACGAAGTACAAAGTTTGTATTGTGATATTTTGGATGCTAAATCGTCCATTCTTGGTAAAACGTATGCGTCTAATTTGGTGGATATATTGATGGTTTGACTAGTTTACCACTAGTCTCTTTCTTTGATGTTCATTAGAGACAATAAGAATTTGAGTCTTACAAGGAGATGTGCTCTCTTCGATCACCCCTTCCTGAAGGATCGTATCTATTTTGGATTGGATGAAGTGTCTGTCCTCATTTCCAAACCTCTTAGACTTTGTAACAATGGGTTTGCAATTAGGGGTAAGGTTTCAGAATAGTGAAGGGCTGTCTACTGAAGCGGATGACACACTGCAGACGGTAGAATTAGAGATGAGGAGATTTTTTCTAGGCCCACCGAAAGCAAAGGATACATTCGAATGCTGGTTCATAAAATCCTGACCCAGGATAACGTCACAGCAAAGACTTGGTAACACACAAAGTTGAGTTTAAATAGGATTCACCCAATAAGTTGATGTTGACAGAGCAACGTCCTTTTACCAACGTGATCAGCGATGAAGAGGCCATAGAAACAATCTCCGAAGCAGGATTAATTTTTAATTGATGCTTTTTGGCATAATCATAAGAAATAAAGGATCCATAGCTTCAAATGTCCATTAACACGGTACTAACTGGTAGAAAAGGTCGCTAATAAGATTATGAGTTTTTCTGTGCAGTATAGAGAGCTCTCACTGGGTCAATGGCCGTTTTTAAATCGATTTCGTTAGCAGGTTTTATGAACAGTTCTCGGAGTTGATTTATTGTTGAATCATAAGTAGGTTGTTCTCCACTACATATTCGTAGATGTCCGGAGAAATATAGGCAACCAACATGTCCAGTTTATCAAGGTCTTCTCATATTTCGGTCCTTCGCATAAGAGCTGAAAAAGTCCGGTACCAATAATTAAATATCTTCGTCAAGGAATCAGTAGTAGGAAGTATATCCAAGCGTTCCGGTTTTAAGAGTTTGTCCATCTTTTTTTTTTTTAGTTTTAGAATGATTGTTGTTAATTAAATTGAAATGAGCAGAGACGAGACAAGAGTTACCTTAGGATGAAGGCTTTAATTAACAACAAACATGGCCGGTTATCTTCTACTGAAGAGTTCCCGGACCAAGGGCAGGTAATACATAGAAAAGAGAACAGTTCGTTCAGAAACTTTCAGGAGGGGGGGGGGGGGTGTAATAAGATTATCAAGTAAGAATATGATAATAAGTCTGTTTCAAGTTCTAAATCTTCAATATGCATATTTAGTTAGTATTCCTAGGATTTAAACTCCTGGGATGCTGTATATTAATAGTGGGATAGTACCACTGTCACTAGGAATATGGAAAAAGGACTCTAAGTTTTTCTGTGCAGTATAGAGAGCTCTCACTTGGTCAATAACCGTTTTTAAATCGATTTCGTTAGCAGGTTTTATGAACAGTTCTCGGAGTTGATTTATTGTTGAATCATAAGTAGTTTGTTCTGCTACATATTTGTAGATGTCCGGAGAAATATAGACAACCAACATGTCCCGTTTATCAAGGTCTTCTCGTATTTCTGTTTTTTGCATAAGAGATGAAAAGGTCTGGTATCAATGATTAAATATCTTCATCGAGGAAGCAGGATTAGGAAGTATATCAAGTGTTCCGGTCAGTAGGAATATGGAAGAAGGACATGTTTCTGCATTGTTAGCAGTGTGGACTGTTTGTGTGGATGGCCTATATAAACTGTTGAAGTAAATACTGAATATATATATATACACAGTTTATTATTATTACGAGTGTACCCCCCCCCCCTCTGGCAAAAATTACATGCTTCACCAGTGTTTGCACTAATGTTCATATAAAATATTTTTCTTTTTCTTTAATTTTCTAGTTTGAGAATTTTTTTTTTTCTTTCAACTTCACCGATTAGCGCATTATTTTGCATAAATATTTGTGTGAACAATGGAGAAGCATACTTTTTTTTCCATCATTTTTGACAGAGGGTATACACTAATTTATATATATATTTGAAGCGGAGTTTCAAATTTTGTCTAGATTGGATGAGACATATTAACATTTGACATCAAATAATCCAAGCTTGATTGTTTATTATAAATGATTAAAAGATTTATTTTAGAATATGTAACTATAGAAATATGGAACTTTCATTACAAGCCTCTCTTGTATACATTCGGTCATCGAGTTCTAAGTTGAGTTGTCAAATTCACTTTTAGACCCTAATTTTCTCATTCCATTCCATTTCATCTGTAAATTCTCATTTTCATGTGTTATATCACCAAAAACTCACCCTAATTCACAAACAAATTCTCCCTGATCACAAATGCTCATTTTTATTTTTTATTTTTTAGACATTCAAATCCAACACATTAGAACTCTTTGGTTTATGTCTCTTGTATAATGTCGGCCAGTTTAATGTTCATTTTAAGCATGCAAGTGTGACCAATTTTGTTAGGAATGGAGAGGTAGTTATATAACATGAAATAATTAACAATGAAGATATCAAATGTTTATTAAACTACATCCGGTGGTGATACTGTATAACTATGACCGTTTCCCCAAACTGACCGCCTCACCTCAAACGCACGTGCCGTGGTTTTTCTTCTTTTTCATCTTCTTATTCTGGCCGTGTCGATTATGGTATTGACGATCACCGAAAGCAAATTGCATATATTATAAAAACAACAAACACAAACAAGCAACTATTGGACACGTGTGTGTGTGTGTGGGTGTGTGTGTGTGTGTTGTTAAAACTCCATCTTTAGTGTCTCTACTTCTGAGCTAAGCCTCTCATGTCCAGGACATCAGCTAATACTCACTGGGGTCTCTTCGATCTACCTCAAGATCTCTCTCGTCGTTCTCCATCACCGATCTCTCATCATTCTCCTCGTTGATCGGCCTAAAGATCTCTCTCTCTCTCTCTCTCTCTCTCTCTCATCGTTCTCCATCACCAATCTCTCATCGTTCTCCATCACCAATCTCTCATCGTTCTCCATCACCAATCTCCCATCGTTCTCCTCGTCAATCTACCTTGAGATTCCTCTCTCGTCGCTCTCCATCGCTGATCTCTCATTGTTCTCCTCGTCGATCTACTTCAAGATCCCTCTCTTGTCGTTTTCTCATCAAATAGCCAGTGCCTTCAAATATATCTATTGTCGACCGGAAATCCTGGATGTCTCTCAGCCCACTACTAGAAACTGGACACATCCGTTCTTCTTCAGTCCACTTTCTCCATCACTATTCAGCCACCCAGAAAGTTAACAAGCAACCGTCATGGCGTCACTGGTCTGTATAGCATCTTGGGTCAATTGCTTTCATATTGTCATTTATTTCCTATCCAATCTCTCCCGGCAGTCCTGTTTGTAGAGGTGGGTGAAGTCTATAATATCACGATACCTCGATTTTTAATCTTTGAGGAGTGTGGAGTCACCACTTAGTTGCCATTACTTCCAGATCCATTCGGACCCAGAGTGGTAGTACTGGTTAAGATCCCGTCTATGGGTTAAATGTAATCTGTTTTGAGTATGACATGAAACTGCATCTGATGGAGAAGCCCCAATTTGGGAATTTTGGGGTGTGTGTATCCACCCTTTAAGTGTAATTATTCTCAGATCCATTCTCACCTGTTGTGGTAGTACTTGTGTGAGTTTCATCTATGAGTAAAATAGCTCTAGGAAAGGATGGCATAATGCATTAGTTATCCATATTTATGAAGAACATATTGTAGCAAGATTGTTTGTAAAAATAGTGTTAAAAACGATATTTCAGATGTGGTGAAGAAGATAAAAAGTTTTTGCTCTTTGACAGATGAGCTGGTTGGGTTCAGACGTCATTTTTTAAGGCTCTGTCTTACTCCATCTGCCTTCCAGGTAAGGGTAAGCGGGTCTCGGAAGCGCCCGAGAGTTGACAAAACTATTAATCAATCAGGTTGCGGCAGGCATTAGACAATCGGGTTTCTAGCAAGCAGACGATAACTTTTGGAAGAAATTAATTTCTACGATCTGCAGCATGTTAAAAAAAATGAATCTCTACAATCTGTGTCAGTGCGTTGGATCTTTTGAAGGAGTCATTGAGGTCTGTCAGCAACGGTCACTTCTAACGAAAGACTAACCCTAAACCCTAACCCTTACCCCAAAAAAAACATATCTAATTAATAACAATTATTTAGCTATGGTTTGTTCGTTCTTTTTTATATATGTATTTTACTTTTATTTTCTTCGTCTAAATTTTGTTATTTGAAACTTTCCTTGAATTTATCGTCTGGCAGTTTTCAATTTATCGTCTGGCAGTCTTTGCCTTGTCAACTCTCAGGCGTTTCCAAGACCTGCCCGAACGTTGATGATGTGAACTCTCTATAAGAGTACCGGATAAGCTTACATAATGTGCTTTTGAAGTGTTGTAAAAGAATAAAAAATCTAAGAGTATGACGTCAGTAAGAAAGTATGTTGCTTGCGATTTTTTATTTGTTACATTATTACAGAACAAAAAGAAAGAGAAAGATACAGAAACCTCTGCTGCTATATCACCATTACAACCACTTTTACAACTAAACGTTACTACCCATTGAGCCAACTATTTGCAATGTGTTAATGAGAGACAACTGCTGTTTTCTGTCAATGAGAAGATTATGGCCCATCTGGTTGGCTTCTGAAAAGATTCCCCTAACATAGCACATAACGTTACAGTATCAGTATGTAAAATCATAGAAAAAGAACAAGAGTAAAATGCCATCACATATTTTAATTAATCGACATAAATGACACAGATATCTCAGGCAACCCACCACAAGATGGACATTCAATCATTTTTATTTTTGAATATAGAAGATCACCACTGGCAGACCCAAATTGTGTTGGGAGAACGTGGTCAAACGTGATAGGAAAACCATAGGTATGGATTCCGTCAAGCCTCACCAAAGACAAGAATGGAGAGGAAAACTTAGATCGAGACTAGACATCAGAGGAGTGTGGCCTGATTCAACAAATAAACCGGTTGATAATGATGGTGGTGGTGGTGGTGGTGGTGGTGGTGGTGGTGGTGGTGGTGGTGATGATGATGATGATGATGATGATGATATAGTCGAATAATAATATTGTGTTATTCCCAGACTATATGAAAAGTGTCACCACACATGAACTAGATAAAATAAGAGTATTATTACCAAAGTAGAGACGGTCATAACAACTTCAATAAATGAAAATAGCAATATTATTGAACATCAAGAAGACAATATCATCATAAAAAGAAAGCAAGACAAATGAAAATAGCAATATTATTGAACATCAAGAAGACAATATCATCATAAAAAGAAAGCAAGACAAATGAAAATAGCAATATTATTGAACATCAAGAAGACACTATCATCATAAAAAGAAAGCAAGACAAATGAAAATAGCAATATTATTGAACATCAAGAAGACACTATCATCATAAAAAGAAAGCAAGACAAATGAAAATAGCAATATTATTGAACATCAAGAAGACACTATCATCATAAAAAGAAAGCAAGACAAATGAAAATAGCAATATTATTGAACATCAAGAAGACACTATCATCATAAAAAGAAAGCAAGACAAATGAAAATAGCAATATTATTGAACATCAAGAAGACACTATCATCATAAAAAGAAAGCAAGACAAATGAAAATAGCAATATTATTGAACATCAAGAAGACACTATCATCATAAAAAGAAAGCAAGACAAATGAAAATAGCAATATTATTGAACATCAAGAAGACACTATCATCATAAAAAGAAAGCAAGACAAATGAAAATAGCAATATTATTGAACATCAAGAAGACACTATCATCATAAAAAGAAAGCAAGACAAATGAAAATAGCAATATTATTGAACATCAAGAAGACACTATCATCATAAAAAGAAAGCAAGACAAATGAAAATAGCAATATTATTGAACATCAAGAAGACACTATCATCATAAAAAGAAAGCAAGACAAATGAAAATAGCAATATTATTGAACATCAAGAAGACACTATCATCATAAAAAGAAAGCAAGACAAATGAAAATAGCAATATTATTGAACATCAAGAAGACACTATCATCATAAAAAGAAAGCAAGACAAATGAAAATAGCAATATTATTGAACATCAAGAAGACACTATCATCATAAAAAGAAAGCAAGACAAATGAAAATAGCAATATTATTGAACATCAAGAAGACACTATCATCATAAAAAGAAAGCAAGACAAATGAAAATAGCAATATTATTGAACATCAAGAAGACACTATCATCATAAAAAGAAAGCAAGACAAATGAAAATAGCAATATTATTGAACATCAAGAAGACAATATCATCATAAAAAGAAAGCAAGACAAATGAAAATAGCAATATTATTGAACATCAAGAAGACACTATCATCATAAAAAGAAAGCAAGACAAATGAAAATAGCAATATTATTGAACATCAAGAAGACACTATCATCATAAAAAGAAAGCAAGACAAATGAAAATAGCAATATTATTGAACATCAAGAAGACACTATCATCATAAAAAGAAAGCAAGACAAATGAAAATAGCAATATTATTGAACATCAAGAAGACACTATCATCATAAAAAGAAAGCAAGACAAATGAAAATAGCAATATTATTGAACATCAAGAAGACACTATCATCATAAAAAGAAAGCAAGACAAATGAAAATAGCAATATTATTGAACATCAAGAAGACACTATCATCATAAAAAGAAAGCAAGACAAATGAAAATAGCAATATTATTGAACATCAAGAAGACACTATCATCATAAAAAGAAAGCAAGACAAATGAAAATAGCAATATTATTGAACATCAAGAAGACACTATCATCATAAAAAGAAAGCAAGACAAATGAAAATAGCAATATTATTGAACATCAAGAAGACACTATCATCATAAAAAGAAAGCAAGACAAATGAAAATAGCAATATTATTGAACATCAAGAAGACACTATCATCATAAAAAGAAAGCAAGACAAATGAAAATAGCAATATTATTGAACATCAAGAAGACACTATCATCATAAAAAGAAAGCAAGACAAATGAAAATAGCAATATTATTGAACATCAAGAAGACACTATCATCATAAAAAGAAAGCAAGACAAATGAAAATAGCAATATTATTGAACATCAAGAAGACACTATCATCATAAAAAGAAAGCAAGACAAATGAAAATAGCAATATTATTGAACATCAAGAAGACACTATCATCATAAAAAGAAAGCAAGACAAATGAAAATAGCAATATTATTGAACATCAAGAAGACACTATCATCATAAAAAGAAAGCAAGACAAATGAAAATAGCAATATTATTGAACATCAAGAAGACAATATCATCATAAAAAGAAAGCAAGACAAATGAAAATAGCAATATTATTGAACATCAAGAAGACACTATCATCATAAAAAGAAAGCAAGACAAATGAAAATAGCAATATTATTGAACATCAAGAAGACACTATCATCATAAAAAGAAAGCAAGACAAATGAAAATAGCAATATTATTGAACATCAAGAAGACACTATCATCATAAAAAGAAAGCAAGACAAATGAAAATAGCAATATTATTGAACATCAAGAAGACACTATCATCATAAAAAGAAAGCAAGACAAATGAAAATAGCAATATTATTGAACATCAAGAAGACAATATCATCATAAAAAGAAAGCAAGACAAATGAAAATAGCAATATTATTGAACATCAAGAAGACAATATCATCATAAAAAGAAAGCAAGACAAATGAAAATAGCAATATTATTGAACATCAAGAAGACAATATCATCATAAAAAGAAAGCAAGACAAATGAAAATAGCAATATTATTGAACATCAAGAAGACACTATCATCATAAAAAGAAAGCAAGACAAATGAAAATAGCAATATTATTGAACATCAAGAAGACACTATCATCATAAAAAGAAAGCAAGACAAATGAAAATAGCAATATTATTGAACATCAAGAAGACAATATCATCATAAAAAGAAAGCAAGACAAATGAAAATAGCAATATTATTGAACATCAAGAAGACACTATCATCATAAAAAGAAAGCAAGACAAATGAAAATAGCAATATTATTGAACATCAAGAAGACACTATCATCATAAAAAGAAAGCAAGACAAATGAAAATAGCAATATTATTGAACATCAAGAAGACAATATCATCATAAAAAGAAAGCAAGACAAATGAAAATAGCAATATTATTGAACATCAAGAAGACACTATCATCATAAAAAGAAAGCAAGACAAATGAAAATAGCAATATTATTGAACATCAAGAAGACACTATCATCATAAAAAGAAAGCAAGACAAATGAAAATAGCAATATTATTGAACATCAAGAAGACAATATCATCATAAAAAGAAAGCAAGACAAATGAAAATAGCAATATTATTGAACATCAAGAAGACACTATCATCATAAAAAGAAAGCAAGACAAATGAAAATAGCAATATTATTGAACATCAAGAAGACACTATCATCATAAAAAGAAAGCAAGACAAATGAAAATAGCAATATTATTGAACATCAAGAAGACACTATCATCATAAAAAGAAAGCAAGACAAATGAAAATAGCAATATTATTGAACATCAAGAAGACACTATCATCATAAAAAGAAAGCAAGACAAATGAAAATAGCAATATTATTGAACATCAAGAAGACACTATCATCATAAAAAGAAAGCAAGACAAATGAAAATAGCAATATTATTGAACATCAAGAAGACAATATCATCATAAAAAGAAAGCAAGACAAATGAAAATAGCAATATTATTGAACATCAAGAAGACACTATCATCATAAAAAGAAAGCAAGACAAATGAAAATAGCAATATTATTGAACATCAAGAAGAAAATATCATCATAAAAAGAAAGCAAGACAAATGAAAATAGCAATATTATTGAACATCAAGAAGACACTATCATCATAAAAAGAAAGCAAGACAAATGAAAATAGCAATATTATTGAACATCAAGAAGACACTATCATCATAAAAAGAAAGCAAGACAAATGAAAATAGCAATATTATTGAACATCAAGAAGACACTATCATCATAAAAAGAAAGCAAGACAAATGAAAATAGCAATATTATTGAACATCAAGAAGACACTATCATCATAAAAAGAAAGCAAGACAAATGAAAATAGCAATATTATTGAACATCAAGAAGACACTATCATCATAAAAAGAAAGCAAGACAAATGAAAATAGCAATATTATTGAACATCAAGAAGACACTATCATCATAAAAAGAAAGCAAGACAAATGAAAATAGCAATATTATTGAACATCAAGAAGACACTATCATCATAAAAAGAAAGCAAGACAAATGAAAATAGCAATATTATTGAACATCAAGAAGACACTATCATCATAAAAAGAAAGCAAGACAAATGAAAATAGCAATATTATTGAACATCAAGAAGACACTATCATCATAAAAAGAAAGCAAGACAAATGAAAATAGCAATATTATTGAACATCAAGAAGACACTATCATCATAAAAAGAAAGCAAGACAAATGAAAATAGCAATATTATTGAACATCAAGAAGACACTATCATCATAAAAAGAAAGCAAGACAAATGAAAATAGCAATATTATTGAACATCAAGAAGACACTATCATCATAAAAAGAAAGCAAGACAAATGAAAATAGCAATATTATTGAACATCAAGAAGACACTATCATCATAAAAAGAAAGCAAGACAAATGAAAATAGCAATATTATTGAACATCAAGAAGACACTATCATCATAAAAAGAAAGCAAGACAAATGAAAATAGCAATATTATTGAACATCAAGAAGACACTATCATCATAAAAAGAAAGCAAGACAAATGAAAATAGCAATATTATTGAACATCAAGAAGACACTATCATCATAAAAAGAAAGCAAGACAAATGAAAATAGCAATATTATTGAACATCAAGAAGACACTATCATCATAAAAAGAAAGCAAGACAAATGAAAATAGCAATATTATTGAACATCAAGAAGACACTATCATCATAAAAAGAAAGCAAGACAAATGAAAATAGCAATATTATTGAACATCAAGAAGACACTATCATCATAAAAAGAAAGCAAGACAAATGAAAATAGCAATATTATTGAACATCAAGAAGACACTATCATCATAAAAAGAAAGCAAGACAAATGAAAATAGCAATATTATTGAACATCAAGAAGACACTATCATCATAAAAAGAAAGCAAGACAAATGAAAATAGCAATATTATTGAACATCAAGAAGACACTATCATCATAAAAAGAAAGCAAGACAAATGAAAATAGCAATATTATTGAACATCAAGAAGACACTATCATCATAAAAAGAAAGCAAGACAAATGAAAATAGCAATATTATTGAACATCAAGAAGACACTATCATCATAAAAAGAAAGCAAGACAAATGAAAATAGCAATATTATTGAACATCAAGAAGACACTATCATCATAAAAAGAAAGCAAGACAAATGAAAATAGCAATATTATTGAACATCAAGAAGACACTATCATCATAAAAAGAAAGCAAGACAAATGAAAATAGCAATATTATTGAACATCAAGAAGACACTATCATCATAAAAAGAAAGCAAGACAAATGAAAATAGCAATATTATTGAACATCAAGAAGACACTATCATCATAAAAAGAAAGCAAGACAAATGAAAATAGCAATATTATTGAACATCAAGAAGACACTATCATCATAAAAAGAAAGCAAGACAAATGAAAATAGCAATATTATTGAACATCAAGAAGACACTATCATCATAAAAAGAAAGCAAGACAAATGAAAATAGCAATATTATTGAACATCAAGAAGACACTATCATCATAAAAAGAAAGCAAGACAAATAAAAATAGCAATATTATTGAACATCAAGAAGACACTATCATCATAAAAAGAAAGCAAGACAAATGAAAATAGCAATATTATTGAACATCAAGAAGACAATATCATCATAAAAAGAAAGCAAGACAAATGAAAATAGCAATATTATTGAACATCAAGAAGACACTATCATCATAAAAAGAAAGCAAGACAAATGAAAATAGCAATATTATTGAACATCAAGAAGACACTATCATCATAAAAAGAAAGCAAGACAAATGAAAATAGCAATATTATTGAACATCAAGAAGACACTATCATCATAAAAAGAAAGCAAGACAAATGAAAATAGCAATATTATTGAACATCAAGAAGACACTATCATCATAAAAAGAAAGCAAGACAAATGAAAATAGCAATATTATTGAACATCAAGAAGACACTATCATCATAAAAAGAAAGCAAGACAAATGAAAATAGCAATATTATTGAACATCAAGAAGACACTATCATCATAAAAAGAAAGCAAGACAAATGAAAATAGCAATATTATTGAACATCAAGAAGACACTATCATCATAAAAAGAAAGCAAGACAAATGAAAATAGCAATATTATTGAACATCAAGAAGACAATATCATCATAAAAAGAAAGCAAGACAAATGAAAATAGCAATATTATTGAACATCAAGAAGACAATATCATCATAAAAAGAAAGCAAGACAAATGAAAATAGCAATATTATTGAACATCAAGAAGACAATATCATCATAAAAAGAAAGCAAGACAAATGAAAATAGCAATATTATTGAACATCAAGAAGACACTATCATCATAAAAAGAAAGCAAGACAAATGAAAATAGCAATATTATTGAACATCAAGAAGACAATATCATCATAAAAAGAAAGCAAGACAAATGAAAATAGCAATATTATTGAACATCAAGAAGACAATATCATCATAAAAAGAAAGCAAGACAAATGAAAATAGCAATATTATTGAACATCAAGAAGACACTATCATCATAAAAAGAAAGCAAGACAAATGAAAATAGCAATATTATTGAACATCAAGAAGACACTATCATCATAAAAAGAAAGCAAGACAAATGAAAATAGCAATATTATTGAACATCAAGAAGACACTATCATCATAAAAAGAAAGCAAGACAAATGAAAATAGCAATATTATTGAACATCAAGAAGACAATATCATCATAAAAAGAAAGCAAGACAAATGAAAATAGCAATATTATTGAACATCAAGAAGACAATATCATCATAAAAAGAAAGCAAGACAAATGAAAATAGCAATATTATTGAACATCAAGAAGACAATATCATCATAAAAAGAAAGCAAGACAAATGAAAATAGCAATATTATTGAACATCAAGAAGACACTATCATCATAAAAAGAAAGCAAGACAAATGAAAATAGCAATATTATTGAACATCAAGAAGACACTATCATCATAAAAAGAAAGCAAGACAAATGAAAATAGCAATATTATTGAACATCAAGAAGACAATATCATCATAAAAAGAAAGCAAGACAAATGAAAATAGCAATATTATTGAACATCAAGAAGACAATATCATCATAAAAAGAAAGCAAGACAAATGAAAATAGCAATATTATTGAACATCAAGAAGACACTATCATCATAAAAAGAAAGCAAGACAAAACGGTAGATATGGCTTAAAAAGATCCAATACATGACTGCAGCAATATTATCGAATGCAGTCAAAAACAATTATATACTTTCTTTTGTTTGGTCTACAACGAACGAAGCAACATATAATGAACTATTATTAAGTGTATACGCAGAGATACTAAGGTAATTATCAAGGTCAAAAATGACTCACGAATAAGGGTTAATTAAATGGAATGATTGTCAGTTGAGAGATAAAGAATCTTACGAGAGGATTGAGAATGATTGATGGAATTGACCAAGTTCGAATACTTGTGGGGATGGTTCATGACAGGAATCTGTTGACATTGGATTTAAAGACGACCATGTTGTAATCTGCAGGGAAGATGGGAAGCCCTTGCAAAGAAACTTTGTTTGTTTTCGTCGTGAATGTTTTACAAGGAGAAGCCAGAGATTGGAGTGCAGTCGAGCTTTCACGAGTCATGATGATGGGGAGAAACCCTCTTGTTAATGGACGCAGAAGATAAATCCCAAATATGTTTGTACATTTTCTACCATAAATAAGTAGTTGTTTATATAGCTTTCAAATAACATTCAAATTAAACTTATTGCTGTTCAATTTGTATTATTTAGATTATTCGGACTACTGTTCTCATATTGGATGTTATTCTCACAACGTTTCGGCCGATCTAACCTCAGACCTTCTTCAGGTGTATCTTGTCGAACTCGAGATTCTTTCTGTCGAACTCTGGAATCTGTCAAGAACTTTGAATGGAACACTTTATTTCAGTGGTTCTCAACTAAGGGAGAATACCCCCCCCCCCCTGTGGGGAATTTCAAGGTTTCAGTGGGGGAAGGCTCGGCACCACAGATTAGTAGATACAAACTGGATTCAGGGCCACAAAAAACACAGTGTGTATCGCCCATCGCTACTGAAAGGTCATGTTAGATTTTGTCTTTGCTAGCGTTTGTATTAAATGTTATTATGGTAGTATTAGTTATTATTGTTAGTATGAATGCACATTTTGAGTCAAACATTTTTTTGGAAAGGGGGGAAATATCATTCTGTTACATGATGAAAGGATTCACAGGCTAAAAAGGGTTGGAAATCACTGCTTTAATCCACGGGAGTAGCTTGTTCTTGTTCCATCAGCCATGACTGGGTAGAAATCTTAAGTGATTCATAATTGTATTCTTAGTATCGCCCCTACTGAGGATTGAACCTCCAACCTCCGGAAGACTGTCACTTAGAACTGATTATTACTTAGCACTTTATCCATTACACCATGCAAGGACAAGCAAAGTCATATGTAAGACGAGTGGTCAGACAGTCAGATTTTAACTGGTCGAGGATCCACATTTCATTGGACGTGACAATACTACCGAGAAACAGGTCGTTTTTGTTCCGCAAAATAAGCGTCGCCGACACCTAAAAGTTAGAATTCAGATTAAAAATCAATAGATTAATATCTGTTGATTTTTAATTCGAATGCCAACCTGAAAAATATAATACCTTTTAATTGCAACTCAGTTAAAATAATAGAAATTATGCATACAAAATGTTCATTTCTTGTTATGAAACAACATTATTTTAGATACGTCATGTAAGAGACTCAGTCTGTCATACTTAAGTTTGAAGTAGCCATTTATTTATTTATTGAAATTGCCATTTATTTATTTATTAGCATGGCTACCCGGCGTTGCCCGGGGACATGAACAACAAAATAGAAGTTAATAAATACGTGTAACATCTTTCTTTTAAAACTTCTCTCTTTCTCTCTCCCTCCATCTTTCACTACCCCCCTCTCCCGTCCTCCTCTCTCCATTCTTGTTTTAAACAACGACGCCAACCTTGTATTAATATGTTGTCATTAAAATTGTTGACAGTGTATGTAAGCATGTGGAAAATTTTAATGACAATGTGTGGTTAGGGGAGAAAAACAGTACTTTTGTCCTTAATAAGATCTTTTTTTCTAAATATGTTTATTGGACATAAATTGATTCCAGGACTTTGTTCTTTTCTTTTCTTTTCTTTTTTTTTCCGGTTGCCGCAAGCCTTCTTTCCTTTCATCATTATTCTGCTCAAAGATAACAGCATCTTTAATCTGATAGTCATTACTGCTCGGAGTCAATGTTTTATTATCGGTTATTGATTCGGTGTCTAGCCAATCACATTTTTAGTCAGCTCAATCCGTCCTGAAAAGAAGAAGCCTTTTATAATCTATTAAAGAATAAATATAATTTCAAGTAATATAAGTCCACACTCTCTTTTCTGAAACATCCTTGCGGCATATTATGTTTCAGTTTTCAGAATAAATGTGGCTCCTAGTGAGGTCTAAGAAAGCCCCCAGTGCCGGATTTATACAGAGGGACCCCCCACACACACACACACACAACATTGCTATCATGGGATCGTTAATAAAATTCACAATCCTTTCTGCAATCCAACCATATTTGGTACAAATAAACTTTAGTCTATGCCTGACTTGTTCACCAAGTTTCAGTCATGGATGTCCAAACGTCTTTCTTTTATCACCGTTTAATGAGAAACGCACCTGGATACTTGCAAAATTGTAAATAACTCTGAGACACTCCTCTCCTGGTACTGGTTGGGCAGTCATGGTCTTCTTCAGTTCAGGAATAGTCTGGGGATTGTTTTGGTAGACATTATATTTGAGATAACCCCACAGATAAAAATCTGGAGGTTATGGTCCGGTGAGTGTGAAACCCATCCAGGATTATACCTCCTACTGATGAGACAATCACCAAAGTGTCCCTGAATATCATTGAACGGCGATAAAACAATGACTGTTGGATATTATTATTATTATTATTATTATTATTATTATTATTATTATTATTATTGTGTATTAATTGTTGAAGACTGATAGGGCGTTAGTACCGGTGGTGAATGCTATTTTATTAATTGTGGGTTGTAAGTTTTTTATGTGTAGGGCTTCGAAGATTTTTAGTCTGTTGGTGCAGTTGTTTTTATGTGTGTTAGTTAGTGTTAGTTGTTAATATTTGTCTTAGTTCGGTTGATTTTATGCTTTTTTTATGTGTGGTAATGTGTCACTGGATGGCACTAGTGTCATTTAAGTGATGCGTGTATATATATATATATATATATATATATATAATCATTGCAGCATCACCTTAAAACTTAGTGCAATGTAAGTGTATTATTTGTACAATTAAGTAAGTAGGTCTGCTGATTCACTCTGGCTTTTTCTTATTGATTTTTCTCTTTCTGCCACACAAAAAAAAACGAGGTGATCGCATACTTTATATTCAAAAATAGAATTATCGAATAGACCTGTGACATGTGCTTCCTATTTTGACTCTCATATTTCCGGGTGGCTCAAAAACAAAACTTACATAAGATTATCTTGAAGAGATCAGATGTGGGCAATGGATGCAGCTAGGAATATGATATGCAGCTATGATTCATGCCCTCTGATCTACTGTTAAGATTTGCTAGGCAGATGAACAATACAAACATCATGCACAAATGTTTGACAGCTGAAGAAACATATTTTTTGTATTTATTGGAATAGTTATGTCAATCAACCTAATTTAACTGATATAATTCTATGTCATTCTAAATGTGTTGTCCAAAAAGAATTTCCAATTAAAAATAACAAACATCACACACACACATATATATATGTAGCAGTCACCAATAGGGACTACTTTTGAATGCGTAATCACTGTCCCTGTGAGCTGGCTTGTCCAATCAAATCACAGGGCGCAATAATATCGTTAGTTCCCTAAGGGACTACTTATGTTCCCTTAGGGTTCGAGGAAAAAGATCAGACGACCTCCTGGCACCAGCTTGGACACATCGCAGAGAGCACCAGCGAGGAACGAGGAAACGCTCTCTTTCCGCCGCCGTCGCCCACCAGCGAGGAATGAGGAAACGCTCTCTCTCCTGCCGCCGTCGCCACTTGACGACTACTACCATCTTCACCTGAAGAAAATCACGGGCAGCTCTAAGAACTCTTATATTCTTCCTCTTCCTCAGACGGACACTATCCCACTCTCTTCTACCTATACCAAACGGTATAGGTAACATTGAGTTAATAAAACCCCTTTTTGTTATAGTTACAGAAATACTTTTCGTCGTTCCGCTTCTTTACGAGAAGATAAAAGGATAACCCCTTTCATCCCCCCTCATCATTCTCCTTACATATATATATATATATATATATATGATTATATATATATACTTTTCATATGATTTGTTTTTTTCTATCGTTTTATTAATTTGCATACACCTTGGATACACTTTTCACTGTCATTTACTGCATCGATAGCAAACAAAGTTCCCGCCTGGATAACTTTTTCGTTTTTGGAATACCATTCACCACCTGGATTGTTTTTAATCAACCTCTTTGATATCTTTCTTGAAGCTGTTTTAAATTTTAAACTTTATGACTTGGATGAACTGTATAAGTTTAGCAAACAAGTATTTTTGGGGCCGATATATTTGATGTTTTATATAATTTTATGCATTTTTATGTAAATTTTTTTAATATATTTTCAAAGTGTAATTGTATTACCTGCAGTAATGTCATTGCAGTAATGGTCCTCTGAGGAGAAGATTTTCTTTGAAAACTTATGAGTTAAGGACTTTAAAGGACTTTGCTTGAAGATTGAATGCAAATAAAATTTGAGTCTAGTGCTATATATGTGTATATATATATATATATATATATATATATATATATATATATATATATAATGTGTGTGTGTACATAATTTTAGCGCCGAATAATACAACATTTATGACATAATTAATATTATATAATCATGTTTTATGATATTAATTATGTCATAAATTTTATATTATACTGAGTTATAATATATGAGCTCTGTGGGGCCAAAGTCCTAATCGGTGTAGCTAAATTTACATCTGCAGTATGGAAGAAATAAATTGCGATTTAAACTTCGTTTTTTATGTGCTTGTATATTTATCTATTTTTAATTTAATATATATAGTATAATTCTGTAAAAGCTGATGTTCCTACTCTACATTGTTGATCGATAGCTTTTGTAACAAAACACAAATACATAAATCTGTTTAATTAATGATTTCAGTCACATATTGGGCTTTGTTGTTAGAAAACAAAATTTTACTTTAGACCGATTTCTTCGATTTTGATATTTCATCCTGATCAATATTTGATTTCTTTTTAGTATAATTTAGAGGAAAATGAAAAAAAAATTATCTCACGATCTAGCAAGTCCTCCAACTATTTCATTATTTGTTAAAATTTTCCATAAATGAATAGAATGGATTTTTAGAAACAAACTATGAATAGAATGTTGTTAATTATTGCTGCTAGATGGGAAATCATATCCCAACTAAAGATATTTCAGTGCAAGTCCCTATAACTCTGCCGACATGAAAAAAAAATGAAGAAAAAGCTTTATCATGTACGTACCTGTGACGGAAAGCATATATCGTACACCCAAAATCATGTAAATTGATCAAATACTTTTTTTACAAAAGAAAATCAAATTTTATGGTTAAACGATGATCGTCAATCTATCGACGCCATGTTGGAAATAGTGGTTGCCGGACAAGAGAAATAATTCCAAAACCACAATTTCCAACATAGCATCGATAGATCGACGTTCGTCATTTACCCATGAAATTTGATTTTCTTTTGTAAAAAAAAAATACTTCATCAATTTACGTGATTTTTTAGTGTACAATATATGCTTTCCGTCGCGAGTACATACATTGTACAATTCTTAATTTTTGTTTCATGTCGGCAGTTATGGACTTGCACCGATATTTCTATGTTTAAAGGTAGATAACTCTTTTTGTGCCTTAAAATTATCTTCTCTTGTCAAGAGACATTGAATGAGGATTTATCTACCCTTGCGAGTAACATGCCATTTATGGGATGGAGATTCCAAGTTGGACGCTACTGATCACAGTCTAGCAACAGATATCAATTCCATTATCATTGTAGTTGAATCATCCATTGTATCATGTTTTAAATTAATCATTTTAAAGTGTTATCTCTTAAGAATCTTTTACGTCTGTTTATTTCTGCATTATTTTGTGTCTCACCACTCAAACACTGTATCACAGTTGTTAAAAAGGGTCAAGACAATAGAATAACTCCTTAAAAGGGAGACACAATAGGAACAGAACTGACATCTCTGGGGTTTTAGGTCGAGTGAAACTCACATACCCAGTGATACGTGCATAAAAATGTAAACAAGAATAATGAATAAAAATGTTGTATTCTGTTTTGAGAATTGAGATTCCGGATCACGTGTGAAATCATTTCTATGTGAACCCTTACCACCCACGTTCCAATGCAATGCAGATTGAAAGAAAATCTGAATATAAATTAATAATTATTAGAGACTGATTTAATTTTGTGTTAAAAAAGGAGCTAAAAGAAATAATTGAAAGAAAATAATGCACATTTGGGCGGAGAAAGAAATTAAAATAAAATAAAATAAGAATGAAAATATGAATAACAAAAACAAAAGTAAAAATAAACAGAAAAACAAAGATGAATACTCACCATTAAATGAACTATTGGAACAGCTCTACAAACCAGGCTGTTCATACCAGTGAAGGATACGTCTTCGACAATCAGTTTGACAGTCTAGGCCATTTTTACACTTGGTAGCCTTGCTTCTATCGGGCCGAAGTACGATTCTGTGCAGTTTTAAGACGTCTATCCTCCCAGGCTTTACCTTCTCGTTCTTTGAGAAGGTTTTTTACTAATCACCTGAGGCGCTCCTACCGGTAAATTCCGATGGGGATGCTCAGGCATTTTTTTAGGGCTAGAGTTGGCCTCCTCTTGTGCGCTGGTTTCCAGACCTTGTGTCACATTTTCCTGCAGTGAGAAGGAGATTCAAGAAAATGAACTACTGGAACGAATAAACTAATCCAGTTGGAATAATACTAGTGTTGAAAATGTTAAGAATAAACTGGATGAATTTAGAAATAATAGTAAAGAATGGATTTACAAAAACATTCTTGGGGTCTGTCTGATGAAATATTTAAGAGAATTTGATATGTACATTCCTATTATATATTCTGTGAGATTGTAGGTAATATATATATGATTAAACAAGGTGGCGATCAGAATAAAATATTTAGACAATTAAATAAGGCAATTACTCGCCATCCTGATGCTTTTAAGTCTTATAAAATTAATCAAAGTAAATTGATAGAACAAATCCAAAGCTATATAAATAAAAATAATGTAGAATATGTATAATCGTATATATAACACATATACTAATTATATAAAAAATAGTTACGTTTAATAGACAATAGAAAGGGATGAAGAAGGAAAGAAATGTTGAAAAAGTTAAAAAAGAAGAAGAAGAAAGAGAAAAAATCGACAGTTAGCTTATAACGCCGATTGGAAACGCTGTGACTTTAAAAAAAGAAGAAGAAAGAGAAAGGATGGACAGTTGGCTTATGAACGCCGGTTAGAAGCGCTGTGAGTTAAAAAAGAAGAAAAAAGAAAAATCGGCAGTTAAGCTTATGAACGCTGTGAGTTGACAAGGAGGATTAATATTTATTTGAAATTGATGTCAAGGAATTGAACAACAAAGGAGGAGGAGGGGGAGAAAAAAGGACTAAAAGTATATATATATATATGTAATTAAAAAAAATTTTTTAATGGATTCGTCTACACACTTTAAAATGCAGCAACATTTTTGTGAGTAACGGATAAATTTTATTAGACAGACGAACCACACAGGTAAGGAGGACTTTTTTCTTTCTTTTTTAATAACTAATATAAGTTAGCAAAACATTTATACGGAACAAAACTTAGGTTTAGTATACGGAACGTTTATATTTTTGTCTTTTAAGGGAAGTGGGGTCTGATCAACTCTGCTGGGAAGCCATGAAATTAAATACTGTCTTGTTTTTAAATTCCCAAAACAATTTTTCATGGTAAACAACTGATGATCCCTTAAATAATGTTAGAAGCAAACTAATATAATAACTGAAAAAGTTAAATTGACTTACATGAGTGATTTTCCACTGAACGACTTGGGACTTAAGGTTTGTTTGTTTTTTGTTTTTTTTTATATAGTTTTAATGGTTGAGAAACTTCCAAGTTTTACTGTTAGTGTTACTGGCGATAGAAACAACACTGTTTTTAGTATTTTCCACTTCCTAAGCGGTAAAGAATATTGCATTCAGTCGCCCTTAATAGGACGTGTCCTTATTTTTATTATATATATATTTTATTAATTAATTTTTACGTATATAAAAGTAATCTATGGACACGTGTTTCTGGCTATCAGCTGTCATCAGCATGGCTAACCTGGACAAGGATCGAACCCTCGATATTGTTTGTAGTCTTACGTCTTACCACCAGACCATAATGCTTTGTCGAAATATGTATGATTTTTTTTTATTGCCATGAGGTTAAGGCACATAGTTTTGTTATTGTTTTTACTGGCGATAGAAACAGCGCTGTGTTTAGTATTTTTCCATTTCTTAAGTGGTAAAGAAGTGGAAAAATACTAAAATATCTTCGCTTGACTTTGAAAGAAATCGTAGCTGAAACATGTATGCACATATGTAGCCAGAAGATGTATGTATAGCAAACATATTTTTGAATGTATTTGTTTTTTGAATGACATGTGTGTATATTTCATGTGTATTAGTATGTATGAGCAGGTGTAAATTGTTACTGTTGTGAATTTAAAATGTCCGTCAGATTAAAATTGTTTGTGTTATTAAAGTTTTGATTATCAAACAAATATTTTGACAAGTTGCGTCACAGTTGATTGTTGAAAATGGATTTCTTTAAACAAGAATTTGGGAAAACGTAAGTTAGACGTAACACAGTGGAAAGAAATACAGATTTGAAGTTTATGAATGGAGGAGATGAAATTTTGTTTTGATGGTTTGACAATTGAATGAATGTATATACATAGTAAACGATTGAACCAATTTGAAATTATCGTAAACAATTAGATGAATGGGTGGTGTTTTGAACTTGTACTTTTATTTTGATGTAAAATGTTTTGGTCAAGTTTTGAAATGTTATTGTAAAAATACTTTTAAATAAATAAAAAAACATTCGATTGTATTTAAAAAGCAATAGAGACATTAATACAAAAGATGGGCATACTTTACAAGAACAGTGATCGAAAATAAAATGAGTAAAGACATGTAAGAGAAAAGATAATACATTGATCGGTTTGTCATGCTTAAGTTTTAAACAGCAAGAACTCGTCTCACTACCACCACTGCAAAGAAATTTCCTTTCTTCCGTATGCCTAACATCAAATGGAATTTTGATGAACAGAGTTTCTTTCCAAGTACTTTCTATCCGTGGAGCACATTACCACGGAATTGCTTCCCTGTGTGCTACAACATGGTCATCTCCAATGTCAATAAACACTTGTCATAAACCGTCTTCATATGTAATCAAATTTTGTTCATTCCACTAATAATTTTCAAACCTGACAATCTATCCATCTCATTAACCCTCATCTTCGAGTAGCTTTTAGCCTTGATAAGTGATTACTCATTAGTAAAATTAATAAATAAATAAAAACTAGTTTATACCCGCTCCTTGAGCAGTGTTGGTACAGTATCTGGGTATGTCAATTTCCATCTTTACCTAGCTTCTACTGCTTTATGGCTTGTACGAAGAAAATTATTTGTGAAATTTTGTGGAAATTTAGTAGAAAGTAAGTATAATCTTTAAGCAAAAGTAATTTGCTTTGAACTGATGCCGAATATCTTTTGTCTACTTTTTTCTGCAGATTATCAAACGTGACATAGTTTTTAAATATATTTATGTAATGTTTTGTTATATGGTTATGTTAATTTCTTTAAATTTATAAAATATGTATTCAATTTTTAAAAAAGTCCTTTAAACTTACATGAAATTTGAACTCGGGTATTAATATCATAAAAACTACTGCCTTAGTCATGTGTACTCTGCCTATTCTTTTTTGTCAACCACTCACATGTTACTATCTGCATACAAACAGACAAACTCCAAAACCACCGTGACTTTTTAATAGTATATAGATTTAAAAAAAACAAAAAAACGTTTAATTACATTTGAAAAGAATATAAGACAGAGGCAGACTTTACCAGCACGTTGGTCGGTCTGTCATTCTTAAGTTTAGTTTGTCATTCTTAACATTCCAATAATATTTTCACCAATAAAGGTTCAGTTTAAATGGATGCATCTTAAGAATAGCCAATCTTGATTAAACAAGTTGAAGATAGTGTATAATTATAGTGTACTAGCTATCCCTACCCGGCTTTGCCCGGGTCGAGAAATTAGTTGTATCATCATCGGTTTAACGTCCGTTTTACATGCTGGCATGTGTTGGACGGCTTTAAGAAATAGACTTCCAAACAAACCTATCTCTGGCCACGTCTTTATTTATCGCTCTTTCTCTCAAGTCCATTTTTATCACTTTCTCCCATGTTTTCCTTGGCCTTCCCCTGTGAACTGAACCTGCTACCTCAACTGTTCTACGTCCATTGACCCAAGATCTCTCATCCATTCTTTCAACGTGGCCATACCATCAAAGTCTCCTGTTCTGTACACATCTCCCTATACTGTCTAGATTTAATCTTCCTCTGAGGTCATCAGAGCTATGCCTATCTTTAAGACTCGCATTACACATCAATTGTATCATTCTCATATCATTTCTCTCCATGCAACGCATGTCCTCAATCCTGACTGGTCAGGTTTCACTTTCATACATCATCACATTGCATACACATGCCCGATAGACTCTTCCCTTGGTCCACAGTGGTAACGTTCTGCTGGTTAATAATGTCAAAAGTTCCCTGAACTTACTACACCCACTCCTAATTCTTGCAATCACACTAGCACCTGCTCCACACTGTGCTCCAATGGTATCACCAAGGTAACAAAACTTCTCAACACCCTCAATATTTTCCCAAATAATTTTGTTTTTTTATTTATATTAATGTGAAAGTTAAATTGAATTATTATAGTATTGTTTTGTTTAACCAAATTGTTATGAAACTATAGTTATTTCTGGTAGATAGTGAAACGAAATACCTGATTTGGTTGTTAAGGAAAGAAAAAGAAAGAAAAAAAAAAAAAAATAAGAAGGCTTATGCCAATAAGAGACTTTGGAAACGTAGTTTATCAATGTTCATTCCGAGGCACTGAAATCTTAGCTATTAGCGGTCGTTTTTGTATATTAAAAAATAATCATTAATAATTATAGTCTGTCGCCGCTGCTGCTGATTTAAGTGGGCAGCTGCTGCTGATAATGTTTCATTTTTTAAATAACGAAAGTCATACTACTTTCGTTATTTAAAAACTGCAACCATTTAAAAGAGATTGAAAAGTAATATTAACTTGCTGGAAAGTAAATATTTGCTATTTAATATAATATCAGTTTATTTTATTTATTTAGTTATTTATTTTACTAATGAGTCACCACTTATCGAGGTTAAAAGCCACTCGTAGATAAACACTAATGAGACGGGTAGATTATCAGTAGAATGAGGAAGAATATTATAAGAGGATTCAAAATAATGAATGGAATGATCAAACTTTGATTACTTATGAGGACGGTTTATGGCAAGTATTTGTTGACATTGAACTTGAAAATGACCATGCTGTAACTAGTATAGACGCAATCCTGTGATAACGTGCTCCACAGATGGGAAGTTTTTGGAAAGAAACTCTGTTTATGGAAATTCCATTTGCTGTTTGGCACATAGAAGTAGAAAGGAAATGTGTTTGTAGTTGTGGTAATAAGATGAGTTTTTGCTGTGAATGTCTTACAAGGAGGAACCAGAGATTGACGCTCAGTCGAGCTCCTTCTATGGAAATAACTATAGAGTAGAGAAAGACTAGTAACGTCTTTCTGCGAGAAAAGAGGTGCAGAGAACAGGAGAGATCATCCCCCATTTGTGGATTTTGTATTCTGCCAAAGCAAGAAAGAGTGCTTTGAGCAGCCCCTCCACAGATGTGGCGGCAGTACCTCTCCATCTTATGGCGTATTTTATGGAAATTTTTTTTTTTTGGAAGCATTCATTTCTCAGTGAATGTGTCTTGGGTGAAAGATTTATATGTATTTCCTTAAATCATGCATGCTTATTTTTGTAATCCCTATTTACTTACCTCCTCACGAGGGCAGAGTTAGACACAAGGTCGTTTTTGTTAATGTAGAGAAATACAGCTCTCCAACAGGGGGCACTCTGGATTGGTACAAAAATAATAATTGCCTTACTCGAGAAGGATTTCTCCTTTACTGACCAAGGACAGAAAAGGTGAAGTGTAGTATCGGGTTAGATATTACACTTTGCCTCTAGCCACCAGATCAAGTTCATAATCACTCGGTTCATTTAATTTATTTAAGGCTTGTAACCAAATCAAACACCTGTTTTATACCCGGAAGTTTAAGTTATTGGCACATATACCCGGAGGTTTAAGTTATTGACACATAAACGGGGATGAACAGGGAAAATTAAGGAAATGAAATATTGCAACCCACCCATCCTGTTCATCCTGAGTGACCTGTGATTCATCAGTGAAAATGACTTTTATGAAATCGGTTTTCAAGTATTTCCTTTACTCACTTTAGACATTTCATGGGCCATTGCTTGAGATCATTTTGACTGAGTCACACCTAGTCATCTTCGGTTTGTCTTTTTTTCAGTTACTCTCAACTGAGATTGTTACATACGCCTCCCCTCTGAGGGAGGTACAATGTCTCGTAACTCACAATCAAACAAAATACATGTTTGTTTTCAAATGCATATCAAAAATCATAACGGCACAATTAAATCCTACCTCTTGTGACTGAGGCACCTGGAATTAAAGTTTCACAACAACAAGAATATTCTGAATTTTAAGAAGTACCATTTATTAAGCTGTTGACGTAGCCTTCTCTTCTGCTTACGACTTTAGACCCTTAATTAATATCGATCTTAAATCATTTTTTTATACATGTTGTCCACTTAAAAGCTTCCCAACGAATTGACTTACTTTTCTCGCGCTCTCTCTCTCTCTCTTTAAGCCATATGACGTCACGTCTGCTTCCACCCACAGCAGGTTATGGTGACATTTGAGTGCATACTCGCTGACCTCATGACCCCAGATTCCTGTGTACATGTGAACGCCATCCTGCGAACCTAAATCATTAGATCAATACTAGCAAACATACCCGTTACTATTTAACAAGATGTGTGCACATTTATATATCCAATCAGAGCTTCATTCAATATGTTCATATCATCGCGAGCTGGTGCAATGCAGAGCTAACTCCAGTTAGGGAGCCTCTAGCCTCAATAACGAGGAGTCAGAACTAACTCTGTTGTCAAGACGCACACCACAAATCTACTGACTTATTGCATCCTCATAAAGACCAAATTCGCAGAAGCCTTGAAATTACTCACGTAAAATTGCACTACAGACATAGCCATTTAATCACATGGAGGGGGGGCGCTTTTGTGATCGCCTTATCATTAGTGAACACAAACCTTTACCCCCTTAAAATTTTTAACCTGTTGGGTTATCTCAAAGATAATGTCTATAAAAATAATCCGCAAACTATTCCTGAACTGAAGAAGGTGATCCCAGCAAAAATCAAAACAGGGCCAAGAGAGGAATGTGTTAGTTATTGACAATTTTGTATTGTGTGTCCAAGTGAACAGCGATAAAACAAAGACTGTTGGACATTCATAACTGAAACTGAGTGGACAAGTCAAACATAGACTGAAGTTCATTTGTACCAAATATGGTAGGATTGCAGAATATATTATTCATTTTATTAATGATTCAATGGATGGCAGTTTTAGTGGAAACCCTTTATAAAATATTTTTTTTATGTAAGGGGTTTGGGGAAAAAATATGAATTGCAATACTGTCAATAAAGAGCATTTTTGTCGACTATTTCTGTTAACTGCCATTGTACACTAATTTATATATTTTTACTAATGCATCACCACTTATCAAGCCCGGACCCACTCGAGGATAAGTGTTAAAGAGTTTGTCACATGGAAGATTAATACCACCAAAAGAGGATTGGAATCAATGGGTTGAATGAGCAGAAGATTACTTAAGAGGAATTATCTAAGAGGACGGCTCAACAAGTATTTATTCATATTAGACTTAAAGATGACCATGCTGTAGTCGGTTGGGAAGCAGACTCGTGGTATCTTGTTCCACAGATGGGATGTTTCTGGAAAGAAACTTGGTACATGTTAGCGAACCATGCAAGAGACAAGTCTTTGAATCCACATTCTCTAGGAAAGTAGTTTCTCTCGATTTGAAAGAATGTTGGTGCACAATCTTTTACCATCAATTCCTCTTTTTGCATCTGAGTTGGATTTGCATCATATTAATCCTTGACAATTATTCTTATCGCCATTATCCAAAATGTAAAATGGACACTTGTTCTGGTCTCTGCGGCATTGCTAAGGATGAAAGAAAAGATTTAGAGCAGAAAAGACATAACAAATTGTATTAAGATAAATAATACAGTGAATCACTGATTGTCTCCATTGTCATATTTTTGATTCTGGAACTTGGATTCTAAAAAAGGGTGAATCATGATGGGTGGGGTCTTTCAACCGTTGTCGTTTTCAAGTCTTGTTTCAACCGTCGTCGTTTTCAAGTCTTGTTTCAACTGTCGTTGTTTTCAAGTCTTGTTTCAACCGTTTTCAAGTCTTATTTCAACAGTTGTCGTTTTCAAGTCTTATTTCAACAGTTGTCGTTTTCAAGTCTTATTTCAACAGTCGTCACCTTCACAGGCTGGTTCCAATTGAGCCGATACAAAAAACTATCTGCTTTTATCACAATTAACGTAGTCGTTTTGCATGGCGCAGGCGATCCTATGTGGGATAGGCTCTATCCATTGCACCTAAACATTGAGTGGACCAAATACCAAATAGATATCGAAATTCTACTTCTAATATTGGAAAGAAATGCTTTAGATAAAGAACAATGGAAACCTGGTGTGAATATGAAGTGTGCAAAGATGTCGATTTGATTAAACAAATAGAAAACATGGAGGAAGCTTCCTTTTTATATAGTTAATGAATAAGTAAGATAATGTGGGGGGGGGGTCATGAAGTCACTACTGAAATACTTATTTCAATATCAACTATAAAATTTCAAATTATATTTAGAGATGTAAATAATTATTTAGAATGATGCTGTTTTTTTTATATGTAAAGTTTATGACTTCTTGCTTTTGCCTGGTGCAGCATTCACCCTGGGTGGTTGAACCAGCTTCTTCTTTTGTCCACACAGCATCACTAATCATAGAACTCACACATGATGATCGATCTGCACTATGGTACATGACATTCCTATGAAGCTGCTCCATCTCATACAAGGCTATTACCAGTTGACTCGAGCTTGTGTTTGTATCTACGGTGAGGAGTTGGAGGTCTTCAATGTGCGATTGTTTAACTACGTCATTGACTGTGTTCTCAACACGGCTCTTCAGGGCTAACAGGACGTTGCTGTGAGAAGGGGCGTGGAGTATATTGTTATTGTGTTCTACAACTGATGAGGTTCATTCCACTGCAGCCATGGTGGGCTTGCACATCAACACAGCCAAATTCAAGGTAAACTTTGCGACACGCTAAGTTGAATTCAAATTCTATTTTAGATTGTTATTTTTTTAGCCATTATTCTTAACTAGTGTACACCCTCTGTTAAAAATGATGGAAAAAGTTATGCTTCGCCAGTGTTCCCACAAATATTTATATAAAATCATGTCAGTAATTTATTTTTTCATATATAAATTGTTTTTATCATTTCTGATGACCTAAAGAAGAAAACACCCATCTTGGCTTTTGATTTAGAATTGAGGATTTCTTTCCAAATTAATTTCAGGGGGTGGGGTTGTTTAACTTATTATTTGCTTTCTTGCTTCCCCTCACCATTTGAAATGGTTTCATCCGGGGACAGATTTTTATTGATTTATATGCAAATAAATACACATTAGTCTTTATTATAGAGTGGAAGATTTTTTTTACTGGTTTGTCACCACTTATCAAAGCACGCAGCTACTCGAGGATAAGGGTTTAAGAGATCGTCAGTTGGACTATAATCGCTTCTTCTCGCCCCTACTAGGGGATCGAAAGCAAATGGGTGGGATGGGCAGAAGATTACTTAAGAGGAATTGGTTATCCAAGGGAACGGCTCAACAAGTATTTGTTCACATTAGACTTGAAGACGACCATGTTGTAGTCAGTTGGAAGCAGCCTCGTGGTACCTTGTTCCACAGATGGGATATTTTAGGAAAGAAACTTTATTCATGGAAGTTTCATTTGGATTTTTCGTAAGGAGAGAGAGAAAGGGAAGTTCTTTGCTGTGGTTGTAGCAATAGAGTAGAGAAAGACTAGCAACCCCTCTTCTGTGAGAAAAAGGCTGCAGGGAAGAGGAGAAGACAGCTCTCATTAGATTTCAAAGTCGGTTTTTTAGTCTGTCAAGGCAGGAAATGGTGCTCTGAGCGGCACCTCCCCCAGATGTGGCAATAATACCCCATCTGAGGATGTATTTGACTCTTATACAAGTAGAAGATTGCGTTAGGAGTGAGATACTTTCTGGAGCAGTAGAATAGTCCAAAAATTTTCCAGTGACCTTAGCAATAGATTTGATGTAAGTCTCCATTTCAGGTCTGGAGTGAAAGTCAATCCTAGAAGCTTATGAAAGAAGGGGTTTTCCTCGAATAGAGAATCATTATTGGATGTGATATAATCAACTTTTATCATATCCACCCACAGATTTCGTTTGTTGTACACATGCTTATTTAAGTTATATTAAATATGTTTGCATATATTAGCTTTTGAAGAAAGGTGATTGACAACCTGGATATGTCAAGTTCGAATCCAGTCGGTTCCATAGTACCCTTCCCACTTATAGATGATGGCAAATTTCACGTCGTCTCTCCTGTAAGTAACTGGTTTCAGAAAGAATCGGAGAAATCAATTCCAGCAACAAAATCAAGTCGATCAAACAACTCATACCATACCGATTCATACAAATTTACTTAAGGGCGGGGGCTTTTGAAGAAACCTATGACTTATCAAACACCCAAGCTTTATCTATCCAATTGTGAAAATATATCTTTTTGATTTTACCTTTATTTTTCTTACAAACATATTTTATATCTTTCTTTTTGTATGTGAATTATTTACTAATCCATCAGAAATGATTGCAGATGATAAAAAGGCAATAAATTGCATAGAGAAGTGAGTAATTACTTAATTACAAAAAAATAAAATGAATGAAATGGTGGGGTTAACCAAATGCTAGAAAATGCCAGTCAGGACATTTGTGGGTGGACACTAATTAAGGAAATAAGTGAATGATCAAAAGAAATAAAGAATAAAAATCCATAATCCTTGTGGGGTCTAAATGAATCAGATCCTCGGAAAGATATTAGCCTTACCGATTTGGCAGGTGTATATGCCAGGAAGTAACGAGGTGTAACGGTCACAGTCGTTCTAGGTTTGAGTTCTGTTGGGGCAATTGCATCACCTTGACTAATACCCTTGAGAAAGGTGTGAATCCATTTATCCTCCCTCCAGCTATGTATTAAATAGTAGGACGACTGCTTCCCTGCAGATTACAACATCGTCGTCTTCAAATCCAATGTCAACAAATTCTTGTTATAGACCGTCCCTATAAGCAAATCGAACCTAGTTCATTCCATTAATCATTTTCAATCCTCTCATAAGTTTCTTCATCCCTCACCTGATAGTCGTATCCATCTCTTTGACCCTTATCTTCGAGTGGCTTTTGGCCTTAATATGTAGTGACTCACTAGTAAAACATTAGAGGTCTGCATTCCAACCTTCTAGGGGGTTGAAATCTACTTACAGGAGACCAATTCAGACCTATTCTTTTTGTGTGAAACTTGCATTAGCCCGTCAGCTTCTGATTTCATGCTTAAAGACTACTCGAACATGACATCAAAACCCGACCCTCAAGATCGTCATGGGCATGGTATTTGTGCCTACATTAGGGATGGCTTTCCATATGGTAGGGACATCTCCAAAGAAGGCCCTAAATTGCCTTATATGTGTTTCCATGTAGCACTTACTCACAGCACTAACTCTTACTATCTTTGAGAGTATCTCTGAGAAAATTGACCATGTCTGTGGCGACTTTACTGTTCACAATGTTAAATGGCTTGCCCACTCAAACAAGACTGATCATGAAAAGAGATTTTGTCACGATTTTTCCCTTGCTTATGATCTAACAGAGATTGTCCACAAACCTACTTGCGTACCCGATGCTGACAGAAATTTTGCAAGTCTTCTTGATCTTTTCCTGACAACGTATTCTGAACAGTAATCATCCACTGGTCTGTCTCCACTGGTATCTTCAGATCACTCAGTTTTCTCAATTTAGATAAAAACAAAGTGGAATAAAACCTCTGATATCCCTTTCCATCACAGAGTGTATCGATACTCAATGGCTGACTGGGAAAGCCTCAAATCTTTCATATCAGAAATTCCTCTACACTCCATTTTTTAAATGAATGTGTCCAGTATCACATCTGATATAACTGATTCGTTAATCGTTGGTACTGAGAGCTTCATACCCTACAAGAAATTTCAACAGAAACCAAACAGCCAGCCTTGGTACACCCCTGAATGATCCGCTGGCATTGCTCACAGAAATAACTATTTCAATTGCTTTCAAAGAAATAGATGCTTTGAAATCAAAGCTGCCTTTAGGACTGTTCGCAACCACTGCAATAGGGTTATAAAAGACGTGAAAGGGTCCTATATCCAATTCCTTAAATTTAGAGTGACTGAGGCTTGGTTCTCAAGAGTTTTGGTAAATAACAAATCGAGTCATGAACAGATGTGTGACCTCTATTCCTACTATCATCAATGGACCAGAGGTTATTACTGCAAAAAGCGTTGCATCGAATTGCACCCTTTACGATCAGGGCTGCCTACCACCTAAACGGCAAACACTTTGAGCGACATTCATATATCTGTCCGGATGTTGCCAAACTTATCAAGAACCTAGATGCTAGCAAGGCAACTGGCCCTGACAACATTCCAATAATAGAGCTTAAGAAGCTGCAACCAGAACTAGCTCCTATTCTGTTAGAGCTGTTCAACTGTTGTTTAAAGGAGAAATGCTTCCCATCACATTGGAAAACTTTGTCAGTATTCAAAAATACTGGAGATTGGTCTTCTGGATCTAAGTACAGACCAATCAGTCTCCTGTGCGTCATAAGTTGTTTGAATCTGTGATAAATCAATATGTTGTCTACCATCTCAGCAAAAATAATCTACTAAGTGACAAGCAATGTGGATTTTGTCCTGCAAGATCAACTGCTGATATGCTGACTGTAATATCACACAGGATCAGCAAATCTATTGACGGAGGCTTTGTCTCTAGAGCAATACCTCTTGACATAGAAAAGACCTTTGATAGGGTTTGGCACAAAGATTTGCTTCACAAGCTAGCTAGCTATGGAATATCTGGAAATATCATTTACACAATCAAATCTTTTCTTTCCGATAGGTATATAAAAATAGTCGCTGATAGGCTGAAGTCTTAAGTACATAGTATCAATGCTCTCCCAAATCACATTTTAAGTTCATTTATTGACATTAATGCAGATGATATAACAATCTATGGCAACACTTTGAAGAGCATTAGTGATCAAGATCTCTCTTTTTCTCTCTCTTCCGACCTGGAGCATGTAATGCAATGGGGAAACAGGTAGTTGGTTACTTTTAATACATTTAAAACCAAGCTTCTCTCCTTTCACCACCAATGCTTAAATCCTTACTTTGCCCCAGTTGAAATAAATGGATCTCTCCTTGAAGAAGACCCCTGCTTTGATAATCTTCTAGTATTGACCTTCACTCCAGACCTCGAATAGAAAACTTACATCAAATATGTTGCTAAGGTCACTGGAAACATTGTTGGATCATTCTACCACTCCATAAAGTATCTCACTCCTAACATAATCCGCTACCTGTATAAGAGTCGAATACATCATAAGATAAAGTACTGTTGCCACATCATGGAGAGGTTCCGCTCAGAGCACTCTTTCTTGCCTTGACAGAGTACAAAACCGATTTCTAAATCTAGTGGGGGATGTCCTTTTCTCTTCCCTGTAACCTCTTTCTCACAGAATAGAGGTTGCTAGTCTTTCTCTACTCTATCGTTATTTTCATGGTCGGTGCTCAACTGAGCTCTAATCTATGTTTCCTCCTTGGAAAACATTTACAACAAAAACTTGTCTAGCTACAACCACTGTAAATAATTTTCTTTTCTCCCTCTGTATACCTAAAACTAAACGGGACTTCCATGAGCAAAGTTTCTTTCCAAGAATTAACCGTCTGTGGAACAATACCACGGGGCTGGTTGTTTTCAAGTCTAATGTTAACAAATTCTTGTTGAGCCGTTTTCTTAAATAATCTAATTCTTCACAGTTTCAACCATTGTTACCAATCTTCACGTTGTTGTTTCACTGTCCGTCTGACAAATTCATTAACCCTTATCCTCGAGTGGCTTATTAGCCTTGATAAGCGGTTACTCGTTAGTACAGAAAAAAAGACTAGACTCTCAAGCCTTGGTTGTGCAACTCGTCTAGGAGAAGGAAAACTATGAAATAATAGCAGTCTTTCTCTGCTTATCTCGGCATTGTTTTGAGTCGTTCTGGATTTGAGAAATGTGTAATTGAGGAATGCGCAACCCTTGCTACATTAGACTTCCCCTGCAGAGACACCCTTACAGGGGGTATCCCTTGTATCTCAAGAATTAAAGGAAGCCTTTAATATGCCAATGTGACTGAATGAAAGTTATATACTAAATATGAATTTCTGATGGTCTAGATCAGCCATTAATATATATATATATATATATATATATATATATATATATATATATATATATATATATATATATATGTCTAAAGAAGCTTTGAGTTATTTTAAACAAAAAGAAAAAAAAAAGGAAAATGCAGTTTAAATTCCCACAGAAACTAACTAAATCCAAAATAGTGCAGACTTAACATTCGTTGGAAAATTCATAAATAAAATATATAATAGTAAGTAAATAAAATAAAAAGGGGGATTAAGTATCTAACAGTGAAACAAAAACAGGAGACCTTAACGTAAGCATCTAATATTAACACGGGGATCATCAGCTGTTTACCATGTAACTGTTTCGGATATATATATCCAGACAAACTTTGTAATGAAATAATCTTGAAAATCTCAAGCGATCTATTGTTTTACAAATGGTCTTGTTAATAGATTATTTCTAGAAGACACAGTACCGATTCTGATGGTTCAAAGAATACAATAGGAGTTAAATATCTTCTTATTCAAAAGAAAATGATAAAATACAAAAAAATAAGAGAGCAAGAAAATAGAAGACAATTATATGAACATCCAGCCAAGCACCTTTTTTACACTTTTATTAAACATCGCATCCCCACATACATCATTCACCAATCAAACAATTTTTCAACTACCCTCCCTCGTTACAACTTTCGTATTTCTTTACATTTGCTGTCTTTCTTTGTTTCCATTTAATTATTTAATTTTGTTTATAGCCTAATTTTTCTCTTTCATTGTTAATAAAGTTAGTTATTATATTAATCTGCCTTTTTTCTGACTGACCATTCATCTCTCAGAATGTCTTGTTTTTTATATAAATAATTGTGCATGATACACGTTTATTAAAAATTACCGGCTATGACAATTTCAGTAGGACAACTAGTCTAGGAGAAAGAAAATTAAAAAATAATAGCAACCTACAAGCATTGTATTAAAAAACAGAATGAATGTCAGGGAACGCCAATGGGGATGCTCAAGTATTTTTTTGTAGGAACAGAGTGCAGTATATAACTAACCGTCACCAAAAGGGGAACGACCGGCCCTTGATATTAGGTCTTCAGAACAGGCAAAGGGTCACTGTTGAAGGAACACTTTCGAAATCAACAGCTGATATGCTCACTGTAATATCACATAGGATCAATGAATCTATCAATGCGAGCTTCGTTTCTAGGGCAATAGCTGTTGACGTATAAAAGGTCTTCGGAAGGGTTTGACACAAAGGTTTGCTTCACAAGGTTACTAGCTATGAAATATCTGGAAATGTCCTCAACAATTCAAATCTGTTATCTCTGATAGGTCTATAAAAATAATGATTTTGTGTTTTGAAAATTGTTTTAAAATTAAAATGTTTATTCAAACTTGACAAAAATTGTTCATCTTAGCTTAAAGTCTCAAAGGAAACTTTCTAGCAACTATTAATTAATTTGTATTGACAACTTGTTAAGAAAGCAAAAAATAAAATGTGCTAATGAATGAGAGTTTAGAGTGTCCCAAGAAAAAGTTGTTTTGGATGTAAGGAGAATTTGAGTAGACATGTTCATTTCGGCTGGTGCTGTATGAGTTTGTGCGTGACTGTGTATAAATGGGATAGGCATTGTAAATGTGTGTATATTAGCTTTCTTCTGTTGTGTGTGTGAGCGGCATGTATGTGCTGTCGCTATGCATACAGTAGTTTGTGAATCTCTCTCATAGTGTTGCTATTTTTAAGGACCGTCTGATGTTCATCAGGTCTGAAAGACAAAAAATGGAAAAAAGCCGGGGAGGGGGGGGGGGTTATATTGCACGTGAGATTTGGAAGTGGATATTCTCATGGCTGTGGTTGGTTGAAAGAAACTTCCTATAGCATATATTTATGAAACTCATACTTGTTTAGTTATGGAAGGCACTAATAATTGTACATGATACAAGTTTATTGAAGCCTATCGGCCTGTGACACTTTCAATAGGACAATTAATTAATTTTTATTGACAACTTGTTAAGACAGCGAAAAATAAAATATGTTTTGTCATCTCTCCTAAATACTAGGCCAGTCTAATAATACCTAAACCAGCAGAGACCATGGTATACATGTATACTCTCAATGTGCTCTCCTAGTATTTTTCACTCAATTCATTTTCAGTTTTTCTTCTCTTCATTCTTTCTTCTGCTGGCTTCTCGACACTTACTGTTTGTTTTTCTTTCTCTTTTACTATATAATGCATTTACAGATGCCTGTGGTAACATCATTTATATTCAACACCTATACTCTTATTGTCA
Source organism: Sepiola atlantica (assembly GCA_963556195.1). NCBI lineage: Eukaryota > Metazoa > Mollusca > Cephalopoda > Sepiida > Sepiolidae > Sepiola > Sepiola atlantica. The sequence goes on along the minus strand of OY744524.1, from coordinate 164,128,946 downwards.
CTTCTGGTTTAATATTAAATTGTTTGGGGAAGATAGAGAAAAATTATAGTTTTATTTAAGCACTTCTGTAATTATAAAAGTCTGATTTTAGTAAATAAAGCTTTAGCAAGTCCACTTCATTAAGAACTACTTGCTACATGGACATTATCTTTGAGATAATCCCACAGATAAAATTTATTGGGGATTATGGTCCAGTGAGTGTGAAGCCCATTCAGGATCACACCTCCTACTTATGAGATGATCACCAAAGTGTCCCCCTATATAATTGAATGGCGATAAAACGAAAACTGTTGGACGTTCATGCCTAAAACTTGGTGGACAAGTCAAGCATAAACTGAGGGGTTTTTTGTACTAAATATGGCTGGATTGTGAATTTTCTTAGGGATTCCATGGATGGCATTTGGGGGGGGGGGGTCATCCTATATTATGACTGCAGACCTATATTCCTATTAATTTTTGTATGTTAGAAGATTATTTTGTAAGTTTATTATTGCATTTGTCTCATCTCGCTAAGTCTCATACAATTGGTCAATGCTGAAAACAAAAACATGGCCAACAAATGTGTATTCATTTATGAGATTTTGAGGTTCTTACATGTTTTATTTTTAGATGTTGGTCTGTCGATCTCTCATACTTCAAATTGAAATAGCATTGTGATAATATCGTTCAGTGGAATATAACTTGGTATGTCCGCACCATGAGGGCGTCTCTACAAGGGCTCTTATCATCCTGAAATGCCACTACTAGCTCCCAGAGTAACGATAATCACATTCCCCTTAACTAAAGGTTTAATCCTGCCATTATGTGTTTTCAGGTCTTTGGCATGATTAGAGAATTAATTAACTGGCTGGGCGAGGAGGGGATGCCGTGCTGAAATTTGAACGCTTGTAATAAAGAAGTGAACAACCATTTTATATAAAAATATATAATTTGAATTTATTAATTTCGGAAAACATTTAACAACTCAAAAGTTGGTGGAGTTGTTTTCGGATATGCCCGTCGCGTATGAAGAAGAAACACAAATTGATAATTCTCCCTCGTGGTGATAAAAACAAGAGAGAGAGTAAAACCATCATCAAAAAAGAGAAAACACGAATACATATCAATAACAAGACAGAAAGAAAGACTACAGTCACTGACTGATTGTATTGTTTTGTATTCACCACCCCCCAGTGACAGATTCATTGGGTTCAACTTTTTTACCTTTAGGCAGTCCTTCAAGCCCGCGATTGCATAAACACCTGTCAAACTCAGCCAGAATTAGTGTTGATTGACGACACACTCGTTTACTGGCTGCTACAGTGACATTTCGATGCAACAACACCATTGTCTTGATTTTACTTGTCTCTCCACGAGGTCAAAGAAAGTCAGGTACAAGGTTTTCATGTGGGGAAATCTAGCCCCAAACAAAGGGATAACTATACTTGTTATAACATTTCCATTGCTAAATGCACAGACTGAATGAACCTATCTTATTTAAGATGTGTTCAAGCGTCTCTATAAGGGACTCTCTGTCTGTTGGTCGGTCTGTCAAACTTAAATTTTATGTGGTGTATGTGATGAGCCAGAACCTTGATCAAGCAGTAGAAATAGTCTTGACTTATCGCTGCCATAAAAGAGCCTGTTTACCGTGTAGAACTTCGATGTGAGAAAAGGAAGTGCATACTGGAACGAGAGTATTCATATGTATCGACTGTGTGTGACCAGCGTGCTTGGCCATCCATGAAAGATGGGCTTAATAGAAGTCGACAGGAAGCGTTTTAGTACTCAAAGGGCTAAGATCATTGAGTGATACATATCAGTATGTAAAACAGTGTTGTTGGGGGAAAAGTCCACTATCCGATTAAGATCCAGTGGCAGATATGTTGTTGCAATGAATACGGTGTTGTCGAGAAAAGTCTACTATGAGATAAAGATCCAGTGGCAAAACACGTTGTTGCAGAGAAAAGTATACCACATAAGAAAGTTCCAGTGGTGAGCACCTTGTTTCTATCAAAAGAGACTGTCTTTCCCGCTTTTTTTTTTGCTTTTTTCTATTTTTAAAAATTTATTCTTTGATTTAAAGTTCGAAATAGAATTTCCATCACCAAATGCATATGTTAAATGGACATATCTTGGGAATATCTATTTTTGTTTTCTATTCAGAGTCCCTTTGTGAAAAGGAGGAGGAGGAGGAGGAGGAGAGACGTTGTTTGTTATTCAAAAACAGATTAGTAACTCAGCTTGCATTCATTGGTTAATCTTCTCAAGGTCTTTGAGTTTCTTGCCGATTTCTGTCTGCTATTTTGTTCTTCTAATACACTGCTAATCTCTTCCTGGGAGTTTTCTGTTTGGAACCATGGAGATCACGAACACAAAAAATCTCTTCTACACAGCGTTTAAAATATATATATATCTGGGCAGCATTTTTTCTTGAAGATATATTTCATTAAATATTACAAATCACTTATGTCTGCATATTTTTTCTTAGATCCTTTCTAAATTCCTGATTAATTTTAGAATTTTGGGCTGGAACTGGCAGATGTATTTGCCGTCCTCGTTGTGTACCTTGGTACTTTTGGTTTCTTCCATAGCCGTCTTGATACACCCCTCCAAAGATGGCTTTAGAACAAACCGAAAGTACAAGGGTATACAACGAGTACGGCAAATACATTTGCCAGTTCCAGCCCAAAACTCGAAAATTAATCATGAATCTAGAAAGGATCAAAGAAAAGATCTGCAGACACAAGTTATCTGTAATATTTAATGAAATACTCTTGCATTGCAACAATTTTAACAAGAACGTGTATGCTTAAGATACATCTATTCAAACCATCGCGTTTGATGTAAAAAATCTATTATAATACTCAAGCTGAGTTAATCAACGTTTGTTTCCGTAAGGCTTTCTTTTCTATATTTTTTAATCACACAAAAATACATACTAAAATATTCCTCAGTTTTGCGATCAAGTTATGTTCCAAAAAAACTTCCATTTCAATTGTTCTAATGAGCCGTGATTTGCAATTAACTCACCAATTTACCCATCTCTTATTAAGTTTCTATCTATTACTCTCACTCTCTCTCACGATATGTTTTTTGACACTCTCCGTTAGTATTTTATACAGTATCTATCACTCTCTTTTCCATCACTCTCTCTATATATTTCTATTAACACTTGAAAAGTAATAAAGAAAAGAAACAATAAATAAATTGGAATAGTCTATTATGAACAAAAAGGAAATATCATCATCATCATCATCGGCTTAACATCTGTTTTACATACTGAAATGCGTTAGATGCTAGAAGTAATAATATTATTTAATCTGTAGCCGTAGAGAGGGAGAGAGAGAGAGAGAGAGAGAGAGAGAGAGAGAGAGAGATATGGGGTATATATAATGAACAGAAAGAGAGTACTTTAGAATTTAGTCTTTTTATTATTTAAATTTAACTGGCATTGCAAATTCACTTTTTCCTGATTCAAACAATCGAACCCAAGCTCAATAGGTGACCCAACGGATCACATGCTTTGAAAATGCTAGTTTAAAATTAAACATACTACACTGACAGAAAAGACTCTTCTGGTAGGTATCACAAACCAACCTCGTTTAGAGTGCAAAAACCAAAAATGGGTAAATATAGTGAAATTTCCTTCAATTTAAACTTGCGATATCTCGTTTATTTCAGGGGGGGGGGGGATTTGATAACATTTAGATGCAAACAAAATTTAATTTCTCTTTATGAATGTACAATTCTTTATTTTGTGTCATTACTAGTTTGTTTTTAGACTAGTTCAAGTTTGGTTAAAATTTAATGTTGTGTTTTTCAAATTTGGTATGCACTATATTGTGTATCTCTATGCATATAAAGATAGTTCAATTATAAAGAAAAAAAGGCCACTCGTACATATGGTCGATTTAATAAAGTCTTTCACAAAATAAATCCAAGTTGAAAACTTTAGTAAATTAAATTTTAGCCCTATTATCCCATTGTGTTTTCGTCTGTACTTACATGGTCCAAATCTGAGTTTTTTTTATCGAATTACTATTAAAAGAAAAATCTAGCTTGATCACTAATGTGCTAGTTATAATATTAAGAAGATTCAATGTGCTAGCTGTTGAAATAAATCTTATATGAACAGTCAAATTTGTGCTTTTATGTCATTTTTTCGAGGTGTAATGGGATTTTGCCCAATTTATAGTCTAGTTTGATCTAATAATTATTGCTTCCATTATGATTAAATTTCATTTATCACAATATGATATTACATTTGTTTCACATATCTAAAGTCTGCATTTTTAGTCATACATTGTGAAAATTGGCTTCTGAGTCAATAAATAGCACACAAGATAGTAAATTTTCTTATTTCTAACAAACATTTGGTACCATTGATTATGTTTTGCAAAGATCTTATGGCCACATTTAAAGTTTTTAGATAAAATGAAAAAAGCATTTAAAGTTTTTAGATAAAATGAAAAAAGCATTTAAAGTTTTTAGATAAAATGATAAAAACATTTTCGTTTGAGATACTGACTTATAGTAATGCTTGAACGCATCTAAAAAACAAACAAAAACACAATGAAAATGCTATTGTAAACTTAAGCAGGATAGGTGTACTGACTGACAAGATCTCATAGAGATGGGTGAACACGCTTAGAAATTAAACGAGATGAAGCAATCATCTAAGCTGGTCTAGAAATCTATTATTATATTAAAGCTGTTAATCAACGTTGGTTTCTCTAAAGCTTTGTTTCCTATACATCTTAATCACACAATTTACATGGTAAATTATTCCTCGATTTTGGAATTGAGTTATGTTTGCAAAACCATAGAAAAGGATAAACAAGAGGTTTATTGAGTCGCATGCTGCTGTTACTTTACAATAGATTACATCATATTTGGTTAATTACGTCAATTGTGATTGTCTCATAATGATAGTCACCCTTGACGGAAATAAAAAGAGTGAGAGATAGAAAGAGAGAGTGAGTCTATTAAGTGTAAAGCTTTTTAGATTACAAGCATGTTTGTCGATATTACACGTCTTGCCTCTTGATCGCTTCGATTAGAGCAATTAAAATGGAATTTTTTTTCAAACATAACTCAATCCCAAAATTTGAGGAATATTTTAGCATGTATTTTGTGTGATTAAAATCTGTAGGAAAAAAGCCTTAGTGAAACAAACGTTGATTTACTCAGCTTTAGTATGATAACAGATGTAAAAAATAAATATAAAACGGAAGCAACAATCTAAAAGATCAGAACTTTTTGGGGTATCAGAATCAGTATCGGAATCGGAAAAGTCTGAACCTAGTTTCCGATTCCAAAAACGATTCTTAAAGAAAATGTTTTTTTGTTTAAAACTTAATTTTCTATTGCTGGTACTAATGATAAAAAAATATTTATTGTTTTTAAACTACCAGTACAATGGATATTTGAAGAGGTTATTGAAACATTTAACAAGATACACAATAGCATATGACAAAGCAGTAGACTTAATTGGTTTTGTATTTATGGGAGTCTACAGATCATAGTAACGGATTTGGACATTTATAACGACAGCTAACAGAATGAAAAAAGGGTGAAAAAAAACAAAAACAAATAGGAAACAAATAAATGGTACCAAAGGCAAAATAAGTTAATCTTCTACCTACCTGGATAAGTTTATTTGTGTTTTAACTTATTTTAAAACGTTTTTTAGTTCGGTTTAAAACTTGTCTCGATGTCACGTGATGAAATATGGCGATTTTGTTTTCAATTTTAACATGGCGTCGAGACACGAGTTTATTAAAAAATTCAAATAACATTTTGTCAATTTACGAAGAACTACTGCAAATCGGCTTCGTTTTAAAAGAGAAATAAATATTTAGTTGCCTTACTATTATCAATCAATTACCGGGAAAACATTTGAGAAATAAATAGTTAGAAATATCTACTCGTGGAATGTACGCCCCTCTCCACTACTTGTGTATTTTTATTTTTGCGAAAATATATGCACACATTACACAAGGTTTTACAGTAGTCTGAAAATTAGAAAAAACAACAACTCGATAACTAAATATTTAGAAATTTGAGAAGAATCGGAATCTGGAAAAAATATTGGAATCGTCCCATCACTAGTTCATATAAACAGTTGAGTGAATGCTGCAATTAATTTTGTAATTCTTCATAGTGATTATTTAATTATTTAATTACATAGTAATGCGCAACTGAAAAATGTGGTTAGGAAAATGAAGTCTTTGGAAAGATTCCTTTTAAAACTTGCTGGTAAAACTATGTATCAAGTGAAAAAAGAGAATTCCAACAGTTTTGAAAACACTCCAATCAAACCAGAGTTGCGAAAGTGGAAGGTATAAGATTCAATTTTTACTCTGACTCCTATGATTATAAAATTACGACTCTAACTCCAACTCCGACTCCTAGAATTCTAAAATATCTGATTCTGACTCTTTTTTTTAAGTCTTCCAATATTCAGACTGTCTGTTGATTCTTTCGACTGAAAATGTTCTAACACCTTCTGGTGATTTGTTTTAATCATTTTAACGTCTGTTTGTATACAATTTGCTTTGTCTTTCCACCGACTTTATTTTCCTTTCTCACAGTTTCCAGGCTTATTAGCAACAGAATTACGCCCATAAAATGGTCTAAATACGAGGAATAAACTTTTGCTACTTTTTACATTAAAACTAGCTGTATCTACCTGGTGTTATCACGAGAATTAAGCAAAGACGGTCAACAATAAAACAAAATAAAAAATCTAACTCCGACTCCTAGCATTCTTACGAGTTCGACTCCCCCCCCCTCCAAAAAAACTGACTCCGACTCCACAAGCCTGCTTAAACCCACACAATTTGGCAGACAAAGATTTTTTTTTCTGCTAAGATCTTTGCCTACTTCAGCAACAATAGCATATTTAATTGTCTGCACAAATAAACACTTTTGCGAATCTTTTGTTTGTGCTGGGGAAAAATAATACACTTAGAGAACAATAATGCATCGTTCAAGTATTTTCTTTATTTCACAAGAAATAATTTTGTTTTTGTTTCTTAATTAATAAATATAAAAAGTATGATTTAAAAAAAAAAATTTTTAAACAGTTTCCCCATCCCGAAGAAAGAAAGAAAACACTCTTTAAAATTATTTTAAATAATTCCTTTTGGTTATTAGGTTTTATTTTTATTTTTATTACCTTTTTTTCTTTCTCCACAGAATTCGAAGACAATCAATCCACAAAAATTAGTTTTGTCCGATTATCTGAGAGATTTTATTAAAATAAAAAAGATTTTTAAAAAAAGGTAATATTGAATCGATGGAAAGTCGTAACTTTCAATGTCTTCTCTTTCAATGAATGAACTGTTGTTTTAATCTTCTATATATATAAAACTCGATGTCTGTATGTGTGTGTGTGGTGTTTATGTATTCCCTATAGAAAGAAAGGTTAGAAAATCTACAGAAAATCTAAAAGTGTATTCTTATGTGAAATTTATTGAGGAAGATAATGGGGGTGTTCCTGAAACTAAGTGCACCCCTAAGGGGGATATGAAGACATAACCCTCTCAAAACTGCAAATATATCTTATTTTTTATGAAATTTAAATCATGTGTATAAAACTTTTTGGGGAAGGAAATATAAGTGGTATCAAATCTCTACGTTACCCTCTGTGCCGAATATCTACGTGCTCCCACATCTAAGTGACTTATGGGGACAGAACTCACTTAAAAGTTCAAATAAGTATATCCGATTTGAATGTAATTTAAGTCAGATTTATAAGAAACTAATTCAGAGAGTTTTCCAACATTTCGCCTTCTTCCGACTACATTAGGGGAGAGGGGGGGGCCAGTAAAAACAAAGAAAGTAATATAGTATCTGTTCCGATGGATACTACACCCTATAGACCGGTATCGTCTTAGCCTTCGGGTCTTGATTCCGCCGGTCTGTGGGATTATCCTGTGCAGTTCTAGGAGGTCCACCCTCCCAGGCTTTGGCTCCCTTCTTTGGGGAGGAGTAAGTTTATTGCTTACTGCCTGAGGCGCCCCTACCGGGGAATGCCAACGGGGCTGCCCAGGCATTTTTGTAGGCCAGAGTGCTCACCTTCTCGAGTGCTGGCTTTTCAAATCCCACTTTCACGACCTTGTGTCACATCTTACCTTGTGGGAGGAAGATAAATAAATGGTGTTATTATGAGCATAGTGAAAAAGTACATAGTAGTGATCCTCATTCAATCCCGGGCAACGTCAGTTCTTCCTGCTAGTTTATAATAAACTAGCTCTATCTATTCGGCGTTCCACAGGAGTCTTTTTACTTTCAATTTTTCCCCACTCTCCCTTTTTTTAAACTATGCCGTTTTTTTTTTGTTGTTTGTTTTACCAAATTATTATTTTATTTTTCACTAGGATTTTGAAAGTAAAATTTAATTGTTAATCGAACCAAATTTAACTAATTGTTGTTCAGGTAAAGTTGTTTTAATCTCTATTTATAAAATTATTGAATGTAAATGGCTGCCAAAACTTTCAATCTTTTAATACATGAGAATTTGGGGCAGCACTTTTTATATCCACCACTATCCGACAGGATTTGTCTCACGTGACTCAAATGAACCAATCAATCGCAGTCATTTAAAAATAGAGAATCGTCTTGATTATTAAAAATAAACACCGAATTGTCACCCCCCCCCCCCCCCCCCCCGAATAGAATATTTTTCTTTTCGGTTTATTTTTATTTTGTTACTTTTAGTGGTTTAAGATACTGTGATAATTTGCCTTCCCGACAATATCTGTCAATTGAGTTATCTCCCCTTTGCAGATTGGCTGTTTGCAGTCTATCGAAATAGCTGACGCTGACTAGGCAACGAATAAATGTTACCAAAGGCAAGATAAATTACTCTTCTACCTACCTGTATAAGTTTCTTTGTTTATATATATATATATATATATATATATATATATATATAATTATAAGTGATCTTTTTATTTATTTATTTATTACACTAAAAATGAAGAATCTATCTTTTTTTATCGTTTTAAGGTGTTTAAATACAAGGATCCCTTTTTTAATATTTTTTTTCGTAGCCTTTTCTTTTAGGTAAAATAATTCTCTTTAAAAAAAATTATTTTTTTAAATTACCGATGTTTACAAATTCTTTTTTCATTATTTATTTTGATTTTGTATTGTTAAGCATTTTGTAAACAAAACGGATGGAATAATAATTCGTTTTGTAAGATATTTTTTGATGATTACAAAACAACAATATAAAATACCGTCTGGCGGTAAGTAGTTGTAAGTGGCAGCGATAAAAAGTGCTGCCGCAAATAATTGATTAATTGTTTGTCGCTTAAATATTTTACAAAACGAATTATTCCATCCGTTTTGTTTACAAAATGCTTAACTATACAAAATTAAAATAAATAATGAAACAAGAATGTGTAAACATCGGTAATTAAAAACATATACTTTTTAAAGGGAATTATTTTACGTAAAAGAAAAGACTACGAAAAAAAGGGATCCTTAAATTTAAACTAAAATTATAATGATAACAAAAAGAAATGACAGATTCTACATTTTTAGTGTAATAAATAAATAAAAAGATCATTTATAAAAAAAATAATAAAATAAACAAATTAACTTATGCAGGTAGGTAGAAGAGTAATTTATCTTGCCTTTGGTAACATTTATTTGTTGCCTATTTGTTCTTTTAAATATAATTTTCTTTAATTTCAATTATTTAAATCGAGAGTAGACTTAGTAATGTGGCGCAAATCCATAAACGTTAATTCTATTTCGAAAAGTAACAAAATAAAATAAACCGAAAAGAAAAATATTCTATTCGGGGACGATAAAATGACAATTCGGTGCTAATTTTTTAGATTAAAAACGATTCTCTATTTTTAAATGACTGCAATTGATTGATTCATTTGAGTCACATAAGACAAATCCTGGCGGATATAAAAAGTGCTGCCGGAGAATTTGCTTAAAATTTTAAAGCCAGAAATGGTCTTATATTCGACAGTTTAAACGCTTTCAAATTCCTTTTAAATTTTGATGGGGCACGAAGTAATTCATTCGCTTTCTTTTTTTTTGTTTTTCAACTATTAACAAAGGAGTAGGTACTTGTACAGCTTTTGAACCGGGCAGAAATCGAACTTTTTTTTTTTTGTTTTAACCCTAACCTAACCCTAACCTAGTCGGTGTTTACCCTGTTCAAAAGCTGCACCAGTACCAACCAAAGATTTAAATGACTGACTAGTTCACGAAGAAACAAAATGCATTCTGGTAGATTTAATTTAGTAATTAAATTTATCGTATTAATACGATTTTTATTTGACATTATTGCTTTTTTTATTTCAATAAATAATCGATTATTAGTAGATAAAAAGATATTAATTCAATGTGTAAGTCACATAGTGGCGATAAAACACACACACAAACACATACATAACAGAAGTGATCACACAATTTTATTAATGCAGAGATTATAATTCGCTCGCACTGAAAATAATGCACTCGGGCATACTTGTACATGTAGAAGTAACCAATTTAGACAAAATACAGGTGATATTGATTTGTCTTCTGCACTCGATAATCATGCTGATGATGATCTAGACAGCTTCTATCGTAACTGATATGATAGTTCTACTATTATGAACGCACAGGTAGTACTAATATTGTTCATAATATTGGTAATGTTGACGATAAATCATATATAGAGAGAGGGGGGGTAGGAGGTTACATGAGCGTATACGCCCACCGAGCTGGCGTTCCTTTCCTCTCTTCTCTTTTTGTTGCCGTGTGCCACTTACATAAACAGACGCACTCTTTTATTGCACTCTCTGCTAAGAGAGAGAGAGAGAGAGAGAGAGAGAGAGAGAGAGAGAGAGAGAGTTGTGTTTCCTGTTCTGTTTTTTTTTTTTAATATTAGCTTCAGTTATCGTCATGGCGATATATTCTGCGAGTGGGAATTTCGATGCGGGGCGGGAAATCACATCTATCATCATGATGCCTGACATCATTAAAGCGTGCAATCATCGTCTCTGGTGCCATCTATTAACTTGTTTAACTTGTGATGGGGGACAAATATGGTAGGTGTATGTGGGTGTGTGTGTACATATTGGTTGTTGGGGTTAGAGAGGAGACCGCCGTAGAATTCCGATGGCAACAGTAACTTTAAATAGATTTTAACGTCTCCATTGAACGCTGAAAATGGTGGCATATTAACAACATGACTCAACAGTTTATTGGGCATCTCCCATTTTAATCGATAATCTAATTTCACCTTTTAATAATAAAATTTAAAAAAAATTATTTATATATAAATATTTATTTATATTAAAGACCTCCCCCTCTTTCAGTCGCAGGAGACAATGGATAATTTCTTTCAAAGTGCGTCTATAGTGAAGTAAGGGTTGCGCCATCACAACCGCACATCTCCTCGGCATTGCTTAGGTCCAATAACAAAAAAATAAAAGTCCGGGACGACCGGAAACAATGCGAGATAAGCAGAGAAAGACTGGTGTTATTTTGAACTTTCCTTTTTATTCTTAAGATTCTCATGGATGGCTCTGCTTTCGAAGAGAAATCGACTCTGAAACTTCTTGGTCTTTCTCTCTCATCAAATCTTTCTTGGAGTTCATACATTAGATCCATTGTTCTTTCTGCTTCTCGTGAGGTCGGTTCTTTCTTTCGCTCCAAACACTTTCTCACACCTGAAGCTATTCTCTATCTGTACAAATCTACACACATCAGACCTTGTATGGAGTACTGTTGTCATAATTTGGCTGGTGAATCTCTGTCCCATTTGAGGGTTCTTGATAAGGTGCAGAAACGTATCTGTAATTTGATTGGCCCCACCCTTTCTTCTTCTCTGCACCCTCTCTCTCACAGACGTGATGTTGCTAGTCTCAGTCTTTTCTATAAATACTATTATGGCATACGTTTTCAGAATTTAGTGATCTATTCTCTGCTTCCTTTGTTTCAACTCGTTTGACTCGTTGGTCTAGTGATCTCCATCAATTCGCTGTTTTGATACCTCATTGTAATACAGCTTCCTATACCAGTAGTTTCTTTCCAAGAACTGCAGGCTTGTGGAACTCTCTTCCTGATGACTGTTTTCCTCCTACCTATAGCTTTAGTCTTTTCAATACTAAGGTCAATAAGCATGTCCTGTCTTTGCGATAATCTTTCGTTCGTGTTAGCTCTTTGTTTGAAGCGATTTTAATTGTTAAAAAACTTTTACTTTTATGCCCATCCTTAAGTATTTTTCAGGTTCTTTTCTCTTAATTAACATATATTTTCCTCGGACTCGTATGCAAGTATAACTATCTAGAAAGTTGTTCGTGTCACATCATGTGTGTAGCAGTTACATGTTGATGAACTATTTTCTTTCTATGTAAGCTAATGTTTCTACGTGGAGTGATTGATGAAAACACTTATGTGGGATGCACTTCCGTTGAAGTACTTATACATTCTTTCCCCCACATCTGAGTTAGTTGGATTCCAGATGCCAACCAAAGCAATGGTTCCTTCCAACTCACAGCAGCATGGAACCTTTTTATGTTAACATTTGACATCAAATCTTTTCTCAACTCTTTTTTTACTTAACGATGGTTTCGTTGTATTCCGTTTCATTCCAGTCCGGCCGAAATAAAGTCTTTTCTTATGTGACTAAAATGTATTCCTTCTGATAATTTCTTCTTTCCAGAAAGATGGTATTTTAACAGTTTACAGAATGGTGTCTGCTAAACTTTATTTCTAGAATTTTACTTCCGGTTGTTTTTTTTTTATAAGACTGCCTTTACCAACCTATTGATTCCGACTACCACCAAATGATGACCCCCCCCCCACGTGATATTAAAACATGCTATAAAAAAAACACATTTGCTGATGTTATATAATATTTAGAGATTTAATGGATTTTGTCAGCATTAGTAAAACAAATTTGATAGAGTGCTTTTATTTTGCTTTCAATCCTTTTGTTCTCTTCTGTTTTTGTTATTATTATTTTTTTTTGCAAAGCATTCTATTTCGAGTGCTAATGAGTTAAACGAAACAAAGCTATTTAATTCAAGCAGGATCATTTGTTGTGACTTTTCAAACTGAAAGAAACTTCATTGTAATCACAATATTTGTTTGAAACCTTCTTTTTTACTCTTGCATTGTCTTAAATTGTTAACACTGGTTTAGTTCCAATCGTTTTCAGGTTTTTCTTTTTCTCTTTTATGATTTAAAAAAAAATTTATTTAAAGCTTAATTTAAGCCTGGAAAAGATGCAATAGACAGAAATAAGGTTAGGAGGTTGTTTTTTTTATCAAACTTCTAAATTAAAAAAAGAAAGAAGAGCTGCTATTTCCTTTGAAAGTCAGCATTTTTGGGGAGGTGGCAGTGGCGAAGTGGATACTGACATAAACTGACAACATTGGCATGCCAAGTTCAAATCTTGTTCGCTCCATAGTATCATTTTAACTAGGGATGTTGGTAACTTTCAAGTGGGTTCTCCTGTAAGTACCTGATTCTAGACAGAATCGGGGAAACCAATGCCAGCAAAAGAATCGAGCCAATCAAAAAGGTATACAATATCGATTCATTTAGCTTTATTTTTACCTGTACTTGAATACTGATGACTTGTCAACTGAATCGGTGCAAGAGCGATTGGTACCCTTAGATTTTAAGTTTACCAGTTTTTATATTGACACACCTGTGTTTATAACAGCCGAAGATATGTCCTTGGTATCATCCTGGCAAAGGGTTACTGCCTCACTAGCGAGTAGATATTTCTTTTATCAGAATGATGTATAGTTTGGTTTGGTCCTAGGTGGTGCACCCTCCAAGGCATTATCTCCATCTACATTTTGTTAATATACGAATGAGTTACCACTTATCACGGTCCAAAGACCACTCGAGGATAAAGTTTAATGAGTTTGTCAGTTGGACGATGAAACAACACCTTGAGAGGATTGGAGACAATAGGTGAAATGGGCAGAAATTGATTATTTAAAAAACTGTCTCGACAAGAGTTTAACATTGGACTTGAAAACAACCATGTTGTAGTCAGTTGGGAATCAGTCCCGTGGTATTGTGTTCCACAGACATGAAGTTCTTGGGAATAAACTTTGTTCATGGAAGTGCCGTTTAGTTTTAGGTACACAGAAGAAGAAATAAAAATTATTTACAGTGGTTGTAGCTAGACGAGTTTTTTCGAGAGGGGATGTAGTTTATTGCCGATCGCCTGAAACGCCCTTACTGGGGAATGCCCCCTCTTCCCACATCTTTCGGCTCTATTACTTTTTTTATGGAAGTCGCTCCAGACAAGGTATGAAACCATTTGATGTGAGGAGCGAAAAAGAACGAAAGATGATTAAGTTGCATAATAGCAATTCAGCAGTGCTGACGAGAAAAGCACTATGACCTTGCCTGTTTACCTAGGATACTTAACTACCTTTGTTGCATAGTCTTTAATTTCTCGTACCTTTTCTTCTTCGTCGCGGAGGGGAGTCATCTCGATGTCGTCTAGTGGTTGGATTCTTCGTTTCTGTACTGCCGTGAACATCGCTGTCCACTGTATCTGCAACAAAACCTTCATACCACGATTCACGAGACAAACAACCTTTTAAATGTTGATTCTGTTTATTTCAGGCGTCAGTTACTTGGAGATGTTTCACCAACGTTAAGGGAGAGACCAAATTACTACTCTATCATAGTTAATTCCTAGCTTAAGTCCTTAGCCATTCGAGGAGGGGGGGGGAGAAGGAATCTCATGCCTGTATTCTTTTAGGAATTTAATTCCCCTAATCATTTGAAGACTACATAGAGAAATCGTCTGTTCGGCCTGCTTCCACCAACCAGACTGACAAAACTTTGTTTCCCACACAAAAGCCCGTGACGTAACAGAACCTCTATGCACAGGTGCACCTTGACCCTTGACCTGAGGTCTCGTCAATGTGGTGGTCCTGTCAACGTCTGTGAGCTCTGACTGTGAGAACAGCACTATTTTGCACTCGGTTGTACGGGTTCACCCGCACTAAATCATGCAAGCAAAACCAAACGATCTTCGCACATACGTCCACACAAAATGCATCCGGCCTCACAGGGCCATTATTGAACACCTTTATTATCTGTCAAGTATCAGACAAACTAAGCCTGAAAGAGACCCCAACACCAGTGTTCAATCCCCGGGACTCCAAACAGGCTAGCCAGAAGGTAAGCCCTTCAAGAGCCCAATAGGGAAAGAAAGGGTTACAAGGCTGGCTGACAAAAAGTCTTCCCTTTAACTGGTTATTGTTATTATTTAACCTCTATCTACACTCATTCTCTTCGAAACTCCTTTTCTAACACCTTGACCGTCTACCATACTGCTCACCAGTTTTTATCCTGAATTTGTGGCACCCCCAGATGCTGATGCCCTGGGTGGTTTCCTAGTTTGTCTATTGGATAGCATCAAACCTACTAGTTCTTTGTGTGTTGAGCGGTGTGGGAAGTGAAATCACCATCTGTCATTAACAACATTTTAAAAGCTCTTCATAAGCATGAAACGAGCACTCTTAAACTGATGATATTGTTCATATAAACGGTAAGATTTCCTTTTCTCACTTGTGCCGATAACAAACAGCTGACTGTAAAAAAAAATATATATTAAATAACCCAAAAAGAATTGTTATAAAAGAAACAACCAACCAACATAGTCAAATGTATATACAAAGATGTTTCTCCTTAACAATAATAATAATTTAGAAGGAAGGCTTTGTCGCGCAATGGATAAAAGTGTTAAGTATAATCAGTTCTAAGTTATAGTCTTCTGGAGGTTGAAAGTTTAATCTTCAGTACGGGCGATATTAAGAATAAAATTATGAGTTACTTAGGACTTCTATCCGGTCATGGCTGACGGAATGAGAGCAAACTACCCCCATGGATTAAATAAAAGGTTCAATTCAAAATTCCAAACAGATTTCTGAGTTCAGCAATATGCACCTGAAGAAGGTTGGGGGTTACATCGACCAAAATGTTGTGAGAATAACATCCAAGATGAGAACAGAAGTCCGAATAATCCAAATAACACAAAATATAAATTGTGTTGTTATTAAAAGTAAAATTAATTTTTTTTATCAATGATCATATCTTTCTATCTCTCTCTATATATACACTCTTTGGTTTTGTTTGGTGGAAATAAATCCAACAGAGTGCTTAATTATTTAATAAAAAGAGCACAATATTTATTTGTTAATAGGGTTGCAGAAGATCAGGTCAAGTCAACATGATACCACTGATTTCAATCATAGATTGGTCACAGACCAAACCCCAATGTTTCGCTGGGTTTGCTTATAATAATAAACAAGTTGTTTTGGCTATCTTCAGTGATATTTGATTTTGGGGAAGTCACGTGTCCTCCTGAGAGAATTGTTCACTGTTGTTTTTTATTTAATTTGTTTTCTTTTTGGTAAACAAATTATTGGGTTATATTGAGAATATATATATATATATATATATATATATATATATATATATATATATATATATATATATATATAATAAGGAAAGGTAGTTTGCTTGAAACATTGTGTGTAATACGTATATAGAGGAGTATTAGAAGGCTATCACAATGCAAGAAATGGAAATATGTCGGTGTTGAGAAGTAAGACAAAACAAATGATTTTAGTTATATATTTTTCAAAAACTTTTTGAAAAATGAAAAATATGAAAAAAAATTATGAAAAAAAAAAATTATTAAAAAAGATTTTGAAAAATATATAACTAAAATCACTTGTTTTGTCTTACTTCTCAACACCGACATATTTCCATTTCTTGCATTGTGATAGCCTTCTAATACTCCTCTCTCTTTCTCTCTCTCTCTCTCTCTATCTCTCTCTCTCTATATATATATATATATATATATATATGAGAGAGAGAGAGAGAAAGATTTTTACGATTCAAAACATTTTTCAAATCAAGTTCCAAATAAAGAGCATACACAAAGGTATTATTTTTTTTTTATTTTTTAACTTTAAATTAACTCCAAACAAGGCACATTGCCACTGAGATGTAAATTTGGAGTTATATCTATAGGAGCATCTTAAGTGGGAAGTTGTGCAGAAAAATGTTTGTTCACATTACATTTAAACTTCTGGAAACAGAAGGCAAGGAGGGAATTCCAAAGGCTAGCAGTTTGAGAAAAGAAGCTATTAGAGTAGAAAGCCCTTCAGCATCTGGGGACCTCAACAGTCAAGGGGTGAGATTTAGCTGATTGTTGTGTTGGTCGGTGGTATTTACATTGAGGGGCACCAAAGCAGCAAGTATACCAGATCACATTTCGTTGAAGTACTTGTAAAACAAGCACATGGATGTAACATTGCGGCGATGGGACAGGGGCTGGAGCTTAGTAGACAGTGTGGGACCTATAAGATTAGAGATTCTTTTTTTAAGTCTGTCTATGAGGGAGAGACTAGTGGCTGGTGCACTAGCACAGATATAACACAAATATTCCATGCATGTGCGGATGGTGGCTTTGTAGGGATATAGGATACTGGCAGGTGTAAGAAGTTTTCTAGCACGGTAGAGGGAACCTACTTTCTTTGCAGCAACCTTGGCAGTATCTTCTATGTATTTGTTCTAATTCATGTTACCTGTGAATGTTAGGCGCCCCGAGAAGCTTAAATGTCGGACTCTTGGTAGGGTGCTATCAGCTATAACAATTGGTGGCTAGAAAAGGTTTCTTATAATTGTTAAAGGAAAGGAGCTTTGTCTTAGTAGCATTAAATGTTACCATCCATTTTTGAAAAGGAGCTTTGTCTTAGTAGCATTAAATGTTACCATCCATTTATGTCCCTCATTCAACTGCAGACTGGAAGTCATTTTTTAAGAAATCAGCAATTGCCGTAGATATGTGCACATTCGTTTTACCCACATGTTGAGAATAGAGAATGGTGTCATCAGCAAATATACCCATCTCTGACACAATTGCATCAGGGAGGTCGTTTATGAAGATCGGGAATAATAACGGTCTAAGGATCAACCCCTGGGGTGCACCAGAATTAATGTTATGTTTTGATGTACGGCCATCGAGGACAACCTGAACTTCTTTTTTAGTTAGGAAGGATGTGATTATATTAAATATTCGTCCAGTAATACTGTACAAATTAATTTTTATAGGGAGGCCGTCATGTCAGACCTTCTCGAAAGTTTTTGATATATCAAGCGCTACTGCCAAAGCTTCACTTGCCTTGTCCAGTGCATGGGATATGCGTTCAGAGATGACTGTTAGGATATCCACATTAGAACAGGCTTGCCTAAATCCATACTAATGGTCAGAAATAAGTTTAACATTAACTAGATGGTGGAATAACACTAGATTGGTTAGTGATTCACAGTTTTAGTGAAGAGCAGGAGTAGACTGATGGGGCGATAATTTTGCGGGTCAGTTCTTTCATCAGAATTTTTGAACACTGGTACCACAGAAGCAATTTTCCAGCTATCAGGGAAACAAGATTCGACAAGGCATTTGTAGTGAAGTTTGAAGATGACAGGAGCCAGCTCAGCAGAGAATTTCTTTATTACTATAGCAGGAATAAGATCAGGCCTACATGCTTTGGAGATGTTAAGTTTTTTTATGATGTCCCAGACATGGAAAGGGGTGATGATCAGCTCATCAAGTGTGTCTTCTGTCCACAATGGAAAATTTGGGAGAGAGATTTGTGGAGTCCAAGGTAGAGTTCAAGGCTAACCGCTGGGCAAGTAGTTCAGCTTCATCAGTTGCCGTGCAAACGATATCATGGTGGTTGGATGATGGGGAAATTGTTGATTGCTCATTATTCACCATACTATTATAATTTTTTCAGAAATCGCGAGTTCCTAATTTCTACGACTCAATGTGTTTTCTGGTCATCTTGGTATACCTAACCTTAGCTGCAACTATTACACTTTTACAATGATTTCTAAGTGCTATAAATTTCTACCTATTTGTAGTTGATTTATGACGGTTGAATCGGTGAAATGCTTGCTGCCTATGAGCAATAGCAGCTGCACAGATCGAAGTGCACCATTGGGGAGAGTGGTGCTTGCTATAGAATTTCCATGTGAGGACATGTGCTTCTATGCCAACTTTGACCCATAGAGTTACCTCATTTGTGCATTGGTCAGCAGGGAGAGAAAAAGTTTCACTCCATGGGGCGTCTCTAATGTGATCTTTGATGGATTCCAAATCGGTCATAATCACTAGGTGATCAGCTTTTCTGAGTAGGCTATGGGCATCCGTCACACAAGCATTGGGCTGAGTAGTTAAGAATAAGTCAAGAAGTGAGGTTTGCTGAGTCTAGCCAGTATGTAAAACAGACGTTAAACTGATGATAATGATGATGATGATGATGATGATGATAATGATCTGTCATGCTTAATTTTGAAATAGCATTTTCATCTTTAAATGCACATGTATGTATTTCACATATATTCATTTTTTTGTTTTGTTATTTTAACCTTTTTATTTATTTTATTCTTTTGTATCTTTACTAGAAGAATACCCGTCCCAGGACAGGTAAAATTAATTCTGCAAACAGAACATTTTTACACCACTTATGAAGATTAAAATCAAGATATTATGCTATTAAACCTAATGTCTAGAATCCTTATTCCAATTTTGATCAAAATCCATTAGATGATTTTTATTTTAGAAAATGTTTAAAGTTTAAGGCTTAAGCCTAAGAGGTCATAAGAAGAAATTGAAATTCAAGGAATCTTACTTAACTGGTGTCTAATGACTATGGATCAAATTTAATGTAAATCTGATATATTTGCATTTTTAAATGGAGGGTTGTATTATACCCTCTAAAACCCCTTTAAAATACTCCAAAGAAACTCAAATTTGGTGAATATTTATTAATTGATGTCTCATATCTATTGTTAAAATTTCACAAAAATCAGAGGTATCTGAATTTTCACAAACACCTTCGACACCCACGTTGCTCCCTTTAAATAAAACTGAATTAAACTAAATATAATTCATATTATCCAAGCTGACACAAAACAGCTGTGTTCCAAAAAGTTACGATGATCGGGTAATTAGTTTAGGACTGAATCCTCCACATAGAAATGAAGAGTTCGAATACAAATGCAATAAATGGCATTTTCCAAATTACGAAACTATCACTACAAAAAATATTGCATTTCGCCACTCGACCACACCCCAAAATTTTACATTTTACATAATACCGGCATAATTTCTTTTTGCTTTCAATTAAAATACTCTTTTAATTAGAGTCTAGATTTAATATATTCGTCCTTTTATTGGTTAATGTCGCAATTTAAACACATTGGATTTATCGTGTTTTGCATTTGAAAACTTCAAATATATAAACATATACGCATACTTAACTTTATATAGAGATTAGTTGTTAATGAGAGTATGCACAAGAGAAACCATTCAGTCTTGACACCCTTGGCTTTTCATATCGGCCTCACTGAACTGAAAATGCATAATGAGAAATAATCAGGTGTGTTGAAATGATTTCCATATTATGATTTTGATTGTATCCTTTGATAAAAAGGACCATAAATAATGAATATGATTTGCATTGCCATAAGGGACCTGTCCATTTAACGTAATGATCGGATATTGTGGATGCATATATGCGTGACCCTAATGTAACTAAAATGCCACACAGTAGCGACAGGTTTTATGAGTGTAATTGTAATAGTGGCATGTCACTGTTAATGCATGGATACATCTGTGTGTGGTGGTGGTGGGGGGGGTGATAGAGCCAGATTTATGAAAAAGGGAACGGATCGAATTGATATTGGTGAAAGAAGGATTGGTTAAAATGATATTCAGAAATCATAAATGTTTTTTTTGGGGGGTGGGGAGGATTTCTCCTTCTTCTTCTTCTGTGTTAATCCCGAGCTACAGCGGGGTCCGCAATGATGGACTTTCGTCTCCACTTGATACGATAACAGGCTTGGTCCGGGTGAAGGCTAGTTTTACAGAGATCTTTGTGCAGGATGTCTGGCCATCTCATCATCGATCTACCCCCTCAGTCATTTTCCAGCGACTTCCAGTGCAAAGGAGAGTGTCGTCATTGGCCCTCAGCACATGTCCAAACCATCTGAGCCGCCATTCCTTCATCTTGCCCCTCAATCGGTGCAGTTGGAGGATTACTTAATCACTTACAACGTCCGTTTTACATGCTGACATGCGTTGGATGGCTTTAAGAAATTGACTTCCAAAGTAACCTATCTGTGGCCAGGTCTTTATTTATCCCTCTTTCCCTCAGCTCTCTTTTAAAACTTCTCTCTCTACTTCTCTCTATCTCCCTCCCCCCTCTCTCATACTCTTTCTCCCCCCACCTTTTCCTCCTTTCCCCATCTCTTTCTATCACCCCTCTATCACCCCCTCTCTCATACTCTTTCTCCACCCTCCTCCACCTCCTTTCCCCCTCTCTTTCTATCACTCCCTTTCTCTCTATCACCCCTCTATCACCCGCCTCTCTCTCTCTCTCTTTATCATCTCTCTCTATTTATCATCTCTCTCTCTCTCTCTCTCTCTCTCTCTCAACTCCTCTCTCTTGCTATCACCCTCTCTCTCTATCACAAGTACCATTTCACACCAAAGGTTGATGGAAAAATTCGCTTTAAATATCGCTCCCCCCCCCCCTAATTTTGTTCTTGTTAACCCTCATAAGAATGAATATTACAAAAAAGAATGTGTCCGTAATCTGTTCGAGGCAATAGTGAAAAAGAATATATCAGCTTTGTTTGTGTGTCTTTTGTAGTTTCTGACTTTAAGATGGACAGACACACGCAGACAACTTCCATTTGTATAATAGACTAGCAGGCATCCCAGGGTTTCCCAGGAATGAATGAGGAACCCTGTGTACTCCTACTCCCAGCTCTGACCCCCATATTACCATTTTTATTCTTATTTTTTAATTTCTATTATTTTCAAGTTATAAAATAAATAAAGGTAGTTGCTATTACACCGAGATGTAGGGGAGGGTACCACTCCTTTCTCTGGATTTCTCTACTTACCCTTGATCCTCACATCATTATGAGTGTTTAGCAAGGAGGCATCAAGTAACATTTTTTTAGTCTTTTGTATGACCCGACCGAGGATCGAACCCTGGTCTCCTGGCCCATTAGCGAACACTCTAACCATTATGCCTAATGGGCCAGTTGACTTTGCTGTTTATCAAATGCAGACCCCATGCTATTATTGTAAAATGTCCTAATGCAAAAGTAATACAACCATTAGATTCCTTTGTAAATTTTTTACTCAAAATAAGTTGTTTGATCTTGATATAGGACTTCCGTTTCTAATTGAATCTCTGGATAGAGAGGCTGTCAAATATGTTGAACATAAATATAATTTTATATTTATTTTTTACACCTGTTATCATACTAAAGCTGAGTAAATCAACGTTTGTTTCCCTAAGGCTTTTTTCCTACAGATTTTAATCACACAAAATACATGCTAAAATATTCCTCAATTTTCGGATTGAGTTATGTTTGGAAAAAGATTCCATTTTTATTTCTCTAATTAGCCGCAAATTTCAATTAAAAATTATTATTGTAAAATGTAGACCCAAAAATGTATTGTGAAATGTAGACACCAAAAACTATTATAATTACAAAAAATAAATTTTAAATTATCATTATAAAATGTAGACACCAAAAAGTCTTTGGTTTTCTTGTAGTTTTCTTGCTTCTCATATTGTTTATCATTTAAAATATGTCTCAAACACAGATTTTCTGAGATCTCTTTCTCCCTGTCGGATTTGCTCATTCCTCATTGAATCTCAATGGAATTGGTTAAGTGTGGGTTTAGAATGCAAACAGCGTCAGTGGGCGGCGATCATTATTTTGCATGAAGGCATGCTGAGACTGATGTGTATCTTATTGAAGAAATGATATGGAAGCCAGTTGAGTGGAGCGAGTAGGTGGTTCATTGGAATGATGGAGGCTTTTTATGGAAGGACAAAAGAGATTTGCAGGGAAGTAAACACTTCAGAAGATATTACGTTTTGTTAATATTTCAGCAGAGTATGACGTAAGGCCAGAGTGGATTAATTTGGTTTTCCCACTTTTAGATTTTCTAATTTGCGTGGAAGTGTAGTGGCTACTGGCACAAACTATGAACTCGCTATGTTCGAGTTCTATGAGGACTATTACATTACTATCACTAATAACCCTGGGAAAGATATTTACCCTTATGCCCTCTCTCCAGCTATGGGTTAAATAGTAGAGTAGACTAGACTCTCAAGCTGTCGCAAGAATGAAAATTCTGAAATAACACCAGTTGTGGTCATTGTGACCGTGAAGGACTGATAATAATTAAGACAATATGGTGGTATATTTACAAGTGTGTATTTACAGAAGTATAGAATAGTATGTTACAGAAAGTCTGCGTCCGATACTGTGGCCATGACTGCCACCAATGACTGCTACAACACTTAGTAATAACTCTATTCATAGTCTCTGGAAAAGTCCACTTACACCCGAAATAGGGTAGATCACCATCACACTATAACAGTGGTGTAGTAATATGGTACATGGGATGCGTTAGTAAGCAGAAAGAAAATTTCCACTTAGTAGTAGTAGTAGTAGTAGTAGTAGTAGTTTAATTTTGAACTTAAAACGACAATTAAGTATGACATGGGGAGTAAGAAAATTATCCTTGTCTAATGATGAAAAAGATGTGACATTTGCCAATTCGGGCAAAGGTCACACATAAAGGGTGGGACGAATGTAGCAAAGATAGTGCCCCTTTTGTGGTAGTTAGAGATCCCCACATTTAAAAGCCTTGTGCCAGGCTTCCTATTACCCTCTGAGAGAGACGAGCAGAGACGACCACTTAAAAAAATGTCCACGTACCAGAGGCTCGATTTATGTTTTGGAATTTCGACTCATGTGAGTCGGTCGCACGCCAAGCTCAGCCAACTTTGAGTTTTTTTTTTGAATTATGCTTCTTCGGCAAAAATAAATAATATTTTTGATATATAAAGTAATGTCTTATTCGCTCATTATAAGCCTTCATTTCTGCAGCGGTCCCAGCATCTCATTGAAAAAGCCTGCAAGCATTATTAAACCTCAAAATAAATAAGAGGAGAGAGACCTCTGCTGAAAGCAACTGAAATCTAACTTCAAATCCTTCCTATGTTACATGATTAAACTCAACAACAAACTCTCTATTTTCTACATGCCTTTGTAGCAAGATTATATGCAGGTATAGAAAAGTAATGTTAAAAGCGGTATTTTTCCACATAAGGTTAGAGTGATCATAAGGTTAGTGTAGTGGAAAATTCTATTAGGAGTTAACAGTTTAGAATTAGGGCTATGTGTCAGGATATTGCCTCACAAGACATGAAATCACTAGAGGCACATAGCAGATAAGCTGATAAAGTCTTCCTCTTTTTGATGAGAGAGACACAGAGAGAAAAAGTGAGCAGTCGTGTTTTGAAACAGCTACTACTAGCACCTCCTATGCAAGATAGGTTTGGGGTATTACGTATGCATACATGTATACTGTAAATAAAGATAAACACCTAAAAGGACTGTTGAACCCCATATAGTTTTATGTTGTTACTATCACTCAACACACATCACGACAGAACAACATCGGAAAAAAATGAGAGAGAACGAACTGCTGCTACATGTTATCAATGTGCTTAATTTAATGCAATTTTGTCCAATACTTTTGAAGGTTGTAAGTGTTCACTTTTGGATCTGTTGTAGTAATTTATTCACTAACATTCAAATCAAATCAAATTTATTTGGCAAAAAAATAGCAAAGTGCAACAAGCCATGTAAAGAGAGTCTGAATGTTTGCTTAAGTCCACTTTAAACCTGGATATGGTAGTCATTGTCACGGCCTTCTCTGGCAGTCTGTTCAACAGAGTAGTAACGCGAACAAAGAATGCTGCCTTTCTTCTATTTAGATGAAAGCGACAGTTGTATATCTTTTGTGGTTGACCGCGGAGACTGCAACTTGGCACTGGAATGAAAAACTCTTCGAATAGTAGATTTAAATTCCCGTTGATAATGTTGTACGCTGGAATCAAGTCCCTTCGCGTCCTCCACTGCTCAAGTGACAACAGATTTAGTCTTTGGAGCCGCTCTTTGTAGGTAAGTGTGGAGAGTCCTGTCACCATTCTGGTTGCCAACCATTGAACATGCTCCGGCTGTACAATATCTTTGTGAAGATAAGGATTTGTTCTTGGATAACATACTCAAAGAATGGGTCATACTAGAATTATGTATAAGGGATGGAAAGTGTCTGCTGTTAGGTGGATAAAAGATCTCCAGATATCTGTCATGGTTAAGCTTCAAATGTAACAAGATCAAAGACGGGTGTGTAAAATTAATGTTAAAAACGGAATTTTTCACATAAGGCTAGAGTAGGTGAAAATTCCATTAGAAGATAACTGACTAAATTAAGGCTACATTTTTTTATTTTACTTTTATTCACCCAAAATAAGGCACATTGCCACTGAGACATAAGGGCTACTGTGATTTAGAGGCCATATCAATAGGGGCATCCTAAGTGGGGAGTTGTGCAGCAAGATCTTTGTTCACATTACATTTAAATTTCTGCATGTTGGTACAGTGAGAAAAACAGGGAGCATAGAGGGAATTCCAAAGGCTAGCAGTCCGAGGACAGATACTATTAGTGTATAATACTTTCCGGCATCTGGGGACCTCTAAAGTGAAGGGGTGGGATTTAGCTGATTGTCGGGTTGGTCGGGCGTATTTACGCCGATATCTCGCTTCCATTCTGCATAAGACTCCTGATTTATTAAAATGGGTGGGCTTTTACTAAACGAAGCCATCTTTCTTTTAATTGTGTTTCAACGTTTGCTGAACAAGATAACTTCTTATCACACAAAGATGACAGCTTCTGCTACCAATGTTGATCTGTGTCACTTCTTCTTTCCAACTGGAAACCCTTGACCATTCGTGCACGTCGCCATCTTGTCTTCCAACAACAACTAAGAGAAGTCACTCTCAATGCTTCACCCTATATAAAAGAAGTGACTCAGAGACAAACTTAAAGGGAGATAACTCAGAGACAACTTAAACAAGTTGCTCTCATTCACCTATGGGAGATGGATTGGGGATATTATGTATGTAGACTGCAGACTTACAAAGAAAAAAAAACCTTAAAGAATTGTTAAACTCAATATGATTTTGTGCTGTTTTTTATTTACAACATCTCCTATTAATCAACATGCATCATGATATAACAATAACAAAAAAGAGAAGGGAGAATAAAGTGGTGACTATGTGATGAGTTGCCTCCCAGTTCATCTGCTGGGATCAAATAAGTGGTCCCCATAGTGCTACAAAAATAGCATATTCTTTGGTCTGTCATGCTTAAGTTTGAAATAGCATTTTCGCTGGTCTGTCATGCTTAGGTTTGAAATAACATTTTCATGGCTAAACGTGCGGATTGAATGGACACATTTTCAGAGTATTTGTTCTTGTCGTCTGATGACCAAGTTTTGAAAGCTGCTTCCCCTGAGATCGGACAGGAAATACAATTGAAAATGCAAATTGTCTTGAGAGACAAAATCAAAAGCAAAAATGATCTTCAAAATAAAATAACTAATTTTCCTAAATGTCTGATCGCGTGTCAAATGCAGGCAGCGAAGACAAACACTTACAAAAAGGCTTAACAATTTAGATCAATCATATATACCAATGGTCTTCAGAGGAAGCTGTGTATCTTTGTCTATATTTTCTACATATATCTGTCATCTCCATACACACAGTCTCTCTCTCTCTCTCTCTCTCTCTCTCTCTCTCTCTCTCTCTCTCTCTCAAACACTTCTACATACATACATACTACTGTATCGTTTTAACTAATACTCTTGTGAAAGGTATAAATCCGTATATATCTTCTCTTCGGCTATGGATTAAATAGTAGGATAGACTAGACGCTCAAGCCTTGGTTATGAAGCGAGTCTAAGAGAAAAAAATTCCAAAATAACGCCAGTCTTTATCTGCTTATCCCGACCTTGTTTCCAATTGTCCTGAACGTCTTGCCACTGGCCCCGATCAATACCTGGTCAGGAAGGTGGGTTGGAGATTTTACAACCCTGGTTTCATTATAGACTCCCTATGCATGCACTCTTACATGGATTAACCATCATCTCTTAAAATTTAAAAGTGGTTATATATATATATATATATATATATATATATGAGAAAGGAAGGATGAGGATAATCCGACGCAATGGGAAATGAAAAAGGAAAAACCAAAAGATGATTTTTATGTATTCATCAACGTTTCGTCTTTATTTGTAAGACTTCCTCAGGATGATAATTTTAAGAAAAATGTAATGCAAGTACATGAAAATATTGGGTTGACATGATGGGTTGATGAGAAGTAGTAGCCACTACAGGGAGCGCAGAACCGAGGTCCGGGCTGAGAGAAGTCAGTAGTAGGGAATACCCAATATTTTCATGTACTTGCATGACATTTTTCTTAAAATTATCATCCTGAGGAAGTCTTACAAATAAAGATGAAACGTTGATGAATACATAAAAAAAACATCTTTTGGTTTTTCTTTTTTCATTTCCCATATATATATATATATATATATATATATATATATATATATATATTCCATGATAAATGCCAGTATACTGAAATTATATGCCCTTAATAGGGTTAAGATGAAAATTCATATACACTAAATGTACAAAAGCAAGGAAATTCCCAAATTTTTACACTTTTATTGTCATTAAGGGTATGCGAGCATAACAGGGCTATGTATTTTACTTGTAGGAATTTTTCTTCAGCGCACCTCACATACTTCATCCACTCATGCATAGATATTTATACTGTAGTGATGTGATAATGAAATGGTTGATATGTAGTCATACCCTTAATGACAATAAAAGTGTAAAAATTTGGGAATTTCCTTGCTTTTGTACATTTAGTGTATATGAATTTTCATCTTAACCCTATTAAGGGCATATGATTTCAGTATACTGGCATTTATCATGGAATGTCACTACTTTTGTAAATGCTATGCCTCAAGACAATGGTAATTTTTAAGTTTTTTTTAATTTTCTGGAAAACTAAGGTATATGGTAAACTGAAATTAAAATACCATCAACTAGACCCTAGAACCTCTATCTCTGCCAAAAATCAGCTGAATCCATCAAATAGTTGATGAGATACAGGGTGGCACACACGTACGTACGTACGTACGTACGTACGGATAACACAAAATCACTCCTGACCTTTCTGGATCTCTGGGTTGCCTTGACTAATGATGCTGAAATTCTACACACTTATAGAACATATCAAATGAAAATTTTCTGCAAAGTTTTAACTAATTTGATTTATTGGTTTTTGAGTTATGACTGATCAAAGAAATGAGATTTCTAGCATAGGTCGTTTTTGAAGTCTATTAAGGGATATCGCGCCTCCCTTGATATATATCGTGCGTATTTAGACAGCATTCTTCCATTTAAGCAAGCGTTGTTAAACATAAGGGAATTTCATGCTTGATTATAACTTTTTTTATTTATTAGAAAAATTGAAAAAATAAAAAAAGTTATAATCAAGCAGAGGAATTCTCTTATGTTTAACAATGTTTGCTTTAATATAATATATATATATATATATACATGAGTATTATAAAATATTTTTATAAATATATTTTCAATGGTATCATGAAAAAGTTCCTAATATGATAAAATTATGCTCAATATTTTCCATTAGGAGGGATTTTGTTTTTGTTTTTAAAAAAAAGACTCTGACTCAAATGATTTATGTAATTTTCAAAAAATAATTGAAGCTAAAGTTTTTATCTTTAAAAAATTTGCTTCACCTTCTGATGAGAAGAATATTTTTCTTTGAAAAGTCTAAATTTAAAGAACACTGATGTGTTTATTCTCTACTTTGTTGCATTTGAAGAAAATATGATAATAAATTTGTTAAGTATCTAACAATATATTTGCTTGATTTCGCTATGATTTAACTATATATATATATATATATATATATATATATATATATAATTAATGACAATATATGTATTAGCATCGGACCGTAAAAAATATATCTCACAGAAATGTTATGTTTTTTGGAAATGTGAAAAAATAAAAATAATAAAATAAAACCATGGTTATTAGAATATAATATGAACTGACTTATATATATATATATATATGTAATTCAGTGAAATAACAAGAGTGATATCAAAACGTCCGCCGATGAATCGGTTATATTTGGTATCTTTAACCCTGCAGGTTGCGTTTCCAGTGTTTCCTTTAAACTGAAGATACTGATGGAAGATCAAACTAATATATAGTGTCCATTGAATAAAATATATATATATATATATATATATATATATATATATATATATAGTTTCAGAAAAATTAACTTTCCGCCAAGAACAAAAAAGATCCTATCCTTACTAAGCTGTTCAATCGTTACTTAAAGGAGAAATGCTTTCCGTCACCTTGGAAGACTTCAGTGGTCTGCCCGGTATTTAAAAATACTGGAGATCGGTCCTCTGCCTCTCAGTACAAACGGATGAGTCTCCTGTGCATCATACCTAAGTTGCTTAAATCTGTAATAAATCAAGTAGTTGTTAACCACCTCAATGAAAATGACAAGCAATATGGATTTCGTTCTGCAAAATTTACGTCTGACGTGCTGACTGTGATATCGCACAGGATCAGTGAATCTATTAATGGGGGCTTTGTTTCTAAGCCGATAACTCTTGGTATATCAAAGGTCTTCGATAGAGTCTGGCATAAATGGTTGCTTCACAAGCTTGTTAGCTATGGAATATCTTGAATGTCCTCTCAACCATCAAATCCTATCTCTCTGATAGGTTTATAAAAATAATTGTTAACAAGCATAAGTCAAAAGGACATAACATCAATGCCGGTGTGCCTCAAGGATTCATGCTTGGTACAACCCTCTTCCTGGGGTATCCATACATGTTATTGAATTGATGCAGCAAGTGGAACGCTGTACATGGCCAAACCACTCGAAACGCAGAGCATGCAAGCATCTAAAATTCCCACCAATACAAAGCTTCTAATATAGCATAGCTGAAGGAATTCTTTCCTCTAGTTTGTTGTCGTACATTCGCCTGATCATGGCACGGTCATTATGTTGAAGTCGTTGCAAGTCAGAAGCGTTTGGGGTCTATGTGTCACTGCCATATAAGATGGCGGAGTGAACATGGCAGTGAGACATGGGCCCTAAACGCTTCTGACTTGTAACGGCTTAGAAGCGTTTGGGCCCATGTCTCACAACTATGTTTGCTCTGCCATCTTGCATGGCAGTGACACATGGACCCCAAACGCTTCAATATAACTTAAATAATATGTTACAAAAAAAAACTAGTCTAATTAGTTAAGATATCAAGAATTAATTCTTTTGTCATTGTAAATTATTCTATCCATTATTTTTATTTTGTTGTTTCTTCTTACAGGTGACATAATGGTTAAATTGCAGAAATCCTCTTGCCGGATTAAGGATGGATTTACGCAAAGGTCTCATCCTAATCCAACATCTTCAAATTTTGGAATCTTGTCATGACACACATTTGATCGAGAGGCACCATGTTGACCATTTCAACAGGTAAATAAACTTCTTTATAATCAAGTACTTGCGTGATAGAACATTACATTTGAAGAAACTGTATATTCGTATCATTCGGATGTTTTTCTCACAAGATGTAACCTCCGACTTTCTTCAGGTAGATCGTCCAGAACTCGGGGAATCCATACGGAATTTCGAACAGAACTCTTTATTTAATCCACGGGGATAGATTGTTTTCATTCCATCAGCCATGACCGGGTAAATGTCTTATTATTAGTATCGCCTGTACTGAAGATTGAACCTTCAACCTCCAGTAGGTAGGAAGGTCAGTTGGCAGAAAAAGGCTAAGGAAAACATGAACGTATAAAGTGCCAAGTGATAATCAGTTCTAAGTGATAATCAGTCTTTATAGCATGTGTTGGACCTTCATCTTTACACGAGCGCCACCATTTTGAATATTTGTCTTCCTGAGAACACACGAGGATCGGAAATAAACGGGAAAAAGACAATGATGAAGAAATTGTGATAATAAAGCGATGTTGAATTTGCATCTATATGCATACCTTTATTTTCTCGTGTTAGGACAAACGTAAAAGGGACATAATCCAATATGGTACATGAAGAGGGTGCACATTAACAGACGTAATTACTAAAAGTAATTCTACATAAATGTCTCTACACACAATCAAAATGCCTGGGCTATGTAAAATAAATACAATATTGTATTGGTGGAGAACTATTCACAATACAATATCTGTACCCAGTAAGAAAATGCTATGCTGAAATGCCTAAAAGGACTGATCGACTATGTGTCAATGATATCAGACAGTAAATGTGTCAGAATTGTGAAAACCATGCTAAAAAGTGGAGCTATTCCGGACATGTCGGCTAACTCAAAGCCCACACCAAAAAAAGACCAAGCCCCAATTTCGAATCTCACACCTCGCATGTGCGAGTCTTTTTTGTTCTTCAAAATTCTTACTTGTTGCAAGTCATAATTCGGGGGTGGTAACTTGAATATACTTCGCCAACAAAGGAATTCCCTAAGATCATATTTGATCGACATGAAGAGAATTTCTGCTGTTCTTGTTTTCTTTATAAAGTTGACCCATTAGTGCCCTAATTATTTTTCTTTAATTTATTAACAAAATCTTTTGTAAATACAATATTATATCTAAGCAAAATTACTTTCAAAGATTTACTTGACTTTATAGGATAGTTAGAGCATTCCTTTATATTATATATATATGGTTATAAGGACTATTTACCAAAAATCTTTTTATTGAATAATAGATTAAACTGATTGTATCCTTCCACCCTAGATTTTCATAGTATACTGAAAACTGAGAAATCAGTGTTGCCAATATACATCAAACAGTAGGTGCAATATTTGAAAGACACTCCGATCGTTATAACTATAGATATCTCTGAAAAATACAGACATTGCTGAAGTAAGGTGAATTATCCATCTGCTCCCAAAATAGGACCATGGGCGCTAATGGGTTAATTCAAATTTACCAAAGACATGCAAAACAAGAATTCTTTTTGTGCATTCTTTTCTAGTTCTAATTTTCTCCTAAATCTACAAACCCGTAAATTCTGATTTAAGCAAAACTTGTTAATCGTAATATTGTGTGTAAACTCTTCTTTTCACACCTAATAAAGTAACACATGCAGAGATTCAAAGGGAATGGCATGATGCAATATTGAAAAACCATTTAGATTGCATTGGAGACACAAACGCCTAAAAAAAAAAGTGGAAAGACAAAAGATTACTGCCAATATACATCAAACAGTAAGGGTAATATTAGAAAAACACTCCAATCTTTATGACTAACTAGAGATATCTCTGAAAAATACAGATGTTGCTGAAATATGGTTAATTATCCTTCTGGTCCTAAAAAAGGGACCATAGGTGCTGATGGGTTAAGAGAATTAATCATAATGTCATAAGAAACTGCAAAGTGGATTTTGAAGAATTATTTTGAAATCAGGATTTGCTTAAACTTGATTGCTTTTAAAGTCGTACCTTGCTCATGTCTGGCTTGCCAATATCAAATCCTTTGAAATACTGCACACACTTGTGTGCCTTTAATTTCTAACTCGAGTGAAGCTGGCAGTTTTGCTAGGCGATTGATTTCACCATTGACTTTTCAACGAGTGCACGGGTAGAATCATCCTTACTGATAGACTCGTTTCAGATCAACCTGTAAACTTAATGAATCGATAGAACAATTGACTCAACAGCAATCGATTTCTCAGTAGGTTGATTTTTATTCACTTGCCAAAAACTCTGTTGAGAAAAGCCAACAAATCTTTACATAGCATTCAAATAAACAACCACAATATTAGTATTATTTGGATTATTCGGACTACTGTTGGATGTTATTGTTATTCTCACAACGTTTTGGTCGAGGTAACCCCCAACCTTCAGGTGCATCTTGTCCAACTCGGGCATCTTCATGTTAATCTTGTGGAATCTGTATGGAATTTTGAACAGAACCCTTTGTTTAATCTGTTGCACAACGGATAAAAGTGCTAGGTAGTAGTCAGATCTAAGTGACAATCTTCTGAAGATTGAAGTTTCAATCTTCAGTATGGGCGATACTAAGAATATAATTACAAATTACTTAAGACGTCTACCGTGTCATGGCTGACGGAATAGGAGTAAGCTTCCACTGTGGATTAAATGAAGGGTTTCGTTTCTGTAGAGATTCCTGAGATCGATAAGACACACTTGAAGAAGGTTGGAAGTTACATCGGCCAAACGTTGTGAGAATAACATCCAAGATGAGAACAGTAGTCCAAATAATACAAATAATACAAATTATCAATCTTCATCTCAAAAATTCTGAAACATAAGAACAATATTAGTGTACACACTTGTGACACAAGTAGTAAAATTAGGTTGATTAGTGGTGCAATTAATTTAATTTTAACATTTCTTTTTTTAAATTGACGAGGTTGAAATCTCGCCAGAATGTTATTACAAAAGCTGACCTAAATAGGGAGATTGTTTTTCGTGTCTTATATAAATAAAAAAAAAGTGGTCTTTAACCCTGTTTTGAAATAACCTTTGTTGCAAAGTGCTGGAAGTCAACATAGTTAAACACATGCAGTTGATGCATTGATAATATCCCTGGCGACGGCCGTCAGACTTCAAAAGATTAAACAACTTCACTCGTTTGCGCGTGCAAGTAGGGGGAATGGGGATGACAGTTCTTTTTCTCTGCATAGAGAAATCAGTTTTTTTTGCAACTTAGCGAGTAGGTTAGTTCACAAGCCGACTAGAATGAGCTCGTCTGATAAAATGAAATAATAAGAATAAAATATATTTCTCCTTAGACAAAAAATATCTTGTTCATTCGGTATCCAGTAATTTTCTTTCAGCTAGCAGACTCATCCCTTTCTCTGACAAAAGCAGAGAAGGAATGCTGATAAGACGCGTACTCAAATGTTCCATACCAGCGGTGTCAATACCAGAGTTTTGTGGACCTTTAAATTCACAACGTGGGTGCAGAACTATTGCAACACTTGTGGCCTCTCAAACTCAAACCCGGACTATGTTTAGTGCAAAGTCACACAGAATACGGCATTGAGTGACTCTTCTGGGCCATGACAATGTTACAAGCTGAAGTAATACAAATATGTTAAGTACAAAGTGAGCTGAGAGACTGAAATTTCCCCAAATTCATTCTTGTTTTAAATTGGTCTTAACATGTTAACCATATTTCTCTAATATCGCTGTGTTATGTCCTTTTATTAATAGAAATTTTTCTGGATTTGTTATTTATCTTTTCTACACCAAACATTTTCTTTTGTAGTAAAATAATGTTATTATGGGAGATCTGATTAAGGCAAAAGTACTTTGCTTTTTTCTTGCATGTGGAATTATCCAGTAATTAAGAAATTTTTTGGGTGGGTATGTTTCTCTGCTTTCATTTAATTGGAATGATTCCTTTAATCTTATTTTATCACAGTTTACACCATTCTCTCTACCATCCCATTGTAGCTGTTGTAAAATTTCAATGCTCTCTTCTATAGCCGTCCTGTCGTGTCTCCATGAATTTGGTTTCTATCAGCGACAATTAGTCGCATGGTTTTCTTAATTATTTTAACAAGCTCTCAGTAAGTTAATTTTCCTAGTTCTTTTGGATATTTTCTTTTTATACTATTGGTTCATCACTTATCAAGACCAAAAGCTACTCGAGGATGAGGGTCAATCGTTAATGAGGCAGGAATCATTGTCAGCCAAAAGATGCAAAACACTATGGGAATACTAACATTGATCAATCGTATGAACTGCATTTGATTACTTATGGGTGGTTTATGTTTTCAATACAGAATAGTAAATGACACCATTTACCATCAGACTAGCATCTTCATCTTTGTTTTTACCATTGCAATGTCCAGGCTGCAGTGCTCTCAGACCTACTTTTTTTACTATTGGGTCACCACTTATCAAGTCCAAGAGTCACTCGAGGATAAGGGTTAATGAGATGCAATGATTAATGAAGAACACTATGGGAGTACTAAAATGAATCAATGCAATTAACTAAGTTTCATTACTTATGGGGACGGTTTATGACAAATATTTGTTGACATTGGATTTGAAGACAACCAAGTTATAATCAGTAGGGAAGCAATCCTATGGTAATGTGTTCCACCGGGGGGGGGGGAAACCTTGCAAAAAAGCTCTGTCTATGAAAATTCTGCCTGATGTCATTGTCGATATCTTCTGTTCAACTTCACAGCCTGCCATAGCGAGAAATGTGTCTGTGATTCTCGTTCTCTCCTCCGGTAGTTTTTTTTCTCTTGTAATTCTTAACCCTTGCCAAAACTGTGAAACATTTAATCTATCTCTTTACATTTTAGGATTCTCCCAGTGTGGTTGAGGATCCAATTGCCGACGCCATTGTTATGGCTAAATCAGTATTTATTTACCTCCTCTCCAGGAGGTTAGGCACAAGGCCAGTTTTATCTTACTCCCACAAGGTAAGATGTGACCCAAGGTCGGGTTGGGAAAGTGGGACTAGAAAAGCCAGCGCCCGAGAAGGTGAGCACTCTGGCCATTAAAAATTGCCTGGCCAGCCCCGTCGGCATTCCCCGGTAGGGGTGCCTCAGGCAGTAAGCAATAAACTTACTCCTCCCCAAAGAGGGGAGGCAAAGCCTGGGAGGGTGGCTCCTAGAACTGCACAGGACCGTCCCATAGACCGGCGGAAATCAAGCCCGAAGGCCAAGACAATACCAGATACTACACTTTGATCTTGGCCAAAAGGAAAACAACTTATTTTAGATGTGTCAAAACATCTCTATATGAGGCTCTGTCTGTCAGTCGGCCTATCACGCTTAAGTTTGGATGATCATTTTCAACCCCAAATGAACAGATTTAACGAATGCATATCAGTAAGAACCTCTGTCAGTCGACAATGCTTTGGTCTGAAATAGCATTTTTATTGGTCTATCATGCGGAAGTATGAAATAGAATCTCCGGTACTTCTGCAGTTTATAGACTGTGCTATTTTTT
The DNA here is from genome assembly GCA_963556195.1 of Sepiola atlantica. Classification (NCBI taxonomy): domain Eukaryota; kingdom Metazoa; phylum Mollusca; class Cephalopoda; order Sepiida; family Sepiolidae; genus Sepiola; species Sepiola atlantica. Next base: position 164,092,905 of record OY744524.1, on the reverse strand, counting down.
TAGATACGATTTTCAAGTTAAATTAATTTTTACGATATCTTTTGTTTATTAAATTGTTAGGTGAAAGTATAGAATAGCTAACAAAAGGCCCCTCCCCATGTTAAGAACGGGTTTCTAAATAATAACGTTATTATTTCAGCGCTGTCCGTAAACTGCAGAAGTACCGAATTTTCATTGGTCTGTTTTGCTTTAGATTGAAATCGTATTTTCGTTTGTCTGTCAAGCTGAAGTCTAAAATAGAATTTTCATTAGTCTGTCTTGCTTTAGATTGAAATAGCATTTTGGGGTTTTTGTCATGCTTAAGTTTGAAATAACATTTTCTTCATTAAACGAACAGATTGAATGTATGTATTTTAAGAACATGTGTCCTTGTTTAAAAATAATAATTACTTTCTCTTTTATTCTATATTTATTTTTAAAAATTTTTTAATGTTTTTCATTCTTCTGTTGTGATTTGTTTTTCATTCTTTTGTTCTGATTTGTTTGTAAGTTATGTAATGTTTGCATGTTCGATAAGCTTGTACTTCATGTTGACCTTCCTTATCACTTGCAATAGGATCAGTTTCTGCAGTTTGAAAGACATGACATTTAAATGCGCAGACATGGTAAATTTAGATTTAAGGCTTCTCTGTAGCAGGGGAAGGGGCGTCCTGTTTCCGGAAACATTTTCATAACATCACCCCCCCTCTCTCTCTCTCTCTCTCTCTCTCTCTCTCTCTCTCTCTCTCTCTCTCTCTATCTTTATCTTTATGTTTATTTTTAATCTTTATATTATTTGCTTCCCCCTTCTCTCTCTCTCTCTCCGTATATTATTATTATTATTATTATTATTATTATTATTATTATTTCATGTATATTATAAGGTGATATGATATATTATGTATAGATTTTCAGTATTTACTTCAACGGTGCTCAATACGTGAGTAGAGCTTGTTTACCAAGCCACAATATTTGCCAGAGAAAACTCGAATAACAAAAAATACTACGTAGGTATTCAGGAGCTAAAAACGACGATTCAAAACATCACTAGCGAACTACTGAGAACTCAAAGAAAGTCAATGCTTGTCATTAATTGAGTGGAAAATAGCACGATGAGTCAGTACATGTAGATATTTAAAGACCCGTGTCGATTATGTTTGAATGAGAAGCTTTAAATTTTAAAGATCCCTAAAACTTACTAAACTGTAGAAGTGAAATAACAATCAATTGTAGGCATATAATAAACTTTACTTTAGGATAACCACATACATAACAAATAAATAAATAAATAAAATAAAATAAATTTTAAAAAATCAACATCTAAATAGCAATGAATAATAAAATTACGGTCAACTGTTAACTCAACACACTCACAAAAGTGATGTGCTGCACTCAAACAAAAGAAAAAGATGTCAAGTAAATATCAGCCGGGCCTTTGTTTGAGAGAAGGTCAGCCATTGACTAATGAAAACATTAACCCATGGGAGAGACATAACAACGAATCTGATAGGTTAGTTAGCTAGACTAAACACCATGTGGATATATAAAAACAAACAGTAACAAAATATCTATGCATTTTGCCTGCCGATTCTCTGCGGAGCTGAATCGTGGACGCATCTGTATAGCTTAATTGCCATAAATATATTTTCATACTTTACTATATATATATACCTTTGTTTTGTTATTTCCCTATTTCTTTCTAACTCTATCATTCACTGGTTCCTCCATATTTCTCATTTCCATCCCTTTCTATCTTTATCTTCATCTCTTTTTCTTTTCCTTTCTCTCCTTTCTTCTCACTTTCCCTCATCTCTCTTTATTTACCTCTTTCCCGTGCCCCCCCCCCCACTTCTCTCCTTCTCGTTATCCTACCTCTGCTTCTAATTTCACTTTTTTGTTCTCTCTCTCTAATTCCCTCTCCCTCTATCATTTACTGTTTTCCCTCTCTCATTCCCCTTTATTCTCTCTCACTCTCATTCCGCTCTTTCTCTCTCATTCCCCTTTTACCTTCTCTCTCATGCCTCCTTTACCCCCCTCTCTCATTCTCCACTGTATTTCATTTCTTTCCTCTTTCTTTTTTCTCTCCCCCCCCCCCAACATAAGTTTTGCAATCAGCTTTACCAACCATCCTATCATTAGCTGCAGAATTGAAGGAGGGGCAAAAGTAAATGCGTGTGTGGTGGTAGTGGGGGGTACATATGCAAAGGTGAGAGGAGAGAGAGAGAGAGAGAGAGAGAGAGAAAGTGAAGCTACAAGTGGTGAAGCAATAAAAATTTCACAATGAATTATTTGTGCTGAGTCATTGTAGTCCCCACACAGAGTGGATCTATTGTGACTCCACCGCCGCTGCTGTTGTTGTTGATTTCTATAGGAACATAGACTTGGATGAGAATAACACAACAGATCACCTGACGGATAGGAACCATTTTACTACCTGAGAATAAACGCCTCATCTTCTCCCAATAATGTTTTGATTTTGATTTTTAAAAATATATATATATATATATATATATATATATATATATACAAGTTTAAATAAGAAAAATCAAAATGTATTTCTTGCCAGGGTTTAGGATAACTTCGAGATTTTTTTTAATTAGTTATAACAAAATAGTCTACAAGTTATACACTTTCTTTTCCTTGTAAATGTGGCTTAAATAAATCCTTTAAAATTCCTAAGAATTAGTATTTTTTCAAAACGTTTTCAATACAGAAACCTGGCTTAAGGACATGGAGAGAAATGATATGAGAATGATACGATGGATGTGTAATGTGAGTCTTAAAGACAGGCTTAGATCTGATCTCAAAGGAAGATAAAATCTTGACAGTATAGAAAGACATGTGCAGAACAGAAGACTTCGTTGGTTTCGTCATGTTGAAAGATTAGGTAAGAGTAGTTGGCTTAGTAGATGTAGAACAGTTAAGGTAGCAGGTTCAGTTCACAGGGAAAGGCCAAGGAAAACATGGGAGGGGGTGATAAGAATGGACTTGAGATAAAGATGGATAAATAAAGATCTGGCCAGGGATAGTTTAGTTTGGAAGTCAATTTCTTAAACCTGTCCAATGCATGCCAGCATGTAAAACGGAGGTTAAACCGATGATGATGATGTCAACACCGTGATGATGTTATCATCATCATTATCACGACAGAATTGTAAATTACATTATTTGCCATCAGACTAGCATCTTCATCTTTGTTGTTATCATTGCAGTGCTCAGGCTGAAATGCTCTCAGGATTTTGTTTTTACTATTGTGCCATCACTTATCAAGGCCAAGAACCACTTGTGGATAAGGGTTAATGAGATGCAATTATTGATGAAGAACACTATGGGAGTACTAAAATAAACAAATGCAATTAACTAAGTTTGATTACTTAAGGGAAGGTTTATGACAAGTATTTGTTGACATTGGATTTGAAGATGACCCTGTTGTAATCTGCAGGGAAACGGCCTCACGATACTGTGTTACACGGATGGGAAGTCCTTGCAAAGAAGCTCTGTCCCTGAAAATTCCACCTGACACTAGGCGCATCGAAGATAAAAGGAAAGTCTTTTTCTGTCGTGGTAGAAGACGAGTTTTTGCTGTGAATGTCTTACAGGGAGGAACCAGAGATTAGAGTTCAGTCGAACACCTTCCATAAAAATAACGATAGAGTAGAGAGAGACTATCAAGATCTCTTTTGTGAGAAGGGAAGGGAAGAGATCATCTCCCTCTGGATTTTGAAGTCGATTTTGTACTCTGTTAAGATAGGTAAGAGTGCTCTGAGCAGTAGATGTGGCAGTCGTACTACAGTATACATTGTTTTGTGGATGAATCCATTTTCATTTAACCATGTGCCTATGCAAAACGAAACTTAGCCAGTGACCAAAAATCCTCCATCGATTCTCGACTCTCCTCTAAGCTTCCATTGTTCCACTGATTAGAGCTATCGAGTGAACATGAATTCATCCCTTTGAAACAATGTATCTCTAGAAAATGTTGGTGAAATTAAAAATATATACTCTTAACTTAAGTAAAACGTCCAGTTAGAACTTCCTAGATAGTTACTGTAGCATGAGCATGAGGGAATTCTTAGATTCTCACAGATCTTTTTCGTTGACAGAAACAGCTGTTCATCTCTCTCTCTTTCTCTCTCTCGCTTTGACACATATTAGTTGGCTCATTAGATAGTGACGTACACATGTTAATCTTTTATTGTTCCTTCCTTTTGAAGCAATTAAAAATGTACAAAAAATGACCCCATTCTTTGCTCTGAGATTTTATTTGCTTCATACAGTAATTCGTAGCAAGTACATCAAGATGAACTGCATCTTCCCCTCCCAACCTCCGTAGGATTGAGGAAGACTCGAAACTAACGTTTAATTATCAAGGCAGGTAATCTCGAGCTTTTCTGCCACGTATTTCCTCCCATGACGTCATATTCTGCCACATAGTCCTAACTCTAAACTTTTAACTTCTAAGTGGATATTCCATTATCTGCTTAATTTTAACTTAACATCGAAAATACCGTTCTTAATATTATTTTCACACACCTTCATCTAAATATTACTACACTGAGAGTTAATCTCTGGATTATTTTTGTGCAAAACTTGTATTGAGTCAGAAGACGAGACGGTCAGCATTGAAAATAACTGTCACAGAAGGTCACTGGCAAAAGAGTATTGATTTACTCCTCTCCAGGAGTTAGGCACAAGGCCAGTTTTTATCTTACTCCCACAAGTAAGATGTGACCCAAGGTCGGGTCGGGAAAGTGGGGTTTAAAAATTGCCTGGGCAGCTCCGTTGGCATTCCCCAGTAGGGGCGCCTCAGGTTCTATCTACTAAAAGTTTACTTTTAGTTTCATATTTTATTTTATTTTATATATATATATATATATATAGTAATCCAGGTAGGGTAAAAATCCACAGGGTAGAAATCCAAAGGGAATCAAACCGGGTTTATAAAAGAGTGCTCAATAAAAAATATAGAGCTGTACTGTGAATGCTTTTATTCAAACATGTACAAGGTCTGCTACACTGGCATGTCGATGTTATCGATCTACAGCTCTCAAGAGCTGAGGTCTCATCAGACAGAAAATTATTTTTTGATCCAACCTGGTTGCTGAATTCCAGGGAGAATGAAGTCAAGCAAAAACGAAGAGGAGAAAGAAATAAAAGTCATGTGACCGATTTTAAAATATGATTGCCGTTAGAAATTACTATTTTCATTTTTTTATTTTTATCTTTTATATATTTTATATATCCAACGCTGAGCTGGGGTAGAAAGGGGGGGCCGAGGAAAAGGAAAAGAGAAGAGAAGGGAAAGGAAGAAAGATACAATTGCTGTTAGAAAAGTTTAATTTACATCTATTTATATTTTTATTTTTTATACATCCTCTACAACCTAACTAATGATATAGATATTGAAGACATTGGCCTATATAGGGATGATGGACTTTTAGTAGTCAGAAACTCTAATGGGCAAAAGTGTGAAAATATTAAAAAGATTATTATTAGGGAGATGAGGAGGATATGCCTTAAAGTTGAAATAACTTCCAACATTAAAATAGTAAACTTCCTAGATGTAACTCTCAACTTAACCAAAGAAACATACGCACCATATAATAAAGAAAACTTTAACCCAATCTATGTACACCCCCTCTCCAACCACCCCAAAACTATCATTAAACACATCCCTAAATCTATCCAACATAGGATAAGCAATAACTCATCAAATGAAACAATCTTTAACAAACATAAAGAATTCTATAATAAAGCACTAAAAAACAGCGGATACAAGAATACACAAATTAAATTTACTAAACCTGCAACGACTAATAATAAAAACAATAAAGCAAGAAACAGGAAAATAATATGGTTTACACCCCCCTTCAATCAAGCAGTTAAAACCAAACTTGGTAAAAAAAATTTAAACCTCATAAACACATATTTCCCCCCAAACAATATCTTACATAAAATATTCAACAAAAATACACTTAAACTAAGTTACAGTTGCAGCGAAAATTTAGAAATGATAATTAAAAAACACAATAACAAAATCCTAAACAGCAACCTAAACCCTGAATTAGATAACAATAAAACAACTAAAGTAAAGTCCTGTAACTGCATAAATAAAAATGAATGCCCCTTGCAACAAAATTGTTTAATAACAAAAACAATTTACCAAGCAACAATCTCAACTAAGGAAACTCCAGATATAAAAAAATACTACATAGGTATGGCAGGTAATACTTTCAAAGAAAGATACACCGGCCATAAATGTTCATTCAACAACCCAAGCTACCAAAACAGAACATCACTCTCAAATTACCACTGGGAACTAACTAATAAAAATAAATCACCAACTGTAATCTGGAACACTATCAGAAAAACTAGCACCTGTAGCTCATTAAACTCACCATGCTATTTATGCCTCGGCGAAAAACTTGAAATAATTAAATTCACTGACAGAGGAAAACTTTTAAACAAAAAACAGGAAACATCGATCAACTGTAGGCATAACAGATCACACCTCCTCAGTAATTTGTACAACCCCCCCCCCTAAATAATACCATTAGAACAAAAAAAAACCAATACCCAACAACCCCGCTAAAATTGACACTTATTAACACCTCCAAATCAAGTAACTTTAACCCTCAACTACAAATACAGTACAACCACCCCCCTTTTGAATAAATACTATAACACGTAAAAATAAAACTTTTAGATATATATATATAGGTGATTTTTGTGGACATGTGAATATGCATATGTATGAAGATATAAAATTTATAACTATTTATGTGTGTATGTGTACGCCTGTGTACGCGTATGTGTGCACATACATGTGTATCTGTGTGTTCGTGTATATGTGTATGGGTTTGGGTGCATGTATGAATGTTTGTGTATACATGTGCATATATGTATTTATATACGTGCACGAGTGCGTATATGCGATCAGCATCCAGCTCACAAAATCCCACAAAAGTAAACCACATATTACCAAAACCAATTTTTAAATATTTAAATAATTATATACTGATCACTTTAATCAAAATTACTGGCCCCCACCATTTCTAATCCCCCCCCTTCATAGACCATAACTTGCGTTAACAACTTTAACTAGAACACCTTACCACTAATATTATAACAGGTGTTAACCCCACCATTAATAATAGGATTACAACAAATAATAAAATTTATTTATCTATACCACTGAAATTAATCGATATATAAATTCCATTAAAAATAAAAGCAATTACCAGTATGTTTTATTAATCCATCACTAACTATTATTTATAATCGAAATACATTTATTTATACTCCAAAATAATTAAAACTAAATATAATAGTATAATCCATCAATATCAATGTCATAAACTTATATACGATCCTTACCAAGAATAATTCCCAATATAGTTTAACTCATTAGTACCTAGAACTAAATCTACTAATATTACTGCCACTAATCCATATATGAATCTTACTAAAAATAAAGACAATTACCATTATGTTTTATTAATTAACTGATAAATACTATTTAAAATACATTTAACTATCCATCAAAATAATAAAAAATTAAATGCCAATTGATCAAAATATAACAACATAATTTATTAACATTAAGGCCATAAATCCATCAATGAGTTAAACTAAAATATCCCCGTAAGCTGGGTGTCATGTAATTGTTATATGTCTGCATTGACAGGAAGCAGACACAACAAATTTGAAACCTCCCCTCCCCCTCTTTCTTTATCTTCTCTTTCGCTCTTGTTTCATCCCCCCCGACCCCCCCCCCTCTTTATCCAGCCCAGCGCTGAATAAAAATAAATATGAATTTAACTTGAATCTTACATTAACCATTTCCGCAACAAATCCTAAATGGCTATAGACATCCACCCCTAACACCCCTCCACCCCTTTCTCTTTCTTTTTCTTCCAACCCTAAGCGTTGGATAAAAATAAAAAATAAAAATATAAATAGATGTAAATTAAACTTTTCTAACAGCAATTGTATCTTTCTTCCTTTCCCTTCTCTTCTCTTTTCCTTTTCCTCGGTCCCCCCCCTTTCTACCCCAGCTCAGCGTTGGATATATAAAATATATAAAAGATAAAAATAAAAAAATGAAAATAGTAATTTCTAACGGCAATCATATTTTAAAATCGGTCACATGACTTTTATTTCTTTCTCCTCTTCGTTTTTGCTTGACTTCATTCTCCCTGGAATTCAGCAACCAGGTTGGATCAAAAAATAATTTTCTGCCTGATGAGACCTCAGCTCTTGAGAGCTGTAGATCGATAACATCGACATGCCAGTGTAGCAGACCTTGTACATGTGTGAATAAAAGCATTCACTATATATATATATATATATATATATATATATATATATATATATATATATCAAAGTAAATTTTGCGTACAACAAAATCGTAGGATAAATTTCAGAGGAAACATTTTTTAATCAATGAAATAGGCGGGTGGAAAAAAAAAAGAAAATTGCTAAAATTTTCCTTAAGGCCTTATCGTCTATATATATATATATATATATATATATATATATATATATATATATATATAATGTAGAGAGAGAGAAAGAGCACCAGTAAAATAACTACTGGTGGTCAATTCTCACCACATACTGTCTTCTAACTCTTGTAACAATTACATTATTACACTATGTGACTTAGTATCCATTGTCTTTATCATAGCTAATTCCCCCTTATATAAATTAGCTGTACCCATGCATATTTGAAAATTGAAAAATCCTTTATTATTTCACTTCTTATTTGGCCTTTTGGCTAAGATCAAAGTGTAGTATCTGCTCCGATGGATACTGCACCCTATAGACAGGTATTGTCTTGGCCTTCGGAGCTTTATTCCGCCGGTCTATGGGTCTGTCCTGTGCAGTTCTGGGAGGTCCACCCTCCCAGGCTTCGCCTCCCCTCTTTGGGGAGGAGTAAGTTTATTGCTTACTGCCTGAGGCGCTCCTACCGGGGAATGTCGACGGGGCTGCTCAGGCAATTTTTAATGGCCAGAGTGCTCACCTTCTCGGGCGCTGGCTTTTCAAGCCCCACTTTCCCAACCCGGCCTTGGGTCACATCTTACCTTGTGGGAGTAAGATTAAACTGCCCTTGTGCCTAACCTCCTGAGGATGTAAATAAAAAGAGAGGAGTGTGTCAATTATTGACAATTTTGCACGTCATATCATCCAGTTGTTTTAATCATTGAACGGCAATAAAACACATTCATCACTGAATCAGGCTGAAGTTTGCTTGACCCAAATATGGGTGGATTGTAGATCAACGATTCCATGGGTGACATTTCTTAAGGGTTACCATATATATATATATGCTAGTATCATCCCATTTTGGTACTTATTAGAAAAAGCTCTCTTTCTAATAGACAATGGATACCCCATATACTGGTTCTTGTGCAATGAGTTATTAGTGAAACAATAGTTGTTCAAATCCGGAACCGATTGCTGTAAAGGAGAACGTGTCAGAAACCCACCTGGTGGCAGGTTTTTATTTTGGGGTCTTCTATTTTCTAAACTAGTTTCTCTATCAAGGCTTGAAAGTCTACACTACTATTTTACCCCTAACTGGGGTTAAGAGAGATGAATTCATACCTTTTTTTTGCAAGAACATTAGTGCAAGTGACTTAATAATCTAGATGTAATTTGGACTCAACATGCCAATCCCACAGTCTGTGAATCTATTACACCCTTTTCCCTTCCGTTTGCTCGTGATTATTAATCTCTTAATTAAGTATCAGGTTTACTTGTCGAAATTATGATAGTGATTTATTTCAGACAATGTAATTTAATACATTCACCTCGACCCTTCCAATACATATATGCATATTCGATTTGCATGTCTTTTACATGTGGGTTGTATGTTCTTATTTGCTTGCCTCCCCACGAAGGCAGAGTAAGACAGGTCGGTTTTTAATGTGAGTAAAATTCAGCTCCTCAAAATGGGGCACTCTGCATTAGAACAAAAATTGTTAATTTCATCAATCTAGATAGACCTCTTGTTCACTGACCTTAGACAGAAAAGATGAAGTGCAGTATCGGAACAGACACTACACTTTGCTCCTAGCCAAAATCAGTCAGTCAATTAGGTCATCATCATCATCATCATCATCATCATCATCATCATCATCATCATCATCATCATCATCATCATCGTCATCATCATCATCATCATCATCATCGTCATCATCATCATCATCCGGTTTGTTGAATTAGGCCACAATTAATCTTCTGATGAGGGTGGGGCCTGATTGTCTAGTCGTATTTCGACTAGACATAGTTTTTAAAGCAGTTTTACGGCTGGATGCCTATCCTTCACCAACTGGAACACTTTTGGCAGTCCAAGCTCTCCACCGTTCCCATCTAGCTAACGATGATGTGGTTTCCACTTGAGCATGCACCAATGTCACATATTACCCGTGAGTTGCAGCATACACTACTGTCACCCAGGTTGTGACAGGCCATCCAGAGATATAATATGAAAGTCGCAGCTGTGCAGTTGCTACCAGTACGGGCGATGGATTTGGTATGCAATGTGAGAGTTCTGTCAGGGCTGTTGCATCACTATCACTAACACCCTTGGGAAAGGTATGAACCCATCTCTTATCGCCGCCTCCCCATCCAGCGATGGGAGAAGTAATAGGGTAGACTAGATTCTCAAGTTTGATTGGACAACTAGTCTAAGAGAAGGAAAACTCTAAAGATAACATCTGCATTCAGGGAGGTATCTGACATCTGTACAAACATTACTTGCCTAGTGGAAAGAGTGGGTCCTGTTTTCCATTGTACATGATCCACTATAATCAGATTCATATATGGGGTCGTCTTATAATCTGACAGTCATATAATGTTTTATCAAGAGTCCATCATAATATAATCAAACTCCACTGTGACCATCTCCCTTCGCAAAAATCCCCCTTTGGAGAGGGATATGTTCAATATCTGTGCCATATAATATCTAAATAAGAAAAATTGAATTGTCTGGTTTTTCCACATAAAAAGAATGAGAACTAATGAGATCTTACGAGACTTGCTAGCTCAACGTTGCGATTGCTAAACTACTCTGTTCACCTTGTATCTTTTGTTTAATAAACCTTATTTTCTTATCCTTAATTCTTGTTGAGTTTCCCTGTTAACCCTCAGTTTACTCAGGATACAACAATCTGATGTTTGAAATACAAATTATGAGGAATGTTACGAAAGCCTAGATTATTTTCATTTTATTTATTTTTCTCCTTCATTCCTATAAATCGATACTTGAATTATTGGGATTACTATTCTGATTTTTGGTTGTTATTTTCACAACGTTTTGGCCGATGTAACCTCCGACCTTCTTCAGATGCATCTTTTTAAACTTGGGAATCTTTATGTCGAACTCAGGATCCTATACGAAATTTCAAACTAAAACCCTTTATTTAATCCATGGTAGTAGAATGTTCTCATTGCATAAGCCATGACCGGGTAGAAGTTTTAATTATTTTTCTGTTATTTTTAGTTATCGCCTGTAGTAAAGATTGAACCTTCAACCTTGTTATAGTGATTTACCCTAGTACGTCACTACATAGACTCTTCCCAACACCATGAATAGTGGTAGTAACAGAGAGATTCGCTATGACCAATACAGAAGAACTCTCTGGCAACCCATTACTTCTGTACTTTCTATAAATACATACTCTTCCTGTTGTCTTATTTCTTTTCGGCCCTTTAAGACCACAGCAAACCTCCAGAAGACCATCAGTTAAAACTGGTTATTAATCAACGCCTTTAACCGTTATACCATAGGTCAATGTGGATAATAACTAAGAATGACATAAAAATAATTAACACTTCTACCCGGTCATGACACAAAAAAAAACCCGGTTTAATGAAACAAAAAACATTTCTACCCAGTCATGGCTGACGAAACGCGAACAATCTATCCCTGTGGATTAAATAAAGGGTTCAGTTCGAAATTCTATACAGATTCCCGAGTTCGGCATAAAGATTTCAAAGTTCGAAAAAATGCTTCTGAAGAAGGTCGAAGGTTATATCGGCTGAAAAATTGGTTAATAGATGGAGTCTGTTCTTCTTCTTCGATTGTCAGATGTAGATCCGCATAGAAATAATTTTGAGAGTTCATACCAATCTTAACTGGAAGGTACCTATCCCTTGAAGAAAACTGCAGGATGTGTAATGTCTGTGTTCGCTTTATATTGTTGTATAGTACTGAGTATTCATCTCTTAGGATCGGAGACAAATTGCGACTGGAGAGAAATAAAAAGCCGATGGTCAGAGGTTACATCGGCCGAAAGAGTGTAAAAATAACAACTAAGATGAGAATAATAGTCCGAATAATTCAAATAACAGAAATCATCAACCCTCATCTCAAAAATCGATACATATTGGCTATATTTCACTTTTGCAGACTTTTATGGAACTTTTTCAGAAATGTGATTCTGATTGCATCATCAAAATTGTTCCATTTAATTCGGTAGAATTTATTGTTTTAGGCATTTCTAACATCAATATCTTTTGCCAATGGCTGATATCTAAGAATGTCATACAATATTTTTAGATATCTTTCCTCCGAATCCTCTTATCAGCTATGTTTAATATTCATCCAGCTTGGAACGTGGGTACTGTCAATCAGGATCAGTTTCCTTGCCGTGTAGCAACCCCACGTGCAAGCACGGCACGGCACCATTAGTAAGTGCTTTGTACTGGCAAAAGTTGACCCTCAGCAGTTGAGCAAATGTTTTCCAAGGAATGCATTAAGACTTCTACTCTTCAATGGGCATGAACTGAGGCGATAGGGATTGCTGGCTTAGCTTGAACAAAATAACAAAAAGAGAAAAACCCTTTCGCTTTGGTTTGGAATGCAGCACAAAGCACAGAATGACCCAAATAGAAGAAGTAGTTAAGTGAGATAATGGATACAAACGGGGATTATGGAATTTAATTCCTATTAGATCTATTGCACTCACTTATGCACATGTGAACCAGGGAAAGGAATTAGCCCACAATTTCATCCCAGCTCTGGGTAAAATAGCAGCTTGTGTTCAATAAATCGCTTACAGTTCCTATTTATCTACTTCCCACGGAGCAGAATATGACACAAGGTCGGAAAGTGGGAGTTTCAGCACTCTAGAGAAAGAGATACTTACAGTTGTTTACAATAAAAGTTCTCTCTTTCTCCCTCTCTCCTTTTCTCACTATTTTTCTTTCTTTCTCTCCTTTTTCTTTCTTTCTCTCTCTTTCTTTCCCTCTCTTTCTTTCTTTTTATCTCTTTAACTTGCTCTCTCTTTCTCTATTTGTCTTTCTCTTTCTCTGTCTGTCTCTCTCTCTCTTTCTCTCTTTCTGTTTATGTCTCTCTCTTTTAATATTTTGTAAGCTCACTCTCCAGTACTCACTGGTCAATGTGTCAACGGTCTTCAAATTCCATCTATACGGTCTTGTCGAATCACTTACTTTCAAGTTTTCCTTGACCGGTCGACCGTCCTGTGACTCAAAACACTCATGCTTCAGCAACGGTTTATTCTACAATAAATATTTTGTTTTCACATTAAATGACACAAAAAGAGTTGATCTGCCATAAACAGACAAAACCAAACAAAAATTTAGAAGTTTGATATGCACTGTCGAACAGCTTTTTTCCCCATTATAATAATGTATAATAATGGTTTTTGCTCCTGTCCTGGTGTGGCACACACCCTGGACGAGTTCAGCCGGCTTCCTCTGAAGGGGAAATTTTTAATGAATATCAAATTCACAAAGTGGTTCCCAGGCTTAGACGAGATCATTTTAATGACGTTAGTTTTTGCAGTTTTTTGGCAGAGAGGTGCCACCGTCCTCCCACATAGAGCGCCTGGTATTCTCAAATGGTCACCCATCTAGTACTGACCAAGTTCAACGTCACTTAACTTTGGTTATGTTGGGTTATTTTGTTTAACAGTATATTAACATCAATGGTAATTTAATGCTGGTTACCTTTTTTCTAAACATTTTTTTACTTTTTAAAGATTCATACCTTTCCCAAGTTTTATTACAAGATGACACACACAAAAATGCCCCCACTCATTGAATCGTTAATAAAATCCACAATCATTTCTGCAATCTAACCATGTTTCATACAAATAAACTTTCGTTTATGTCTCACTTATCCACCAAGTTTCAGTCATGAATGTGGGGACACTTTGGTGACCGTCTCATCAGTAGGAGGTGTGATCCTGAATGGGCTTAACACTCACCGGACCTTAATACTGCAGATTTTTATCTGTGGATTTATTGCAACGGTAATGTTTATTAAAACAATTCCCAGATTATTTCCGAAATGAAGAGGGCTATCATAACCCAAATCAAAGTATTGCCGAAAGAGGAGGGTGTCAGAGTCATTGACAATTTTGGATGTTGTATCTAGGTGTACTTATCATTGAACAGCAATAAAACAAAGACTGTTGGATATTCATGAATGAAACTTGGTGAACAAGTCAGACATAGACTGAAGTTTATTTCTAGCAAATATGGTTGGATTGCAGAAAAAATTGTGATTCTATTTGTGGCATTTGAGTGGGTGGGGGCACACTTTATGGTTAACATATTCGATACCCAAACAATGCTGGGTAAATCTGCTAACATATACTATATATGTATGTAAGAAAATAGAAATAATGAAAATAAAAATTGGATAAATTACAATATTTATTAATTCATCAGATATTCAAGCAAAGAATATAAAAAAAATTTAATCCATTAAATTCATACAAATTCACAAATTCTTTGGATAGTTTTGGTGAGTCATTCACTTTGTTATCAACTGATCTTTTGTTTTGAACTTCATTCTAATTTATCCTCTAATACCTCGGATTTCAGACTATGCCATCTTCATTCTATTGGATTATAACTCAATGCTCACCTTATCTCTGTCCTTCTTTGATTGATTCCCTGGATAATTACGTGGACACATGGTATTTTCTACCCAACTTTCCGTGAAAATGTCTTTGACTTACAATTTTTATATTTTCAAATTATTGCAAACCAGTAATACATTATTTTACTGATTTTTCTCCTCTGATGAAAAGAGCTTATCTTTGAAAATCCATGGATAAAAGAAAAATGTTTTTTTATATTCCTTGCTTGAATATCTGATGAATTAATAAATGTTATAATTTATCCAATTTTTATTTTCATCATTTCTTTTTTCTTATATTAATGCTCTATCTGTTATATCGAGCATTCTCTTATCATGATAGGATCTAATATAAAGATAACATATTTATCTTTGTAGTTTCATTAATATATATATATATATATATATATATATATATATATATATATACATAATAGGGTGGAACTGAAGTCAAATTCTTGGTCTTTTAGATAAACTTCAAGTACGCTATCCAGAGATAGTAGATAAGTTTGGATTTGAAATGGTAATGATTAAGTCAGGGACATACAGTGGACAATAGAATTTGTGAGTTATTTTGTAAGATATGGCAGGTGACCCATGAGTATCAGGGAACGCTTACTCTTTCATGAAATCTGGTTCTACAATGTGGTTTGTGGAAGCACTTTGGGCTTACGTACAGTTAAGTAACAAACCATACTCCATATCTGTCAAGTGGCAATATTCATTAGTGTGTTACATATCTTGAATTGCCAGCTTTAACTTGTGCACTTTTCACATAATTGTTAACTTATATTAGAAAGCATTTATAAAGCTGGGTATAGGGTTGACTTTATAATATAATTTTTTGCTCTTTGTGACTATTGTCATGTGTATTTTTGAGAATGACAAAATATGCCATAAATAAAGAAATAGATGAAAATACAAAAATAACACATTACTTTCAGAGTTAGGGGTTAATAGCTTCTCTTCACACACACACACACACATATATATAAGTTTAAATGAAAAAACAGAAGACCTAAAACTTAACGTTTAGCCCAACTTTTGCATGGGCTTTTTCAAGACAGAAAAGCTAAAAGTGGCAAAATACGAACTCTCATTTTTTGCCACTTAGCTTTTCTAAAAACGAGCTATAATTTTTTGCCACCTTTAGCTTTTCTCTCTTGAAAAAGCCAACGCAACAGTTAACCATTTTAACTTATATCATCGGATTTAGTTTATCCTTTTTTTTACCTTACCCCTTGTTTTTAAGATTTATTTGGATGCTTTAAAAAAGGTATGAACTTCTAATATATATACATATCTACATGCTGGCGTGATTTCGTACCGAAAGTGAAAAAAAAACACCTCATGGGCCAGCTACACCATCTGAGACCGGCAGACCATTAACATCGGATCTACTAACTACACTGAAGAAGCCGATTGTACTCGGCGAAATATATCTGTAATATAAACTAAAAAAAAAAATTAAAGTTTATTAAAAAAAAAGATCGGTTTCGATTTTTCTTCTTTTTTAATAAAACATTATCGCATTTTAACATGCTTTAAAAGGTATTTTGATTTACCTTACCCTTTGTTTTTTAAATTTATTTGGATGCTTTAAAAAAGGTATGAACTTCTAATATTTGTTATATATATATATATATATATATACATATATATATATACATATATATATATATATATATATATATAAAAAGTGGAAAACTAAAAGCGAACTTTTAGGAAAGGTAAAACCTATTGTGAAAAGTATACAGCTCAATATACAGGATAGAACAGATAGATAGGTAGAAGGATGAAACGGAATTAGAAAAGCGAAAGGCAGATCTTTTTTCAATTCAGTTGCTCAATGCAAGGTATATTCTGCAAAAAGGCAATTTATTCAATTAATTTTTTTAATTATTTTTTTCCTTAAGCCAGGCTTTTCAAAGATCAAAATCTTATCATCAGAGGAAATTGCTGCAATAGATAAGTTAGCAAAGGCCAAGATTTAAAATTTGAAAAAGTAAAATAAAGATTGTGGGGAGAAAAACACAAGGCAAAACGCTGCCCGATTGCAAGAAAATCCGGTGTCAAAAAGTCCAGCGGAGAAAGTGATTTGTAGGTAGGAAGGTCGTTAGAAGGCACGAGAAATAAGTTGAGAGGTTTCAAAGTTAATCTCCAGAAACCACATCTTCAGGTACGGCGAAAATAGATAGAATCCAGAGGGTAAAAAGTCCAATAGAGGGTTCGTTCGTTGATGCAACAAGGCTCAGTTTTTCTTGCAATCGAGCATTTGCTTACATTCGGGCAGCGTTTTGCCTTGTGTTTTTCCCCCCCACAATCTTTATTTTACTTTTTCAAATTTTAAATCTTGGCCTTTGCCAACTTATCTATCCCAGCAATTTCCTCTGATGATAAGATTTTGATCTTTGAAAAGCCTGGCTTAAGGAAAAAATTAATTTAAAAAATTAATTGAATAAATTGCCTATTTGCGGAATATACCTTGCATTGAGCAACTGAATTGAAAAAAGATCTGCCTTTCGCTTTTCTATTTCCTTTTCATTTTTCTA
The DNA here is from genome assembly GCA_963556195.1 of Sepiola atlantica. NCBI lineage: Eukaryota > Metazoa > Mollusca > Cephalopoda > Sepiida > Sepiolidae > Sepiola > Sepiola atlantica. Next base: position 164,075,475 of record OY744524.1, on the reverse strand, counting down.
TATATATATATATATATATATATATATATATATATATATATATATATATATCTGAGGATTAATCTATCTGGTGATGAAATACTAGCTATATTAATCCCACTTTTTCTTTATTACTCATCTGAGACAATTTCAACTTATTCACTGCTTATGTCTGTCCTGTAATTATCTTCTTACAAATAAATTATTGGCTCCATTCCACAATCAATGCTAAATATATGAAATAGATTCCGGTGGGGTGATGAGGAAGCCTTATTTTGTTCCTTAACTTTCTGGACGTGTTAAAGAAAATGTTACATAAGAGATGTTGATATTTTTAGAAAGTGCTTTAATTGAAAATGTTGATTAGAAAATCCATGTCAAAGATATTGATCTATAGAATGTCCTCAGGAGTTTTATCATTAACGCAATAGAAACTGCGCTACATAGTTGATAAAAACACCCCCCCCTCACGTGTCAATCAGTGTCAAGCTTTAGTATGTCTTTTGGCTTCACCGTCTCCAATTAAAGATAAAGACATTAAAAATACCTACAAATTTAGTGATAAGTTTTTCCTTCTTTTTGCTGGATGATAATTTTTTTTTCAGTTTTTGCTGGATAATACATTTTTCCAATTGTCAAGCAGAATTTTTTTTCATCTTCACTTCTGAATTGGATTAAATTATTTTAACTCGGAATTAATATATATAATAATATGCTGCCATTTTATGTTCGTACGTACGTACGTTATCACCTTTCACACACATTTTAAAAAATGAGATCGTCTGATGGTGATTAATCTGATGTCGCTAAGGTAAACAATTCCGACTTTATCCATTTTAACATGAATTGTTTCAAAATCAAATTATGTCATCCCATCGACTAAAACAGTACACTTTTAAAATAAATACATTTTAAAAAGTGACATTTATTTTATTGATTTAAAAAATATTTAGCTGACAATTATTTTTATGGAAATAAGACAGAGAATATTTATTATTTCAAAAAGAATTAAATTTCTACAATTTTAAATAAATAAAGAAGAGAGATATTCGTTTTATTTATTTAAATGACATTTAGCTGACAATGACAATTATGTTTACGGAAAAAGAAAGAGTCATTCTTTCTTAATGGTATTGACTCTGACAGACATTTATTATTTCAAAAGGAATATTATTATTAACAGTAAATTATACAGATTGATGTAGAGAACGTCATGGAATTTACTTTTAATGAATACTGTTACATGATTGGTTTGTTTCTCTGCGATGAAGTGAAGTGAAGACTTCTTGGACTACTTTCGATTATAGTTTGTTAATTAAGTGTTCTAGTGCCATTTTGGTCTATGATCAAAGAACTGTAAATATCCTTTGCAAATAAAATTTTAAATTATCGCTCATTATTTCTCCAAAGACAAGTGAATCTTTTCGTGGTTCTGAATAGCAAAAAGTTGTTGGTTTCATGACGTTTCAAGAAAAATAAAATAATAACAACAACGGTGTGGAGTCGTGTTTAAAATTTTCGCTCCACTTTGAAAACAAAGAAAGTAAATATCTACCGGAGACTTCTCCACTTACAGTCTTCTTTATAAATGTTTGTGGTTTGACTTCACGCTAGCTACCTGTTCCTGTAAAACATGCTTGCTTCGAAAACAGTCAAAAGTATGCCAAATTTTTATGAATGCGATGGATAACTTTGATTTCCTCATATGTCTCAAAACATGAGAGTACCTAAGTCTAAGTCTAAGATATTTTACATAAAATAGTCATAGAATAAATGTGGTATCATGATGACTGCTGAATTGAAAGTTATAGACAAATGGTGAAAAAGAAAGGAACAATTCTTGGACGAATGGGTCAGAATACGTCTTTCTACCTCAGTGTGCCGAACATCAGGCGGAATTTCCACAAATAGAGCTTCTTCGCAAGGGCATCCTGTGTGTGGAACACATTGCCATGGAACTTACAAAGTGGCATTCACCCTAGATGGATTAAACTGGCTTCCTTTGAAGGAGGAAGTTTCTAGGGAATATTAAATTCACAAGCGGTCCCCAGTCAGGGGAGATGAGGATGTTAGGTTTTTTGAAGTCCTTGCAGGGAGGGGTCAACGTCCTCCTACATACAACGCCTGGTATTCCCAAATGGTCACCCATATGGTACTGCCCAGGCTCAACATTGCTTAACTTTGGTGATCCAACGAGAACCGGTGTGTCAACGTGATTACGTCTGACTGCTTCCCTGCAGATTACAACTTGGTCGTCTTCAAAGCCAATTTAAACAGATCCCTAAGCCTAACCCTAACCCTAATCCTAATCCTAACCCTAATCCTAACCCTAACCCTAACCCTAACCCTAATCCTAACCCTAACCCTAACCCTAAGCCTAACCCTAACCCTAATCCTAATCCTAACCCTAATCCTAACCCTAACCCTAATCCTAACCCTAACCCACAAATATTCTGACTTGGTTCTGACAATCATTACATCTCATTAATCCTTATCCTCGAGTAGCATCTGGCCTTGATAAACGGTGACCCCTAAAAAAAGTAGTAGGATAGACAAAAAAGGACATACACACACTCATCAGATTTTGAGTGTTCTATGCTTAATTTGTCAAATTGTAAATTATTTTTTTATTATTTTATTAATTTGATTGGTTTGCAAATCCCTTGCTTCCAAATATGTAAATATCACAGACGAATGTTTCAGACTGTGTCTTGTTAAGAGTAGGATAGACAGAGGATGATCACTGACCTCCTCCCTACTCCTCACACTTTTGAGGATCCTGTGCCTTATTTGTTCAAATTGTATCACTATTCTTTTAGCAAATAAAGTGTAGTATCTGTTCAATTTAGAATATCTTTTTTAATACTTACTCAGTAAAGCAGATGAACAAAAATGCTTATAAACCATGTATCTGTATATTAATGCTTTCTTTATTAATTAACTTTTTCACAAAGTCGGAATCGGAACTCATTTTGTTTGTAAAGAAAGTCATCCATAGAGGTGATACCTGCAACCATGAGAACAAGCAATTAGTAGACGTGGCTGTTTCTTTCTGCGTTTTTCAGTCAATTCTTGCCGTATCTCCAGCATTTTTTCTCTAGATTAAAATTGAATTGTTTATTTCAAATTATATATGTTTATATAAAATTCAAAATATTTCCCTTATTCGTCAAAATATATAGTTTTTTTTATTATATTTCATACATTGCCCCCCCCCCCCCGCATGCCAGAGAGAGAGAGAGAGAGAGAGTAAACTACTAGTGAACTCCCGTGGCTAACACTTGTCCGTCCTACATTATGTATCAATCTCCTGACTTCCTCTGTGACTAACCCCTAAATATAGACAATATCAGCCCACTCACATTTGAATCTCTGAAAACACTTTATTCTCTAATTTACCACACGTCTCATTTTTTAGAATTAACTCTTGATGACAGTGATATACGAATATTTGTCTAATCACCAATGTTACTGTAATGAATAATTACGAGTAACTTTCCTTACTCTGACTTATCTCCCCTTTGGAGAACTCTCCTGCTTCTACTAACCACTATAAATAGTAGCACTAATACTGTACCGAAATTGTGTGCTGAATAAAGCTTTCCCAAGTTACCTCTGTTCTCGTTAGTCATTACAATTTATTCAGCACACAATCAACATGGAACAATTAATGCGCCCACAACGGTTCGGCGTGGAACCTGACACTTCTAACTCTGAACAACGTTGGACTCATTGGAGAGCGACATTTGAAAACCTTTTGCAAACGTTGCATGCAGAAAATCCACTACGACCGATAAACAAATTCGGACTACTAACTAACTATGTATCTCACACGATACACGAAATTATTATGGACTGCAGCACTTATGAAGAGGCTATCAAAACATTACACACCACTTATCGAAAGCCCAAAAATGAAATATTTTCGCGATATTTACTTGCTACACGGCGACAACAAAATGACGAATCTTTGGAGCAGTTTTTAAAGGAATTACGAACTCTTAGCAAGGACTGTAATTTCCGGGTAATGTCTGCCGAAAACATTCGAGACGAGCACATTATGGATGCTTTTATTAACGGACTCCAAAATGTGCAGGTAAGATAAAGACTGTTCGAAAACAAATGTCTGGACCTCAGAACAGCTTACGAACAAGCTTATACGTTCGAAATTTCCCAAAAACAGTCGGTGTTCTACCTGCAGTCGGATACGGTTGGTGCTACTTTGAACAACACACACTCTTGTTATTCGGCCCCCTCTTGTGTGCATTCTTCTCCGGACCCCTCCTCTGTGACTTTTTTCCCTAACCAGGAAATTCCGGGCACTGCCAACCTTCCAGAGTTGCCTATCACCGCTGCTTCCACAGGTCGTAAATGCCACTTTTGTGGGTTAAGTACACACCCTCGTTTTTCTTGTCCGGCCAGAGATGCTAGGTGTCACAAGTGTGGGAAATTGGGACATTTTTCTAAGGTGTGTAGGTCTACCAAAAATAATGTTTCTAAAAATTCTATCGCCTCTCTCATGGTAGCTACTATAACAGCTGCGTCTCCAGACTCCCTCTCGAAAAGTATAATGCGGGTTAAAATTAATGGCGTTTCTACTGATGCATTAATTGACACCGGCAGTTCTAGTAATTATATTAATTTTAATATTGTAACAGCTAATAACTGGAAAATATTTTCTTGTTCTACTCGTGTGTCTATGGTGAATGCTTCTTTATCATCACAAGTAATTGGATATTGTCTGGTTAATTTACTTTTAAAAAATATTTCATACAAAAACATCAAACTTTTGATAATGAAAAACCTTTGCCGTGACGTGATACTGGGGCACGATTTTCTTCAGCATAATTCTCGTATTGAGATTCCCTTCGGAGGACCCAAACCATCCCTTAGCATTTGTAGTTTAACAGCAGTCAATGTTCAGTACCCATCTCTCTTTAATAATTTATCTCAAGACTGCAAACCTGTAGCGATGAAATCTAGACGCTACTCACTTGAGGATAAACAGTTCATAAAAACCGAGATTACGAGAATGCTTGGTGAAGGAATCATTGAAATGAGTGAGTCTCCATGTAGGGCACAAGTAGTAATAACATCTTCCGAAAACCAAAAAAAAAAAGACTAGTAATTGATTACTCTCAAACAATAAATAGGTTTACTCTACTGGATGCGTACCCACTACCACGGATAGATGAAATTATAAGCGAAATTGCTAAATATAAACTGTATAGCACACCTTAGAAGTGCCTATCACCAAGTGGCTATCAAACCAGTCGATCGACCCTACACGGCTTTTGAGGCAAATGGCCGCCTCTACCAGTTTAAAAGAATACCATTTGGAGTAACGAATGGTGTTGCCAGTTTTCAGCGAATTATGGATAAAATAATTAGCGATGAAAGATTGGAGGGCACTTTTGCCTACATTGATAATGTAACAATATGTGGACACAACTATGCAGACCATAATCGTAATCTGAAACGATTTATGGCGACGATAAAAAAATACAACCTCACACTAAATAACGATAAATGTACTTTTAGCGTACACACCATTAATTTACTAGGATATACCGTAAGCAAAGGATCTATGTCACCAGACCCAGAACGATTGAAGCCGCTGCTAAAACTGCCAATACCTAATAATATGCGTGCCCTAAAACGAGCCCTTGGTATGTTTGCACATTACTCACAGTGGATTGCTTCTTTTTCAAGCAAAATTCACCCATTGGTACAAACGGACACTTTCCTTCTCTCGCACACAGCAATGGAGGCCTTTAAGAATATTAAAAAGGATATAGGCAATGCAGCAATTACGGCTATAGACCCCACTATTCCTCTGGTGGTGGAGACAGATGCATCTGATTATGCAATTGCTGCCTCTCTAAGACAATCTGGGCGTCCGGTCGCTGTCTTTTCAAGGACCTTGTCGCGTTCAGAACAGCGACACTCAGCAATCGAAAAAGAGGCTTATGCTATAGTGGAAGCACTCAGAAAGTGGAGACACTATTTGATCGGACGACATTTTAGACTGATTACTGATCAAAAATCCGTCGCATTTGTATTTAACACCAGGACAACAAGCAAAATCAAAAATGATAAAATAGCGAGGTGGAAAATAGAACACTCCTGTTTTTCTTTTGATGCAATCTACCGACCCGGTAAAGAGAATGCTGCAGTTGACGCACTATCGAGAGTATGTAGCTCGATACCCAACACGGATGAGCTTCGGACCTTACACAATGAACTGTGCCACGCAGGAATAACACGAATGACAGACGTTGTACGAACCAGAAATCTACCATATTCTTCGGATGACGTAAAGAAAATGATAAAATCGTGTACAATATGTGCTGAACATAAACCACAATTCTTCAGGCCTAAAACCGGGACACTGATAAAAGTGACACAACCATTTGAGAGAATAAACAGCGATTTTAAGGGTCCACTACCATCTAATAATGGGAATCGTTACATTCTAACCGTCATCGACGAATATTCACGATTCTCATTCGCATTTCCTTGTCCAGACATATCAGCGAAATCGGTGATACGGTGCTTGTGCTCTTTATTTGCCATTTTTGGTATTCCAGCCTACATCCATTCAGATCGTGGAGCCTCTTTTATGTCTGAACAACTCAAACAATTTCTTCACGAACGAGGAGTAGCCACAAGCCGGACGACGCCGTACCACCCTCAGGGAAACGCCCAATGTGAGCGCTATAACGGTATAATATGGAAAAGCATACAACTAGCGGCCGCAAACCGCAAATGCCCAATTACTCACTGGGAAGATCTTCTCCCAGAATCTCTGTACGCCACTAGAACGCTCTTATGTACAGCCACAAATGCCACGCCTCACGAGAGGTTTCTTCCATTCCAACGAAGAAGCTCGGCGGGAACTTCGCTTCCATCATGGCTCTCGAAACCTGGAACGGTTCTTCTGAGACGCTTCGTCCATCATAGTAAGAATGACCCATTAACGAACCAAGTAGAACTGATTGAGGCGAATCCACATTATGCATTGATACGACATTCTGATGGAAAAGAATCGACTGTTTCCCTTAGAGACCTTGCACCTGCAGGGGATATACCTACACTCAATATAACCCCCGGGGAGACACCTACATCTCAAGACCCTTCCACCTTGGCTGAAGGTCAAGCTGCACCATATGACTCATCTACGGACTCAGTACAACCATCAGATACGGAGTCCATAACATCTGTAGAAGGTCAAGGTGCTCAGAACGAGCCAGAGGTGAACGATCATCCACTTGCTCCAAAACGAGCTCATCCCCAAACCGATTCAGAACCCCTGTTTTCAGAATCACAACCACCCGCACCCAGAAGGAGACGGATTTTTACTCACTCAGGACGGAGAGTGAAAATCGACCCCTGTGTATCGTCAGACTCAGAAACCCAGAGTCCTGATTCTACTCTCGATACCAGACTACTGAGGCGTTCCAACAGAACCACCAAAAAGCCCGGTCAATGGAACGACTTTATTCCCTTATGATTGAAATAGCAAGGGGGTGAATGTAATGAATAATTACGAGTAACTTTCCTTACTCTGACTTATCTCCCCTTTGGAGAACTCTCCTGCTTCTACTAACCACTATAAATAGTAGCACTAATACTGTACCAACATTGTGTGCTGAATAAAGCTTTCCCAAGTTACGTCTGTTCTCGTTAGTCATTACAGTTACGTTTCAAGTTTGGCTCAAGACCCAGCTGTAAAACGTAACAATACTACCTTAAAAGCAGCCATCTCAGCAAACTAGTAGTAGTATCGGCAGAAATGTTATGATTTTAAGCTCCTACTATAACACATTAAATTTGTTGCAATTCTGATTAATGTTAGCAGTAAAAGTAAGTAATTCAATTACTTTCTGACCGTTTTTACCATTCTCCTGCTGACGCTGAGGAAGTCTGATATCTATTTATTTGTCCTTCTGGCATGGATTCCAAGAAGAACTTTGTGTCCTTTCCACAAATATTGAGATTCAAAATTGTCCATAATCAATTATTCTGCAAAAAATGGAATGGAAATAGAAGCATTATTTTCATGAAGATAAGACAAAAGTAAAATAAAAACATAGGCGTAAAATTAGCAGTTGAAAATTGTGGACAAATATCGTCTGCACCATGTATAATCCTTTTGGGGGACAGATAATGCCTGGTGATACATCATCTTAGATTTTATTTACATATTTTCACTTTTCCATGTTCTGCTGTGATTGTCTAGTAATCCTATTAGCATTCACTTGTCGTGCATCGTTCATAAGTTTGCCTCTCAGAGCGATGAGAAAACAAAATGGTTGCTTTTATTCACTATTTTTGTCAGTCGTTAGGAAGTGTCAGATACCGACATGGACTGCAGATTCAATGAGCCAAGTTTGGGTTCATGTTATTTCAAGCATAAGCATGGAAGTTACGAAAATACTATTTTCAACTTAAACATGACAAACCAAAGAAAATGCTATTTCAAACTTAAGCATGACGAAAAAAAGAAAATGCTATTTTAAACTTAAGCATGACAAACCAAAGAAAATTCTATTTCAAACTTAAGCATGACGAAAAAAAGAAAATGCTATTTCAAACTTAAGCATACCAGACAAAAGAAAATGCTATTTCAAACTTAAGCATGACGAAAAAAAGAAAATGCTATTTCAAACTTAAGCATACCAAACCAAAGAAAATGCTATTTCAAACTTTAGCATCAGAAACCGACGAAAATGCTGTTTCAAACTTAAGCACGACAGAGTAACGAAAATGCTATATAAAACTTCATATTGGGAGACGAAAATGTAATTTTAAACTTAACCCTAACAGAGTACTGAATCTGTTGTTTTTCATTTGTATCTTAGAAGCATTGTTTCGTATGAGTTGTCCAGAAGAGATGCTGTATCCTGAAGATTTAGTACTTGCTTGTGAAACAATGAAAGGTCTACTTGTTAAGTTAGACTTGGAGAAATGCTATGGAAAGTAAAGGTCTGACCAAGGTGATTATCAATAATTATAGTGTTGGAAAGCCCCAAGAAAGAGGAAAGTTCCCATGCTCAATTTGTGGAAAGGGAATCGGATGTAACTCATTTTTTATTTTTGTAGTATTTGTAAGCATTTGATACACAAGAAGTGCAGTGGAATTACAGGTCAGTTGAAAGATGATAACCAGTTTGTGTGCAAAAAGTGTAAAACAATGGATACTGATGAGAACTTAGATCTGGAGAAAGTATGATTTGATGGCAAAGCTATTGAGGTTGTTCAGAAGATTTGTTACCGTGGTGATACCATGTGAGCACAAGGAAAAGCAGGTGCTCGTGTGATTGCAAGAGTTATTTGTAGGTGGAGTAAGTTCAGGGAACTTCTGCCATTACTAACCAGCAGAGCGTTACCACTCTCAAGTAAAAAAAAGAGTGTATCAGGCATGTGTAAGCAGTGTGATGATGTATGGAAGTGAAAGTTGTGGACATGTGTTGCATGAAGAGAAATGATATGAGAATGATATGATGGGTGTGTAATGTCAGTTTTAAAGACAAGCTTAGATCTGATGACCTCAGAGGAAGATTAAATCTGGACAATATAGGGAGATGCATGCAGAACAGGAAACTTCGTTGGTATGGTCACGCTGAAAGAATGAATGCAAGTTCTTGGGTATGTAGATGTAGAAATGTTGACCTAGCAGGGTCAGTTTGCAAGGGTAGGTCAAGGAAAACACGGGAGGAAGTGATAAGGATGGACTTGAGAGAAAGGGGGATAAAAACCTGTCCTGAGATAGATTAGTTTAGAAGTCAATTTCTAAAAGTCGTTCAACACATGCCAGCATGTAAAATGAATGTTTAAGAGAATATAATGAAACCGACCGATGGACTAAGCCTCTTTTGAAATGCTTGGTCGCATTTAAAGTAAGATGCATCTATTCAGTCTGTGTTCATGGATGACAATGCTATTTTAAACTGAAGCCTGGCAGACTGACGAACAGATAAAGCTTCTAATAGATATGTGAGGAAACATCTAAAAACAAATAGTAAACACCTTGAGTCGCACCATTAAGCGCAACCACGGGTGGACTGGGTGTGACCACATTACTTGAAATACTAATTTCTTGGCCACAAACCAAAGCATCGAACAACGTTTAATCCTCCATGCTTACTGGATGAGACATATTCCAGAATTACCTTTGAGAAAATAAAGCTTGTTTTTTATACAAGCAACGATGACCAACTAACAAGAATATGAGTTCGGAAAGTAGCGTTTGTTGCCCCCAAAGAATTAATTACAATGTTTACATTTAATCATTGGCAAATCCTCTTCATCTTTTTTTAGCTCCGATACACACAGACCTTGAACAAGTTTCTCACATATTACACACTTATACTGATGTTTATAACAAGAAAATAGATGCATCTGGGCGGCTTAATATATATTTACTTAAAGAATAATAGACTTTACTTTGCTTCCATTTCATGTAGCTGTTAAGACAGCTACAGTGAAACGGCGTCAGATTGGAACCAAAGGTAACTGAAGTTCAGGGCTTTGAATCCTGCTACCAGTGCAACAGTTATACATAGCAACACTGATAATTCTTGGTAAAGATGAAACATATATGTATTTGGATGTTAAAATATTTATATATATAAAGGCAAATTAGAAGGCAATACAATGCAGAGGTGTAACGGATAGATACAAACTGAAGCGACGTCGAGCCTGGCCAGTAGTGAATGGGTGACCATTTGGGAATACCAGGTGCTGTATGTGCTCTCTGTTTATCTCGGAATTGTTTCCAATCATCTTGAACTACTTGCCATTGGAATCAAGCAGTGCCAACTCAGGAGAGGTGTTGCTGGAGATTGCGCAACCCTTGCAATTACAATTACACGCGCGGGCAGGCCCTGGCAGGGCACTCATACGTCGAAATCGACGGGAAAATCCATCATCATATATAAGTATAATACAATATATATATATATATATATATATATATATATATATATATATATATATATATATATATATGGAAATCGCTCCAGACAAGGCATGAAGCCACTTGATGTAAGGAGCTAACAAGAACAAATATGATTATCACAAAGATGGAGATGCCTATTGACCGTAGTCTTGTAAAGACCAAGATTATAGGTAGGAGGAAAACAGTCAGCAGGAAGAGAGTTCCACAAGCCTGCGGTTCTTGAAAAGAAGCTACTGGAATAGGAAGTTGTATTACGATGAGGTATCAAAACAACGAATTGATAGAGACCACTAGACCAACGAGTCAAATGAGCTGGAACAAAAGAAGCAGGGAATAGATCACATAATTTTGAAGAACACATGCTATAATAGTATTTATAGAAAAGACTGAGACTAGCAACATCACGTCTATGAGAGAAGGGGTGTAGAGAAGAAGAAAGGGTAGGGCAAATCAAATTACAAATACGTTTCTGCACCTTATCAAGAACCCTTAAATGGGACAGAGATTCACCAGTCCAAATATGACAACAGTACTCCATACATGGTCCGATTGTGGATTTGTAGAGATAGAGAATAGTCTTAGGTGTGAGAAAGTGTTTGGAGCGATAGAAGGAACCGACTTTACAAGAAGCAGAAAGAGCAATGGATATAATCTATGAACTCCAAGAAAGATTTGATGAGAGAGAAAGACCAAGAAGTTTCAGAATCGATTTCTCCTCAAGAGCAGAGCCATCCCATGAGAATCTCAGGAATAAAGGGACATGCTTACGATTGAAAGACACGAGCTGAGTCTTAACTGGATTAAATGAAATAAGCTATTTCGTACCCCAATCCACAACTGAACCCAGATCAACTTCTAGATCAGTTGTATATTTCGACTGATCTAAGGGAGATGAGCGAGAAGCAACACCAGAATAGAGAGTGGTATCATCAGCATAGATGTTAATTTTCTGAACAATATTCTCTGGAAGATCATTTATATAGAGAAGAAACAGTGTTGGGACTAGAATAGAACATTGATAGGAAAAGAGAAAAAAGAGACACTGTCCAAAGTTACTCACAAGCTTCGATCAGAAAGAAAAGACCTAATAATGTCAAGAACCTCACCAGCAATACCATAACCTTGAAGTTTGTGTAGGAGACCAGAATGCCACATCCTGTTAAACGCCTTCGAAATATCGAGCGCAATGACAGATCCGCTCAGTTATAACAGTTAAAAGATCAGCAGTTGAACGAAAACCACGAAAGCCATACTGAACACCACTAAAGAGGTCCAGACTTTCCAGAAAATAAACAAGCTTACCATTTACCAAACTTTCAAAAACGTTACTAATATTGGAGAGGAGACTAACCGGATGATACTTAGTTGGGTCAGACCGATCCGAAGCATTTTTAAAGATAGGGGCAATAGAGGACTCCTTCCAATAAGAAGGGAAACAGGACTTAGACAAAAAGAGATTGAATAATTTAGAGAGAATAGAAGAATGTTCAGGAACACAACGCTTGAGAATGACAACAGGAATTGAATCAAGACCGGAAGCCTTAGACTGGTCAAGATCAGAAAGAACCCTAGTAACCATCTTTGGAGTGATAATAACAGAATCAAGAGACTGGTTAGTTTTCAAAGGAAAATTATGAAGAACAGCACCAGAATCATCAAGAGAAGAATTGTCAGCAAAAAGACGAGCAAAGAGATCAGCCTTATCCTTAGAAGATGAAATATAGCATGAGTCAGGAACAGAAGTGAGAAAAAGATCAAGTAAGGATGGTTAATGAACATCATTATCAGGAAAACATGTGGGGAAGGTGACAATTTGGTTCAAGTCATGAGACAAAGAAAAGTTAAGACAGATTTCATCAGCTAGATGTGTGCGGTTAGAGTGAGGGAGCCAGTCAGAATGATGAGCATTGAAGTCACTAAAAACAAAGATGGAGCTTGACAAATGAATTTGCAATGCATCATCAATACTGCTGGATATAGCATCAACAACAGAGCAGTCATTGTCAGAAGGGGAACGGTACAAAAAGAACAAATAGGAAGTGGAATACAGCAAAGACAACCTCATACAGATAAACGGACACCCATGAGATTCTTAGGCTAGGAAAACGTGCAAGGGGGGATCCTTGCGAAGAAAAAGAGCAAGACCATGCAAATGCATGGAAGAGTCTAAGCGGACAAGAGGCAAATAACCATTCACATGTAAATCATTGCTATCAATAGAAGTATCCAGATTAGTCTCACAAAGAGCAAGGATGTGAATCGGTAAGCTTTAAATTTTGGTCATATATATATAATCAGACTTGTATATATATATATATATATATATATATAAGACAATATATATAATACAATAATTATACTTGAAAATTGCTCAGTAAGTTCTCTGACTATTTTTTTTTTAACTGAGCTCACCCCAAACAAGGCAAGTTGCCACTGTAGACGTAAGGGGCTACTGAGAATTAGTGTGAAATTTTAGGGGATCATCCTAAATTGAGAGCTGTGCAGCTAGATCTTTGTTGACATTAGTTTTAAATTTCTGCATGTCGGTACAGTCGGAGAAACAGGGAGCAGGGAGGAAATTCTAAAGGCCGGCAGCTAGAGGAAAGAAGCTATTGGAGTAGAAGGCTCTCCAGCATCTGGGGACCTCCGCAGTGAATGGATGGGATTTAGCTGATAGTCGAATTGGTTGAGTGTAATTACGTCGAGGGGGCACTAGAGCAGCAAGTTCATCAGAGCACATTCATTGAAGTGTTTGTAAAACAAGCATAAGGATGCAACATTGTAGCGATGGGACAGGGGCTGGAGCCTGGTGTATAGTACAGGACCGTTTAGATTAGAGACTCTTTTGGGACCTTGTCTAAGAGGGAGAGACTAGTGGATGGTGCATCAGCCCAGATGTAACAACAATACTCCATGCATGGGTGGATGATGGCTTTGTAGAGATATAGGATACTGTCAGGTGTGTGAAGTTTTCTAGCACGGTAGAGGGAGCCCACCTTCTTTGCAGAAGCCTTGGCAATGTCTTCTATGTATTTGTTCCAATTTATGTTACCTGTGAATGTTAGGCCGAGAAGTTTGAACGTTGGACTCTCAGATATGGTGTTATTTTCCATAGCAATCGATGATTGAAGAGGTTTCTTGTAGTTGTTGAAGGAAAGAAGCATTGTCTGAGTTACATTAAATGTTACCATCCATTTATGACCCCATTCCACTACAGAGTGGAAGTCACTTTCTAAAGATTCAGACATTGCCTCGGATATGTGCATGTCCGTTTTACCCAGATGATGAGAGTAGAGCGTAGTGTCGTCAGCAAATATACTCATCTCAGACACAACGTTATCAGAGAGGTCATTTATGAAAATTAGGAATAATAAAAGTCCAAAGATCGATCTCTGGAGCACACCTGCATTTATGTCATGTTGTTTGGATGAACGGCCATCGAGGACAACCTGGATCTTTCTGTTGTATAGGAAGGATCTAATTATATTTAATATTCGTCCAGTAATACCATATGATTAAATTTTTAGTAGAAGACCTTTATGCTAGACCTTGTCAAAGGCTTTGGATATATCAAGCGCTACCACCCTAGCTTCACCTGCCTTGTCTAGTGTATTGTATATGCGTTCAGAAATGACCTTGCTTGCCTAAATCCATACTGATGGTCAGAAAGAAGTTTAGTATCAACAAAGGGCCGGACTATTGCTAGATTGATTAAAGGATTCAAAGAGTTTAGCAAAGAGCAGGAGTAGGCTGATGGGGCGATAATTCTGAGGGTCAGTTTCATCTCCAGAATTCTTGAAGACTGGAACCACAGAGGCAATTTATCTCAGCTATCAGGGAAGCAAGTTTCAGCAAGGCATTTGTTGTAGAGTTTGGAGAGGACAGGGGCCAGTTCAGCAGAGCATTTCTTTATGACTATTACATGCTTTGGAGGTGTCAAAATTTTTGATGATGTCCATGACATGAGATGAAGTGATTACTATGTCATAGTGTGGCTTCCATCCGTAGTGGGAAATTAGGGAGGGAGTGGTTTGCGGAGTCCAATGTAAAGTTTAAGGCGAAATGCTGGACTAGTAGTTCAGCCTTGTCAGTTGCCGTGCAAACGATATCATTGTGGTTGGATAGCGGGGAAATTGTTGATTGCCCATTGTTCACCACACTATTGTGGATTTTCCAGAAATCATGAGAACCTAGTTACTGCGACTGAATGCGTTTCCTGGTTACCTACCCTTTTTCTTCAGCTATCACAGTCTTACAATTATTTCTTGACTCTACAAATTTCTGTCTATTCGTAATAGACTTATGGCGGCCGTATTGTCGGAATGCTTGTTGCCTCTAAGCAGTAGCAGCTGCACATTTCAAGGTGAGCCATTGTGGAGAGTGGAGCTTGCTGTAGAATTTTCTCATGGGGACATGTGCATCAATTCCTGCTTTGACCCATTCAGTTGCCTCATTTGCACATTGATCAACAGGGAGAGAATAAATTCCACTCAATGGGGCGTCTCTGATGGAATCAAAATCAGCCCGCTTGAAGTATCTCGTCGTTTTGAGCAACGGCTCTTTAGCTTTGGGACGAGATTTTAGGGGGATATTAATCATTATCACAAGGTGATCAGCGTTTCTGAGCAGGCTATGAGCATTCGTCACACAAGCCTTGGGCAGTGAGGTCAAGAACAGGTCAAGAAGTGAGACTTGCTGGTCCACACGATCAGGGAGGTGGGTCGGGAAAGTGACAGTCTGTGAGAGGGAGTGTACTATAGAGAAACTATACGCAGAGTTACCAGCTGCGTCTGTATAGCTTGAGAATCCAAGCCAGTCACGGTGATGTACATTAAAATCACCAAATACATGTATTTGGGCACTCGTGTCAAGTGAAAGTGCTGTATCTATGCTTTCATGGATAGAGTTAAGAAGGAGAACGGTATAAGAAATATAAGTAACTAACACTGTGCTGCAGGATTAATCTAAAGCACATGTAGGCTTGATCATCTGTTTCTAGCCTATGTTCTCTCGTCAAGGGGCGGGTGTTCCAAACAAACTCCTAGCCCGTGCATATGTTTGTCAGTCTTTATGGTAGAGTGAGATGTAATCAGTCATGTCAAAATGGTGTGAGGAGATTGAGAATTTTAGGTTTGTTTTGCTTAGTGCTAGGATATCCGGGGAGTTTGTTAGGAGAAAGGTTTCTACGCCATTGATGTTGGTTCTAAGTCCCCAGATATTTGTGAATGCTAGCCTCAAGGGCGAAAGCGAAGATGTTTTGGTGGGTGTCTGGTTATGGTTTGATTTTTTTCTGGCCTAAATGTCTGGGATTATTTGTGACCATGAAATACCATTTCTTGGAACACTCAAGGTTTTGAAATAACATAGAACATTGTTCGGTTTCTTTGTTTGGACTGTTTAAACAATTTGGATCACTTTAATTTGATACAACATTCTGCTCATAGTTCGAATCGTGTTTGATCTGTTTCAGGACTTAAATCGAGACATTTTTTCCCTTTAATGTTTTTCAAAAGTTTTTAACTTTTGCATTTCCACGATATTCACCCTTAATAATTAATTAATATTCAATTGTTATTGATCAGACCTTTTTACGATAAGAGCGTTATCTTTGAAAAGCCATGGCTTAGAGGTCATTTTGTATTTGTATTATTGTTTGAATACTTGATGAGTTTGTAAACTATGCAAATTTTATCTATTTTATCACTTCATTATCCGGATATATATATAATACAATGTATATATAATACAATATATGTATGTTGAATGATTTCTAACATCATATATAAAACAATATATGATATCATTTAAATCCAATTTCGGAATGAAACACTTCCGACAAACAAGAATTTTACGTACATTTCAGAAAGATTAATGGTGTTAATAATTGAGTCATCATTTAACTCAAAATACAGCCAGTCTCCATTCTTCAGAAATTAATGTTCAGCAGTCAGTCAGTCAGTCTCTTTTGGCATTATTGATAAAAACAATATCATAATTATAAAAATATATAGTAATTATTACTACAATAATATATACTAATAATGTTTATAATGAGTCTAAATCTGAATATATAATGATATAGTAAAGTTAATCTAATCAAGTTTTGTTTATATAAGGCTTTTTTCCTATATATTTTAATTGCACAAAATACATGTTAAAATATTCCTCAGTTTTGGGATTGGGTTATGCTTGAAAAAACTTATATTTTAATTGTTTTAATTAGCCGTAATTTGCAAATAACTCATCAAGTTTCTATCGCTTTCACTCTCTCTCACTTTATGTTGTTTAATCACTTGCTCCTATTCTATACGGCGGCTATTATTCGGTATCTGTCTGTCTGTCTGTCTATTTCTCTCTCTCTCTCTCTCTCTCTCTCTCTCTCTCTCTCTCTCTCTCTCACTTTCTCTCTCTTTGTTTATTAACAGTTGAAGCTAATAAAGAAAGGAAAGAATAAAACGATTTGAATAGTCCATTATAAACAAAAGGGAATATTGCCACAGACAGAAATACTATTTAACCGTAGTTGGCAAAGAAAAGAGAATCATATATATAGCGAGCAGAAAGAGGATAATTAAAAATTTTGTGTCATTTTCTTATATTTAACTGGCTTTGCTAACTCACTTTTTCCTGCTTGAAACAATTTAACCCAAGCTCCTCCAGTATGCACATTGACAAACAAGATGGCATTAACTCGGTCAAGTTTATCCCACACTAGTCTAATGGGATTTAAATCCGGTGATTGTCTGTCAGAAAATCAGGGATCCTTTTGATATTGAATTTATATTGTAAATAGCAGGACCGGCGGGACAGTTATAAAAAGTGTGGGGGGGGGGGGTTAAACACATGCATATATAACTTCATTATTGATGACCGTAAAGTGGGGAGGCTTTAAATCTGGTGATTGCCTGTCAGAAAATCAGGGATCCTTTTGATATTGAATTTATATTGTAAATAGCAGGACCGGCGGGACAGTTATAAAAAGTGTGGGGGGGGGGGTTAAACACATGCATATATAACTTCATTATTGATGACCGTAAAGTGGGGAGGCTTGAGCCCCCCCTGCCCCCCCCCGCCCCCCCCCCCCCCGGTGCCGCCGTCCATGAATAGAACCTCTTCTTGTAAAAATGTAGAAAATCAATGTTTTAAAATCTGAGAAAGTTGCAGTCAAGAAAAGTGTAATCCGTGCGACTAGATTGTTCTCGTTTCATCAGCCATGACCGAATAGAAGTGTTAATTAATTTTTATGTTATTTTTAATTATTATAATAGGATTGACTCTTCAACCTCTAGAAGACTGTCACTTCGAACTGATTGCTAATCAATGCCTTTCAACGTGGATTAGATAAAGGGTCCAATTCGAAATTCCATTTAGGTTTCCAAGTTTAACATAAAGATCCACAAGTTGGAAAGATGCCATCATCATTATTTGAGCGAACTGTTTGAGCCTGCTCTCAGCCTGCCAAGC
This sequence comes from Sepiola atlantica, assembly GCA_963556195.1. Taxonomy (NCBI): domain Eukaryota; kingdom Metazoa; phylum Mollusca; class Cephalopoda; order Sepiida; family Sepiolidae; genus Sepiola; species Sepiola atlantica. Next base: position 164,057,069 of record OY744524.1, on the reverse strand, counting down.
GAGCAGGACATCCGATGAAACTTTCTGAGGATTTCAATATATCCACAAAGGCTTTTTTTTTATATTTGGCAGTTGAAAAAGATTATTTAGAATAGTGCGACAACAAAGTAAGAGTTTGCATAAACTTTTAAATTCAAGTCTAATGATCGTATTTTGTCAAATGTTGAGTTAGTTACTTTTTATTTACAAAAAAAAGGATGAAAATAGCAGTCTAATACAAAATGTCAATCAAGGACCCTGGCGTAACGGATAAAGTGTTAAGTAAAATTCACTTCTAGGTGCAGTCTTCTGAAGGTTGAAGGTTCAATCCTCAGTACGGGCGATAATAGGAATTGCGAATTATTGAAGACTTCTACCCGGTCATGTCTGACGGAACGAGAGCATGCTACCCCTGTGGATTAAATAAAGGGTTCCGTTCGAATTCCGTGCAGATTCCCGAGTTCAACAGAAAGATTCCCGAGTTCGACAAGATACACCTGAAGAAGGTCGGAGGTTACATCGGCCGAAACGTTGTGAGAATAACCCTCAAGATAAGAACAGTAGTCCGAATAATCCAAATTATACAAAATGTCAATCATCATCTAAAAAATTCCGAAGCATAAAATAAAACGCTGTTTTTAATGATTTGTTTTCAAAAAATGGGTGTTATAAAACCGCTTATATATTTTCTCTCTGCTTTCATCATTTTTTACGAGGATAGAGACGAGGGACATTTTTCTTGTTTCCAATCAGTACATTAGCATATTGAATGGTATCTTGGTTGATTTCAATAATTCTAGTCCTGACACTCATTAACAGTAAATAACCATTCACAGAATCAACTTTGATGTCTGAAAAATTCCCCAAGAGAATTTCTCCTGAAAACGATTGATTGCAATAAACTAAAACCATGTTAATAAATGAGGTTTTGCTGATGAACTTCACTGAAAGTATAACTCGGAGACTGGAAATATTTCTATTGCAGACACCAGCTGCCGCCGGATGATGGATCCTATGTTCACAAACAATCACAATCGATGAAGATAATAACCAACGCTAGAGAATCAAGGAATATTTCAGACCTGCATTTATTTTCTTACTGTCATTTCCTGCCTGCATCTCAGATTCATAGTAGAACCTAGAAGAATACCCGTCCCAAGATGGGTAAAATTAATTTCCTAAACAGAACAGTTTTGCACTACTTTTATGTCCCCTTACGAAGATTAAAATTAAGTATAATGATACTAAACCTTATGTCTAGAATCGTTATTCCAATTTTCATCAAAATCCAATACATGATTTTTATTTGAAAAAAAATGTTTAAAATTTAAGGAATCTTAAGAAAAATTTAAATTCAGGGAATCTTGCTTAATTAGTGTCTCATGACTATGGATCAAATTTAATGGAAATCTGAAGTATTTGAATTTTCAAATGGGTAGTTGTGTCGATATTATGCCCCCTAAAAGTTCTTTAAAATATTCCAAAGAAACTAAGATTTTGGGGAATATTTACTAATTGATGTCTAATACCTAATATTAAAATTTCGCAAAATCAGAAGTATCTGAATTTTCACAAAGGGCCTCAATCCTCTTTTTACTTCCTTTGTATGAAACTAAATTAAACTAAATATAGTCCATATTACCCACCTGTACACAAAAAGCTATAATGATCGGTTACTTAGTTTAGGAGTGAATCCTGTACATATAAATATATAAACATATACACAAACCTTACTTTATAGATTTTTATTAATTCTGTTTCCAGTTATTATCCGCTTCTACCTCAAAATGTTGTTAAATGTTAATAACAATCGTAGTTTAATGAAGGTTTAATGAAGGATAACCCGGATTTTTATGGAAACAAATAATCAGTTATTTTTTCGTTTTCTTTCTAAAACTAAAGTTTTGCTTCAGGCTGTGAGAAGATCATGAAAATTCTGAGTTTCCCAATCAAAACACTTAAAACTCTCATCTTTCTTTTTTTTCTCTCTTTTTGTTTACAGGAAATATAAAAATATGAGTTTTAAGTGTTTTGATTGGAAAATCAAAATGTGCGTGATCTTCGGCAAGCCTAGAGCGCAAATTAAATGTTAGAATTGTTTCCATCTACGATTCCCCTTCAACATTTTAATAATATCCAATAATATCTTTACAAACTGCCATTGGCTTTTTTAGGATATTGTTTTCCTTTTTTAATATTTGTATTCTGATGGCTGAGGAGGATTTTTTTTGTGAGAATATCCCAGTCTTTCTTTCACCAGTATGCAAAATAAAAAATACTTTCTTTCATCTAGAATTAGATGAAACTTGCGGCCACTTTCAATGGTTATATTCAGTAAAATCTAAACCTGGTTTAATTGGAAAGTACTTGAATTTGCCTAATTAGAAAAGTTAATTTAATTAAATGTTCTCTTGACTCAAATCCATGACTCTATAAAATCTTTTGTCTGCAAAATGTATATTTATTTTAATTTACTTACCTTCTGCAAGAGTCAGGCAATTCTTCTTAAAAATGGTGATTCCTAAACTTTTATAGTTAAAATTCTATGCATCTATAGGATTAGCATAGCTTTAAAGCCTATATTTCTGAACCAATAGCATAAACACAAACAAGTAAGACATGTTTCAAAATATAATCTAAAAAACTATCACATTTCTGTACAAAAAGAAGCTGCAAAAGCGAACATCTAAAAATAACAAGTCACGTGACTTGTCTATGATTATGTCTGCAAACTAAAATCTTTATTTATCTTCCCAAAACAAATAACTTCTATGGAGCTAGGTTTTTATTTTACAGATAAAAAGAATCGCAACACAGCCACGAAGGGCTAGTCACAGAGAATCTGGTCAAAGGAGAGGGTGCAATACGCTTTTGACTGAAGCCTACCCCAGTCGCTAGCAAGGGGAAAGAAAGAATGAAAGCTGCTATTACTTTTTTACATAGTTGCTACACATACTCACACACTGACAAAATAAGGCAAGCACATACACACACGTCTTAACTAAACAGACTAATTACTTTTCTCCATTTTACAAACGAAGGAAAACAATTTAACTGTCTGAACTTACTCACACAAGATGAACAATTCACACATACAATCTTGTAACTTAGTAAATATATAAATATATTGTGTTTCGTTTTCCGTTTATACCTTCTTCTTTTCACGCACTTTCATTTTAGATTTACTTGTTAGCATAAGTCATGGTAGACAAAGGTGAAGGTCCTCGTCTATCTTATCGCGTGATATTCATATCATGGCTCATGCTACATATTTATATATTGATACTTACCTACAGGCAGTAAGTGTTCAGTCCTCACTCAGGCCTCACTTGCCCGACTCCAGAGAAATGACAGGGCAATGATCAGGTGGATGTGCAACGTAAAACCAGACTAGATCCAGAACATTAAGTCAGACACTCTACTTAAGAAATTGGGCATTCCAAAACTTGATGTCCTAATAAGGGCAAACCGTCGGGCATGTTGAAAGAAGCAAGGGGTATATCAGCACTTGCAGAGACCTAAGACTGGGAAAAAAAAAGAAAGCTGAGCTCCCTAGGAAGACAGAAAGAAACCATCAAGCAAGACCGTAAACAGTGGCAACTGAACACAGTCAATCCCCACAATTGTGATCACTGGAGACTTAACATAAGGACAGCCAAACAGAGTCGAACCTCTTGTCGAAAGGAATATAGGCGATAAACCTGGATAGTGAGTGAGTGATACTTACCTAGCGTCCGTCTTTGTACATATATAAACAAAAAAAAATGTCACGCTCGGTGTCCAACAGTAGAAACAGTTGTCCCTCCCCCTCCATCTACATATAGACCCATAGATGCATGCAGAGAGAAAAAGGAGAAGGACATTGAGGTACTGGTGAAAGATGCTGTGAAAAGGGTGCAAACAGACAGGAGATGGAAAAGAGAGTAATTCACATATATCGATATATACTGGTGTGAGAAAGAATTATTCTACAATATTTAATTAAAAGTAATAAAATATGTAATAAGCAGATTATATTAAAACCTATTTACTTACTTTTCACGAACTTTTATTTGTAATTATTAATTAAATCAATGGAACAAAAATTAATATACACATACAAAAATATATCTGTAAATGTCTTGTTACCAAAAAATATATGTCTACACATATAAAGTTAAGTATGTGTATATGTTTATATATTTGTGTTGGGTAAACTCCGAAACTAATTAACTGATCATTATAAATTTTGGAACGAGATTGCTATGCATCAGGGGTGTAATGTGGCCTATATTTAGTTTAATTTAGATTTATGCAAAGGAGGCATGGAAGCTTTTCATGAGAATACAAATACCTCCGATTTTTCAGAAATGTTAACCCAGCGGTGTTAGACATCAATTAATAAATATTCCCAAAATGTCAGATATTTCTGAATTGCATGGAATTTGGTCTATTGCTATTAGATATTAATTAAATAACATTCCCTCAATTTCAATTACTTCCTAAGCCTACTAAAACTTAAGACCCAAACTTCAGACATTTTTTAGAGTCAAAATCATTTAATGGATTTTGAGCAAAATTGGAATAAGGATTCTAAACAAAGTTTAGTAGCATATCTCTATATATTGATTTTAATATCTTCGTAAGGGGACTTAAACGTGATGTAAAACTTTCTGGCACACAAGGACATAGGATTCTAAATTCAATCCCAAACAACACCAGGTAACCCTGCTGGTATATATATTCTTCTTCTATTTATCTCACGTCACTTTTCCCTTGTTCAAGGGTCAGACATATTGAAAAAAAAAAAGTTAATAAAACTAAAATGCATTGTATGGCGTTCTAATTGCTTATTATTATTATTTTTAATAATTAATATTTCCATGTAAACAATGCTTTCTAACCAAGGACAACCTCTCTTATTACAATTTGCACCGCCACGTGCAGTCCAAAAAAAAAGACTCTCATCGACATTCGTTCATCAACATCGAACTGATAACACCAAAAAAGAAGATGAGGACTAAAAAAAAAAAGAAAGGTATTTTTATATATTTTTATTTAATTCAGAAATTCTGATGATGAAGTATATCTTCGAAAATTAAATTGAAAAAAAAAAAAAAGTTAATAAAACTAAAATGCATTGTATGGCGTTCTAATTGCTTATTATTATTTTTAATAATTAATATTTCCATGTAAACAATGCTTTCTAACCAAGGACAACATCTCTTATATATATATATATATATATATATATAATGAGGGAGAAAACATTTTTATTATATGGAATAGTGGATAAGCATGTTAACAGACTACTAAACTCTCTCATATATATATATATATATATATATATACAATTATTTTAATAAAAAATATTTTTTAATTACATACATATACGTTTCATACTAATGGAATCAGCAGTGTGGAAGATAACTGCTCAGCCAGTCGCATAATTCAAACCCTTGGACACAGGTAACTTTTAACTCAAATCCAAGCGCTCTAACCAAGAGGCCAACTTCAACAACTATGCGACAAGCCGAGAAATAAATCCTATTTATGTCATATAAAGCGGGCAATATAGTCAGCCATCTTAACGGTATTCAACAGATCATGTGGACAGGAACTTTGTATTTAGCTTAGATTAGACGGCTTATATTATTTTTCTTAAAGGTGCCCATCCGAAAGTGGGCTATAAATAATGATTTAATAATAAACATTTTTTTTTATTATTATTATCCACGTACGTATACGGTTCATCTTAATGGAATCATCAGTGTGGGAGATAACTGTTCAGCCGGTCACACAATTCAAACCCCCGAACACGGGTCACTTTTAACTCAAATTCAAGCATTCTAACCAAAAGACCAACTAATAGTATATATATATATATATATGTAAGTAAATTTCGTGTACAACAGAATCGTAGGATTAATTTTAGAGGAAGCATTATTATAATCAATGAAACAGACGAGTGGAAAAAAAAAAAAAGGAAAATTGTTAAAATTACCTTAAGGCCTTATCGTCTGACCCTCTGAGAGGAAACGTCAGAATGGTAAATTAAAAACTAAAAGCTTTTAGTTTTTAATTTATCTGTTACGATGGATACTACACCCCATAAACTGGTATTGTCTTGCTCTTCGGGGCTTGATTAATGCCGGTCTATGGATCTGTCCTGTGCAGTTCTAGGAGGTCCCCCCTCTAAGGCTCTGCCTCCCCTCTTTGGGGAGGAATAAGTTCATTGCTTACTGCCTGAGGTGCCCCTACCGGGGAATGCTGACAAGGCTACCCAGGCAATTTTTAATGGCCAGAGTGCTCACCTTCTCGGTGCTGGCTTTTCAAGTCCCACTTTCCCGACCCGACCTTGGGCCACATCTTACTTGTGGGAGTAAGATAAAACTGGCCTTGTGCCTAACCTCCTGGGGAGGTAAATAAAACGTTGTATTATTGATTTAAATAGCAGTAACCCGTTTTGATGGTAATATGGGAGTGATAAATTTTTAAAAACTTTCGTATTTATTCATTTAGATATGTGTGTGCTACTGCTACTAGTACTACTAAAACTGTAGAGTTTGCTTGCTTGTTATGTTGTCCCCATACAAAATAATGACGTCACTAAAGGATGACATCATCCATTAAAACAAAGATGGGATAACGGGGCACAGTGTATGACGTCACAGTATGATGGCATAATCCATCAAATAAGAGAGAGAGGGTAGGGGAAAAGACTCTTTGGGTCAAAAGTTGTCTACTAGACAAACGTCTTGAACCCTGGGAGTCTAGTACATATATAAACGTTGTTCAAGTCAGTCCCGGTGTATTTTCTGTTATGTTCCTATCATAATTTTTTTCAGTACAACTACCCGGAAGACTCCGCTACAACAGATTTAAGTTTACAAGGTTTAATTTGTTACAAGAATTAATTGCCCCCCTACCTCATAAAAGTGCTTTAGGTTACTATGGAAAACAAGTTGTAAAGGGGAAAGCCGATCTTCTGAAGGAAACGACAAAAAATCGCCTGAATGGTAAGAGGTGTCATGCACTGTAGTTTTAATATTAAAAAATAAAATGCAATAAAATAAAAAAAAATAAAATGCAATAAAATAATATTAAAAAATAAAATGCAATAAAATAAAATGCAATAAAATAATATTAAAAAATAAAATGCAATAAAATAAAATAAAATAAAATGCAATAAAATAAAATAAAATAAAATAAAATAATATTAAAAAATAAAATGCAATAAAATAAAATAAAATAAAATGCAATAAAGCTGATTCAAACTTTCAACCGGCGAATTACAAATGATTCGTCATTTTGAACTCTGTATAAGGTAAGATGAACCAACTTATTTCAGACATGTCGGGGATATATTCTCGACAATTAGTCCAACAGTGACTTTGTTGCTGTCAAGCTGAGGTATGGTCCTGTTCAGTCTCAGGAGGTTCACCCTCCCAGGCTTTACCTACTTTTTGAGAAGGGGTTAGTTTATCGCTAATCGCATAAGCCGCTCACACCAGCGAATGCCGACAGGGCTGCTCAGGCATTTTTGGTAGGCCATAGTGTGCTTTGCTAGTGTGCTGGCTTTTAACTTAACACCTGACCTTGTGTCTTACCTCCTGGAGAGGTAAATAAAATAAGGCGAATGATTCACCTGTTTGTGAGAGAACTTTGAACATCTCTAGCATCTGCATCATTTGTACAACATAATCACATTGACACACCGGTTCTCATTAGATCACCAAAGTTAAGCAATGCTGAGCCTGGTCACTATCAGATGGGTGACTATTTGGAAATACCAGATGCTGCATATGGGAGGATGACAAGACCTTCCTGCAAAAATTTGTAACTCTCGCTTCCCTTATTTTGTCCTTTAGTCCTCACATTTCATAAGCGATGTTTTTTGACAAAGGGGGAAGAATTTCTGTTTTCTGGGTCGGAATCTATCCATCTAACACTTATTGTTGGCTAGTTTTTTACCTTAAAGTGGTAATTATTTTTAGCTCCTTACATCAAGTGGCCTTGTCTGGAGCGATTTCCATAAAAAAAAAACACTGCAAAAACTAACGTTGTCATCTCTCCTTACCGAGATATACATGCGACTAGGTACTACTTGTGAATTTAATATTCCCTAGAAACTTTCTCTTTTCGAGGAAGCCGGCTCAACCCATCCACGGTGAATGCCGCATCATGTACCAGAGAATTATTCACATTAACATGTGTTTGTTCGAGGCGGTGTTGGTTGGAGACGTGCAGCTCTTGATCCGTTTGGCCATTATGTTTTGGAACTTTTGAATTATCATGGAAATAAATATGAGCAGCATCCTGTCCAAACTTTCACACAACACCAGTTATGGCACAAGGCTAGATGAGATAAAGTTAGAGTTGAGATGAAATAGAAATATTTCATCGTGCTACATTATAAGATGAAAAAGACCTACCATCTTAGAAAATCAGCATTAAAAAATCTCAGATTTTACCTCGGTTTGAAATCCAAACTCTAATAGTGAAAAGAGATATATGCAAGAATTCCAGACCAGAAAGAAAAAAAAACTGTTTTATTGATTATCTGCGAGGTTTGCAATGGAATGGTCCGATGGGAATTTCTCGGATTTCCAATGCTTCTTCTCCCTCTCCATTTACCAAACATTGGAAACCATAGTTTTAGACTGAAAACAGAATGTTCCATATATTCTAGCTATTGTTTAATAAGATAATAAAAATGTTTTCAAATTAATTGAATACAAAAGGTATAATTAAATCTGGATGAAAAACACGGTTGGCACAGATTATATTCTTTCAAAAATTGTTTAGGATTCAATTATTTTTTTATTTTTTTTGCGGTGGGAAAAACGGTTGGGTCATTATTATTATTTTTTTTTAATAAAACAAAACTATTGTCTTTCAAAAACACAAGAGGGGGAAACACTGCCTTTTGTTTTCTTTTTTTTCCTTTCTCTATTACGTTAGCAGCTTAAAAATTAAGATTTTCCCCGCTCAAAATAAGTTTGGTTTTAATTAAACGTTGATGTGTGTACCTCTAGGCTGATGGCAGAGGAGTCAGGAGTTTTCCTGCAATAACTTTAGTCAAATATAGAAGCTGCACTTTATAATGTTATAAATTGTCTCTCTTTTAGCCAGATGAGCTATCTCGGTTATAAGTTATCTCTTTTTATTATAGAACTCTTCAGTGACGTCACATGGGAGATAAGAAAGACTTTTCTTACTATTTTTAACCGTGGCCACTGTGGTGTTCAGATATATAAACACGCAGCTAATAAAAGAATGAGGGAAACACCACGTGCATTTTCTTAATTCCTGACTTAAGCCTTTGTCTCAATATATTGCACACTTGACTAAATAAAATTTAAATTTTTAAAAATTGCTAATTGAGATATCCTCATATTAATATCTATATATCAATACTAGTGTCATAACCTACACACCTACATTTTTTTAATTTTTTTTTTAACATGATTCACCCCAAACAAGGCAGGCCGCCACTTTAAACGTAAGGAGCTACTGAGAAAAAGGAAAAGGGGAGAAGGATTGGTGGTTCAGCTTAAATTGGGATCTGAGCAGCGAGATGTCTGTTTACATTAGTTTTAAATTTCTGCATGTCAGTACTGTCGGGGAAACAGGGCGCAGGGAGGGAGTTCCAGAGGCCAGCAGCACGAGGAAAGAAGCTATTTGAGTAGAATGCTCTCCGGCATCTGGGGACCTCCACAGTGAATGAATGAGATTTAGTAGAATGTCGAGTTAGTCTAGTGAATTTACGTCGAGGGGGCACCAGAGTAGCCAACTCATCGGAGCATAATCCATTGAAGTATTTGTAAAACAAACATAAGGATGCTACATTGCGGTGATGGGACAGGGGCTGGAGCTTAGCTGACAGTGAGGGACCTATTAAATTGACGACTCTTTTTTGGACTTTGTCAAGGAGGGAAAGACTAGTAGATGATGCACCAGCCCAGATGTGGCAACAATACTCCATGCATGGCCGAATGGTGGCTTTGTAGAGATACAGGATAATGTCAGGTGTAAGGAGTCCACTAGCACTGTAGAGGGAGCCAACCTTCTTTGCGGCAGCCTTGGCAATGTCTTTAATGTATGTGTTCCAATTCATGTTACCTGTGAAGGTTAGGCCAAGGAGTTTGAATGATGAACTCTCAGGTAGGGTGTTATTTGCCATGACAATCGGTGGTTGGAGAGGCTTCTTGTAGTTGTTGAAGGAAAGGAGCTTAGTCTTTGCGGCATTAAAAGTTACCAACCATTTATGGCCCCAATCCACTACAGCCTGGAGGTCATTTTCTAAAGATACAGCCATTGCCTCAGATATGATCGCGTCTGTTTTGCCAACATGGCGAGAGTAAAGCGTGGTGTCGTCAGCAAATAAACCAATCTCAGACACTATGTCATCAGGGAGATCGTTTATATAGATCAGGAACAACAAAGGTCCAAGGATAGATCCCTGGGGCACACCAGCATTCATGTCACGTTGCTTAGATGAACGGCCATCGAGGACAACCTGGATTTTTCTTTTGTTTAGGATGCAGCAATATGTTTATTTTTGCTTTGTTTTTTTTAACAAAACAATACATATTATGATAGACGTTGCTAGTCTTTCTCTACTCTACTATTGTTTCCATGGAAGATGTTCGACTGAGCTCCAATCTCTGGTTCCTCCCTGTAAGATATTCACAGCAAGAACTCATCTTATTACCACAACGGAAAAAAATATTTCTTTCTTCCTCCACCTGTCAAGCATCGGGCAGAATTTACATAAACAGAGCTTCTTCGCAAGGGCTTCCCGTCTGTGGAACACATTACCACAAGACTGCTTCCTTGCTGATTACAAGATGCTCATCTTCAAATCCAATGTAAACAGATTTCTGTCATGAAGTATTCGAACTTGGTCCACTCCATCAATCATTCTCGATCCTCTCATAAGGTACGTCATCTTTCAACTGACAATCATTCAATTTAATTAACCTTTATGCTCGAGTGGCTCTTGGCCTTTACAGAATCAAATTGACGCTTACCGGCATAAGAGCTCCAAATACCTTGATAAGAAAATTCTTGCTTGAATGAAGCAATGTTTATATAAAGGATTATCCACTCATGGACTAGAAACAATCAGAAACCAGAGAATGGACTAACCCATCTAAGCATAAAGGAACGTCCCAGCCTTCTTATAAACCAATTTTCTAGGCTTCTATCTCAGTTTATCTAGGTCTAACCTTGATAAGTAAAACATATATATATGTGTGTGTGTGTGTGTGTGTGTGTGTGTGTGTGTGTGTGTGTGTGTGTGTGTGTGTGTGTGACTCATGAGACGAAATACATCACAATACAAGACTTATTTTTTTTAATTCTGGAAAAAGATTTCTGAAAATTAAAAGTGTATTGTTACTACTATATAATATTGATAAAAATGTTTCTTTGTTGTGAAATAATAATTAAAACAATATAATTTATGAAACAAATTACTTTTTTCTTGTAAAAACCTTTTAAAAAAATAATTAATATCTTTTCTTCTTCCTCATCGGTTCTTTTTTATCAATATGCAGGTTGAGGGGCATCATCCACGCTGGTAGACCCCCTCCCGCCGTCGTCCAGGTAGCTGGTTAGCTGTATGCATAGAAATATCCATGAAGGCTTATTCAAAGCAATAGTTTTAAGGAGGATGGCCTTCCTTGCCGATCGCTTTTTCATGATCGACACTAAGTGCGTCACCAACTGCACTTGATCAAGTCAATCAGTCAGTCAGCTTTTATGGCGTCCGACACCCGCCAAGTTTAAACTTTACATCAGGCATCTGTATGCATTTCATGGAGATATGCCGGACTAGAGCATATCCCACATACACCCTCTGAGTAGACTGCCAGTTGATCCGGGACTGCTTATTGGGTATTTACAGCTAACCTCCATATCTGAAGGCTATTCCCCTATCTGCCACCTGGGGAATCGGTGGATAGGAGATAGTCACTCCATACCATAATATAATTTTTTTTTAATTTATCGATGCATCAGAAAACTGTAACATATCAAGTGTTGCATCTCGACTACATACCTATGTCACACTGTAAATTATGTATTTACAAACTAGCAGGAAGACCCGCTGTTGCTCGGGATTTAATGAGGAACACTATATCCGTTTTCACTCATAACACAATGTTACTTTCTTTTTTTTCTTGCCACCACTCCCTCCCTTTTCGCCCACTAATATAGTCAGAAGTAACTGAAGTTTTGGAAAACTCTCACAATTAGTGTCTTATAAATATGGTTTAAATTTCATTAAAAACGATATATATATATTTGAAGTTTTAAGGGGGTTCTGCCTCCCCCCACACCATAGCTTCTTTAGAGGAGTCACATAGAGATTTGGCACATTGAGGAGCACGTAGATATTTAGAACCACTTCCATTGTCTTCCCCAGAAAATTGTATACATATGATTCAAATTTCATTAAAATAGGATATATTTGAAGTTTTAAGGAAGGTTCTGACCCCCATAGCTCTCTTAGGGAGAGGAGGGGCACTTATAGATTTGGAACAACTTTCAATGTCTTACCCGGAAAATATTATACATATGATTAAAATCTCATCAAAATAGGATATATTTGAAGTCTTAAGAGGGGTTCTTTCCTCATAGATCTCTTAGGTGGGAACTTAGAGATTCAGGACCACTTCGACTGTCTTCCTCGGAAATTTTTACATATAAATACGCTTTTAGTTTTTATGTAGATTCTCTAACCTTTCTTTCTATAGAGAACACACACACAAGCATTGACATTAATTAAACTAACTAATAAATGCTTTAATTACTTGGCTCCTTGTATCCGAGGCACTAGAAGTGAGAGCTCTGAATAAAACTAAATTATCTTAGTTAAGCAGTGAAAATTTATCAATAACAAACTCTATATTATCTTTAGGAATCTTTTAGATGAGGATTGATGATTTGTAGTTGGATAATTCGGACTACTGTTCCCATCGTTCACACCATTTCTGCTGATGTAACCTCCGACCTTCGGATTTTCATTTCTCTCCAGTCACAATTTGTCTCCAATCCTAGGAGATAAACACGCAGTACCATACAACAACATAAAATGAGCACAGACATTACACTTCCTGCAGTTTGCTTCAAGAGATAGGTAACTTCCAGTTAAGATTGGTATGAGCTCTCAAAATGATTGCTATGGAGATCTGAATCTGACAATCAGAGCAGAAGAACAGACTGCATCTATTAAATAATTAAGAGGTTGATAGAACGCCAATTTTTTATGAAGCCGTCAGCAGTCTAGTCTTTGGATGTTCACTGTTAATTACAATCTATGTTTATTTCATTTCAGAAATTGATGCGATTTGCAACAGTTAAGGTTTGTAGACGTTTCTCTTTTCTTTCAAATTTACTTCTTTCTCTACAATAAAATTACCAATGAGTTATATTTGTTAATATCAAATGACAAATGAGTTACTTCTCTTGAATGAATATACAGGAAGTGGAGACTATTCAAGGCAGACATGTATACTGCCCAGAGGTGACGTAAGTAGACTAGTAAATGTATGTGGAGCCTGTAGGAAATATTAACATTTGGTAGCAAAGTGTGTAATGGAAGCGTTCTAAGCTTATAGCCCAGAGATCTATAGGTCGAACATGTTCTGCTACCAAATGTTAATATTTCCTACAGTCTCCAGGCATTTACTGATCCACTTACTTCACCCTCTGGGCAGTAACCATGTTTGCCTTGAATAGTCTCCATTTCCTGTATTCAAGGGAAGTAACTCATCTGCCATCTGACATTAACAACATTTCCTCATCATTTCTAACAAATTTCTTACTCAACAGTTTTCTTTTTTGAATTTGTATGAAAAAAATGTTTTTATTCTAACATTAGAAAATGTCCTATTATTCTCTAGTAAAGTAAATTCGCATTAATCAGCATTGTATGCCGTTTTGAACCAGACTGATTCTGTTGTTGGCATTGGTTTCTTCAATATTTTCTAGAATTAGGTACTTACAAAAGGGGCCGCATGAAGGTTGCCACTCATAAGTGAAAGTGGTGCCATGGAACCAGCTGGATTCAAACTTGGCACACCCAAATCATCAATCACCACCACTGTTCATCGTTCCCGTGAAGATAAATAAAGAAAATGTGTATAATTTTTTTTTCAGAATGAAATGCATTAAACAGCAGTTGTAAACGTAACAATTTTTTTATTTAGAGAAAAAACGTTGAGTGTTTTGTGTTCATGTATGTGAGTATTTCTATGTGTGAAAATTGTCTTTCTTGCTTGTTCCATGTAAGTGAAAGTTTGTCAGATAAACAGATGTATGTGTGTCCTTTATCAGTAGTAGTAATAGTTCATGAGGTTGTTTGCTTGGTTGATTATGTAGACGCTGCTTGTTATGTGTGTGTGCATTATCAGCAGTAGTAGTATTAAATAAGATGCTAGCTTTGTTTATCAAGTAGATTCTGCTGATTGTTGGTTGTTGTAAGAGCTTTGTGCACATGACGAAAATATAACGGTGGTGTTGCTGTTGTGAGTCTGTTTCCATGGTGGATAAAGCAAGCATTATTTCCCCAACATTGATTCCAGTTGAGATTCAAAGTAGGTGAATTTGTTGGCGAGAAATATGTTTTGCTTTGATGTGGAGGCAATAGCCTGTTGGTTAGTTGCTGGATGTGATCTGAATTGGACGATACTGATGATTGTGGCTCGTCATACATGTTTGTTATTTTGTCGATGCTGAAGATTTGCAGATGGCACTAGCACGGTGACATGAAGTAGAGATTTCGCAACGGAGGCTTTTGGCTGAGATCAATGCCGCGGGAATGTTACGTTTAAATTTAGAATGGAGGCTGACTGCCTGGTAGGCTGCTAGTGACGATCTGTTTAGCCTTTAATTTCTCTTGGCTTTTTATAGAGGTGTACATGGAAGGTCCTGGAATATTTTTTTTCTTTTTGCGCCTAACATGCTGATTGGCTACTGTTTGTGTAGGTGCACACTGTTATGTGTATAAGTAGTCGGACATCTCAAATTCAGTCAGTTATTAAAAATTTTGCACATTGTATCTAGATGTGTTTATCATTGAACAGTGATAAAACAAAAACTATTAGACATTCAAAATTGAAACTTGGTGAGCAAGTCAGGCATAGACTAAAGTTTATTTGTACTAAATATGGTTGAAGTTCAGAAAAGATTGTAAATTTTTATTAACGATTCATACTACTAAACTAACAGTGACAATGTGATGCACATACTTTTAATGTCATATCCTAGTCTTTTTCACTTGTTCCTTTTCATACTTTTTCTCTTCGTTCATTCTTCTACTAGTTGTCATTTTCACAACGTTTCGGCTGATGTAACCTCCGACCTACGGATTCAATTATATGCGGGGACATTTTGGTGATCGTTTCACAAATAGAAGGTGTGATCCTGAATCGGCTTCCCACTCACCGGACCATAACCTCCCAGATTTGTATCTGCGGGTTTATCTCCAATATAATTTCTATCAAAGCAATTCCCAGACTATTCCTGAACTGAAGAGGGCCATCACAGCCCAAATCAGGACAATGCCAAACAGGGGCACACAGAGGGGGTGGGCATCCAAATTGAGAAGTAGCATCCAATCATATTCAAACTATTTCCCTTTCTCATAATATTTCTGAGTACTATTATATACTTGAGTCTTTGAGGCATACAATCGAGGAATTGGCACAGGGCATCGCCTAAACAACACTGATGCAAAGAGAAGAGTGCATCAGAGTTATTGAAATTTTGTATGTCGTATTCAGGTGTGCTTATCATTGAATAGCAATAACACAAAGACTGTGGGACTGCATGCCTGATACTTGGTGGACAAGTCAAGCATAGACTGATGTTTTTTAGTACTGAATATGGTTAAATTGCAGAAAGGATTGTGAATTTTATTAATAATTCTATGGGTGACATTTTGGGGTCACCCTGTAACATTCTATTTTTTCCTTCTTTTTACAATAAGTATAAATAACTTTTAAGTGTAAAATGATTTGCTCTTTTATAACCATAACAAAAAAAGCTTCATGCTTTTATTTGTGATCAGAACAATAAAACTTTCTGAATATATCGGCGATAACCATTGCGCCAAGGTGCTGCAAGCACACTTTGGGAATTTACGGAATGGAGGATAATTAGTTTTCACTTGATTAATTGCAGTTTTTTTTTAAACAGAGAAAGTACTTAACTAATCAAACGATGCGTGGGAGGAGATTCTAGTTGATGTGTTTGCATTTTTTTTTTTTGACTAAGAAATTACTTCCTTAAAAAAAAAGTATTGTAAAAAATTCTAAAATGTTCGTTTAGAAGTGTCATTATAATTGGGCATGGGCGCCCCTATTTTGCAGGACCTTACTGCTAAGTAATATGTAAGTGTAAGATTTTAACATTTTGTATTCTATTTTATCCTTTGTGTAGCAAGGCACATGTTAAAGCCTCTTCCCCAACACGAGCGCTGCTATGTTAAATATAGTGTGTAATCTATTATATAAATCCCATCATGAATAACACGTGGTTGGATAAAAAAGGAAAATAATAAAGAAACGGTTAATGAAGCACACACACACACACACACACACACACACACACACATCTATAGTCTTAATAATCTTTCAACCTTAAAACTATTCAAGATGTTATTTTAAAATATTCCCAAGCCTTTCATTGAAAAATCTCCTTATTTAGTAAGTCAGTCAATTCTTTACAATTGCCACAGTAGTTTTCCCCCAGGAATTTACGCCAGTCTTCATACAGAACTATACTATTAATATTCTTGTAGAGATATTCAGTTGATTGCCATAAGAACTCTTTAAAGGATTTAACAACAAAACAGCTATATATATATATATATATATATATATATATATATATATATATATATATATATAATATTTATAAATAAATATTAATTATTTATTACCTACAGATATCAATGTTTCATGCTAACGCAATCTTCAGTGCAGTATATATATATATACATATGTATATATATATATATATATATATATATATATATATATATATATATACAGGGTGGGCCAAAATAAGGGTCCTATCTTTAAATTTGAATAACTTGAATTTGAATAACTTCCACAAAATAAAAGTTAAACTCACCAAACTTTAAGTGTGTGTAGACTGACCCTTCCGAGATTTTTTGAAATAAACAAAACAAATTTTAGCCGAAAAACACTTCTTAAAACTTACAAAAACTAAAGTATTGTTTTTTACACTGTTTTGAGTTTTTTAAGCAAAAATAATGTTTTCTAAATGAGGGTACGTTCCTTAGGACTAATACGGCTCGGAAGGGGTCCTTTACTTATTCTAAAAAAAAATTTTTTTTTAAATCAATAAATAAAAAAGTTATGAATTTTTAAAAATAGGACCCTTATTTTTGCCCACCCTGTATATATATGTATGTATATAACATAAAGATAGAGGCAAAATGCCTTCAAAGAAACCATGTGTTAGATGCAGATATTTTTTTATTAAAATCAACAAAAAAAATCAAAACATTTCTTTTCTTCTTCATCAAGATGAAGAAGAAAAAAAAATATCTGCATCTAACACATGGTTTCTTTGAAGGCATTTTGCCTTTATCTTTATGCTAAAATTCAAAAGATGCTTAAAAATATGAACTTTCCCAAATTTATATATATATATATATATATAGTAAATTGAAATAAATAAAATTATGACATATTATTTATGTCAGTTCCAAGAATTCAAAATCAACAATATTTTTTCCATACGATCGTTTCTAAGACAAAAGGAATTTTAAATTGATTAAAACCCCATTTATATCTTCGTCAGCATTAATACTTGCTCATTCGTATACTAAGTCTCTGCATTTGACTTATCTATTCTTATATATATATATATATATAGAGAGAGAGAGAGAGAGAGATATAATGATTATATAAATTCTAATTACCAAAATTCAGTCTTTTTTTCATATCATTTATTTTTTTGCAATATCAGAACTGAAGATAGTCTTACAATTGTTTCACAACGTGCACTATACTACAGTTAGATGCAATTACATGCTGATCCTCAGAAACCACAATCATAGGCTATATAAAGATAACAAACTGTGCATAAAGTTCATTGAAAATACAGAAAGCAGACAACATTCACACATGATCCCCCCAGATAATAGGCTTATAGAATTCCAATCAATATGCCATTTTGAATCTAGTATTTTGATAATTATGAGAAAGCCATAGCAAGGACAAAAAATTAATAAAAGTTGAAATAGTATGCGGTTAATTACATTTTGAAATTTAGCTGGATAATAATAACAATTATTATAAGTAAGATCATTGCATAAGATAAAATCCGAAAATACTGTTTATGGTAGTGAATTCAACAATTTGTCTTATATAAATAAGATTTTTATTACTCAGTTCCCACATCAGAAAAATTTCCATGAATTAATGTCCGAAGCAAGAAGGTTGAAAATGCATAATATATATATATATATATATATATATATCAGAGAAGATTTTGTCAAAGACAAAAATAAGAGACACATAATAAAAGATGATACAAAAAGGGAGTGAAAATCACAAACGTAAATAATAACGAAAGAATCGATATTAAAAGCCCCTAAACACAATCGCAATTCATGAACTGCCAGAGCAAACAATTTATAGAGAATGTGTGGAATGATGTAAATAAATACGACTTACTTTGATATTATCTGAAAGCTATTCCGAGAACGAATTATGCAATCACTAGAAAAGGGCCATGCTGAGATGGCTAGCTGTCTGTGGGGTCCTGTCTTCACTGCTTGATTAATTCGAGATGGTTTTCCGAAAATGGAGAAAGCACTTAACTAATCAAACGACACGTGAGAGCAGACTGCAATTGTGTTTGCATTTTCTTGATTTTAAAATGAATTCCTTTTTAAGGAAGTAATTATTGTAAAAAATCTAAAGATTATTGTCAAAAATCTAAAAAGCCTTTCTTTTCATCGGGCGACTGACAAAAGAAATTTGACAAAACTTTTATAATTGCTAATTGCATAAACGAAATGTTCTTTTAATGACTATCAAAAGAAGAAGAAGGTCTGGTTGTCTAAGATGAAAATAACAAAGTGTTAAATTCTTACAATTTATTTGGTCTCAAATCCTAATCATTGATAGCAAAGGTAATACTGGGTTTTCTTGCAGATTTTTAAAAATGTAATAACTCACATTGTACGATTGGAACACTCTTAACCTCTAATTGTTGAGATGTTCTCTTGATGAATCTGTTGGCGCAGTATCTTCAGAGTAACTTCCCTTGAACTATATTCAAGTTATCTCTCCTGAATTATATTGACAACAACAGAATGAACTGTTCAATTTTGAAATACAAAAAAAAAAGACTTGCACTAACGGATATGCAATATTCAAAATTGAGACTTTATCTCTTTCTGGTTTGGGACGCTACCTAGTTTGATGTTTTCAATCATTAACCACGGTTTTTCCCATTCTCTCTAAATGGTCGATCCTAAAAAAATCAAGATCTTACACCCCAGGCGCAAAAAAAAAATTGCCATCTTTGTACTTCTGAAGCACTAATGATAATCACCGCTGCAAGAGAGAAGAATATCGTTAACACAAGAAATGAGATAATTTCATACTGTCGCCATAAAAGAAAATTTAAATACGTCAAATTTATAACCTCAATAGACACCCCCACCACCACAATAAAGCCCATAATTAGACTCATTCTGATACTATAGGCCTCCTGTGATGTATCATCCAAAACAACTCTCTTGCCTCCAATCATAAAAAATCGATATTTGTAGAATCTTTTACTCAAAATAATTTAACCTTTAACTTTACTCTTACCCTATCTTAAATTATTACATAATCCCATAAACCCCCTCCCCCTGATTGATATTAATTCGGATCGTCTATCTGCCTATGGATTCCATCACCTCCAAACTTTTACTTGGATATACGCCCGATAGGGGTAGCATATTTGTACACATATATATACATGCGTGGGTGTTGTCTGGTATCTATGTGTGAGTGGGGGTATATATATATGTATATGTATGTATATATAAATATGTATACATGTGTATATATATATGTATATGTGTGTATGTATGTGCATATATATGTATATGTGTGTATGTATGTGTATATATATGTATATATGTTGTGTATGTATCTATCTGTGTGCATGTACGAATGTGTGTATGTACGTACCTGCCTGTGTCAGAGAATGTCCGAAATAAAACCTCCATATGTATATGTCCGCATGCATGCATATGTGATGTATATATCAATGTTCACCTATCAATCATTTCAAAAATATTTAACTATCTTTTACATCTTTGATACATAAATCCACTATTAATGCGAACATAATCTGACTTTATCACTCTGCAGAAAATACAATTAGTAGACCTACCTAAAATATGAACAAAAATTAACAGACCCCAAATAATAACTATTTTTTTAAATAGTTTTTTTTTTTTTAAATAATTTTTTAAATAATGATTTTAGCTCATGCCCTCTACAATGCTGACTGCAAGGCAAGCACACATTTTCATCAAATTCCCTTCATATCATTCAAATCTACCTCTAACCCCTATCTAAACTTATTCACCTCGGCAAAATATAAACAACTCCTTTCCCCCACCCATTAATACATTACAGCTTGACGCTGGCCACCTAAGCCTTCATCATCCATACCCTAACCCTCTTTCCTTTAGCTATTTAAAAAGAAAATGTAAGAAGATATGTTTATACAGTTGTATATATGCCTATATTTTATATACGTATATATATGTGTATTTATATGTATGTGTATTTATATGTATGTATGTATGTATGTATGTATGTATGTATGTATGTATGTATGTATGTATGTATACATACGAGCCCACCTCTCTTTGATTCCATACACTCCTGTCACATCTTTTGCCCACACACCCCACCACTACCAACAGCTAATCTCCCTCTCACAGCAGACACAAATAGCCATTTTCACCATCGCCTACAAGCAATACCTTCACTCGACAGTAGCTTGAAAATATCAGTTTTAAATCCATTTCTTTAACCTATCGATACACTGATCAACCAGGGAGCTAGAGGTTTTCGTAATGCACACTTTGATATACATCGAACTCTGACTGATAAACTTCATTCTGGATCCTGTGAAATGGATAATTCTACTCTTAGACTACTGCGTACATAGGGTGAATTGAACTCTACTAACAACCGTCGAATTATCGGCTTCTTAACAACATTTGGACTCCTAAACAATTTGAGTATTATTCTTTTTCAAACATTCATTTCCAATATAACAGCTGTTTTGATTTTGACATGTTTTTTGACAACAAAAAGTTCTTTATCTTTCGTTTTTTTTATTTTGTGCATAAATTTTTCAAAGTTAAATGTTGCTGATAATATTTACAATTACATTATCGGGTTTTTAATTCTCTGATGAAAAGAGTTTGTTTTTGAAAATCCATCGATTAAGGATATGAGACTCCTTGCTTTGAACTTCGGATGTTTTAATAACTATTGTATCTTTGCAATTTTTTATTCTCATCTTTCATCTCTCTCCCTCCCTCCCCCTCTCTCTCTCTTTCTCTCTCTCTCTCTCTCTCTCTCTCTATATATATATATATATATATATATATATATATAGTGTTATAATGGAATAATTCCAGGAAGAAATCCGGGTAAGAGAGCTCAATGTGGTAAACAGAGCAATAATAACGTAAAATATAATAACACGAAATTACATGATTGTCGATGCAATAATTTATTTCAACCTTGCGGTTTTATTCAAGCATCCAACTTAACAATTACATTTTTGATACTGATAGAAAATTGAATTCATCCTCGGCACTTCAAACACAATCAGAGGGAGTGGTGGTAGCAGCCGGTTTGAACACCCAACATAGAGCGAGTAGAAATTAACATCTTATATTTAACTAAATTAATCTAAGGAGATCTTATGGATTTTTTTTGTTTATTTTTATTAAATAATAACGTCTGGGTTAAGCGCACATATTCTTCATATCCGACCTGGTGACATACGCCTCCATACATACGCACACATATACCTATTCTTAACATCACACACACACAATTTTTGGCTAGCCCGAAATTCAGCTTACCAAGGCCAACGAGATTTTTTACCCGGCAAACGAAACGAGAAAGTCTAGTGTCATCGGCTGGTTGACACTTCTCGTGCCCTAATTTCATCTAGATTCGCGCGTCAAAATTAATTTGAAAATTAAGAATACTCTGATTTTCACAAATTCATCTTACATTAGTTTATAATCTATGGAAGCCTATAATTAATTCTAATCTAATATTGTCTAGTGATAATATTATACACTTAATTTAATTCGCTATCTTATTTTAAGTAAATAACATCTGCATACATCCCTATATACATACACATCCATCTCTACACGCACACACATGTATACATACATATACACACACATACATATATACTTACATCTACACACATATATATATATACACACATACACACATATAAATATATACACATACATACACACGCACCCAAGTGTCAACCACCACTCCCTCTGATTGTGTTTGAAGTGCCGAGGATGAATTCAATTTTCTATCAGTATCAAAAATGTAATTGTTAAGTTGGATGCTTGAATAAAACCGCAAGGTTGAAATAAATTATTGCATCGACAATCATGTAATTTCGTGTTATTATATTTTACGTTATATATATATATATATATATATAATGACAATTTAGAAATATACAAAATTATGACATATTCATTATTGAGCATATCAGTTCCAAAGATTCAATATCAACAAAAGTTTTCGTGTACGATCGTTTCTGAGACAAAGATATATTTATTATTAAATCTCTTTAGCAGCACAAATACAGAGTCTACTACGATTTAAAGCAACAAAATTAATCACTATTTTTCAATTCTTTCAACCTTTTTTTATCCTTAAATTTCACAATCATGTACAAGATCCTGGATCACTGGAAATGATTTACTCATAGCACCACTTTCACTTATGGATGTTGGCAACCTCTACGTGGTCCCTCCTGTAAGTACCTGGTTCTACAAAGAATTGGAGAAAACAAATGCCAACAACAGGATCAAACTGTATTATTTCGATTATTCAGACTACTGTTTTCATCGTCAGTGTTATCATCATAACGTTTCGGCCGCTGTAACCGCCGGCCTTCTTCAGATGTATCTTTTCGAACTCGGGAATATTTCTGTCGAACTCGGAAACCTGGACGGAATTTCGAATGGAACTCTTTATTTGATCCATGCTCTCGTTCCATCAGCCATGACTGGGAGAAGTCTTCAGCAATTCGCAATTGAAAGTATCAATCCTCATCTCAAAAATTCAGAAAAAGAATAAAACCGGTCAGACACGTTGCGCCATGCTGATTCAGATGGATTTATATTTTTACCATTACAGCTTTATTTTCTTATTGCTTATTTATGGGGTAGGGCAGTATATTGTTGAATAGTCTGGTGATGTAGTCCATGTATATGAGATGCCTAGGATGTTATAGTAACATCCTATTACAAGTGCTCATATCCTCAGCTGTATTTGTGTTATGACGTTACGGCTCTGACAGGCTGCTCGGTTGTAGACCCTGCCTACAACCCCCCACCCACTTCCCAATGAAAATAACGAATATCTCTCCTTTATCAAAGTTTTTTTTTATTAAAGCAAAAAACAGATCAGTCAATCAATCCATTTTATTGGCAAAAGAATAGAAAAGTGAAATAAGCCCTGTAAAAAGACAGAAAATATTGTATATATAAACCGTCTGAATGTTTGCCCATGGCGACTTTAAACGTGGTAGCTATCATCACAACCTCCTCTGGCGGTTGTTCCAGGGAGAAGAAACATGGACAGCGAATGCTGCCTTTCTTCTATTGAGACGAAAGCGACGATGATACAGCTGCAACTGACTACGGAGACAGCGACTAGGTATCGAGTGAAAACTCCTCTAGAGGTAGATTTACATTCCTGTTGATGATGCTGTAGGCCAGAATTAGGTCTCCTCGCATCCTTCGCTGCTCAAAAGAGGACACATTTAGGCTTTGAAGCCGTTCTTTGTAGGTGAGCGTGGAGAATCTAAACTAAATTAATTTTAAATATTCATTTTTTTTTTTTATATATTCACCCCAAACTATGCATATTGCTACTGAGACGTAAGGGGGGGGGGCATCCTAAGTAGGGAGTTGTGTAGAAAGATGCTTGCTTACATTACATTTAAATTTCTGCATGTTGGTACAGTCGGGGAAAGAGGTAGCAGAGAGGGAATTCCAAAGACGAGCGGTCTGGCACAAATAAATGTAAGTTCTGATAAATAATCTATATAATACTAAAACTCGTTTGCACATTGGACGTTTTAGATAGTCGTCGAGGTTAGGGAATGAGATGAGAAGTAATGGGAAGAAAGGAATAGAGGCAATGGTGGTAGTAGTAGTAGTAGTAGTAATAGTAGTAGTAGTAGTAGTAAGAGTAGTAGTGTAGAGGGAAAGTGAGAAGATGACATAACTAAACGACGTAAATACAGAAGAAAAAGAAACAAGAGAGTAGCAGCAGTAGCATATGTTTGGCAGTGAAGAGAAAATTAGACAATGTGAGAGGAGGAGGAGAATAAAGGAATTAGTAGTAGTATAAGTAGGAGCAGTGTAGGAGAAGGATAGTAAGAGGATTACATATATAAATGATGTAAATAAAGAAGAAAGTGTAAAGAAGAGGATAGAAGTAAGAGGAAAGAACGAGTAGAAAGGGAAGAAGAGAAGAAACATGTCCAGTGCACTAACGTTGATCCAACGGGTCACACATCGTCTATTAACTAATAAAAAGTTATTTATACACATTTTGAAACCGTTGCCTCCCCACTTTCTGTAATTTAGAGCCACCAATGCATACAGGCAAATTGGAAATATTGTTGTGTAATGTTATGATGGCAGGGCGCATGGTTTAAATCCAGATCGCCTACATACAGGTTTGAGGACAAAATCAAAAGAACAAAGAATTATTTTGGAAAGAAACGAATAAAGCGAAAAACATTATTAGCTTATGATGTAAGTTAGTCAAAAGAACATGGTCAAAAAAGTATGGTATTGTCCGAAAAAGCAGGGAGTGAGGAATAGGTTAGACGCTGACCTCAGAGATGAGATTGGATGAGGTAAGCAAAAGTTATTTAACTTGTGTGCAGTCGATGCTGAGGATAGAAAGGACCTAACAGGTGGTCGACTGGTATGGGAGTGGAGGTAGTCGGTGTGTCAACCACACAAGTTTGAGACTAGTTTGTCTGTTTGTGAATGCATTTAACTGTGGAATACAAACATCTGTTATTACCTAAAGAAAAAAATGCCTTGCTTATTTCTTTTCTGTCAGGTCAAGGAGAACAACTCCAACGAAAAGCGAGAAAGTAAATTGGTTCAATTCCCTTAGATTTGATGGTTAGGATTATCCAAATGGGCAGTGAAGACGATGCATTCTGTAACATTTGCACAATGAAGTTTGATCTTGTCCTTCATATTATCTTTTGTTTTCATTCATTGCATGATTCTAGCAAGGATTTCTGGTCTTAACCATGAAATGCTGATGTTTGCTTATGGATATTCGAATCTGTTGCACATTGTTATGATGGCACCATTGACATGTGCAATGAGAACATGATGACAAATATATGGTGACCAAAAAATATGCCCCCTATGGAATGATTAATGCACAATCCTTTCTGCAATCCAACCAAATCTGTAGGATTAAGTTCTGCTTAATGTGAAGCCCATTCAGGATCACACTTCCCACTGATGAGACGATAATCAAAGTCTCCCGGCAATAAAACAAAGATTGTTAGACATTCTTGACTGAAACTTAAATTTATGTCTGGTGTCACTAAAGTTTACAATTATATCCGATGTTGCTAAAGTTTTCTTTCTAATTTTATTTTTAAACCTAATTTTTAATCATTATTTTACAACGTAAAATATGCTAAATATAACTCAGAAAAATGTTTAAATATAAAGATAAAAATATCTAATCTCTCTTCCGTAAAATATCGCCTTGTCCACTGCAGAGTAAATTTATATTAATTTTACGATGATAAAAGGACAACTCACAAACAGATGAAATGGAAATAATAATAATAACTAGCTGTCCCTGGAGATATTAGTTGTTCATTTTCCCATTATGTTTTATATTTACTTTGTTTTTTTAATATTACTGTGAAAGTTAAATTATTACAATATTGTCATGTTATGATTATTATTGGTTTTATGTGTTTAAAAGAACGACAATACAAGTATAATTATCTTGATACGATCTACTAATTAGCCATGAAAAGTCCAAGAGTGACAACAAAATCTTCTTGTAGCATTTCATAAAGACAACATACAAAATAGGTTTTCACAGACAAATTATTGTACTTCCCATTGTGATATTCAAGTAATTGTAAGAAATAAATAGGTTAATATTTACCTTTTAAATATAATTGTTTATCTGAAGTCGGACACAGGTAAGTTCGAAAGAAAACTTTAGCAAATGTAGAAATTTCTTATCAAATCCGTAAGTGCTGTTTAGTCTAACAAATTTCCTATCAGAATAAGTATTTTCTGAAAGAACTAAAGCGAATTACATTTTCTTAGTAAAGAATGGGAATGAGGCGATAAAAAGATTCTATGACCAGATGGGGCTACAAAACCGACCCTACCATCTGCGAATGTAGAAATGAGGACCATACGTTGGAGCACTGCTTTGTCTGTCCTCTACTACCCAACCAGTGTAGCTTGAAGGATATTGCAGAGTTCAATGATAACGCAAAGATTGTGTAAATGAGTGGGAAACTGTCGTATGACCATATGCTTTAAAGACAGAAAAAGAGTGTAAATAAACTGCTGTAAGAACAGAAAGGAATAAATCGCTAGTCAGAATCAAATATCGATTTGTC
This sequence comes from Sepiola atlantica, assembly GCA_963556195.1. Taxonomy (NCBI): domain Eukaryota; kingdom Metazoa; phylum Mollusca; class Cephalopoda; order Sepiida; family Sepiolidae; genus Sepiola; species Sepiola atlantica. The sequence goes on along the minus strand of OY744524.1, from coordinate 164,030,129 downwards.
AGATGCACTGCTACTTAGGTCTAACTTCGGAATCAAACTGACTTTTCTTTATATATTAGATAATAATGTGTAATTTACACGAGTCCAGCTAATAAATAGATTAATTCTTTAAAGCGAGAGCTGATGTAGCAATTTTGAATCCAAAGTGGTTCAAGAGGCTAATTATGTCTCTTGCTCTGGTTTCGAAGGATCGGCAGTTTTTGTGATTGCTGACAATTTGTAAACAGAACAATAAGATACGTGGGTGGGAACTGGTGCAGATATTCAATTTGTTTCCGTCATGGAAATATCCGCAAAGACGAGCATAACAAAAGTAAGAACGCTTTTCTCATACAATTCTTTCATTGTCTTTTCATTTTCAAAACCTAAAAACAGAAGAAATGTTTTCATTGAAGACAAAAAGATTGCGTGTCCTCTTTCACCCATTCTTGTCCCGATCCAATCAAAGATGTCGGGTTTAGGTTTATCACATTTCTAAGGAGCTAATAGAAGGACAGTCTTGTTCACTGAACACAACAGCGATGACTGCATTTGATATCGCGTAACCTCATTCCTTCCAAGTTCCTCCCCTACCTCTCATTTCTTACCCTCCTCATCTTACCACTTCCACCCCCTCTCTCTCTCTCTCTCTCTCTCTCTCTCTTTCTCTCTCTCTCACACACACACACTCTTTGCTTTCTCTTTCTTTTTTCTCTTTTTGCTCTCTCACTCGCTGTGTTCCTCTCTCTCGCTCTCTCTTTCTCCCTATTTCTCTCTCTTTTTCTCTTTTTGCGCCTCTTTCTCTCTCCATTTCTTTTTCTCTTTTTCTTGCTATTCGCTCTTTTGATCTCTCTCTCTCTCTCTCTCTCTCTCTCTCTCTCTCTACTTGCTCTCTCTTTCTCTCTATTCCTCTCTCTCTTTCTGTTACCCCCTTTTTCTCTATTTCCTGCCTTTTTTTATTTCTCTATTTCCTTCTTTTCGCCTTTCTTTACTCTTTTGTTAATTTTTCCCCTTTCCATCCTCTCTTTCCTTTTCTCTCACTCCTTTTCTTTTCTCTCAATTCTTTTTTCTCCTCCCTCTCCTATGCTCGTCTTTCATTCTCTCTCCAACACAAATCCATAATTTTCCCAATCCCTTTCGGAAGGATCCGACTACATTCACTTTAGATCCGCTCATGTCATGCATTCCACATCAATTATGATCTCCCAACAAATTCATTTCGCTTCACTAATCAAAATAGAAGTCGGAAAATTTCTCCGATTTCTTTATTCTCTCACTTTTAACAAATAGCAGAAATATGACAGATTTATTTAATAATAAATATTTTTTTTAATTATGATCTACATACGTATACGTTTCATCCTAATGGAATCATCAGTGTGGAAGATAACTGTTCAGCTAGTCGCACGATTCGAACTCCTGGACATGAGTCACTTTTAACCAAAATCTGAGCGCTTCAACCAATTGGTCAACTTCAACAGCTATGCGACTAGCGAGAAATAAATCCATATTTATGTCATATAAAGCGGACAATATAGTCAGCCGTCTTAACAGTGTTCAACAGATCACGTGAACAGGAACTTTGCATTTCCAATAACAGGCAGAGCTGTATTATAGTATAAATGTTTTTTTATTTATACAAACATCATTAGCTGCATAAGTTCATACATGTTTTAGTTGCGACTTTTTATGTAGCCAGTAATGTTTGTATAAATAAAAAAAATTATACTATATATATATGTGCCCTGTCACACAAACGTTAGCTAGTAAAAAACTGTCCGACGAAACCCTTTCAAGTGTTTAGTGGAAGGGAGAAAGAAAATTGCAAGTCCGATCCCCCATCTCACTTGCCTAAAATGAATTCGCAAAGAAATCCTACACTCTATTTCCATAATGAGACATTTTCTTTTTTGTTTGTTCCTTGTCCTTTTTATACCGATTCTTTTTTTTTTATAAACTTTCCAGTTTTAGATGTTATCTTTCTTTCTTATTTCTTTTTTTAACTTCATCGATTGAGACATTATTTTATATGGAAGTGAATATAAGTGCGAACACTGGCGAAGCGTAATTTTTTTTTCTGTCATTTTTGACGAAGAATGTGCACTCGCACTATATAGTACGTATATACACAGGTAAATGTGCACATATACAGAGTGCTTGGAAAATCGAGCGTATAACTTTGGGATTATGCTCTATGTGTGCGCATAGATACAGAAACGCTTGGTTTCGGAGTTATAAGCCATTGAAACAAATACTGGTCAACATTCTTTAATGTAAACGTCTAACACCTACAACATGTGTGATACTGCACTGCTATTTCTACGTATTGGATAGATAAACATTATCCCTGTAAGAGGGTCACAGGTAAAATAAGTCTGGGCTTGGTGTTACCACATACACCAACAAAACCATGACACAAAAAAATATATGTGGGGCTCAGAAGAAAGATCTGAGCGTCATGACCAACAGGAGCGACCCGGTCGGCATCCTGCAAATGTTGACCCTTCTTATCTCTAGGTAACAGAATACAACAGACCAAATACACGTAAATAAATATGACCAGCACAAACCAAAGACAATTCAATGGAAGAAATGGACCACAAAAGAAATTAGACTTGCAATGGCAACTTCTACACAAAGAGGCTTCTTTACACATATAGAACATAGTAATTTATGCTATCGATTTCCCAAACACCCTGTATAAACAGTGAGCATATACAAGTGTGGGCACATGATGGTGGTCCGTCACCCGTAATCCTAAAAGAGGCACATCACTATGCACACATAAGGAAATGTGAATGCTATTTAGAAGTAGCGGGATAAATGGGTGATGCTGAGAGAGAAAATCTCTTGTAAGACGGAATGATAAAAATGGGTAATTGTAAGCTATTTACTTGGTGCATAGTGTGGTCATCTCCACATGTCTGTATGTGTGTGAGTCGTGGACCCTAACTGCGAACCTGAAGAGAAGAATACAGGCCACAGAGATGAGATGCTTGTGAAAGATTCTCAACATCTCATACAGGGACCACATTACTAATGAGGAAATGAAGAACAGACTCATATAAGCAGTCAGGTCATATGAGGATCTATTGACCACTTTTAAAAGGAGAAAAATGAAGTGCAATCCTGCAAGGAACTTTACAGGGAGAAAGGAGGAGGGCAGACAAAGAAAGAGATGGGAGGACAACATCCGAGAGTGAACATGGCTGGCACTGAGTAGGAGGCAGAAGATTGGAAGGGTTGGAGAAAACTGGTTGCCAGGTCATCTCTGGTGCCCCAACGGTCATCCAGACCACAAGACAGATGAGATGAGTGTGAGAGAATGTGTTATTGCATGTAATTTGGTTAAGTACAGGGTGGCCGAGAAGTCACTGAAGGATTTTTAACTTGAATAGATTATTTTTGATGGTACCTTAATGGAATTTGAACATAATATGATGAAAACAATGGAGATTTGTTTGCAAAACAGAATTTATTTATGAAAAATAACATCTTTTAAATTCTTTCCATTTTCAGCTTCACAAAGTCGTGCCCTTTCCAAAACATTATTCATGACGGATTGCAGGATCACTCGATTACGATTTAAATTCCCAACTTAATTCCCGATGTTCTTTTAATTCCTGTAGCGTTTCAGGTTTGTTGATGTAAACTTTTTCTGTGAGTAACACCCACAAGAAAAAGTTGCTAACAGACTGAAAATGGAAACCATTTAAAAGATGCTATTTTTAAAACCCTGTTTTTCATAGTAGATTCAAAGCCATTTACACATTTTTCGCAAAGAGACCTCCAAAAAATACCATCTATAGAAGCGTTAGTTAAATTCACAATCCTTTCAGCAATCCAATGATATTTGGTACAAATAGACTTCAGTCTATGCCTGACTTGTTCACCAAGTTTCAGTCATGAATGCCCAACAGTCTTTGTTTTATCACCATTAAATGATATGCTCCAACTGTGCCCCTTTGCATTGCAAGCACACCTAGAATACGACTGATTTTGGCTGTGATGGCCATTCTCTTCAGCTCAGGAATAGTCTGAGAATTGTTTTGATAGACATCTTTGCAATAACCCCACAGATAAAAATTGGGCGGGGCAGGGGGTACAAGGTCCAGTGAGTGTGAAGCCCATTCTAGACCTCCTACAACTGCACAGAACCATAGCGCTTTTCTTCTTTTTTTTTTACATTTTCCAATTAATTAATTAACATTGGGAACAAGACCTCCTCCTCCTCCTCCTCCTCCTCCTCCTCACTGAATGGTAAAAAAAGTGATAAAACAACATTTTGTCGATATAATTGTGAACTTTAGTGCCAAATCGAATCAATCACTAATAGTTAGGCAAGTAAAAGTGAGGAAAAAATATTTCTCGTTAATTCGATAACAAAAATTTTGATCCAAATTCTGTCCTTTGTTTATATTTATTTTATTTTCGAAATCCTTTTCTGATTATGAACCGATTCTTCTTTGCTTCCTCTAAATTTGCCGTCACACATAATTGCGTAATTTTCGTTTTTTGAAATTATTGGATGTCTAACTAATTGGAATCTAGAAATCGATTCCTCATGCACACACGTGCATAAAAAAAACATATCTGAAGAAAATAAATAACTAGTAAACATTTACTTTATCTAAATTGTATTCTTTTTCCTTTGAAACATTTTGATTTTGTTCCTTATAATTTTAGTAAACAAAATAACGCTACCGTTTGGGACCAAGATCAAAGTGCATTTATATATATATATATATATATATATATATATATATATATATATATATATATATATCTCCAATGCCCACCGTACACACACATTCCTCTCAATACACTGAGGAAGGTCGAAGGAACGTCCGAAAATTTTGTTCTTTTAGAAAAAAGATTTTATTTAAAAGAATATTTTGTATTCCTATATGTCAACAAATAAGAAAGAAATAATGAAAACATTTATATATTTTTCATATTATTCTTTCATATCTTCACTGGACTATTTGTAAAAAGTTGAATATCAAGTGTAGCAGCAAGTCCTAGGAGCATATACCAGAAAGAACAGTTGGAAATACTTTATATACCATCCACTATGACTATGCAATTCTTACAGCTACATATCTAGAAAATGGAGCTGTTAAAACTGACATCGTGATATGGGAGAAAAGGGAGAAAGTAGCAACCCTAGTTGAAGTCAGTGTCCCTAATGATGCAGGATGAAACAGAGGTGAAAGAGAAAAGATTACGAAATACCAAGGTCTTATGTACGACATGAAAAGAAACTGGAATCTTAGGAAATCCTCCATCATACCAGTAATTATAGGAGCAACAGAACTAATGAAGAAGAATTTCAAGAGCTATCTGGCGAGTATACCCGGTGAACCGAGTGCAAGAGAAATACAAACAAGTGCACTTAAAGGGACGGTTAGAATCTTAAAAAGATTTCTAGGCTGGAGTGTCTGAAATAGCCGGTGAATGTCTGGCATTTGGTAGGATGCCCCATCTCCAGCAAAAATGGAAAGATAAGAATATATATATATATATATATATATATATATATATATATATATATATATATGAAAAGGACAAAAGTAAAAACAATTAAACACTGGAAGAAGTTATAAAAACGAGATTTACTGGTTTCGTCTGGATATAATGAACGTCTTCAGAAAAAGTGAAGATTTTGAAATTTATTGAATAATGGCAAAACATAGGAAAAAGAAGACGCAAAACGTGATGTTTTGAGCACGTGAGTAACTATTTGAAAAATTATGCAGCACATGCGACAAAGACGTTAATTGGGAAAAGGAAGGAGAAAGAAAAAGAAGAAAAGGAAAAGAACGAATGGAAACATGGATGAAATGCAGTAAAAAAAATAAGTAGTACTTTAACCGAGATCAGAGTTTGTTATGTAGTGGCGAGACATATTGCATTATGTTTTATCATAGAATTAAATAAGCATAAGCCATTTTGATGTTAATATAGTTAGGATAGGTGGAAAAACTTTCGCATTTATTCATTTAGATATATACTTATTCATTTAAATAAAGTTAGTTATGTGTATATGTTTATATATTTGTATGTAGAGGATTCACTCCTAAACTAATTAACTGACCATTATGAATTTTGGAACACAGCTGCTACACGTAATAGATGCAAATGTGGGCTATAATTTAATTTATTTTATGCAAGGGTAAATTCGGATACCTCCGACTTTTGTGATTTTTTAACAATAACTATTAGACATTAATTAATAAATATTCTCCAAATTTCAGTTTATCTTGGTTTTTAGGGACATATGGGCATAACCTCCCATTTGAAGATACAGACATATGAGATTTGCATTAAATTCGATCTATAGTAATTAGACATCAATCAAGATATCCTAAATTTCAAGTTCTTCTTAAGCCTCCTTAAACTTAAGCCTTAAATTTTAGACATTTTCTAGAATCAAAATCATGTTATGGATTTTGGTCAAAATTTGAATAAGGATTCTAGACATAAGATTTATTATCATTATATCTTGATTTTAATCTTTGTAAGTGGACATAAACTGATGCAAAACTGTTCCGTTTGTGGGAATTCATTTTATTCTTCTAGTGTATACATATATATATATATATAAGCTTTTAGTAATTTATAGATGGAGAAAAAAACACAATATAGATGTATTCAACATTAGTAATATCTGGCAAGACAAAAATAATCAATTTATGTCGGCCATCTACATAAACAGCCTCTATTACTAACAATATATAATAATTCTTTTTTTCTGTATTCCTAGTCACCGCAGTACGATCCTAACACTATTTCATGTATCAACATAACTCCATGCATTTTAACCTGACGATTCCCTATGGGGATGAAACGTGGAAGCTTCTGTGTAGCTTAATTGCCATAAATACCTTTTTATAACTTACTATATATATATATATATATATATATATATATTATATTGTAAATAAAATTCAATTAAAACTATTGAGGAAATTTTAGCTAGGGTATTCCATAGAGTAAATGTGGTATTGTGGTGACTGCTGAAGTAAATATGATGAACAAATGGAGAAAAAATGAAAGAAACAAATGCGTGTACAAATGCGTTAAAATGTGTCCAGTTAAGAGTAGGATAGAGAACTAATAACCACCGATCCCCACTCTCCACGCTTTTCATGGCCTTGTGCCTAATTTGCAAATTGAATTTACTTTTATTTGTGAATACATAATTAAAGTGTAGTATCTCCTAGACTAATACAATTGCTATTTTTGTCCCAATCTAGAGAGCCCTCCTATGGTGAGGTTGATTTTTCCCACATTAAAAACTGACCTTGTATCTAACTTTGCTCTCGTGCGGAGGCAAGTAAATGGGGACTTCCTCAACATCTTTCAGGCTAGGATAAAAGTGTAATATATGTTCAGTCCACAGTCAGAGGAGGAGAAATCGTTCTAGACTGAAACAATTGTTATTTTTTGTCCCAATCCAGAGCATGGGGAGCTTGATTTTTCCTTACATTAAAAACCGAGCTTTATCTAAATTTGGCCTCGTGGGGGGGGGGGGGGGGGAATAAATAGAAACTCTCTCATAGAACGGAGGTTGGAAAAGAAAGAAAGAAAGGAAGAAAGAAAGAAAAATGATGATCCTATAATTAATGGAAAAACTGTTCCTCCTTTGTTTTTGTTTTTTTGTTTTTTACTAATGAGTCACTATTTATCAAAGCCAAAAGCCACTTGAGGATAAGGGTGAATGAGATGGATGGATTGTCAGTTGAATCATGAAGAAAATTATGAGAGGATTTGAATGAATGAAATGAACAAAATTAGATTACTTATGAGGACAGTTTATAGAAAATATTTGCTGACATAGGATTTGAAGACGACCCCGTTTTAGTCTGCAGGGAAGCAGTCCCGCGGTATAATTGATTATATTGTTCGATGTATTGTTTCAGAAAAATATTGGCTAAAATTTGAAATATGCGGGATTAAATGAATATACATATATTCATTTAATCTCGACTCTTACGCAAACCTGTGCAGCCTGTGCTGAAAATAAGGTCTATCGTTGTTACTTCCCTTGAACCATTTCCATCGTCTCTCGTTTTATTTACATGGCCTCATCTCAATCAGTTTATAAACAAATAACACCACAGCCCACAAATATCCTCACACGTTGCATCGTTTCTTGTTGTTGGATCGAATGATATCAAACTCAAACTCAAGGCGATGTCTCTTTTCGCTTACAAATCGCCGGCTTAATCTCTACTTTAATACAACCACCGGACAAGATCTTGTGTCTTTGTGTGTGCTTCTCGCCTATGCGTAACTTTGATAAATACGCATTGCATTATTTTTTTCATTTACCATTCATCACATATTTATTGAAATAAAAATTTAAACGAGGAAAAACTAGAGCGATTTTTTATCTTATTTTTTTTATGTAAACATGACTACATTTTTAATTATTTTCCTCTAAGCCCTCCACCCGGTAAAATGTCCCTACTCGGGCAACGTGGATAATAATATTAAGAGAAAAAAAATAGTAAGAATATCGTCAACGTGAGATTCACATTTCATTGGCTTGAAGACTTAGATACTACATTTTATTTATTAAAAAAAAGCGTCAACCTTGAATAAACAACTTAATATCAAATATCAAATATCATCTCTCTCTCTCTCTCTCTCTCTCTCTCTCTCTCTCTCTCTCTCTCTCTCTCTCTCTTATATATATATATATATATATATATATATATATATATATATATATATATATGTATATAACTCAAACAATACAAAGTTTATGACATAATCAATATTATGTAATTATGTTCCAAAAATTCAACATCATAATTATGTGTACAGATGTTTCAGAAATTTTCGTAAAAATGACTTCTTCAGCACAAAATAACAAACGAAAACTCCCTATCACTTCCTTACAGGTTCAGGTAAATAATGAAGTTCTTAAATGTTGTGGAACCTAAAGTCCTAATTATTGAGCTAAATTTACACATGCGGTATACACTAGTATCTTAGAAATTTAGATGGCTTCACTTTCTATATTTGTAGAATTGAAGTGAGATATTGTATCTTAATGAGATATCCCATCAACTGTAATAATAAAATAAGATTCATTATTTATTATAAAAAATTGAAAACATCAAACTAGGTAGTTAACAATAACACTTCACAGGCCCAAAACTCACTTGAAAGAATCAATGTGATATACCAGTTTCAATTCCTTTTGGGAGAATGTATCTCCGACAATAATAAAACTAATTGTTACATCGGATTTACTACCACAACACTTTCCTGTAGGCTCACCTTGCATCTCTCTGACACTAGCTCGGTTTGCTAACACCTAAAAAACATGGCTTACCCTCCTTCTCAATATAGACACATCTTAGTTAATAATACAAAACTAATACACCACGATACCAACGTCAAAAGATAAAAAATTCTTGAAGCCATTTACATATAAACCAGACAACTCACAATCAATAATGCTAATTACGAAACTAATTACAAAATTTTAAAGTGTCTAGCATAGTAATTAACATAAAAAAAATCCTTAGCTGTTATATAAAAAAAATGATCCTTTGCATGAGATCACGTTTCACTTGCGGCATTTCATCACCATATACATTCATTTTAAAAGCCATAAATTACTGGCCGTAGGAAGAACTCAGCAGTAAGGACATAGTTGTGAACACACTAAGACTAAGCTCGCTTGATGATGATTTGATGAATCAAATCAAAAGTATTCGCGAAAAAAAAAAATGAAACGGAAACACAGGACTTAAATACACCAATTCAAAAGAAATACTAAGTAGACTATTCGAAAAATTGAAAAAATAAAATAAAGTTTCATTTAGCAAAAACACTCTGTGTGATTTAATAATGTTTGCCTAAATGAAAATATGCTGCCTAAATACATATATATATATGATTATTTTAATAATAAATATTTAAATATTATTTACATACGTATACATTTCATCCTTGCGGAATTATCAGTGTCGAGATAACCATTCAAGCCAGTCATAAGATTCGACCTTTATTTTCATACACCGAGGTAAATTAATTTCGTTATTATTACCGTCATTGTAAAATAATGAACACATACTTTATAGCCAGTGTCCTTTCTGCTGCCTCTACATATAAATGAGAAAGTTCAGTTACACCAGCTATAAAGTGTTCTTTTATTTTACAATAAAGGCAATAACAGTGAAGTGAAACAAAAGAAGGTTTTAATGCAACAAACAAGTTATTTTAAAAAAACTAGTCATATTTGAAAAATCCAATATGGAGTTGTGCAATTTTGGACGAAATTGCAAGGGAGATAAATATAACATTATAGTGCTAACAAGGGAAGGTAACCCGGCAAACCTAAGGATCATTTATTTATTTATTTATTTATTAAGTAAGGTGGATTACCTCCCATTTTTAGAATTATGATTTCATATTTATCTCCCCTGCAATCTCGTCTAAAATTGACGAATATGAGTGTTTTTAAAAATCAGTCAACTCCTTATAACTAATATACAGGTCTTTATCTGCTCCACTAGTTTTAAATCAAAATAACAAGGAGACGCTCATTTCCCCGCTCAACCCCCACCTTAAAATAACCTGTTAAAAATTTCAACACATTTCCAACATTATTTTGAAATAAGTGCCTATTTACTCCCGACTGCTCATTGGCTGCAGAAAGAAAGTTGCGCGCCCCAGGAGGGAACTCCTTTCTCTAACTCGCTGCTAATTTAATTAATGTTATTATTATCATATTTTTATTTATTTTTTTTACTAAAACGTGATTTTAGTAAAGAAAATAAGTTGTTTGGAACAATGTCGAAATCTATTTCACTCTAAATAATTTACGTGACTTAATTAGAATCGCATTTACAGATCTTAGCTTGAGCTGTTAACTGTGGAAAATAGGAGGAGCAGTGACTTAGCAGAGTGTGACTGCTGGCGACTGAGGATGTTCTTCCAAACATCTCAGACGAGGACGATTATCGCAGAGAATTTATATCAGTAGGGGGTGGCGTTCAATTGTTATAAAAACTTCCTCACTACTGAAGAGCGTTAGTCGTCAATTTGTAACCACACTACAGTAGTTATTAGGCTAGCTTCACTCTTCGTTACCTCTGATTTTTTTTTTCGACATAACTCAAGAAGCACCAACATATTTTCTTTTCTTTACAAAACTTGTTTTTATTATTTTCGCTTAGTAAAAAAAAAAAAAAAAAAAAACATTTCTTGTCAATGCAGTTTGTCAACGACCTTGTTTAGTTTTTTTACAAATTTAAATTCCTAATGTATTAAATCTTAATATAAACGATAAATAGAATATCCTTGGGATTAAATTTTATTTTAGTTTTAGTTTTTTAGATTTATGAGTGCAAATTTATTTTTCATTCAATTTGTTTATTTATTTAGATTTAAAGAAAACATTAAATTTACTGGCAAACATATCCTCCCTGCGGTCGAATGTATTAAGTAGTATAATTATTAAAAAATATCTCAAATTGCGCCCTTGATTTTGTAGAAATACGATAACGTTAGTTTTATGGACATTGCTAAACAGGGTTGCAGAGTTGTTTCCCTTTAACTATTTCTAAATTTATTCTATGAATAATTTAAATGAAGCTACATGAACGATTAAACTAACATAGTAGGTTTGAACCTAATCAGATGGCCAGAATAATCTCAGATTGATGCTATATTTATTTAGCCTTGTTCTATATGAACTTCGATAGACTATCTATGGGTATTTATTTTAAAATATATATATAAAAATGATTAACAAATTTATATTCGACCAAATGATTAGTGCAGTTCCTTTCTCAAAATACTTTCTGACTAGATAGGTTTGTAAAGACTCAACTTAGTACTGTATATAAAATATATAATAAAATTGTTAGATAACTTATCATCTTTCAGAGGAAATTTACGTTCAAACGTAACTTTTTAAATTAAATCTTTTAAAGTATGTTATGATATAAAACTATTTTATTCAATTAGCCAAATAATTCAATTAAACTTCACAAAAATCCGATTTGAAAAAATGGGGAAAGGGGTCAGCATACAACAGTTGTTTTAAAATATATGATCTTATAACATGACTATTTCGGTGTTAAAAGAAAAAAAAACATCGAAAGAATTTATGGGATTTAAATTTCAATATTTAATAGATTTTTTTCAATAACATATTTCCAAAATTGTAAATATTTTCTCCAAGAAATTAATTAAGAGAAAAGAGCAAACGGAGAGCGGAGGAGGGGGGGGGGGGGGGGCAATGATTGCAAAAAAAATGAAATTAAAAATGTTTCAAAGTTTTTGAGATGAGGATTGATACTTTGTCTTATTTAGATTATTCATATTAATATTCTAATTTTGGTTGTTATTTTCACAAGGTGTTCATTAACAATCAGTCTTCTAAAGGTTGATGGTTCAATCTTTACGACAGACGATAATAACTAAGAATAACATAATAATTAACACTTCTACCTGGTCATGGCTGACGGAATGAGAACAATCTACCCCCTAGTTAAATCTAGTTAAAGGGAAACAACTCTGCAATCCTGTTTGGCAATGTCCATAAAGCTAACGTTATCGCATTTTTACAAAATCAAGGGCGCAATTGAAGATATTTTTATAATTATACTACCTAATACATTGGATTAAATTAAGAGTTTGATTCAAATTTTCATATAAGTTCCCGAGTTTGACATAAAGATTCCCAAGTTCAAAAAGATGGACGTGAAGAAGTTGGAAGTTACATCGGCTGAAATGTTGTGAAGATAACAACCAAGATGAGACTAGTAGTCCAAATAATCCAAAATTAAAGTAAAATACTCCCGGGAAACGGCAGGTAAGAACAGCTAGCATGACATGTGCGTGTGTGTGCGTGCGTGTGTGTGTGCGTGCGTGTGCGTGTATGATCTGGAATAAAAATTAGTTTAATTTTCTACCTTTCTTTTAAGAAAATCTACATATTTGATTACTGTCTACCAAGCTCCAGCCCCTGTCCCATCACCGCAGTGTTGCATCCCTGTGCCTGTTTTACAAGTACTTCAACGAAATGTACTCTGACAAACTTGCTACACTTGTACCCCAGACCAATCCGACAAGCAGCAAACTCACACCCCTTCATTGTAGAGTTCCCCAGATGCCTGAAGGCTTTCTACTCTAATAGCTTCTTTTCTCGAATCGCTTGTCTTTAGAATTTCCTTCCTGCTCCCTGTTTCCCCCGACTCTACCAACATGCAGAAACTTAAAAATAATGTGAACAAGCTGCAAAACTTCCCACTTAGGATGTCCTCATTAAATCTGGACCTTAATTTACGGTAGCCCCTTACGTCCCAGTATCACTGTGCCTTCTTGCTTGGAGTGAATAGAAGTAAATAAAAAACGAAAACAAAAACAAACAAAAAATGATGCCACACCATGTGACTATACTTAGTAAGTAATAATGTAGTGAATTCTATCCTTACTAAGCGTTCAAAATTTTGTAATCTATACTTGGAACAGTTGCTACACTTATTATTTTTATTATCTTTTGAACTTTGTTATTTTTTCAAAATTTTTATATTTTAAAAAATTTTGTAACCTATACTTAGAAACGTTGCTACACTATTATTATTATTATCTTTTTAATTCAAAAAAAAAACTTTTTTATTCAAAATTTTGTAAGCTATATTTGGAAGAATTGCTACATAATTAGTTTTATTATCTTTTTTAAAAAGATTTTATTCAAAATTTTGTAACCTATACTTGGAACAGTTGCTACACTATTATTATTTTTATTATCTTTTAACTTTTCTAATTTTTTTCAAAATTTTTTTTTTTTTCAAAATTGTGTAACCTATACTTGGAACAGTTGTTACACTATTATTTTTATTATCTTTTTAATTTCTTAACTTTTTAATTTTTTTTACCTGAATTCATATATTGTAATTACTTTTTTAAAACATATTTCTTTTTTTGTGTGTCATTCTCTGGACCCTCCAATGGTCACATCATTACAGGTGTACAACCTGGAAGTGACAATCTGCTAGGTATGCTATTATAACCTGTAAAGGGAGTCTTACCAGATTTTTAAAAATTTTATTTCTTTCTAAAGATTTATTATAAAAGAACTTTTCTTCGTTGTCATGTCTGTTTTACATGCTGGCATGTGTTTGATGATTTTTAGAAATTGACATCCAAACTACTAACCTATCCCTGGCCAGGTCTTTATCTCTCTTTCTCTCGAATTCATCCTTATCACTTAATCCCATGTTTTCCTTGGCCTTTCCTTACCAACTGACCCTGCTACATCAACTGTTCTACATCTACTAATCGAAGCACTCGGGCAAAGAAAGTTCCAGAGAGAAATAATCAAACTCCAAAGAGATGGGATCAGCAACCCACCACAAGATGGATATTCAAACATTTTCATTTTTATATATAGTGGAATACCCATTGAAGTAACTACTTAGAATGTGTCAATGAGAGATAAATGGTGTTTTCTGTCACTGAGAAGATTACGCTCAATCTTGTATGTTCGAAATGATCCCCCCCCCCTCTTGAAGATTACAAACGGCTCATTAATGCCACATAACATTACAATCTGCTTTGCTTTTTTAATTATTGCATTTCTCTCTCTCTCTCTCTCTCTCTCTCTATATATATATATATATATATATATATATATATTTATATTGATTTAAACGGTCACTGTAGCCGAGCATTTGCACTGATTCTTTCAGTTTCCTCATCTGACAGTGTTGTTCTTTATTATTTTTTTATTAATTTCACAGATGTTGGGGACCACCCTTTTCTCTCTGTGATGAGAATAACAGTATGAAACATGTAAATAATAATGAAAAAACATCATCTCAAAAATATCGTCAAAAGAGCAGAGATACATGTTAAACAAAGCAGACATATCAGATTTGTATGAAACAATCTTTTTTTTTAATATTATCCAATGATAAATAAGAAAATGTCACAATGTTAACATTATAACGTTATGTGGGGGAATAATCTTCTCTTTGACAGAAAACAGCTGAATCTCTCGTTAACACGTTGCTCAAAACACAAAACCTTCCTTGATACTACATTTTGCTCCTAGCCAAAACGGCTAGGAGCAAAATGTAGCATCTGTTTTGATACTGCACTTAATCTATTCTGTCCTCGGTCTGTGTAGGAGAAGTCCTTCTAGACTGAGGCAATTTTAATTTTTGTTCCAATTCAGAGTGACCCTTTTGGGGATCTGGATTTTTCCCACATTAAAAACCGACCGTGTGTCTAACTCTGCCCTCGTGGTGAGGCAAGTAAATAGTAACACGTTGCTCAATGGATAGTGACGTTATTCAGCAGTGATGTTGATTTTTTCCCCCCTCTTAGTAGCTGGAAGAATAGAAACAATTAAAAAGAACAATGAATAACTCTGTCCTCGTGGGGAGGCAAGTAAATAGTAACACGTTGCTCAATGGATAGTGACGTTATTCAGCAGTGATGTTGATTTTTTCCCCCCTCTTAGTAGCTGGAAGAATAGAAACAATTAAAAAGAACAATGAATAACTCTGTCCTCGTGGGGAGGCAAGTAAATAGTAACACGTTGCTCAATGGATAGTGACGTTATTCAGCAGTGATGTTGATTTTTCCCCCCCTCTTAGTAGCTGGAAGAATAGAAACAATTAAAAAGAACAATGAATAACTCTGTTACTTCCTCTGGGTTTTAGTTTACTTTTTACAGCAATTTACAGCGAGTATAGCTAGATGAACTTCATCTTCTCAACTAATCCTCGTATGAGTGGTGAAAGCTTCGAAAACAGATGTATATTCACTTTGATGCTGAACATGTAAGAGTCAGAACCGATCTCGCTTTTCTGTTATGTAATTCCTCCCATGAAACAGCTCTCAGTTCATGTCAACCTAAGCTCTAACGTATCCGCTAATGGAAAATTCCTTTTTCTAACTAATTCTAACCTTATGTAGAAATTTCCGTTTTTAACACTATTTTTATACACCTACATTCAATATCGCTACAACATAAGTTTTCTGTTTAAGGCTGGAATGTGTCTTTACAAATTTCAAATATTCCAGTAATTTCACTTATGGAACTCAAAGGAGTACTCGTACCCCAATTTTAAGAAACTCCTCCCCCAGATCATGGCAGTAAATATATTTTGCAAGTAGTTTTTGTTTTGTTGTTTTTTCATTGTGAGGAGTTTTGTTTCAACAACCTTGAAATTGTCATATTTTGTAAAAGAGACATTTTAAAAAAAAATCTTTTCACATAAAACATTTTTATTTATTCATTTAAAGAAAATGTCCCCTGTAGTTGTTTTATTTTATTGTTGCTTTGTGGAGTGGAATGTAATTATAAGAGAAAGAAATATATCTTACAGTGTGAAGTATTTTGTGGTTGTTTGTTTATTTATTTGTTTGTTTTGTTTGTTTTTTTTGTTGTTTTTATTTTGATAGCTAGACATTCAAAACATGTTCGTCTTGAAAATCTGCTATTGATGCCTACGTTGACTCATTGCTCAGCCCGGCTTGTTTGCAGTATTTTTGTGTGAGTGTCTTAGAAAATTTAGTATCAGTCCTTGACACGGCTGAGCGACTCTACCAATACTGTCGTACTGCCTGACCCTCGGGTGGATGATTCATTCCATTTGCATCTTGACACCCAAACGCACTATCATAAACAAAACAACAACAAAAAAGCCTCTTTACAACCAGCAGTATAGGTATTCATTTATCATTCTGCCCTCGAGAGCTCTGGTATATCCATGAAAAATGTATAAATATACTATAGCAGAATACCCGTCTCCAGACGGGTAAAATTAATTTCCCCCCACCCCACCCGATCAGAACAATTTTTAACAACTTTTATGTTTCCTTACAAAGATTAAAATCAAGATATAATGCTACTAAACATTACGTCTAGTATCCTTATTCTAATTTTGATAAAAATTACATTACATGACTTTGATTCTAGAAAATGTCTTAAATCAAAGACTTAAGCTTAAGGGATCTTAAGAAGAAATTGAAATTCAGGGAATCTTTCTTCATATGGATGAAATTCAATGCAAATCTGATACATTTGAATTTTGAAATGGGTGATGCCCCCTAAAACCCTTTAAAATACTCCAAAGAAAGTGAAATTTGGAGACCATGTATTAATTGATATCAAATACCTATTGTTAAAATTTCACAAAAATCGGAAGTATCTGAATTTTCACTAAGAGCTTCCACACCCTTTTTACCTTTTTTGCATGAAAACAAAATAAAAGTAAATATAGTCCATATTTGAACCACTTATGCCTAACAGGTGTGTTCCAAAATTCATAATGATCGATTAATCAGTTTAGGAGTGACTCCTGTTCATACAAATACATAAACATATAAACATACCGAACTTTATATAAATAGAGATGTGAGTTGTAGTAAGTAGTAACACTACACATCAAAAGACAAGAATAGGTTTAAGGTTCCCAATATTCATACTAGAATTGCCAACATGGACCTCTGGTGCAACGGATAAAGTGCTAAGTAAGTGACAGTCTTCTGGGGGGTTCAAGTTTCAATCCTCGGTACAGGCGATACTAAAAATATAATTAAGAATAACTTAAAACTTCTACTCGATCATGGCTAACGGAACGAGAACAATCTACCCATGTGGATTAAATAAAGGGTTCAGTTCGAAATTACATACAGATTCCAGAGTTTGATAAGACGAACTTGAAGGTTGGGGGTTACATCAGCCGAAATGTTGTGAGAATAACATCCAAGATGAGAACAGTAGTCTAAATAATCCAAATAATCAATTCTTATCTAAAACCTTCCAAAACAACATATTAGTTTATTTACAAAAGGTATTCTCCAAATTTATATATATACAGGGTGGGCCAAAATAAGGGTCCTATCTTTAAATTTGAATAACTTGAATTTGAATAACTTCCACAAAATAAAAGTTAAACTCACCAAACTTTATGTGTGTGTAGACTGACCCTTCCGAGATTTTTTGAAATAAACAAAACAAATTTTAGCCGAAAAACACTTCTTAAAACTTACAAAAACTAAAGTATTGTTTTTTACACTGTTTTGAGTTTTTTAAGCAAAAATAATGTTTTCTAAATGAGGGTACGTTCCTTAGGGCTAATACGGCTCATGCTTGCTTCGGAAGGGGTCCTTTACTTATTCTAAAAAAAAAAATTTAAAAAATCAATAAATAAAAAAGTTATGAATTTTTTAAAATAGGACCCTTATTTTTGCCCACCCTGTATATATATATATATATATATATATATATATATATATATATAAAGTTATACGGTGAGTTGATAAGCGGTGACTCCTTAGTAGAAAAAAAAAACATGGGCACATTATTTTTTCTGTAAATGTTAACATTTAAGGGGTGTATACATATGAAAGAAATTATTTTTTTTATTTTATTTTTTTTATGAACCGATCATTAATATTTCGGAATATATATTCTTGCCAACCCAGTGAGTAACATAAGCACATGATTTTTTTTGTAAACTTTACTACTTGGGGGGGGGGGGATACTCACCCAAACTTGCACCCGCACTCAAAATACTTTTTAAATAAATTAGATACAAAAAATTTAATAGAGAAAAGAATTTCTCTACATCAAATTTTGAATTATATTAAGTAATACATTTTTAAAAGGATCGGTGCGCACACATGAGCATCAATAATATGTATGTGCTTTGTAAAATCTTAAATTATTCAACTTATCATTATGAATTATGGAATAGGTATTCTAGGCAATAGGGTGAGTAATGTGAGAACATTATTTTTTTTTGTAAACTTTACCATTTAGGGGGTGGGGGCACCGAAACCGTACTATACCCCCAAAGAAAGAAAACCATTAAAACTTAAAACTAATGCTATATTTATTGCTTATACCCGTCCTGAGACGGGTATACTACTAGTAGATATATATATATATATATATATATATATATATATATATATATATATATATACAGGGTGGGCAAAAATAAGGGTCCTATTTTTAAAAATTCATAACTTTTTTATTTATTGATTTTTTTTTGATTTTTTTTTTTAGAATAAGTAAAGGACCCCTTCCGAAGCAAGCATGAGCCGTATTAGCCCTAAGGAACGTACCCTCATTTAGAAAACATTATTTTTGCTTAAAAAACTCAAAACAGTGTAAAAAACAATACTTTAGTTTTTGTAAGTTTTAAGAAGTGTTTTTCGGCTAAAATTTGTTTTATTTATTTCAAAAAATCTCGGAAGGGTCAGTCTACACACACATAAAGTTTGGTGAGTTTAACTTTTATTTTGTGGAAGTTATTCAAATTCAAGTTATTCAAATTTAAAGATAGGACCCTTATTTTGGCCCACCCTGTATATATATATATATATATATATATATATATATATATATATATATATATATATATATATATATATATATATAGATATATATATATATATATATATATATATATATATATAGATATATATATATATATATATATATATATATATATATATATATAGATATATATATAGATATATATATATATATAGATATATATATATATATATATATACATATATATATATATATATCTACTAATAGAATACTTGTTCTTTATTTCTAATGCAAGTGATATGCCAAACTAAAGTTAGTGAGCAAAAATCTAACCTTGATCTTTCGAGAGATGTTTGAAATCGTATGCCAAGAGACTGTCATTCAGTAGAGAATAATTTTTGCCATTTTCGAGGAGGAGGTGGAGGACTGAATCTACGGAATGTCCTTGAATGTTTGTGACATGAACAATTTGCATTCTATCTTCACTCTTTGGGAAACTTATTAGTTGGGGGGAGGATGGGGCGTGTATTCTGTTTAAAACTAAATCTTGTCTTTTTTAATATATATACATGGTGGAGCGAGGCAGGGGTATTCATATTTAAGAAAAAAAAATGTTTACATTAGGTTTTATTTATTTTTTTTATTTATCAGCATATTATAACAAAGTGTTTACCTATAAATGCCCTGAACTTAGTCAATAAGTGTTACCTCGTGTTGGTAATTGAGTATTTGGGCATTGAATTGTAACATAACGGGAGCAGTGTTTGAATGGATGGGTTTGAGTGACACCTTAATGGTCAGAGGTGACCCCAGACGGAAGTCGATTAAACCAGGTGATTTGCGACTGGGGATTTTCTGTCTCTTTGGCTGGCGAGACTTTAAGCAGAGAAGACGTATTAAGAGGCTGTCCCCCATGGGTGGCAGCACGCACGGTATGGCTGATGTAGCAAGACAAGCTATCCATCTGTCTGTCTGTCTCTCTCTCTCTCTCTCTCTCACACGCATACGAAAATAACCTGTCTCTGTGACTGATTTTTCTCTATTTTAAATAAAACTTATTAAAAACTGGATATTGGCGTCTGGGTGTTTGTTTGTTTTTTTTTTGTCCACAGACTATCAACAACCTGTGTTTGATGACGATGACATAGATGAATAAACCCTTATGCACCCATTGGTAAGTGAACTCCATCCATCCAATCACACTAGCAATTGCTCCACCCTATGCGCCAATGGTATCATCAAGGTAACAAAACGTCTTGACAACCTCCATAGCTTCACTATCCAGATATACTTTCTCCACATCTGAGTTCTCATCCATCTCCATTGTCTTACACTTCTTGCACACAAATTGGTTATCCTTTCTCAACCTACCAGTAATTCCACTGCACCTCTTGCCATTTCAAACTTAAAAGTACCAAACCAACAAACTGGCAAAATCTATTTCAAACTTAAATATAACAGACCATCAAAATCTATTTGAAACATAAATGTAACAGACTGATAAAATACTATTTCAAACTTAAGCGTAACAGATCAACAAATATTGAGAAAAAAATCGATAAAATGTATTATTTTTTAAAGTTTCCGGTAGGAATCCAGCTTATAGTAAAACGATCCCCTTATAAAATCTGTTCTAACCTTTATAAGGGGCTACTGATCTAAGGGATCAGAAGGTGAGAATTGACATGTTGCGATCTGTTTCCATGAAACAGACAGCACTCAGCTAGCTAAAGGCTGACTGACTTCATTTACAATGATATTTATTGAAAGGAAAACAATCGAGAAATGTTTCACAGAAAGCTTTAACTGAAGAATTTAAATGCAAAACGCGATAAACGCTATTTTCCAAAATTGTCAAACTATCACCAAAAAAAGTGTTGCATTTTAACATTCAACCAAAAACTACTATTTTACATGATATCGGCATATTTTGCTTTTTTTGCTTTCAAGTAAAATAAGTTTTCAGTTGAAGCCTAGATTTGATATGTTTGTTCTTTTTATTGTTTAATGTTTGTACTTACTAGAAAAATTAAATGGTTTACGTTTTATTGATCATCATATGGAAATTGATTTTTAACGGGGGGGGGGTTATAAAATCGGTTTTGAAGCCTATTGACAACAGATTCAACATAACCTAGTGGTATTGGGAGATAACACAACTGAGACACTCTTCATATCATGACATCCATTCAGTCTTGAGAGACGATTGATATTCCCTGTAAGAGTGACTGTGCATGTAATTGTGAAGCAAGGGTTGTGAAATCCCAACCACACCTCTCCTGAATCAGCACTGCTTGATTTCAGTGGCAAGAAGAAGTGCACGGCGACTGGAAACAATGCCGATATACAGCACCTGGTATTCTCAAAAGGTCACCCATCTAGTACTGACCAAGCCTAATGTTGCTTAACTTCGGTGAGCTAACGGGAACTGGTGTGTCACTGTGATTATGCTGTATTGAAGCGCTCTTGGTTTGATGGTAATGAGGTTTGGACCCCAAAATGATGCCAGTCCCTTTTGCTGGATATCATTTGATGGCAGTTTTGTTGAAAGCATCGCCGCTATCTCTTTGCAGATAGATCATATTCTACATAAACACTTTTTTTCTTGTTCTTTGAAATGTAACTGATACAAAGATTTATGTAGGTAGCCTTGAGGTTCTGGTTGAAACGATGAATCATAATTAAAATGAGGAATTTATAAACAAATGTTTATCTCTTGGCTCATCCTCAAACATTTTCTACTTTTTGCAAATATTTTTTTTTAGATGCTGTCACCATGGCAACATGTCATAAACAAGAAAATAATTATGAAACGGATTTCTGTGCTTTATTACTAAAGACTTGTTTCAGCTGGTTTGTTGCATAAACGGCTTTCTGTTTTGTTTTTTTGTTGTTTTTTTTTTTCGTTTCTTAATTGAATGTTGACAGAAACGGGTCACTGAGCCGAGTGAGGAGGACATGGAAGGCCCGGAGAATGTTACAGCTTGACTTCCATGATTAGAACCCGGGTGGTGAAGTCAGGCAGAAGCAATTCTTGGGTGGAGTCAAAATAAGTACATTTTTTTATAATAACTTCAACATGTATACACTCGATAAGATTTATAAAATAAAGAAAAGATCTATTATGTATGTGTGCACATGCATGATGTGTCTGTGCAGTGTCGGTATTATTAATTAACTAGAGTAATTAAAGAAATTATGTCTATATAATAAAAGTGAACGTACGTGTGTCCGGTACGTTTCTCAGCATAAATTATCATATATACAATTTTAACTTTTTGTTAACAAAGAAAATGAAGCTTAATCTTAATAATAAATGATAATAATAAAAAAGAAAGGAAAGAAGTTTCTTTCTCTTTTAATAGAGACACAAAAGAATATTCCCTTTCTCTGTTGAAAATATACGTTCAAAGTTAAAAGCTAGAAAAAATTATTAAATCTAGCTTTGAAATGGTCACAAAATCCGTTCGAAATTCACTGATTTTAAGAAAAATGAAGACAAACTAATCGATAAGAAAAGACAAATTGAAAAATGGACAGTACATATAAACGTTTTCTTATTGATTAGTTCTGTTTCCTTTTACTTATTGAATAGTTCTGTCTTCTTTTTTATCGATTAGTTTTGTCTTCTTTTTGTTATCGATTACTTTTGTCTTTTTCTTATCGATTTGTTTCGTTTCAATAATTTTAAGTAGTGCATAGGAATAAAATACGAGCCTCGGTGGAGAAGTTAAATAGAAGCAATTCTCGGGTGGAGAGTGATTAAGTAAATTTTTAATAATAACTCCAACGTGTATACACTCGATAAGAGCTATACAATAAAGAAAAGATCTATTATGTATGTGTGCACATATATGATGTGTCTGTACAGTGTCGGTAGTATTAATTAACTAGAGTAATGAAAGAATTTATATTTAAAATAAATTGGCAATCATGTTACGACAGTCATGTCAAATCTTAGCTCAGCTCATGACTCTCTTTGACAGTTTCGGGCATATACAGAGTGGATTTGTGATACTGACGAGCTAATTGCAACCGCAGCACAATGATAGGGCCATGATTAGATGGGGGTCTGCCATGTGTAATCTTACCAAACTCAGTGCATTAGGTCGGAATATTTGCTGAAAGTACTACATTTTCCTAGCGTAAACGACGAATCGGTTATGCCTTTATGGTTATGTGTAACGTTCATCCTTCTGGATAAACCATTGCAGAAGCATGGGAAGGTTGGCCGGCTAAGCAAAACTTGGAAGCAAGTGATTAGACAAGACCGTACAGTTGGAATTTGGAAACAGTTGACCGACTGAACCGTGATGATTGAAGAGTGAGTTTGCGAAATATCAAAAGACATTAAAAGTGATGTTAAATGAATATATATATATATATATATATATATATATATATAGTCTCGGAAGTTTCTCAACCATTAAAACTATATAAAAAAAAAAATATATAAAAAAAAAAAACTTATAGTCACAAGTCTTCCAGTGGAAAATCACTCATGTAAGTCAATTTATTTTTTACAGTTATTATATTAGTTAGTTTCTAACACTATTTTAAGGGATCATCAGTTGTTTACCATGAAAAACTGTTTCGGGAATTTAAAAACAAGACAGTATTTAATTTCATCGCTTCCCAGCAGAGTTGATCAGACTCCACTTCCCTTAAAAGACAAAAACATAAACGTTCCTTATACTAAATCTACGTTTAGTTCCATATAAATGTTTTGCTAACTTATATTAGTTATTTAAGACACAAAAAAAAAAAAAAAAATTCTTTACCTGTGCTGTTCGTCTGTCTAATAAAATTTATCCGTTACTTACAAAAATGTTGCTGCCTTTTAAAGTGTTTGGACGAATCCATGACACTATTATTTAAGTGATTAATGTATTATTTTTAGTTTTATATTATAAATATAAAAAACATATATATATATATATATATATATATATATATATATATATATATATATATATATATATATATATATAAAATTTATTTTTTTAAATATTTTACCTACGTACGACGTCGTTTCGAGTTTATGGTTCCTATCAGCGCAGGGAAGTAACAATCTCAGACGGACTTAGGGCGCGAATCCGGTCCACAGAGACACCTTGAATCTGTAAACGTTCACCCAGTCCCACTATATATATATATATATATATATATATATATATATATATATATATATATATAATATGTGTATTTAGGCAGCATTCTTTCATTTAAGCAAACTTTGTTGAATATAAATTCCCTGGCTTGATTATATATTTTTTTATTTTTTCAATTTCTCTAATCTTTTTTGTGTCACATTTATTTATTTATTTATTTTCTTTTTATGTATCACTAGCATATTCGACTCTTCATCGAATCATCTTTAGGTGAAAAAAAAAATAAACAAAAATCTGGAGAAAAGAAGAGAATTTCAAAAAAACAGCCGAGAACGTAATATGTGAAGTCGTTAGACGTTAAAACAATAAATATCTTTTTGATGTTGACACAAAAAAGATTATTAGAAAAATTGAAAACATAAAAAAGATATAATCAAGCAGAAGAATTGTTATTTTTAACAATGTTTGCTTATATATATATATACAGAGAGAGAGAGAGAGAAAGAGACTAGACAAAGAGTTTTCTGAGAAAATAAATTTTAAGAAGTTAAGATTGGGACATGAAAATAAACAGATCAACAAATGTAGTGAAGAATGGCGTAGGATGTTTAAATGAGTGGCTTATGTAATGTGTGATAATAGTTGTTCTTATCAACTAATAAATAATAATAAATAAAGCAAAAACAAAATAATATGCAGCTAGAGCAAATAATGGAGTTGTTGTTCTTTTTAATTGCTTCCATTACTACAGCTACAAAGAGAGAAAAAGAAAAAGATCAATATAACTATAATGACTACTATTACTGCTACTACAGAGAGACACCACTATCCATTGAGCCGATGTGGTGACGGTGCAGAGGGACCAAGGGATAAGCAGCCATGATTAGCATACGCCCGCTGTAAGGAAACAGTGGCTGCACGCAAGAGCAAACCCGGAACTGTTTGATTCCGACGCGAGGGTCACGATTATGAAAAATAGGCGTTTTTGGCAGTCCAAAATAGCTGAATAAAAGCAGTGAGATTTTTGCTCGAGGAAAGATCTGTTTTTGGATGCCACATCGTTCACATGTGTTTTGGACGGTGGTCGGTTTATCTCTTGTTTTGAACTGTTGTCGGTGTATCTTTTGTTTGTGAAGAGAAGAAAGAAAGTTACTGCTGCTGATACTAAGAGCGAACGTCTACTCTGTTGTTGGTGAAAAAGAAAAAAATAATCCATCACGAGTGTGTGCTCTTTCAACTCTAAATAATTTACGTGACTAAAATAGGAATTGATTAACCAAATATATCATCAGCCGACTACCTATAACTGTTAGAATGTGAGGGCCGTATTTGGCTTAAGGGGTTTGAGTGACACCTTAAAGGTCAGAGGTGACCTCAAAGTAGAAGTGGATGAAACCACGTGACTTACAGCCAGCCGGTGGGGGGGGGGTCTGTCTCTTTTTGTCTGACTACTTAAGCAAGCGAATGCAAAATGTGGCCGTTCCCTGAGTAACCACAATGAGGCTGGGGCGGTCGCGCACAATGTAGCTAGTTGTAATGAGACAAGCGATCTATCTGTCTATCTTTCTCTCTCTCTCACGTGTCCACAAGTGGATTGTCTCTCTGATGTTTTATGCGACTGTCTCGCTTTTCAAATAAAACTTTCTTATAAATTAACATCTACATACGCCTTTTCTGTCTCTTGGCTGGTGAGATTTTAAGCAGGAAAGACGTGTCTGGGGTGCTGTTCCCAATGGGGAGGGGGGGGCGAACAATGTAACTAGATGTAGCGAAATAACCTACCTATCTACCTATCTATCTACCTATCTATCTATCTATCTATCTATCTATCTGTTGCTCTCTCTCTCTCTCTCTCTCTCTCTCTCTCTCTCTCTCTCTCTCTCTCTCTCTCTCTCTCTAATGTGTACATAAGTAGAACGTCTCTCTGATGTTTTCTGTAATTGTCTTTTTTTTTTAAATAAACATTTTTATAAATCAGTGTCCAAGTGGTTTTGTATCCACTGACAAGCAAGAACCTGGGTTCCCGACGATGACGACGACACGAGTGTATACACTATTACACACCAATCAGTAACTGAAAATATAACACAGTGTGTCAACCAGACTCAGCTGTTTATGTGACGAGTCGCCATTCCAAATAATCTGCAAGAGCCAAAGAATTATCGATTGTAACATTTCAATGATATATTCTATTTACCCATAGATGGAACCCTAACGGAATGGACCTGGGAACAATGCCAACCAAAGGGTGACTCCATACTCCCCTAAAGCTCCTAAATTGGGGGCTCATCATTGGATGCCGTTTTCGTTCATACCTAAGGTAGTCGGGGATAGGAAGAACTTGCGTAGTTATTAGAGTTGCAAAATAGTGTAAGCAGAAAAGAAAAGATAGTAAAGGCTAGCAAAGTTGTAATTAAGAGTGATGATGGCAAGCACCTTGCCCAAGGGTTCCAAGACAGCCAGAACATTTGACAGTAATACCGTGATAGCTGATATAATTTGAAATACTTTTCTTTTTCTGTGCACTTGTTAAATTTGTTTTTTTTTCTAAGAATCAACATGACTAATCCGCATTTTTACACAGGCATGAGGGCTTGCTGAGGTCAAAGTTCATGGCAGCTTAATCATTTGTAAAATGTAAAATAGAAAGAGAAGGAAATCAGAAAAAAGATCTCCTTTTCAGACGTTTGCGTTACCTCTCTACACCTACTTGTATTAAAACGTGTAGTTAAGTACGAAATAAAATCCTCTAAAAGCAGTAAGTAAAATATTTAACTGACCTTGTATGAAAACCCATAAAGAAAAACAAGTAAATTGAGCCGAACGCATCTGTAGCTAAATATATCGCACTCTTTCTTTTCTTTCTTTCTTTTCTTTCTTTTTTTTTTTTGTCGATTGATATATTTTTTGCTTTTCATATTTTCTGAAGTTTATATATATATATATATATATATATATATATATATATATATATATATATATATATTACTATTTCATGTATCCACATAACATTTTATAAGGAGATATAATTTTTTTTATGTATCAATTTTCAGTATTTACTTCAACAGTGCTCAATACGTAAGTAGAGCTAGGTAGCAAGCTATGAAAATATATTTATGGCAATTAAGCTACACAGAGGCTCCCGCGTTTCATCCGTGTATATAAAAAAAACCGGCAAAAATAACTCCATGCATTTTAGCCTGAAGATTCATTGACACTTACCTATCCACCAAAATCACACAGCCTCCCTCTCCTTTTCTACCCATCTTACATTCCTCTGCATACACCCCCACACACACACATCTTCATTCACCATGACCCCTAACTTTCCTGGTCAAACATTCCACCCTTCTCTTTCTCCACCCCTCCACTCCTTCACTCACTGCCATCCACAGTATCCCTGTTCACCCCCACCCTTCCACTTTTTTCACTCAGTTTCTTCAACATTTATTTTCATTCCTCGCAACTGACTTCACCAGGTCCGGACGTCGGTCCCTACTGTTTTCCAGTAGTGGCTACTATTTCCTTCCTTCAACCCACCATGTACACCCTATATGTCCACGTACTTGCATGACATTTTTCTTTATATTATCATTCTGAAGAAGTCTTACAAATAAAGACGAAACGTTGATGAACATATAAAAACTTCCTTTTTGGTTTTTCCTTTTTCATGTCCCATATATATATATATATATATATATATATATATATATATATATATATATAAAAGTAGTAGTTTAGTTGAAGCACTGATGGTCAATTAGTATGTGGGTATTTATGAAGGCTGATAGCAATGCATAAAACCGGAATAGTGAAAGAGAGTATGAACAAAAACAAACAATCGAAGACAATATTTGAGGTATTAATAATCTTCACAATCATTTATTTATTTTTCGATAGATCTTTCACATATAATATCAGTACATATTAGACTTACTGTTAATATTAATAAAATCCGAGATGGTGGAACATCTTTTGATATTACGGAAAACGTTTTCTTTCTCTTAGACGGACTGAAGTTTTTTTTTCCTTTTTTGAGAAAGGGGGGGGGGGGGTCTCACGAAATATCAAAAGATGTTCCACCATCCTGGATTTTATTAATATTAACAGTAAGTCTTATATTTAATAATATTTTATGTGAAAGATTTATCTAAAACTAAATAGATAATTGTGAAGATTAATATCTCAAATATTGTCTTCGATTGTTTGTTTTTGTTTATCCTCTCTTTCACCATTCCGGTGTTATGCATTGCTATCAGCCTTCATAAACGCCCATATAAACTTATATATAAACATAAAGATAGAGGTAAAATGCCTTCATAAAAACCATGTGTTAGATGCAGATATTTTTTATTAAAATCAAAATCAAAAATCAAAACACATTTTATTTTTCTTCATCTTGACTTTTTTTTATCTTATATATATATATATATATATATATATATCAGTTTATATTAAAAATATATATTTTAAAGGTATATTTCCTTTATAATATCATCCAAATTGTTTCAAAAAACAAGCTCAATGAAGATCCGGCTTCAGAGCATATATACTGGTTGGTTGCATTCCAATGACCAAAGGGAAGAAAGAAATCAGTCCACAATCATAATTAAAAAAAAATTAATTAGTTTATTTCGGCGAATGCCTATATCTTAATAAAAAAAATATAATTATTCGCCGAAATAAAGTAATAAAAAAATTATGATGTGGACTGATTTATTTATTTCTTTTGTCATTGGAATGCAAACAACCAGTACTGCTTGTCTCAGTCGGGGTGGAAAAAAAAAAAAAATGAAGAAAAGGAAAAAAAAATATGCTTATTCTTCTGAAGATGGTGATTTTATTACCGAAAGCGCTCAAGTTCAAAAAAAAAAAAAATATATGTTTTTAAGATAAATAAATAATTTATTTTTAAAAACAATAATCTGCGTTGTGAAGGTTTTCTAAATATTTTATAAAAAAAATATTCTCTTTATCTCTGCCATTTCGCCAACGCTCCTAATGTGTGAAATTTTCAAATATATATATATATATATATATATATATATATATATATATATATATGTCTCGGAAGTTTCTCAACCATTAAAATTATATATAAAAAAAAATATATATATATATAAAAATAAAAAAACTTATAGTCTCAAGTCTTCCTGTGGAAAATCACTCATGTAAGTCAATTTATTTTTTACAGTTATTATATTAGTTAGTTTCTAACACTATTTTAAGGGATCATCAGTTGTTTACCATGAAAAACTGTTTCGGGAATTTAATGTATGTATATCGAGGCAGCATTTTTTCATTAAGACACGTATTATTAAAAATAACCGACAATTTTTGTCTGGTTATTTTAGTTTAATCCGGAAAATTGAAGGGATCAATACTAAAATAACCAGACAAAAATTGTCGGTTATTTTTAATAATATATATGTATGTATATATAAATATAAGATAAATGAAAGAAGAGAGATAAAGGTGTACGAATGACAAATCTATTTCAACTTCGATTGTTCAATAAGTAAAGAAATCTTTTTACCGAATACACCTTGCATTGAACAATCGAAGTTCAAATAGATTTGTCATTCGTACATCTTTATCTTTCTTCTTTCATTTATCTTTTATAATTGCTCTATCTTGTATATTGAGCTTAAACCATTTCACTATAAATTCTATCCTCTAAAAGTATACTTTTAGTTGCATATTTTATATATATATATATATATATATATATATATATATATATATATATATATATATACAGGGTGGCCCAAAAGTAGGTTTACAGTTATTAAATAAATATTTAACCTATTTAAAGTTTTTCGAATAACCTAGTTAAAAAACTTCAAATATTAAATGATAACTGTAAACCTACTTTTTGGCCACCCTGTATACATATATATATATATACTAGACGACTCTTAACCTGTTGTGTCGACATTGGTACAATTAGTGTATTCATTTAGTCCCCTTAAAAGTACATTTATTTATTAGTAATTTATGGAATTTAGATTTGAATAATTTGTATGACTATTTACAAAGCATGCTTTTGTACAATAATTTTTACACGTTTCTCATTGTTAACAAAAACCATAACAATTTGTTTGCCTTTGGTTTCGACTCAATCTATCTTCTATCAACTCTATTCTAGCATATAAAGTGACCTTGTCGGATTCCTAAAGTCAGACCCAAATAGTAATCTGCCTGATATATCGATATTTGTTTCGGACTAGCCTATTTTTTTCGTTTCTTGCTTCCACTATGTTATTGCCATGAATATAATTTATTTCGCTTTGTTTTGTTTTTTCTGAAAATTCTTATTTTGACAAAAAATGTTGTTAGAGTGAAGACATTTGGCCTTACTCACATAAACAGAAGCATAAACTTTTGCTCTTAATAAAAAATAAAGTTTCGAAATTTACTTACCTATTTCTCCAATTAGACTATTTATTTTTTACAATTAATTGTTTATCATAATACCCGGTAAAATATTTTTCATTTTAACTACCACTTACATGTGTGTTTGTATTACATGCTACAAGCATAGATTATTTTTAAGGATACAAGGAGCCTTTTTTATTTATAAGAAACGGACCACTGTCACCATCTTGGACTCTTACAAATACAAAATAAAACCCTTTCGTATCATGTAATTACTTTTACATTTCCTTACTATTTTTCCTGCTATCGTTACAATGTCAATATTTTTAAGCACAGAAAGAGTAATATTTATCCCTTGCTGACGAAATTCAAGTAATAGCAAACCTTTTCCAAAATTAACTCATTCTTTATCAAAAATGGTCGCAACAGATTCCCATACTTCTTTTTATTTACGTGTTTCTACATGAGCCTATCGTGTAATTACTTTTACATTTTCTTGCTATTTTTCTACTGTTGTTACAGTGCCAACTAGAGAAATATAAAGGGGGTAGTATTAATAGCTTGCTGACGGAAACCAAGTAATAAAAAAAAAACATTTAATCCACTAAAATTAAACTTAGAGCGACTGCTTGGATGTTCCAGTGCATCTCCCTAGCTATCATCCGAGGCAACACCATGTCCATCATGATGTTATCACGCAACGTCTAAATCTTGATGAAAAAAACAAAAGATTTTTGCTCTCGTATGGAGGTAAGTAAATAGGGACTTATTGAAATACATTTTTATTTCTATTTTTAGTCTAAAAGAAAACTTATTTATTCATTGTTGAATTCTGGGCTGGTGCACCAACCACTAGTTTAGTGCAAAAAAGAGTCTCTAACCTAATAGGCCCCACACTGTCTACTCAGCTCCAGCCCCTGTCCCATCGCCGCAGTGTTGCATCCCTGTGCTTATTTTACAAGTACTCCGATGAAATGTGCTGTTACTAACTTACTGCACTTATACGCCCTCAACGTAAATACTCCTGACTAACCCGACGAGCAGCAAAATCCCACCCCTTCATTGTAGAGGTCCCCAGATGCCAGAAAACTAATAGCTTTTTTCCTCGGACAACTTGACTTTAGAATTCCTTCGCTGCTTCCTGTTCTCCCGACTGTACTGATATGCAGAAATTTAAATGTAATGTGAACAACTATCTTGCTACACAACTCCCCACTTAGGATGTCCCTATAACTCTGTCCCCTAATCATATACGTCTCAGTGGCAATATGCCTTGTTTGGGGTGAATAAAAATAAAAACAACATAATTTTAGATGTGTCCACGCATGTTTATAAAAGGTTATGTCTGTCCGTCGGTCTGTCTATTTGTCTGTCACACTTAAGTTTGAAATCACTTCATCGCTAAGTGTACAGATTAAATGGATACATCTCAAATATTATCCATTCTTATTTACAACTATCTTTATCTTTTTTGTTGTTATCGCAATATTTGTAATTTGTAATTAACTGAACAACTCACTCATCTCTCACTGTGCTATCTAAATATTTCTCTCAACTTCTTTCACCACTCGCTAATAGTTTTAACTGTTAGGACCCTGTTGAAATTCCACAGTGTTTTCTACATCAATCTGTATAATTTACTGCTAATAATAATATTTCTTCTGAAATAATAAATGTCTGTCAGGGTCAATACTATTAAGAAAAAAAATGACTTTTTTTTTTTCTGTAAAAAGTAATTGTCATCGTCAGCTAAATATTAGTTAAAAAAATAAAACGAATATGTCTCTTTATTTATTTATTTAAAATTGTAGAAATGTTATTCTTTTTAAAAACAATAAATAGTCTCTGTCTTCTCACCATAAAAATAATTGTCGGCTAAATATTCTTCAAATCAGTAAAACCAATGTCACTTTTTGAAATGTATTTATTTAAAATTGTGATTTTAGTCGACAGTACGATAAAATTACATTTTGGAACAATTCATTTTAAAATTGGTAAAATCGAAATTTTTTTTAACATAGCAATATACGATTAATCAGCAATCATCATCTTTGCTGATTGGACGATCTCATTTTTTTTAATGTGTGTGAAAGGTATATAACATACGTACGAACAGGAAATGCCTTAGCATCTTATTATATAGACTAGCAGAACCTCTGGAAATTCCTTAGTTGTATCCTTCATACATTGTATATTGCTGCCATGCTTAACAATATTTCCATTCTATGGACGTCCGGTGCAAATGCAGATCTCACAATATTATTGTACCACCTTTGTTCAAACTGAAATATACTTATCTAAGTACTCTAGTTAATGTAGTTTCATAATATATCTGGTTATGAGGGTCTATCTCCAAAACCCTTGTGGAAGTTTGTGACATATTTCCATTCTATGGACGTCCAGTGCGAAAACAGACCCCACAATATTATTGTACCATTTTTGGATGAAACAGATACTACACTTTGATCCAAGCTCGAAAGACAAGAAAGTGTATTTTAGTTCGAGTTTCACGTTCGACATAAGAGGTAATTTCAAAAATTACTTATTTTGCATTGCATCTTCGGCGATCAGGCGATCCCACCTTTTAAAAAAAAGTGAATGATGATAACGTACGTACGAACATGCAATTATCTTGGCGTAATATTATATAGATGTAGACAAAATAAAATTCTACCAGATAAATCCCAAAACTGGAGACGAAGGAAATTCTACAAGAAGGAAGAGGAGGGGGATGATGATTATAATTATGATGATGATGATGATGGTTCAAATAGTTACATAACAAAAGCCGTTGTTTGAATGGAAAAGTTTGAGTGACCCCTAGGGGTCAAAGGTGACCCCAGAACGGAAGTTGACGAAATCACATGACATCCAGACAGAGATAATTCTGCCTCTTCCTGTCAACACTTCAAGCAGATCGGATGTGTGACGGGAGCCGTCCTCGATAGGGGGAGTGAGTGCACACAATGTGGCTATGTGTAGCGAGATAAGCTATCTATGTATATGTCTTTCTCTCTCACACGCACACACAAGTAATCCGTCTCTCTGAGTTTTTTCTGTGACTGTTATTCTTTAAAACTAAACATCGGCGTCCGAGGGAGTTTGTATCCACAGACGATCAACAACCTGGGTTCCTGACGACGACACGGGTGTATAACAGGTTTTATACAAACCTCGGTAAGTGAAAACATAACGCAAACAACCTGTTGAATTTACAACACTGAGAAGGGCTGTAGAACATATAGGCCAAAAATAGTGAGATAAAATTAACAAGGATGAGGACATTAGTCGAAACAATATGGAATATAAAAGATGATGCAAATAGTGCAGCCTCCTGTATTAACCAAAATGCTGTGATGACGTTTTAAGGTAATAAAGAACCATTTTAGGCATTCTGGTCTAATTTTTGTTTTGGCATTACGACATCGTTGCATAATCTAAGAATGTGAATTTGGCAGTTCTTAACCACCCAAGTGTTAAATATATTTGGGCCATTTATATATAACTGCTTACATCATCCACATTTACAAAACTGAATGTAAGATCTTATGGTGTTCACTGGCTATATATAGATACAAGATGCAGTATACATAGAGCGTATTTATATCTACCTCTGTTTATCTTTCTCGCTCATTTATATCTAATATATATATACATATATATATATATATATATATATATATATAGTGTGTGTGTGTGTGTATTTAGGCAGCATTTTTTCATTTAAGCAAACATTGCTAAAAATAACAGAAGAATTCTGTTATTTTTAACAATGTTTGATTATATATATATATATATATATATATATATATATATATATTGTGTGTGTGTGTATTTAGGTAGCATTTTTTCATTTAAGCAAACATTGTTAAAAATAACAGAATTCTTTATTTTTTTCAATATTTCTATCTTTTGAAAATCTTTTTTTTCAACGAAGAATCGAAAACGTTTGTGATACATTTTTTTTATTTTAACACAAAAAAGATAATTAGAAAAATTGATAAAATAAAAAAAAGTATAATAAAACAGACGAATTCTGTTATTTTTAACAATATTTGATTATATATATATATATATATATATATATATATATATATATATATATATATATATATATATATATTAGTGTGTGTGTGTGTGTGTCAGGTTATATTGAAAAGAAATCAATAAAGTGGTCGATCACAGAGGAGTGAGAGCTAATATAATTTATTTGAAAACTATATGTTGCATATTTCAGAAACGTACCATAGTTTCATTCCTGGAATCGGAATATGTATTATCGTATCATGAAGAAATAAGCATTTTCTTCATCTTTTGTAAAAACAAATTGTATATGTAACAAACATAACAATTTTTGTAAAAATTGTTTATCTGAAAATTATTTTGTTCATAAAGTATTTGATTTTGTAAAATGTTCAATTTGTTTTCTGATTGTAATGTCATCATTTATTATTTAATCAAGTAGTCAATATCAGCAAATTGACTCATGATTTTTGAAATATCAAAAATGTGTCTAATTCATGGTGAATAAAGTAATTTTTTGTGAATTTAGTTCTTTGATAGTTTTGTATATTTGATTTGATGGAAATAAATCAATAATTGTAAGCTACTTCCTAAGAATATGTATAGTTGTTAATTACTGAACATTACTAAGAAATTTCTTACTAAAACTTTTCTTAGTAATTATTATTTAGTTATAATTTTTTTCTTCACCTGTCCGCCCAAGTCGTGGACCCCAGACGCATGTTTGCCAGTCCTGTATTATGGATCGCCTTGCTCTGAACCCAATCAATGTCGGTTCAGAAGCAAAATGGATTGAGATTGTACAACTTTTGCTTCACTATAGACTCCCCATGCACGGGACTAAAAGGAGACTTATACATCCATGTATATATAATCTCACTTTGTGTGTATTGCTATTTACTAATCTATCTCAATTTATTTATATCTTCCTCTGTCAGTCTGTTCATACTTATCTTGGGTGTTTCTGTCTGTTCATGCATGCAGACTATTTGTTATAGATGTCTTTCAATTTGTGCAGTATAATGTAATAATTATCATAAGTCTGTATTATATACTAGCAAAAATATGCTCCCTCCGGTCACATATTTTTGCTACCCTGGGAGGATAATATCATGGTGAACGAACATATTCTACATTGACCCTCCCCACAAGGAGCAGGTAATGACTGAGAGAATGATATTACGACAACAGAATAGATAGTACACTCCAAAAAAAAAGAGAGGAGGTAATATTTGGAAGGATTCCCCCATAAAAGGAGAAATTAATGCCTGTGAGTATGGTCTCATGACAACAGAACAGATATTATATTATCCCCTTCCACAAAAGAGGATGTAATACATGAGAGGATTATTCTCATCCCCATAAAACTGACGAGGTAATTCCTGGGAGGATGATCTTATGACAACAGAACCGATACTACACTCCCCACCCCCATTAAAAGATAATACAATAATAGATAAAATCAGGATTTTTTTAGTCATTCGTTCAAAAATGTCTAGTCATAAGAAAATTAGGATCAAGAGAAGAATAGGGACCCCAGATCATTAACACAAGATGCGGGACATATTTTAGAATCACCGGTTGACCTCGCAATACACGTGGTCTCTATTTACAAAACACTTGTAAATAGATCTTTTATTTATGTTAATAAATGCAGTATATTTCGGAATTTTTTTTTCTTTTAACATGTTAATATTTATTTTAAGGCAGAGAGTTCATAAATAAAACAAATAAATATTAACATGTTTTCTTTTAAAACATGTTTTTGTGTCACTATTTACAAAACAACTCGGGTTTTATTTCTTTTAACATGTATACGCTTTTTTAAAAATCGGCTGACTTGTAATCTGTCGTTTTGCAATAAACAAAACAATTTATCATTTTTTTTTTTACTTTTATTTACTAAATAAAAAACAAATTTTAAACGCAATTCTATATTTCGTGTTGTGTATTTTAAGAAAAAGTGGATACTTTTTTTTCTTTTCGTAGGGAGGCGAGTAACTAGCGAAGTTTTATTTATTTGTTTATAATTGTTGCTTACAGAAAAAAAAGGAAAAAACTTCACGAGGGCAGAAATGGGGGGGGGTATGAAATATTTATCACCGTACTTAAGTAATCTTTCGTTTTGTAGGGAAAAATCAAGCTTCCCAAAAAGGGGCACTCTGGATCTTACCTCAGTTTAGAAGGATTTTTCCATACTACACATTGCTCCTAGCCTGAGGAGGCAAAACGGATGATTACGCAAGTTATTTTAATAAATAAACGAAATATATACGCTTTTTAAAAAATCGGCTGACTTGTAATCTTTCGTTTTGCCTCCCCACGAGGGCGGAGTTAGACTTCAAAAATCAGTTTCTAAACGGAAGCAATTTAAAATTTATGAAGCTTTTTCCTTTTTTTTTTCTGTAAGCAACAATTATAAACAAATAAATAAAACTTCGCTAGTTACTCGCCTCCCTACGAAAAGAAAAAAAAGTATCCACTTTTTCTTAAAATACACAACACGAAATATAGAATTGCGTTTAAAATTTGTTTTTTATTTAGTAAATAAAAGTAAAAAAAAAATGATAAATTGTTTTGTTTATTGCAAAACGACAGATTACAAGTCAGCCGATTTTTAAAAAAGCGTATACATGTTAAAAGAAAAAAAACCCGAGTTGTTTTGTAAATAGTGACACAAAAATATGTTTTAAAAGAAAACATGTTAATATTTATTTGTTTTATTTATGAACTCTCTGCCTTAAAATAAATATTAACATGTTAAAAGAAAAAAAAAATTCCGAAATATACTGCATTTAGTAAAATAAATAAAAGATTTATTTACAAGTGTTTTGTAAATAGAGACCACGTGTATTGCGAGGTCAACCGGTGATTCTAAAATATGTCCCGCGTCTTGTGTTAATGATCTGGGGTCCCTATTCTTCTCTTGATCCGAAAATTATTTTTTATGGTTCCTTGGCCTTTTGGTTAAGATCAAAGTGTAGTATCTGTTTTCAGCGTCCCAGCGACATTGGACGGTTTAATATCGACGAAATTATTGCGTATAATATAAGAGAATATGCAATGCAAATTAAAAATGTATATTACAGAATATTCATTTGTTAGAAGCTGTTTATGAAATGAACATGCAAATGAAGAATACCCAAGTCTGACTATGGCTGTTTGCAGATTACTATATATACGGTATTTAAAAGTTTTATGCCGTATCATTGATACACGCCATAAACTAGTATCGTCTTGGCCTTCGGGGCTTGATTTACGCCGGTCTATGGGTCTGTCCTGTGCAGTTCTAGGAGGTCCACCCTCCCAGGCTTTGCCTCCCCTCTTTGGGGAGGAGTAAGTTTGTTGCTTACTGCCTGAGGCGCCCCTACCGGGGAATGCCGACGGGGCTGCCCAGGCAATTTTTAATGGCCAGAGTTCTCACCTTCTCGGGCGCTGGCTTTTCAAACCCCACTTTCCCGACCCGAGCTTGGGTCACATCTTACTTGTGGGAGTAAGATAAAACTGGCCTTGTGCCTAACCTCCTGGGGAGGTAAATAAATATGGTGCATCATAGAATGAAATAAGCATAAATACTTTTGATGTTAATATAGTTAATATAGTTAGGATAGGTGGAAGGAAACTTTAGCATTATTACATATACTAGAAAAACACCCGTCCCAAGACGGGTAATATTAATTCTCTGAGTGTTGCACCATTTTTATGTCCCCATACAAAGATTATAATAAAGATATATTTCTACTAAACTTTATGTCTAGAATCCTTATTCCAATCTTGATCAAAATTCAATGATTTTGATTCTAGGAAATGTCTAAGATCTAAGGCAAATATTTTTAATACTTCTATTAACCCCAAACAAGGCATATTGCCACCGAGGCGTAAGGGGTCATTGTGTTAGGGGTCAGATTTATAAGGAGCATCCTAGGTAGAGAGTTTTGCAGAAAGATGCTTGTTAACATTACATTTAAATTTCTGCATGTTGGTACAGTCGGCGAAACAGTAAGCAGGGACGGAATTCCAAAGGCTAGCAGTCCGAGGAATGAAGCTATTAGAGTAGAAATTTTTCCAGCATCTGGAGACCTCTATGGTGAAGGGATGAGATTTTGCTGCTAGTCGGATAAATCGGGGTATTTATGTTGATGGCGTACAAGTGCAGTAAGTTTGTCGGAGAACATTTTGTGGAAGTACTTGTAAAATATGCAGAAGGAATGCAACATTGCGGCAATAGGACAGAGGCTGGAGCTTGGTAGGTTAAAGACTCTTTTTTGCACCCTGTCCAAGAGGGAGAGGTTAGTGGTTGGTGCACCAGCCAAGGTGTGGCCACAATACACCATTCATGGGCGAACGGTGGCTTTATGGAAATATAGGATTCTGGGAGATGTGAGAAGTTTTCTAGTCCGGTAGTGGGGAGTTTAACGGGTCTTAAGAAGAAATTGAAATTCAGGGAATCTGACTTAATTGGTTTCTAATTACTATGGATCAAATTTAATGCAAATCTGAAATATTTTTGAAATAGGAGGTTGTGCCTCCTAAAATCCTTTAAAATATTCCAAAGAAACTGAAATTTGAGGAATATTTATTAATTGATGTTTAATAACTATTATTAAAATTTCAAAAAAATCAGAGGTATCTGAATTTTCACAAAGGGATTCCACTCCCTTTTTACCCCTTTTGCATAAAACTAAATTAAACTAAATATAGCCCACATTTGGAACCCTTATGCCGAGTAACTGTGTTCCAAAATTAATAATAACTGGTTAATTAGTTTAGTAGGTAATCATATACATAAAAATACATAAACATATATACATACCTAACTTTATATCAATTGAGATATGTGTATTTATACAACGTGTGTGTGTGCTTATCCGTGCCTGTGTCTACAGATACACAGGATGTTTGAAACCAATTTTACACTTTTTGGAAAGTAAAAAACAAACGTCACATCTTGACCAATAATTGATGTATTTTCAAAATTCAAAGTTCATCCCTTAGAGGATCTTTTAACGAATACAGTTCACTGAAACAAGTCTCTCTGAGACTCATCATAGCCTCCAAGCTGGATCTGAAACTGGAGCCTTCAGTGTTCTTCAAGAGTCGCCTGAATACCAGTTTCCTGGTTTCTTTCTGAACTGTGCCCCACACAATAGTTTATGGAGTTGCAATCAGGCAAGTTACTTTCTATAATTATCAATTGTCAAGTTATAAAAAAACTAAAGTAAAACTTTGCTGTTTAAAGAGACAAAATATGAAACTTATCGCATTTTCAAGAACTTTGGAAATGAAAAGTTGGAACAATTAATGAACCATAAACAACAAAAACCGAGGCCACTGGGAAAATGGTTGGATCATTCTACCGCTCCAGAAGATACCTGACTGTTGATGCAATGCTCTACCCATATAAGAGTCAAATAGATCCTAAGATGGGGAGGTACTGCTGCCACATCTGGGGAGGTGCTGCTTAGAGCAGTCTTCATTGTCTTGACAGTGTTCAAAATCGATTCCGAAATCTAGTGGGCGATGATCTCTTTTGTTTCTTACAGAAGATATGCTGTTAGTTTCTCTCTACTCTATCGTTATTTTAATCGAAGGTGATCGACTGATCTCCAATCTCTGGTTCCCCCTTGTAAGAGATTTACAGCAAGAACTCGTTTTCTACCACAATGAAAAAAAACATACTTCTTCCGTTTGTCTAGCGTCAGGTGGAATTTCCACAAACAAAGCTTCTTTGTGAGGGCTTCTCGTCTGTGGAACACGTTACCACGGGACTGCTCCCATGCAGATGACAGCATGGTCGTCTTAAAATCCAATGTCAACAGATTCCCATTATCAACCATTCTCACAAGTATTCGAACTTGGTCCATCCTATCATTCTCAATCCTCTCATAAGGTTCTTTAACTCTCAACTGACAATAGGGAATGTAATTTTGATATAACTATGGGTGCTCCAGATTCTGCGTCAGTTACTGACTTGGTTGGTCTCTATATTCTGAAAGAAATCTATAAAGATATACCAAGGATGCTAGAAGGTTTATATAGAGATGATGAACTATTCTTCGTTAATTGTAGTAATAGAAATTTAGAAAACCTTAAAAGTATTTACACTCTTTCTTTGAGAAATTAAATCTCAAAATAACTATAGACATAAATAATAAAATAGTAAATTATTTAGATATAACATTAAATTTAGATGAATATAATTTAAAACTTTACCATAAACCAAACCATACTTTATACTATATAGACAGTAACTCAAACCATCCACAGTAAGTGAAAAACATACTTATCCCAAACATCTCTAAGAGAATATCAAAGCTATCCTCCAATGAGCAGATACTCAATAATAACAAACAATATTATAATGAAGTATTAGTAAGATCTGGATATAATAAGGAAATTTATTTTGTTAAGAGTGCACAGTGTGGATGTAAAATTTGTAAATAAAACATCATACCAAGTTATGTCATGTAATATGGCCATGGGAAACATTAAATAAAAAATAAATGTAATTCAAATGGTAATTCACATACACGTAATGTGAAATCTAAACATGCACCAAATCAAACAGTAAATGATAGTAGTAATAAGGAAAATAGACACCGTAATTTCATATGGTTAAACCCACTCTGCAGTAAGCATATTCTAAACAATATTCCTAGAGAATTCTACCAAATTATAAAAAAAAGATTTCTCCAGAGATAGTAGATTGTGGAAGATTATTAAGAAAAACACTATGAAATTATCATACCCGACATCCATCAACTTATCTTCAACTATTATAATTTCCAAAATACTAAAATAAATCGGAAGATAAATATTGAAATCTCAAATAAGTATTCAAACCTCCAATTAGGACCCCAATGTAATTGTAAACATGTTAATGAATTCCCATTAGGAGATGCTATCAATAGTGTTGTGCGTATTTTTGCTGACGATACAAAAATGTACGACAAGGCTACCATACCAGAAGACACATCATCAATACAAAGTGATATGGACAAATTATCTAAGTGGTCGGAGGAGTGGCAATTACTGTCCAATGCAGGCAAGTGTAGTGTAATGCATTTCGGGCATGGTAACAACAGAACACCATACACAATGAAGGACAGTAATGGAGAAATAAAAGAACTAAAGGAATCCGAAAACGAAAAGACCTCGGATTGCACATCGACAATAAACTTTCTTTTCACCAACATGTTGCTGATGCCGTCAAAAAAGCCAATAATATTTTAGGACTGATTAGAAGAACGTTTGTTAGTCGTGACAAGATCATCATAAAGAAATTATACACAACCATGGTCAGGCCAATATTGGAATATGGAAACGCCACAAGAATCCACCAATATGGCGGAGATAATGACAAAATCGAAAAAGTTCAGCGAAGAGCAACAAAGTT
Organism: Sepiola atlantica; assembly: GCA_963556195.1. NCBI lineage: Eukaryota > Metazoa > Mollusca > Cephalopoda > Sepiida > Sepiolidae > Sepiola > Sepiola atlantica. Next base: position 163,987,909 of record OY744524.1, on the reverse strand, counting down.
GTGTTCCTCAATCTAAGACCTGACATATGAGGAGAGGCTCAAAGAGATGAGACTACCGTCAATGCACTACCAACGTGAAAGAGGTGATATGATAGAAGTGTACAAGATATTAACAGGCAAGGTCAATATCAACCAAAAACAACTTCTACCACTCAATACCAATTCCAGGACAAGGGGAAACAACTTCAAACTGTCCAAGAAGCACAGCAGACTCAACACTAGGAAGCATTCGTTTGGACTTCGAGTAGTGAACAACTGGAATGAGCTTCCCAATTCAGTTGTAAATGCAAAAGACACAATTGACTTTAAAAGCAAACTAGACAAGTACTGGTCCAGTAAGCAATACACTGTTCGACCCGCGCATGCGTCTACTGAAACTATAAGACCAGGCATGGAGCAAGAGTTACAGGCTGAGTAGTCTTTTTCCTGAAGAAAAGTATCAAAGTATCAAAATGTTTAACCTTAAGCACAGTTTATAAATGTAATGTAATAGAGGGAAATAATACTAGAGCATACATAGGATCCCCATAATGTAACTTTAAATCAGGTATAGAAATCACGTATCCTCATTTAAAATAAGACTAAATGCTAACCCTCATGATAGCCCAACATCATTAACTAAATATGTAAGACAACTACGAATTACTAACGTACCATACGAATTGAAATGGTCAATTATAGGTAGAGCAAATAAATACACCTCCAGTAAATTTTTTAAATGTAATCTATGTATCCTTGAATTGTATCATATAATAACGTCTAAGAATAATTTAATTAACATAAAGGATGAAATTCTCCAAAATTGTAGGCATCGTTCAAAATTCGCACTTTTGCAATTACGGTTTAATTAAAAATAAAAAACAATACCTTAAAATTAACATTTGAATTAAAGCATCATTCTTTTTGATAATTATATACAGTAAAATAGTAAATAATATAGATACTTCACATTACAAATAACACAGCATAATAAACACTAAATTGCTATAGATATAAGAATATAATATTTGGTTTGAAATAAATAAATATACAGTCTTTAGATTTAAAATAGTAACTAAATTTGATGACTTCTACATTTTGTTGTGATTATTGGGATATTCTATGCATTTATTATGTGAAGATTTAAATATCAAATTCTTTAATTAAATTGAGCATTTTTTATTTTTTATATATGTATATACGTATATATATAGAGAGAGATAGGGGTGAGGGAATTAACATCTATTGAGCTTTAATTCTGAAAGTCTGCCTATTAATAATATATATATATAATATATATATATATATATATATATATATGTTTGGAGGTCAAAAATTTATAAATACTTTTGAAAACAATTGAGCCTGTTCGACTATCATTTTGTCAGGAGAACCCCATAGCTTGAATGAAACAATAATACATAACGAAATTAAAGACACATGGTAAATTGTCATTTCAAAAACGATTAAAAGGGCAAAGCGTGGGATAAAGAAAAGGAGTTGGGTCAAAGTTCCCCAAAGAGATTCAATGCTTTTATATTATATTTATATATTGCTTTCAAAAGTATATATATATATATATATATATATATATATATATATATATAGAAAACTCTTTGTGAGTTAACTATAAAGATCTATCATGAATTTACAAAAACTATATCAGCTTGATATTTCATATACTTTAAAATGGATGACACCATAAAGAATGAATAATAGCTTTATAATGTCATTCGCGTTTTGTGACGTCATTTAGTGTACACGGTGGCAAACATACAAGACAGCAAGCAAGATAACAATGCCCACCGAGTTTTAGTAGTGTATAGATGTATGTTTGTATGCATCTGTGTGTGTGTGTTTGGGTGTACGTAAATGTACTTATGCTTATATATGTTTGTGTTTATGAATGCGCAAAAACACGTGTGCGTGTGCCTCAATGTAAACATTCCACTGCAATCGCAGTGTAGTCTGTTCCCCGAATTTCTTTCGTTGTTTATTTCTGATCAAGTATTTTCCTTCCTATAAATAAATCCTTTGTATACATCAACCAGCCAACCCAACTCGCCTTCTGCGTATTTTTACTTACCGCTCAACCCTTTCTCCTACCCACGACTTCCCAACCGGTCGCCGCCACCGTCTTACAAGTCAAACACTGACACCGTAGCAACTGCCAAACAGCTTCCATTGTTGAGACGAGACTCCTTCGTGTTTTCTTTCCTCTTTGCTTTACGTTTTCTTTCTTTGTAAATACAAACACTGTGTACCCTTCCTTTTATCCACTCCCCCACCCCTTCCCAAGGTAAACTCTTCACTACCAATCTCTGTCGCTGCCCCACCCCTTCTTTAGCTTACCCCCCCTCCTCCTCCCGCCTCCGCCTCAATCCGACCCAGCGTTCGACTCCTGTTGCTTACTATTGCACAAAGAATGTGCACATCTCGGGATATTCGAGATGTGTCTCATCATAGTCTAACAATGAGTAATCGTAGTAACACCACCGTGATGGTATGTGAGTGCAGGTTATCTTATTTCTCTTCTTCTTCTTCTACTGCGTATCATCTGCAACCGAATGATCACACACACACCCACAGCATGCAAACTCCCTCCACCCACCGACCCCACAATCATTTTGTGAGGCAACGAAAGGACAACCTGGGTACCCACAAACTGTTCGAATCTCTCTATCCTGGATTCTATTGAAGACAAAGAAAATGTATATAAAATATTTTCCATAAAATCAAATCAAAGTAGTGATTAACAAACTGCCTTATGTTACAGAGTGACCCCTTCTCCCCCCCCCCCCCCACCCAAAATGCCACCCATGGAATCGTTAATAAGATTCAGAATCCTTTCTGCAATCCAATCATATTTGCTACAAATAAACTTCAGCCTATGCCTGACTTGTCCACCAAGTTTCAGTCATGAAAATTACGACAATCTTTGTTTTATCGTCGTTCAATGAAGCCACTTTGATGACCGTCTCAATAGGATGTGTGATCGTGAATGGGATTCACACTCACCGGACCTTAATTCCTTCAAATTTTTATCTGTGGCATTATCTCAAAGATAATGTCTACTGAAGCAATCCCAGACTATTCCTGAACTGAAGAGGACAATTACAGCCAAAACCAGGACAGTGCCGAGAGAGGAGTGTGACGTCAGAGTTATTGCTAATTTTGCATGTCTTGTCCAGATGTGCTCATCATTCAACGGCGATAAAATAAAGACTGTTGGGCATTTATGACTGAAACTTGGTGGGCAAGTCAACCACAGACTGAAGTTTATTTGTACAAAATATGGTTGGATCGCAGAAAGGGTTGGACAACTGCATCACATTCACTAATACTCTTGGAAAAGGTATGAACTTATATATCCTCCCTCCAGCTATGAATTAAATAATAGGGTAGACTAGACTCTCATGCCTTGGTTATTTAATTAGTTTAGCAGAAGGAAAAACTCCGAAATTACGCCATCCTTTGCTTATCTTAGCATTGTTTGAGTCATCTTTGATTTTCCTTGCTTCATGACTTAAGCAATATGGGTTCAGAAGTGTAGTTTCGAATTATGCAACCTTTGCTTCACTATAGACTTCCAGCACAGGCGCTCTTACAGGAGATATCCATATCTATATGTGGGATGCCATTAAAAACAAAGCCCTATATCATGGTCAAACACAACTTTTCTGGAGTAAAATTTTATAAAGAATCCAATGATAGTAATAATTTTGTATTAGTTTGTTTTTTTTACAACCATATTATCGGGGGGGGGGGGGGCACACCGAACACCCATAAACAGCAAAGATGAAATATTACTATATTTTATTTATAACAAAGTCTTGTAAAAAGATTAAACAACTTTTCCGGAGTAAAATTTTCCAAGGAATTTAATGATAGTGGTCATTATTCAATCCGAGCGCTTGCTTTTTGGGAATCTTCGATAAAATCAACTACAAGAATGATAGATTGTTTCAGTGTTAAGAATAATGGTATAAAACATGCTTTTAACTTTTGCACTTTTAACGAGGCTGGGAATAAAACAAATAAAAACACAAAGTGAAAAATGAGACTTGTAAAGGTTTGGAAGCTGTACCACCGCAAGGGAGACCACCTAACCGTGCGGCTTGTTAGTCAAGTGGTCAAAGACGATATCCGTGTTAGGTGGTTTCTCTTTCGACGGCACAGGTTCAAATCCTGTATAAGTCTCATTTTTCACTTTGTTGTTTTCTTTGTTTTTCCCTCAGCCCTGTGGACTAAATTAACCGTATATTTAATATTACCCACGTTTAACTATTAAAAATAACATATTTATATACTGCATCTATTGCTTTCGTCTTCTAACACAGAGTGGGTCACTTAAAAGTAGCCCGATCTCTCAGCTATAATAGTTTCTGTCAAATGCTGAATATGTTCCTTTCTGATCCAAGTTTTTTTGTTTTTTCAGGAATGTGAGTTATCTGCTTTTTAGAAGAATTCTACTTCTTTTTTTAAATCTAGAAAAAGCAGATTTCCATTTAAATCGCTACAGCCTCCCAGAGATGTGAGTTTTCTGCCTTTCGGTCATAATCCACTTTTTTAAAATAAGAAAAAGTTTATTCCTGTTAAATCGCTAGAGCTTTACCACCTTATTTTTTTCATGCTATTTGGCTGGATTTATTTCCCTTTTTCTTTTTCTTCCTCTCACTCGCTTTATCTTTCTCTTTTCCTGTTTTTTCCCTTCTTCTTCTCTCTGTCTTGCCTTGTCTTCCTTTCCCCTCTTATGACAGTTCTCTCTGGGAATTGAACATGTTAATTTTTCTGTGAAGACTAAGAAGGAGAGTTAGATTACTCTTGTTTCATCAAAGAATGACGTCCTGTCCCTTTCCTCACATGTGCATTCGATGTCATTTTCTTAATTTTGACTTTTTAGTTGAAAGTGATTGTCGTTTAGGAAAAAAGTTATTTTTTGCACTGTCCTCTCTCCGCAAACACACACATACATCCCCCCCCCACCGGTAGGAAATTCATTTGGATTTCAGCTTGTTTTGCTATTGACTATTCACATCCATGGTTTTTGTTTGTCTCATCCTGTTGCGTTTACACCTTGTGTCATACATGCAGAAAACCAAGTTTTTGCCATTATCATAAAAACACATGAAAGTTCACAATTATTATATCCAGACCTTGGTAGCTGCTTGTTCTTGTACACGCCCCTTTTTGTGATCCTTCCACACTGAAGGCTTGTCGTCCTGAAATCAAAGCTCCTTATTTATATTTTCAAAAAGATTAAGTCAAGACAAAACTAATGGAAGACAGAGAAGGTTTACTCGACTTGATCTTCGTTCCAAATCACTGATCAGTGGGTGTGGGATGAAGGGAAACAGACAGAGAGAGAGATAATCATTGTTTAATCATATTTTGTCAGTGCATTTCAATTTAACATGTTCACACGTGGCATGCTTCCAAGGAGCTAACAGTTTCTTTCTCTCTCTCTCTCTCTCTCTCTCTCTCTCTCTCTCTTTTGCCATGTTATGTCATATTCGTTTCTCTATCAATTCCCATAGTCTAGTAATCCTAACCTCGAGTTCAGCTAGTTAACATGGACTGAACTTTCATTTCCTATTATTCTCGAGTAGCTATTTTATATACTAGTGGGCTTACTTGCTCAATATTTAACAATCCAATGTATATGCAAATAATCCCAAAACAAGTAGATACTGAAAGACCTACTTCCACTGCCTCATTCTTAATTACATTTTTCCATTCAACTAGTATCCAGGCTACTTTTAAGTGGGCCACCTCGTATATTCCCGGACAACGCCGAGTGCTTATCTTGTACACATGAAGATTGCATTTGTGAATTAGTCTGCAACAAGGTTGCTAATAATCCTGATACTTAGTCTAGAACAGTGATTCCCAACATGTGTGATAAACTCCACCCAAGTTGGGTTGGTTTTATTTACTCCTCCCCAGGAGCTAGGCACAAGGCCAGCTTTATCCTACTCCCACAAGTAAGATGTGACCCAAGATCGGGTCGAGAAAGTGGGGTTTGAAAAGCCAGCGCTCGAGTTGGGTTGGTAATCTGAAGAGCATGTACATTAAGAATAAAGTTTTATTAACGCATGACTGCTGATTAGCTAGGAAATCCTGTTATCACGAAACGCGTAATTTATTTATTAACAATTTGACGTCTTTTATGAGATTGCTTAATAATTATAACCATATGGGTTTGATTGCACATACTGAACAAGTTACGCGCTAAGAAGGTCAGGATGATCTTACAGATAACTTGGGTACATTTTGAAGGGGCATTAAAATCATGGCTCTTTTAATGAATATTTGAGTGATATCACTTTTGACTCTTTCTCACTTTCTAATTGGAAATGAGTTAAAACAAAAATAAGATACGTCCATTCAATCTGATTCTGATTGAATGGACGTATCTTAAGAATGGCTCTATCCTTGTTTTTGTTTTAACTCTCATATATCTATTAATAATGGAGAATATTTATTAAATTATAATCATAATTATTAAAATTATATATAAACATTTTTTTTTAATTAAATATTAAGTTTAAAATTAAAAATTGAAATAAAATTTAAATCAAAATATTGACATTTAATATCATAATAAAATTAAATATTAAATATTCAATAATATGAATAAAGTATAATATAATTATATAAATAATATATACTAAACTTATAGGGAATAAAATTCAAGAAAAATAGAAAAAATTAATTAAAAAAAAGAATTATTTAAAATAGATTTATAGAGTATATCTTATCCATATTAATAAAAACAGATAAAGGGCCCTTTTATTTAAAAACAAAAATGACTAACATGATCAAAGGAAAAACTATATGTATATATCCACACATATATACTAGAAGGATTCAGGTAAAATTAATTCCTTGAACAGAAGAGTTTTGCACCATTTTTTCTTTACCCTTACAAATAGTAAGATCAAGATATAATAATGCTAAACCTTATGTCTAGAATCCTTATTCTAATTTTGATCAAAATCCATTGTATAATGTTGGTTATAGAAAATGTTTTAAATTTAAAGCTTTAGAGGTCTTAAGAAGAAATTGAAATTCAACTAATCTTGCTTAATGGATCAAATTCCATGCAAATCTGATATGTTTAAATTTTTAAATAGGAGGTTGTGTCTATATTATGCCCCCCTAAAACCCCTTTTTATATCTTTCAAATAAACTAGAATTTGGAGAATATTTATTAATTGATGTCTAATATGTATATTGTTAAACTTTCACAAAAGTAGGAGGTAGCTAGATTTTCACAAATGGCTTCAACCCACTTGTTACCCACTTTTCATACAACTGAATTAAAACTACCACTTACACCTATCAGCTGTGTTTCAAAATTTATAATGATCAGTTAATTAGTTTAGGAGTGAATCTTGTACATACAAATATATAAACATGTACATATGCCTAACTTTATATAAGTAGAGATATAGTCATCCATAGATGGCTGTTTCGTCGTCTATGATTCATAAGTGTGGCTAGACGTAGCGAGTGTATCCACGCCAAGATTCGCATCTCAATTGCTACCTCTGTAGAATAAGGTGAAGCCGAATTTAGGGTCTTGATCCCGCAATCAGCATTTTCAACTTCCAGCAATAAGATAAATAGCTGAAAGATTAAAATGTAAATTAAATTTAGCGAATCGACACTGGGAAAAGCCGAATCGGTTGTTTTGAATTCAAACGTGTTTTTTAAATTTTTGATGACAATTACTTTTTATTTAAATAAAGTAAACCAGAAAAATAAATTATGTCAGTTCTTCTTCTTTTGCATTAGTACCGAGCTATGGTGGGGTTTGCAAGATGGATTTTTGTCATCAATTGGCACGGTTTTACAGAGATCATTATGCAGGGCGTCTGTCATCTCATCATCTGCCCCCCCCCCCGGTCGCTTCCTGGTGACTTCTAATTTAAAAGCAAGTTTCACAACTGTGTCGTCGACGGCGGCCCTCGGCACATGTCCGAACCATCTGAGCTGCCATTTATCTCAGTTGGTTTAAGATAAATTGTTTTGGAATCCATTTCTTTAACTTTCCTTGGAAGTTCCCAGGAATTTTGGGTGCTCCATAATGACAAGCCATGTTTTATATGGAAGTCGCTCCAGACAAGGCATGAAGCCGCTTGATGTAAAGAGCTAATCATAATAATAAAAAGGAAGAGAAAGGCAGAATTACTTCAAGACTAACCAAACCTGAAAGAAACTCCACCACCAGTGTTCAATTCCATGAACTCCAAACAGGCTAGCCAAAAGTAAGCCATTTAAGAGCCCAACATGGAAGGAAGAAGTTACAAGGCTGACTAACAAAAAAGTCAACACCTAAACTGGTTAAGTGGCTGACCAGAAACTGGAGTTTTTATTGTGATACCATCACTAGAATGTAAGGTTTAATTTTTTTTTTAATCCTTGAAGAAGCAGCAGGAGCAACATACTGGTTCTTATGTTGTTCTGTAGTAAATAACAAGCTAATTCGGTTGTTTTTTTGTTTGTTATTGCTGTGGATCTAAGAGTTAAGCTGTTTGATGATTGTTGTCTAGGTCCTCAGCTGTCCACTGTTGTGCCTGCATCAACCAGACAGAGAGGTAGGGAGGATTACGTTGCGATTACGTTTTCTGTTTGACAAAATGTAGCCAAATAAATACAGCAAACAAACATTCATATAATGAATCCATCAAGAGATGGATATTATACCACTTACTAGTGTACACCCTCAGTTAAAATGCTGAAAAAAAATTATGCTTTGTCAATGTTTGCACTCACTATTTATCTAGATATATTACTAAATTATTCATATACAATCAGAGAATTATGTTAGTAATTTAATTTTGCATATATAAATTATTATTATCCTTTTTTATGACCAAAAAAACACTAATCGTCGACTTTTTATCACAGAGTGAAGGATTTCTTTCTGAATTCATTCCAGGCAGCGGGATAAGTCTAAGGGGGGTGTCTGACTTGCTATTTGCTTCTTCCCTACCTCTCACAACTTTAAATCGTTTTTTTATTTATGGAAATGGCTCCAGACAAGGCATGAAGCCACTTGATATAAGGAGCTAAAAAAATACTACTTCAAAGTCAAAAACTAGCCAACGATAAGTGTTAGATTGATAGATTTTGATCCAGAAAAAAGCAATCCTCCCCCTTTGTCAGAAACATTGCTCATGGAATGTGAGGACTAAAGGACAAAATAAGGGAAGTGAAAGTTACGAGGCTGCCGAAAATAATCCCCAGGTCCACTTTCTACTCTTCATTTTGCATGACGGGATGGAAGGACATCTATTCATTTATCTACATATAAATATACAAATAAATACACATAGGTCTTTATTATAGAGTAGAGAATTATGATAAGATCTAAAAGTAAAGTAAAGTGAGCGACCATAGTCAAGGGAAACCCGAAGGCTCCCTTTTCATTGGCTACTACACAGAGATGTAGGGGAGGGCGCTACTCCTTTTCCAGGATAACTCCACTTACTCTTGATCCTCACTTTAGGGGGAATCATGTACCATTTTTTTGAGTCGATGAAGAATTGAATCCCGGCCTTTGTGAGTCAACTGAGGATTGAACCCTGGTCTTCTGACCCATTAGTAAACACTCTACCCATTATGCTAAATGGGCCGTTTTGGGGTTTGTTTTTTTTTTAATGGAAATCGCTCCAGGCGAGACATAAAGCCAGTTGATGTAAGGAGCTTAAAAGAATACCACTTCAAGGTCAAAAACTAGCCAACGGTAAGGGTTAGATGGATAGATTCCGACCAAGAAAACAGCAATTCTTCCCCCTTTATCAGAAACATCGTTCATGGAATGTGAGGACTAAAGGACAAAATAAGAGAAGCGAAAGTTACGAGGCTGTTGAAAGTAACCCCTATGTCCACTTTCTACTCTCCAAACTATAAAAAGAAACTAATATAAGCTTAAAATTACTCATATGATATGGTCTTAATTTTTTTTATTGTTTTATTTTTCTTTCATTAAATTTGCGTTTATTTTTGTGATTATTTGCGTCTGCTTTATTTTTTGTAATTCAATTATTTGCACTATAATTTTTTGATATAAAGAAGCCATAAATCTGTGCCATGAATGCACTTATGCTAGAGACTCGGGCACAGACATGTTTTCCCTCGCAGACTATAAAAAGTGAAATCCACTCCAAGATATAAATTATCCAGAAAAGTAGATGTCAAAAAAAATCATTAAAAAAAATCCCCAAAGTTTTCTAATTTCTATGCAAAATTTACTTGAACTATAAAATGAAGAACGGCTTTTCTTGGCCTGTATACCATTTCTGTCATGCTTAATTTGGAAGATACGGGAGAAGGTTGATAACGAGACTAAAATAAGATTCAACCTGGGAAATAAACAAAAGATAAAAGATAAGTTTTGCTTCAGTTCCAGTCATATTTCATTTCCCTATGATTAATATTCTGTAACAGAAAGACGTATAATAATATATAATCTTTTGTTGAGATTTTGGGGAATGAACAATTATTTATTTTATGGTCGGACAGGTAATGTTGTGTAGGGAATGCCAAGAGGAATAAAAGCGTTGGTTTGTTGTTCTTTATGATGGGTATTATTATGATCTTGCTGATGTGGTTGGTAAACAAGAAAGCAGTGTGTCTCGTGGGGGCCCAGCTAAGCCAAGTGGGATAGTGGGGAGGGGGGGGGGCGTCTGGTTTGGGATAAGACTAAATGCAAATGGAATAATGAGTCAACGAAATAAAAACACTTAGTTAAAACTAGATTTATTTTCCAGTAGTTGTATGCGGTTGTATCTCATACCAAGCTGAGAATCCGTCCTTGACAATCAGTTTGACAATCTAGGGACTGCAATGGCAGCACCAAACCTTTCTGAACAAATGCAGTCCGGGGGTGGGGATAAGTTTTAAAAGTAAGAAATAAAACACAATTTAAATAAAATAATTAAGAAATAGGAACTGCAGAGAAAAAAGTCTTTAGACAGTATTTTATGAATAATATCATATTATGTTATTAAAATATGACACAATTCTGGTCATGTCTGAAAATGGAATTTGATTCCGAAAAATTTACGATTAAGATAAAAAAATAAAAAAAGTTAAAAAATCTTGCATTGAAAAGGTTTCTAATTTTCAATTATTTTAATATTTCTAACCCATCAATGCTTCCACTAGGACGACCTATCTCATGTAGACAGTATTTTATGAATAATATTATTTTTTAAACAATACACCCTTCCTAAAAGAATATTATTATTTTTAAATATCCCCCTAAAGTAATTGTTAATGTAAACAGTATTTTCTGAATATTATTATTGTTAAATAACCCTTCTCCCATTCTAGAGAGTATTTTCTGAATATTATTATTGTTAAATAACCCTTCGCCCATTCTAGAGAGTATTTTCTGAATATTATTATTGTTAAATAACCCTTCTCCCATTCAAGAGAGTATTTTCTGAATATTATTATTGTTAAATAACCCTTCTCCCATTCTAGAGAGTATTTTCTGAATATTATTATTGTTAAATAAGCCTCCTCCCATTCTAGAGAGTATTTTTTTAATATTATTATTGTTAAATAACCCTTCTCCCATTCTAGAGAGTATTTTCTGAATATTATTATTGTTAAATAACCCTCCTCCCATTCTAGAGAGTATTTTCTGAATATTATTATTGTTAAATAAGCCTCCTCCCATTCTAGAGAGTATTTTCTGAATATTATTATTGTTAAATAAGCCTCCTCCCATTCTAGAGAGTATTTTCTGAATATTATTATTGTTAAATAACCCTCCTCCCATTCTAGAGAGTATTTTCTGAATATTATTATTGTTAAATAAGCCTCCTCCCATTCTAGAGAGTATTTTCTGAATATTATTATTGTTAAATAACCCTTCTCCCATTCTAGAGAGTATTTTCTGAATATTATTATTGTTAAATAACCCTCCTCCCATTCTAGAGAGTATTTTCTGAATATTATTATTGAATATCTCTTCCTTGTTTGATAATCATTCAAAACGTATTTTGTTTCTTTTGGCTGTTCTGATTAAATTCAGTCTAATGGGTATAACTCTTATTCCTTTAGTAAAAGTTAGCATTTCTTTCTTTTTTTCATTTAGTGTTTATGAAGAAGTAGTAGTTGTAGACTGTATTTTATGAATATTATTATTGTTAAATAATACCCCCCCCCCTAAAAGATCTGAAAAAAAAAGAATAGTTGAATAGCTAGTAAAGAAATAGTTCTGTATTTTTTAACTGCAAACAAACAAATGGAAATCTCTATATTTCAATATGGCAGTGGTGAATCAGTAAAAAATCCGAAGAACCATTTTATCCTTGAAAATACATCTTTCAAAATAATTTACCGCTTGTTGCATCTAATAGAGAGGACCGGTTAAGTGAAAATTAGAAGAAAAAGTATGTTACTTAGTATTAGTGAAAAAAAGAAATATGTTAACATTTATTTTAAACACATGTAATTGGTTATCACGTAGCTGAAGTATGAAGAAAAAAAGGCATTTTTTAAATTTTTTATGAAGAACCCATGCTTTTGTTTAGATCAGTAAAAAAAATATGTCTCCATTTTAACATTATTTATACCCGGTCGATTGTTCATCGGTAAATGTGTTAATGTTAGAAAGAAATGGAATCGAAATGAATTATATCTGGGCCAATAACATAGTGGAATTTCTTTTTAAATAGGCTAGTCCAAATCAAATATCAATATGCGAGACGGATTGGTATTTGGGTTTGACTTTGAAAATCCGACAAGATAAATTTATGTTAGACTATGGAAGATTCTAATGACCTATAATTTATACTGAACACAGCCTGTAATATAAATAGACTAGTGTTTAGAGTAAATTCTAGGCTATTAGAGTCTTCTGTAATTAAAACAAAAGTCTGATTTTCATGAATACATGTTTGTAGAGTAAATATGTTACAATGTCAGAACTCCAATTAAATGAACAATGTTAACAGCATAACAAAGAATGCAATCAACTTGGCCTGTATACGTCATCCTTTATATAACCATGAAATAAATTTGCATACGTAATATGGGTTGTTTTGTTTTACGGCATATCAACCCTTTTAGGGTTATTTAATGCCGAATGAGGTCATTTGGATAAAAGTTTTTATGCTTCAAGTTTTATATATCTTCAAATATTTATTCATGGTGTTTGGTTTGGTTGGTTGGTTTGTTTTACGGCATATCAACCTTTTTCGGGTTATTTAATACCGAATCCAGTCATTCTGGTAAAAGTGTTTATGCTTCAAGTTCTATATATCTTCAAATACTTATTCATGGTGTTTGGTTTGGTTGTTTTGTAGAGGAAAATTGTTGTTGTTGTTTTTGTTTTTGGCTTTGAAGAACATGATTGAGTTTTACAAAGGGAAAGAAAAAAACAATAAAGTCAATTTTCGATCAGGAAGACAGTATCTTCAGACAGCCTGATCTGGTAGCACTAGAGCATACATAATAAACAGGATTTGCATACAAATAGAGAATTGTTAGTTAATTATAATATATTTATGTTCACTTTTTTCTCATAGATCCATTCACTCATGTAATGAGTCGAATCTTCATAAACTGCTTCACAACTTTGTGCTAATCTATACTAAACAAAATGGTGCTCGACTGAGCTCCAATCTCTGGTTCTTCTTTGTAAGACATTCACAGCAAGTACTTGTCTTCTGTCACAATGAAAAAAACATCTTTCCTTACTTCCTTTATGTGTCTAATGTCAGGCGGAATTTCCATGCACAGATGCACAGAACTTCTTTAAAAGGGGTTACCATCTGTTAAACATGTTACTGCAGGACTACTTCCCTGCAGATTACAACATGGTCGTCTTCAAATCCAATGTCAACAAACACTCGTTATAAACCTTTCCATAAGTAATCAAAATCAGTTCATTCTATTAACCATCTTTGATACTCCTATAATATTTTCATCGTCATATAACTGACAATCATTCCATCTCATTAACCCTAATCTTCTAGTGGCTTTTTTGTCTTGAGTGGTAACTTATTAATAAAAAAAAGAACATATTGTCCATTAAATCTTCTCATTTAGCGATGAAAATGCTAATTGAAACTTATGTGTAACAGATTAGCAAAAATGCTATTTACAAACTCAAGCATGACAGACCAACGAAAATTAGCAAAAATGCTATTTACAAACTTAAGCATGACAGACCAACGAAAATTAGCAAAAATGCTATTTATAAACTCAAGCATGACAGACCAACGAAAATTAGCAAAAATGCTATTTACAAACTTAAGCATGACAGACCAACGAAAATTAGCAAAAATGCTATTTACAAACTCAAGCAAGACAGACCAACGAAAATTAGCAAAAATGCTATTTACAAACTTAAGCAAGACAGACCAACGAAAATTAGCAAAATTGCTATTTACAAACTTAAGCATGACAGACCAACGAAAATTAGCAAAAATGCTATTTACAAACTTAAGCATGACAGACCAACGAAAATTAGCAAAAATGCTATTCATAAACTCAAGCATGACAGACCAACGAAAATTAGCAAAAATGCTATTTACAAACTTAAGCATGACAGACCAACGAAAATTAGCAAAAATGCTATTTACAAACTCAAGCATGACAGACCAACGAAAATTAGCAAAAATGCTATTTACAAACTTTAAGCATGACAGACCAACGAAAATTAGCAAAAATGCTATTCATAAACTCAAGCATGAGAGACGAACGAAAATTAGCAAAAATGCTATTTACAAACTTAAGCATGACAGACCAACGAAAATTAGCAAAAATGCTATTTACAAACTTAAGCATGACAGACCAACGAAAATTAGCAAAAATTCTATTTCAAACTTATGCGTGACAGACCAATAAAAATGCTATTTACAAACTTGATAGACCACCGAAAATGCTATTTCAAACTTAAGTGTGACAGACTTACAGATAATGTCTCTTATGGAGATATATGAACGCATCTAAATTTAACTGTACTAACCAGGCGCTGCCTGTGATCCATTATGTTCAAATCTCTTTTGTAAATATTTCTATGTTCGATAACAGTACCTTTTTAATTGTGTTCAGTATCTAAGCTAGAGGCGAACTTGGTTTCGATTTAATAAGAACAAAGTAAGACGTAAGAAAAGAATTAAACAAGAAGCAAATAAAGAACAATAACTCTTACTAAAAGAATAAGAGTTATTCCCCTTAGCTGATTTTTCTTTTAACCCTTTCATGCATGAAATTTTTTACAGACATTCTACGTACCTTATTTAACTTGTTATTGAACCACGTGCCTTCAAGTTGAGCTGACTTCCGAAAAGGCCCGTAACGATTAACAATGAAGGTAAAACGTATTCCTTGATGTTCCTGACTCACACAAAAACAAATATAATTGGTCTAATCAATGATTATGATAATGTATGACAACTTTTCTATTTGTTGTCGTAAAACAACAGTATGCATGAAAGAGTTAAGGTGACTATTTAAGAATTTCTACAAATTAGAAAACTGCCGGATCGAATTAATTTTTTTTGTTTTTTTCTTTAAATAAATTGTAGCAAAATATGTTAGTTTATTGCAAATAACATGGTACAGCACTAACAAATAAAATTTGGTTCGTTAGAACCAAAGTTTTATTTGTCAGCTTAAATGCTATTTAGGTCTAACTTTTTAAATCCGACCAACATTATTTTATATAATAGATTGCATTGCCATACATTGCCAGCAAGATTTATGTTCGTAATTTCAAAAACATGTATATCTTCTTTTTTTAGGCGAAGGAAACAAGAAAAAGAAGAACATATCAAATGACCCGCGTTTTGATCCATATTCAAAACCACTTGACAATCGTAGATCATTTTCCTTCGGTGTAGATTTTCATGATGTGTTTTGTTTATCAATTCAACATAAACCGAGCGTAAATAAGTACTTTTGGTTTTACAAAAGAATGAACAAGTATTTCAAGAAGGTCAAGTCAAATAAGCACTTGAAACAAGACGGTTTGTTTTTAATGAGTCCTCACATCTCTGCGAAAGGCTTTGTCTGTCCGTCCGTCAGTCAGTCAGTCAGTCTGTTTGAAATAACGTTTTCATCACTAAAAAAGTAGATCCATATGAATCAGCGTCTTTTTTGATCAACTCGATTCCGTTGTTGACATTGGTTTCTCCGAAGCTTTCTAGAATCAGGAACTTACAGAAGAGACCACGTGAAGGTTGCCAACATCCATAACTGAAAGTGGTGCTATGGAACTGACTGGATTCGAACCTTGGCACACCCAGGTCGTTATCTACTTCACCACCCTCACCTCCCATTTTCATCACTAAACATGCTAATTGAATAGACACATCTTATTTTAGATGTATCTATCTGTCTGTCTGTCTGTCTATAATGTTTAAGTTTGAAATAACATTTTCTCTCACGCTTAAGTTTGTAAATAGCATTGTCATTGATTTGTAGATTCTGCTGACTGGGTGGATGAAATAAATTATTACCTATAACTGACATGGTGGTTTGAGTTCTTACATATAACTTTATCAATATTGCTGTGTAATTACAGCTCTCAAACCGGAGTTACCATGAAAAGTACCCTACATCAAACTCGGATCTATCAAGTTATATATATATAAGAGAATGGTAGTTTGCTTGAAGCATTGCTGAGAATAATAAGAAAAGGTATTAAGAAGGCTAAAGGCAATGCAGAGCTGGATTGATGAGAAGCTAGGAAGAACAAAAAATAAACAATTGAAGGTAGGATCTTACAATTGTCTATTTATTTTTATTTTCAATCTTACATAAAAAAAACAGCAAATATGGTAGTAACTGTGTATAGTCTCCGGATGATTGGAAATCATTTGATATTTCGGAAGAGTAAAAAATAAACACAAAAGAAAAGTTTGACAATCTGAAATCCAGACCTCCTTATCAGCATCCATCTTGCTGGATTTCCGATAGTCAAACTTTTCTTTTGTGTTTATTTTTGACAAGGGGATGACTCTCCCGAAATATCAAATGATTTCCAGTTATCCGGACACTATACACAGTTAAAAATAAATAGACAATTGTAAGATCTCACCTGTTTATTTTTTGTACTTCCTAGCTTCTCAACAATCAGGCGTTGAAGGCAATCCGGCATTGCCTTCAGCATTCTTAATAACATTTTATTATTATTATTATTATTATTATTATTATTATTATTATTATTATTTTATATATATATATATATATATATATATATATATATATATATATATATATATATATATATATATATATATATATATATATATTTTAGAGGAAGCATTATTAAAATCAATGAAACAGACGAGTGGGGGAAAAAAAAAAAAAAAAAAAGGAAAATTGTTAAAATTACCTTAAGGCCTTGTCGTCTGACCCTCTGAGAGGAAACGTCAGAATGGTAAATTAAAAACTAAAAGTCGAATGAGAAATGAAGGGGGGAGAAAAAAAAAAAAAAAAAAAAAAAATTAAATAAAACTTATTTCAGTTGGAGGAAACGAATGAGAAGGGGAAAAAAAAAAAAAAAAAAAAATTAAATCTCTCAACGTTATGGTGGCTTTGAATCATTAAAGATCTCCAACTGATGTTTCAAAATCTTTTGTCTACACAGGCTAGGTCGATAGTTGTTAATGACTAACGCCTCAAGAATATTGAGATGGTAGTTCGACCTGGCACTGTGTAAAACAGAAAACCACCCATCGGAATACATGTCAGAACAACTATTTGTACTAACGAGGTGATTACCGATGGCTGATTCCTGTGCCTCCCCCACTCCCTGTGTTCCCCCACTCGTCTGTTTCATTGATTTTAATAATGCTTCCTCTAAAATTAATCCTACCATTCTGTTGTACACGTAATTTACTTACATATATATATATATATATATATATATATATATATACTAGCAAATATATGCTTCCTCCGATCACATATTTTTGCTAGGCTGAGAGGATGTCATGATGAACGAACTACATACACTGATCCTCAAAGGGCGAGGTAATGTCTGGTAGGATGGTAACATTACAATAGAAGATATACTACAATACCCGCTCCAAAATATAGGAGGTATAATCTGGGAGGATCTTCCTGATAAAAGGAGAAAGAAACAACAGAAAAGATACTACCCCCCCCCCCTCTTCCCCCCCAAAAAGGAGAAGGTAGTACCTGGAAAGATGGTCTCATGGCAACAGAACAGATAATACATTAACCCTCCTTCGAAAGAGGGTGTTATACCTGGAAGGATTACCCCTACCCCCTTAAAAATGAAGGAAGTAATTCCTGGGAGGACGGTCTTATGACAACAAAACCAATACTACACTGATCATCCCATTGAAAGATAATACAATAATAGATTAAATCAGTTTTTTTTATTCATTTAAAAATGCCTAGTCATAAAAACATTATTTTATTATAGCTCCTTGGTCTTTTGGCTAAGATCACAGTGTAGTATCTGTTTTCAGCATATAGCGACATCAGACGTTAATTAAAAAAAAATAATAATAATGATAATACGGCGTCGTTTACTGGAGAGAGGAAGGGGAAGAGGAAGAGAGGGAAAAGCGGGCAGACACATTAACCAACCAGATAGAGATAACCAGTCAGTAACAAGCTAGTCACGCTCTTCCTCCTTTTTTCTTTCTCGTTTCTGCCGAGTCAGTAAAAATTCTCGCGAATGATGTTAATAGTTTTTCTTAAGTTATAAATTTTTTATTAAATCAATTTAATTAATTGCTATTAATATTGACGAAACTATTGCACATATGTATATAAGATAGTACAATAAAATTATAAATAAATAACATCAAATATTAAGTAATTATGAAGTGCTTAAAAAAAAGATTTGCAAATGAGACTAATTAATAACTGTCCTTCGAGTGGTTGTCGCTATTATATAGAGAGTATAACAGTAACCCATTTTGATTGTATGAAAAAAATCTTTCCCATTTATTCATTCAGAAAAAAATGAAAAAATCTTTGCCATATATTCATTCAGAAGATGAAAAAATTCTTTCGCAGTTATAATATAATTACAAGTTTTTTTGTTTTTTTTAATTACTTGATACTAGTTTGAATATCCATCGTATGAAAAGATTTCTTAGAATATAATATAACCCGGATGTACCCTGAAGGGGGCCGAGGCAGTAGTCGGAAAGGGGAATAGCCATGCTAAAGAATTGCTCCTCCAGCGACCCACCCAACAGGGTCTGGTAAAAAAATTGAGTCTCTGGATGAAGCAAAGTTGTACAACTGACGCCGTCTCGTTGAGGGGTCGACTCGTGACTCCGAAAGAACTTCTTAGTGTTGAAGTTCCTTCCACAACGTAATAGTTTGTCCAATGGTGACAGCGTCACACCGCCACCGCTCGCCCCGAGATCTCAGATCAGATCAGCCACCGAATAAGAAAAGGCAGAACCTAGATATAGGTGTTTGCACTACCTCTCTTCCCTCAACCAAGAATGGCCTCGTCCAACCTCGCTCCGTTGGGTATCATATCCCCCCTCCCTAGGCACGACCGCCCATATTATTTTTTTTTACAATATAAACATCATATATATTTCTGAATGAATTCATATATATATATATAATGTTTATATATATAGGATGAATATCTAAACTAGTATTAAGAAATTTTTTTAAAATAAAACTTGTAATTATATTCCCCAATTTTGCACTTGTTGTCTGTGAAATAAAAAAAAACAACTATAGAGACCCATCGTGTATTCTGTTAAGAAGGTTTTATTGTTGGCGAAACTTTTATTCATAAAAGCGGTAAATTATTAAATCCCAGGTTCACGAATTCTGATTAAAAATCAAGACATTCTTTTTGTTTTGCTTTATTCAATTTGATGCAGTCAAAGACAGCTTAGTGATCCCGGATCTTTAGTTCTTACGTTTGTTTTTTAGGTATTGAGAAAGTGCATGTCAACTGTACTCCACAGTTACATTAGCTGGGCGGCTCTTAATGGCTTGTTTCCGATTTAGATGATAATAAATCTCTTTTGTTTTCTCTTTTGGAACTAAGCCTTCAATCTGGATTTGCTTTCGTTCTTTGTGAAACAAATTGTCGTAGCATATTCACTCACGACAACTCTCTCCATTTATTCTATCTTCGCTAATTACATTATTACATTCCCCAATGAGATTTATACTATATATATATATATATATATATATATATATATATATATATATATAATGTGTGTGTGAGAGGTTAGTGGGAGAGAACTCCAGTAGAGTGCTCGATTATTAAGAAAAATAAAAAATAAGAGCGTAATATTTATTGCTATTTGTATTACAGAAAATCAGAACAACATCGGTACCGTCGGTTTCAATTCCTAACAAAGGGGACCTATAAAAGGCCTCCTTACCGTTGCACGAAACAGAGGCTGAAGAGAATCCGGTAAAGAGGTCCTCTTTGTTAGGAATTGAAACCGACGGTACCTATGTTGTTCTGATTTTCTGTAATACAAATAGTAATGAATATTACGCTCTTATTTGTTCTGATCTTCTGTAATACAAATATGTATATATGTGGTTATGAAAATGAAATGCCGTGAAAACAGGATGAGAAAAATACAAACGGAAAAACAAATTAATTACAGGAATAAATCATCAAAAACAAAGATTTACCGGTTTCGTTCGGATCTACGAACGTCTTCAGAATGTGTTTTTCTAGAGACGTTCGTATATCCGAACGAAACCGGTAAAAACTCGAGTTTTTTGATGATGTATTCCTGTATTTATTTTTTTTCCTTTTATATTTTTCACACACACATATGTATATGGAATTACTGTTGGTATCTTTAACACTGTAGGTTGTGTTTCCAGTGTTTCCATGAAACCGAAGGTACCGATGGATAATCATAATAATGTATAGAGTCCATAAAAAAATATATATTCAGTGTCATTCAGTATTATAGGAGAAAAAACGAGAGTACTCAATTACTTATGCAAGAGCATATATATTTTTTAATGGACACTATACATGTTTATGCTCATCCATCGGTACCTTCGGTTTCACCTAAAAACATTGGAAAATCAACTCGTGAGATTAGATAGCAAATGTGACCGGTTCATCAGCCGATGTAATTCTGTAAGATTGAAAAGAAAAATAAATAGATAATTGTAGATAATTAATATATATGTACTGGAAAATATATGCTTTTTGAGTAAAAAATAGTTCAAAAGGAGGAATCTGTATATATTTTTAGAAAGACTCATACTAAAAAGTTGAGGAAAAATATTGTATGAATATAATAAATAAATATTTAAAAAATCGTAATGTAATAGAGTATTTAAGAATTTTCAATAATAAAGGAAAACTACATAGTCAGAACAAACCACTATATATATGTATATACATATATGTATATTTATACATATATATGTATATGTATTTGTATATATGTGCATGTATATGTACATATATTTGTGTATATATGTGTATGTGTATATATGTATATATGTATATATGTATATATATATATATATATATATATATATATATATATATATATATATATATATATATATATTAAAAATAACCGACAATTTTTGTCTGGCTATTTTAGTGTTGATCCCTTCAATTTTCCGGATTAAAATCTTAATCTCGGAAGGAAATTGGCTGATGAAACTGCCATAGTGTAATTAATTATAAATCTCACTCCAGGTCTTTACCTGTTTGTCATTATTCCACTGACGATGGACCCAGACGGGTCAGAAAGTACTCTGGACCAACATTTACACTATGGCAGTTTCATCAGCCAATTTCCTTCCGAGATTAAGATTTTAATCCGGAAAATTGAAGGGATCAACACTAAAATAGCCAGACAAAAATTGTCGGTTATTTTTAATAATACGTGTCTTAAAGAAAAAATGCTGCCTCGATACACATATATATATATATATATATATATATATATATATATATATATATATATATATATATGTATGTATGTATTCGTTGGATTTGTCAATGGGTGTGGAGACCTGTTTTTATTTTTTTTTAAACACAAAAAAGCAAATTGCAACCAAAACAAACGAAAGTAATGTGTTGGAAACGCTTGGTTTCAACGGTTGTAATGTATGCACAATGCAAAGTAAATGTTCATTTTTGTTGGATTTTTTTCGATAGGTATGGCGACTTGTTTTTACTTTAAAAAAAAAAAGTTGAAGACCACTACTCACATCATGTTAGTATGCAGTTTTAACTTGTTACTGGCCATCTAACTTTGGCTTGTTGCTGGATCTAAACATTTTGAACCGAGAGAGAGATTTAGCTGTCGTACAATGCTAGATCTCTATATTAATAATATCAGTACAGCTACTCCTTCAGACAATGACACTGTGGTGATTGAAAAGTTGCAATGCGTGTAGGCCTGACAGTTATTTATCTTCACAGGATCAACATTAGGCCTATCCTAACATTGCTTTTCTGAATAAAGGAGTGGCACTCGTCTGACAAGACGTTGCAGTCACCATATGTATATATGTATGCATATATATGTATATGTATGCATATATATGTATATGTATATATGTATGCATATATATGCATATGTATATATGTATGCATATATATGCATATGTATATGTATATGTACATGCATATATCTATACATATATATGTATATGCATATATCTATGCATATATATGTATATGTTTATATGTATATATTTATGTATATATATTTGTATGTATATGTATATATATATGAAAATGAATGATAAGAATAAAAAGTTGATAAAATACAATGTTTATTAAATCATCAATTGATTCAAACAAGGACGATATCAAAAATATTTTCCCCTTAATCCATAGATTTTCAAAGATATGCTCTTATCATAAGAGGAAAATTTCAAAGGATAAAACAGTAAAGTTTATATTACTGTTAAGCAAACATTTGAAAATGTAAAAATATTTTTTTAAATATATATTTTTTTTTTCTTCTGATTCCTCGGATTGCTTAAACGGACACCCTATGCTTCTTTAATGAAGATGATCGTTGCAAAAAATTTTGAATTTTTAAAATATGTTTTAATTTTTTAAATATTTTTTTTATTTTTACATTTTCAAATGTTTGCTTAACAGTAATATAAACTTTACTGTTTTATTCTTTTAATTTTTCCTCTAATGATTAGAGCATATCTTTTAAAATCGATGGATTAAGGAAATGTTAATTGTAATTTTTCATTGTTTTTTTATGTTATATAGTTTTACTTATGTATTTTACGTGGGAAAATAATTTTTTATTGTAAAGATATTTTGATGAAAAAAAAAATGTCACCTGCAATCTGGTTTCATTTCTAAACTCAAATAAATGAGGAAAATTTGTGTGCGCTTTGTAAATGAAAAAAAAATATTTGAATAAGTACATACCCAGCGAACTATGAATATCTGTAAGTTTCTATTACTGAAAGAATTACCAGGGTAGATAAAATATATAATCGATGAGATTAACTGGACATTTTTTTTATCTAAAGAAAAACTGAAAATATCCACATACTACTGGCTAGGCAGAATCAAATATCGATTTGTCAGAGTTAATACTATTTAGATCTAACTTATAAAATCCGGCTGACTTAATTTTATATATTTGATATGCATGCAGGTGTAAAATTATTTTAATGTTCAGGCTACAATTTCTTGCTATGTTGATTTAAAGATCAGTCCTAGCTCACACTATAAAAAAAATAGGGATTGCCTGCAATTTAATTTCTACTCAAATATATTTTTGGTGACTGTTCTATTCGGGTCCTTTTGACCTGGGTACAATACCGGATACTCGTATTGCAGTAATCGGAGGGATGGGTGCTGTCATTTTATACAAATATAACTCAAAACTTATCACCATGACCAGGTTCTATTCCATATTCTTTCAACATTACTTATGTAGAGGAAGAAGAAAATCTACCATCTCCAATACTTCATACTATATATATATATATATATATATATATATATATATATATATATATATATATATATATATATATTATAATATAAAATGAAGTAATAAAATAAGGTGTCAATCAAATTTTATTAGAATTCAAAGTTCATGCAAAGCATCCTTAAGTCCTTAGCTCATGAGTTTTCAAAGATAATTCTTCTCTTCAGAGGACCATTACCGCAGTTATACTACTACAGGCAATAAAATTACGCTTTGAAAATATATAAAAAATTATATACACAAATATATAAAAATACATAACATCAAACATATCAATCCAAAAACATACTTTTGTTGAATCCATACAGTCCATCCAGGTCATACAAGTTGAGAAGCATAATCAGGAAGGACATTACTCCAAGATACAAACAGCAGTCCAAATATGTGAAATTGAAGGGGCCGGCAAAGTTATCCAGTCGCGAAATGTGTCCATATTCAATGTTAATGATAAATAAATCAATCAAAATAATACAAAAAGTCCAATCAAAGTTCCGAGATCCCAACATGTGCAACTCTAATCAAATCCAAATTCGTTGTTTAATTAGAAAACCCGCTAAATCCGAATTGAGCAAAATAAGACGGACTCCCATCACATCTAGCCAGAAGAGCGAAAAATATACTTTTATTGCCTGTAGTAGTATAACTGCGGTAATGGTCCTCTGAAGAGAAGAATTATCTTTGAAAACTCATGAGCTAAGGACTTAAGGATGCTTTGCATGAACTTTGAATTCTAATAAAATTTGATTGACACCTTATTTTATTACTTCATTTTATATTATAATATTAATGCTCTATCCAGTATATTGAGCTTCAGTTTTTTTATCCGGATGTTTCACTAATTATAAGATATTAGTTGACGCTTATATCTTTTGTTGGATTGCTTCATATATATATATATATATATATATATATATATAAAGTCAATGTTTGTTTGTTTGTGTGTTATAAAAATCGATGGTTAGAAGATTCAAATAAGTCTCAATGAGGGTTACATTTTTCACGCAATCTAAAGACACCATTGAAATTTTTCTTCGATTTCACCTGGAGTTACTAGTGGCAATTATCGGTTAGGTCCATGAAATAACTGAAATATACTATAACATAAAGAAACAAAATTAATTTTATTTGATAAAATTTCTTCGTTTCATAAAACAAAAATAAAATTAAACAAAGAATATCTCAGTGGAGAATGAATTTTAAAAAGGTTTAAATGTCTAAATAATTATGTTTATTTGTATTTTTAAGATTTAAAATAATTTAATTCGTTTGGATTCGTTATGGTCATTTTTCGTTTTACAGTTGTCTGTAAGAAACTCATTTTTTAAGAAAACGCCATCACGCTAAGAGGTTTATTTTATTACTTGACCATATATTGCCAATTTTATTTAAAACTTTTCTTTCAAGGCAAAAATTGTAAATATGAGTATATTTGAAATTATTTCCGACCAGCAATACATCTCCAAACAAGCAACGCCGGGTGGATACTGCTAGTTGCAATATACAAAAGGATTTTTAGATGTATCCTCACAACTCTGTGAGAAGTTTTATCCATTGATTAGTCGGTCATACCCGATTGAAATAGAATTTTCATTGCTAAATGAGCAGATTGAACAGACAAGCAAAAAACTTACCCGTCATCCGGCGGCTATTAATCTAGCTCTAAGTATTCTTCTTACATGAGATATCTTTAATAAAATTTTTAAAAATAATAGTTTTCATTTGAATTACTTCCCTTGAACATTAATGAACGTAATATTTTAAGAAATTTTTTGGTAATTTATACTTCTTTTTTATTATTAAATCACATTAATTAATTACTGCCAATATCGACGAAATTATTGAACACATATATATATATATATATATAGGAAATGGGACAATAAAATTACAAATGAATAACACAAATCATTAATTTATTATAAACTCTTTTTAAAATACTTATGCAAATTAGGCATATAAATGGTTGTGTTTTGGATGTTGCTTTCTAATATGTATACTGTATTTTAAACGAGTATGTTCTATTATTGATTTAAAGTAACCGTGAGCTGTTTTGATGGTAATATAGGCGTGATAAATGAAAAAAACAAGTTTTGCATTTATTCATTTCGATGTGAATATATTGATGTGTACAGCCATGGTGTTTTCCAACTGACAATCTCATTACCCTTATCCTCGAGTGGCGTCTGGGCTTGATAAGTGGTATCATCATCAACATCATCATCATCACCATATTCGGTTTAAAGTCCGTTTTATATGCTGCATGTGTTGGACGGCTTTAAGAAATTGACTTCCAAAGTAATCTATCTCTGGACAGGTCTTTATTTATCCCTCTTTCTCTCAGGTCCATTTTTATCATTTTCTCCCATGTTTTCCTTGGCTTTCTTCTATAAACAAAATCTGCTACCTCAACTGTTCTACATTTACTAACCTGAGAACCCTCATCTGTTATTTCAACATAGCCATACCATTGAATTCTACTCTTCTCCACACATCTCCCTATACTGTCCAGATTTAATTTTCCTTTGAGGTTATCAGAACTAAGCCTGTTTTTTTTAAATTAACACAACATATCCATTGTATCATTCTTATATCAGTTCTGTCCATGCAACGCATGTCCTCAACCCTCATTGGCCAGATTTCACTTCCATACATCATCACATTACGTACACATGCCTGATAAACTCTTCCCTTGGTTGATAGCGGTAACCCATTAGCATAATAAAAAAAATAGTGGTTTTGGTTGGCTGCATGAGTTGAAATGCTGCAGAAAGCTTTGCCAGTCACTGACAGTTTTATTTTTGTTTCGCTTTCTGGTGGGGGTGGGGCTGGGGTAGTAAAACATTTCCATGAAACAATTCCTACTGTCTTTGAAAACCGAAACTAATTCTTTACAATGGTTATTAGCAGAGTTCTGTTAAGGTTGTTTTCCGACAATCAAACTCAGTGTTATTCTTTGGTGCTAAGCTTCAAGTGGAATTACTAATACTTATATATCTACATACAATGCATTCACACAATACCTGTACTCTTATATGACGAGTGTACACCTTCCATCAAAAATGGCAACAACAAAAATTATACGTCGCCAGTGTTCGCATTAACATTCATATAAAATAACAGCGTAGTCGATGAAGTTAAAAAGAAAGAAATAATAAAAAAGGAAAACGTCTGTCTCCAAACTGGAAATTTTAAGAAAAGAAAGAAAAAACGTACCAATCGGTATAGAACGAAGAAATGAAAAAAAGAAAGAAAATGTCTTATTATGGAAATAGAGTAAAGGATTTCTTTCCGAATTCATTTCAGACGGTGGGGTTGTCTTACTTGCTATTTGCCTTGTACCTTCCCCTAAACGAAATAGTTTCGTTTGGCACGATTTTACTCTGGTGACGAGATACTTGTGAGACGGGAGGGAAGGAAAGTACATTTATTTATATAGATACTAGCTGCCTTTGCCGGCTTACTATCGCTTTGCAAAGTTTGTTACTTGAAACATTAGTTTGAAATAATAAACATTTCATTCATAACTTTGTTGTAAACACGAAACAATCTTTCTCATTTATTCATATAGATAGATAAACATTAACATTTTGATATTTTCGATGCAAATTTATTTATCTTTTAGATGTGACCGTAAAGAAAGGAAAAGATATAAGAAATCAATTTGCCTTTTCACTTGCAATTTAGAAATAGATCGCAACTTGTTGAAAATAAAACAATATTGCGAAACAGAACGATTTGTTGTATTAAAATCAAGACAATTATGAATTAAAACATTAACTAATAATAGTTAATAGTTAATAAATAAACTGTCCTTTTTCAAAACTAATATGCACATTAGTTAACCTTATGACTAAGATCGCATATACATAAACACAATATAAAAATGATGGTGCACCATAAGAAAGTAAGACTTGTATTTGATATGTAGGAAATCAAGTCTCAGAGAAATGCATGTTATGGGTAAAAGTCCAGAATAGTTAACAGTCGAGAACTTGTAAACAAAAATAATTTATATCAAACGCATTAGAATGAAATTCTCTACTTAACTAGCCAAGTTTTAACGTTTCTAACACTTTTTATTCCACACGTTTTCTTCTCTAAAATCTGTTATCTCAACACGCAACATTTAATGGCGACCAAGATTGGAAGGCATGTTAGGGTTAAGGTTAACTATTCTGTACTTTTACCCATAATATGCACTATACTAACTTAGAATGATGGAATACTCCTGCAATCCCTTTTCTTTATCACAAGTCTCCCTAATCTATAGATAAAAATCATGACTAGGGGGAGGGGGGGGGGTAATGAGTGTCACGTGGTCGCTTCCCTTTACTATATAAGCTGGTGAGCTCATAATCCCGTATTCCTTTTTCTTTTTCACATGCCCCTTTGATGTAAAGATAAGAATCATAATTTACTGTGCAGAGGAGGTGACTACCCAGTTCAGAAACTGATCTCTGGCTACTCCCCTGGTTACATAACTTTGCTAAATGACCTGGCTGATTACAACAATATCTTTCAAAATAATTGATGCGATTTCTAACTGTAGTGGATTTCAAACACTAAAACAACTAACCGATTCAAATTTTTTGTGCTAATAGTCTTGGAATAAGTTGCCAGGTCAGATTAAGAACAGCCAATTATCTGAAATGGAATTGAATGAATTGAGAAATAATGGTAAAAAAGAAGGAATTAAGAGCATTATTGGTAACTATCGGATGAAATATTTAACAAAATTTGATCTCATCATCATCATCATATTCGGGTTAACGTCCGTAATACATGCGTTGAACGGCTTGAGGAAATTAACTCCAAAAGTAACCTATCTCTGGCCAGGTTTTCATTTATACCTCTTTCCCTCAGGCCCATTTTCATCACTTCCTCCCATGTTTTCCTTGGCTTTCCCCTGTGAACTGGACCTGCTACCTCAACTGTTTTACATCTACTACCCAAATAACCTGCATCTATTCCTTTCAACATGGCCATAGCATCAAAGTCTACTGTTTTGCACACATCTCCCTATACTGTCAAGATTTAATCTTCCTCTGAGGTCATTGAGAACTAAGACTGCCTTTAAGACTCATATTACACTTCCATCCTATCATTCTCATATCATTTCCCTCCATGCAATACATGTCGTCAACCCTCACTGGCCATGTTTCACTTCCATACATCATCACACTGCATACACATGCCTGATAGACTCTTCGCTTGGTTGATAGTGATAACGCTATGCTAGTTAGTAATGGAAAAAGTTTCATGAACTTACTCCATCCACTCCTAATTCTTGCTATCACACCAGCACCTGCTCCACCCTGTGCTCCAATGATATTATTGCGGTAACAAAACTTCTCAATAGCTTCACCATCCAGATATACTGTCTTCACATCTGAGTTCTCATCCATCTCCATTGTCTTACACAATTTAAGATGCACTTACAAGCAATAAGTATTAATTGTAGAAACTTATGGTTGTGGGTGTTTATCTGGTTCATGCCCCAGGAAGTACCTGACTCTTGATGCAATCCTCTACCTATATAAGAGTAAGGTACATCCTAACATGGAGTATTGTTGCCACATCTGTGGAGGTGACACTCAGAGCATTCTTTCTTGTCTTGACAGGGTTCAAAATTGACTTTGCAATCTAGTGGGGGATTATCTCTTCTGTTCTCTAAAGTCCCTTTCTCACAGAAGAGACGTTGATAGTTTTCCTCTACTCTATTGTTATTTCCCTGGGAGGTGCTCGACAGAGTCTAGTTTCTCCTTGTAAGGCATTCGCAGCAATAACTCGTCTTCCTACCACAATTGCGAAGAACTTTCCTTTCTTCCTCATGAAAAGTTTAGTTGATGTTAACATCAACTAAACTTTCCATGAACAGAATTTCTTTCCAAGAACTTCCCATCTGTGGAACACATTGCCACAAAATTGCTTCACTAAGGGCTACAACATGTTCACCTTCAAATCCAATGTCAATAGATACTTGTCATAAACCGTCTTCATAAGCCATCAAATTTTATTCCTTCCATTCATTTTCAATCCTCTCATAATATTCATCATCATTCAACTGACAATCTATCCATCTCATTAACGCTTATCCTCGAGTTTTAATAAGTAAGTTACCACTCAATAGTTGAAAAAAAAAAAAAAAGTTGCAGACATAAAGTTATTTTAACATGGAGGGAAATCCAGCTCTCCCAAGAGGGTACTCTGAAGGAGTATGAAAATAGCTGAGAATGGAGATGGTAATGCCTGGGGGGGTGGCTATCTAGGACCGAACAGAACCATACTTCATTTAAACGAAAGCGAGACAGACCATAGCGTCAGAATGTGCCAAGTATTACCTCGGTTAAGGTTAGAATGTGACAAGTATTACCTCGGTTAGGGTTAGGGTTAGAATATGCCAAGTATTACCTCGGTTAGGGGTAGGGTTAGAATGTGCCAAGTATTACCTCGGTAAGGGTTAGGGTTAGAATGTGACGAGTATTACCTCAGTAAGGGTTAGGGTTAGAATGTGACAAGTATTACCTCGGTTAGGGTTAGGGTTAGAATGTGCCAAGTATTACCTCGGTTAGGGTTAGAATGTGACGAGTATTACCTCGGTAAGGGTTAGGGTTAGAATGTGACAAGTATTACCTCGGTTAGGGTTAGAATGTGATAAGTATTACCTCGGTTAGGGTTAGAATGTGATAAGTATTACCTCGGTTAGGGTTAGAATGTGACCAGTATTACCTCGGTTAGGGTTAGAATGTGACGAGTATTACCTCGGTAAGGGTTAGGGTTAGAATGTGACGAGTATTACCTCGGTAAGGGTTAGGGTTAGAATGTGACAAGTATTACCTCGGTTAGGGTTAGGGTTAGAATGTGCCAAGTATTACCTCGGTTAGGGTTAGAATGTGACGAGTATTACCTCGGTAAGGGTTATGGTTAGAATGTGATAAGTATTACCTCGGTTAGGTACGAAAAAGAAACTAATGGTTGGCATTACTGGTTATCTCGACGTCTCCTACCCCTCTGTTTATGTACCCTGTACTCTACAAAGAGATATTTTAGCTGTTGTTTACTAATGCGCCACCATGTTTCAAGGCCAAAAGGCTCTCGAGGATAAAGATTAACGAGATGCATGGATTGTCAGTTGTATGATGATTGAAAATGATGAATGGGATGAACAAGGTTTGATTACTTATGGGGACATTTTATGACAAGTATTTTTTGACATTGGGTTTAAAAACGACCATGTTGTAGTCTGCAGGGAAGCAGTCATGTGGTAATGTATCCCACAGTAAAAAAAACTTCTTTTCATGGAAATTTCGCCTGATGATAGGCATGTAGTAGGTCACCATTTTATAGGAGTCTATCTTTGCATGCATGAACTCTACGACAAATTCCTATAATATTTTGTGTAATAAAATACTTGTTAAACCAAGGGAAAACAAAGCCCTTCTATATATAACAACCATATATTTATTTGAATGACCTACGCCGTTAAGTGTAGGTAGCCAGAAGTTAAGACAGTGTAGAAAAGGAATTAAAATAAGAAAGTAAAAAAGTTTGGCTGTCGCATTTCTTCGAGCTGTATATCTTCCCATGGACAATGGCCTTGTTCGGCTGTCCAGTAGACAAAGGCAGGAGAGAGGACGTCTTTCTTTGTAGGTGCCTGGGGGTTTTCTGGGGCTGTCTGAATCCCATGGGGTCTGGAAGTAATCTTTCAAGGGTCGGTTTAAATTAATGTACCTTGGAAGCTGATTGGTTATCGTGTGACCCAACCACCTCACAGAGGTTGCTCTTCACGAGAGAAAAGCACACTGAGGAAGAAGGGAAACTTCCTTTCAGTTGTGGTAATAAGCCGAGTTCATGTGAATCTCTTATATGGAGGAACCAAAGATTGGAGCTCAGGCGAGCACCTTCTATGGAAATAGTGATTTTATTTAGACAAAAACATACAATCACAAACATTTCTTTTTTGTTGCAAAAATATAATGATGGTAAAGTCTGTCCTTTGCCTTAGGCATGAAACCCAAATCGTTTTGGGGAAGAGGGGTGGAAGGTCGATGGTCTTACAATTGGTCCAATACTTTGTGCTTACCCTATGTTAGACACTCACATCAAAATACCACATTCACTCTATAGGTTGATCCTACTTAGATGATCCCCAATTTGTTTTGAAATATTTTATTTACAAAAAATCCATCGTGGGGGAGTCGGACAATATTTACAATCGTTCTGCAAGAAAGAAAAATATAAGTTAGTAGTGCTCTCCCAACCCTCTGCTAAGCAATAGACCACCTACTGTTTTCTGAGTAGTAAAAAAACAAGCAGGTCAGTCTCTAAATGAAAGTGGGAGCTAAGTGGGATGTCAAAAATAAAGCAGATTGGGACGGAGTGTGGGAATGGATGCTGTTTTCCAAGATATGAGACGACAGGGGTGATCGGGGACAAAATAAATGTGGAGAGTTCTATAGAAATAGCGATATAGTTGAGAAAGACTAGCAGCCTTTTTTGCAAGAAAGGGTTGCAAAGAATAGAAGGGATATTCAGCTATTAGATTTCAAAGTCGATTTTGTACTTTGTCAAGGTAAGAATGAGTGCTCTGAGCGGCATCTCCTCAGATTTGGCAACATTACCTCCCTATCTTACTCTGATACAGACAGGATTTATATAGCTTTTTTTCTTTTTTTTTTGTACAGGTAAGAGAAGAAAAATAAATTTGCTGGCTCTTTCTTCTTGGAATAAGTGAAACCGCTGATTCATATTGACAGAAAAAAGGGGGAAATAAAAGTAGAGATCTATAGACCTGAGACCCCATATGCGAAGTTAACGAAAGACTTCTTAGTTGTTGATTTGGTGGTGGTGGTGGTGGGTAGTAAAAAGACGTTGGTAAACGGTTGTTGCGGGGTGCGGCTCGGCTCAGACAACCCCCGGCCTATCGACACCCACCTCACACGATTTTCGTCGTGTGGGTATGGATAGGGAAAGGACTGTAGCCAAAAATAGTAAGTTGTAAAGAAAGCCGCGCCGGATTTTTTTGTTTTTATGTTTATTTTTTTGCGTATAAATGACGTATGCCTACGGAGTTGGGTTTGCGTCGGGCGTGAGTAATACTAAGAAGAAGAGGAAGAGGAAGAAACACGTGGCTTCGGCCAAAAAAGTAAAGCAGGGTTCGCCAAAAATGGCTGGTGTAGTACTCTACGCAACAAGCACAACAAACACATGATACACATTTTTTTTTCTTTCTTTCTTTTCTTTCCCGACTTACGGTTTCACAACTAGTAGTAATTGACTAGAAAGAGAAAGAAGAGAAGAAAAGAGAAGAAAGTTGGTGTTTTGTGTCAGTTTTGCTAAACTTACAAACTATTATTAGTCCTGGTCGTAATTGTAGGAGATTCGTTCTGATGTTGTTGTTGTTGTTGTTTTTGAGAACACGTTTTTCTGTTGTTTTCTGAACGCAACCAGACCTTGGCATTATTCTGTTCACGACTTCTTGGTCAAGAAGGACGATGCCGGCCAAAACGTTGGCGATTATTTTTACTTAACAAAATTATCGGTAAGTAAAGCATTCTCTACTTTAACCTAACTAATCACTACCTATTTGCAACATTAGTTAAAAGTTAAACCCCCGGCTTCCTTTTTTAAAAACAAGTTTTTTTGTGTGTGATTTTATTTTAAATTTCGGGAAAATTCCAGAATAGTTAACACTCGATAACTTGTAGAAAAAGAATTAGTCTTTCAGTGACTTAGATAAAAAAAAAATAATTTGGTTAATTCATCGTTTCGCAGCGAAAATGGCGCACAATGAATCGGTTGCATTTTTCTGATTTTTTTTTCCGACCTCACAAATGAGTAAGTAAATCCAAATAAATTGTTTTGGAGGTCAGAAAAATGCAGACGATTCATTGTCAGCCATTTTGCCTGTAAAACGACGAATTAACCAATAATTTTTATAACTCACTAAAGAGAAAAAACAAGAATTATGTTGTGAAACATTTTTTCTTTAATAAATTATTTCTATAACCAACTAACAGATTTTACTTATTTTTATTACACCGCGTTTTTGTTCCACTTTTTGTATCGCTTATTGGTGTTCAAAAGTGGTGGTGCTTTTTCTATCAATGCGTACTAATATTCAATTGATTTTAACTCCAATACGTTCAGCATGTCATAATCTTTAAAAAAAATCAGTTTTTTTAGCTATTGTATGTCGCCTTTTCAAAAAATCTTAACTGTCATCTAATCTTCACGCGTTTACCAAATCGGTCTTCTCAATATTTCATGGCGGCCACAACATGCCTACAGGTCTTGGCCGCCGTTAAATATTGAGTGTCGAGAAAAAACTAAAAGAAAAAGTGACATAAAGTGTGTTATAAACGTTAACACTTGGCGAGATGGATAGAGAATTTCATTCTAATGCGTTTGATCTTAATTGTTTTTCTTGGTTTACGAGTTATCGAGTGTTAACTATATTGTATTTTTACCAAAATTTCATTTGGTTACAAAGTATAACCACAAGATTATATAAAAAAAATAGTATTCGTGTACATTAAGATCCTACGCTTTTTTTTTTTGGCAATTACGTGTAAACACTGAAAAACTTGTGAAAAATGAAATATATATATGAAATAAATCCTTTAAATTTTAGAGTGGGGATCAGTTTAGAATATAAATTTAACGAAATGATCACCCATTTTCGACGAAATAACGTTTAAACGACATGCAATGATTTAATAGTTTTAGGTTTTTTTTGGGGGGGGGCGTCTGCCGCCGACTATATTGAAGATGTTACTCCCAAATGAGGAAGCCATTTTTTCACGATTTTTTGTAGCCCTAAGTTTGGGTGGCAACGCCCCGTCCCCCCAGAAAAAAGCCTTTCTCAGCAACTTTAAAAAAAGAAAATGATTAACGTTTTTCAGCAACTTAAAAAACAACTCCACTACCACTAACCCTAAGTCCGGGTGCTTCCCACTACCAAAATAAACGAGAAAGACAGAGGGTAACTTATACAAGCTAGTAGATTTTGTGGAAGTTGTAATAAATGATTGGCCAATTTAATATGTTTCTCCTTACACCTCCTTACCACCCTCAAAAAACAAAAAGGATTGCAAAGCTGTCTTATCTCTTTAAGCATTTTCAATTTTTATGTGGCCTGAGGAAGCCCTATTTCGAAAGAAAATGGCAGCTGAAACATGTATGCACGTATGTAGCCAATAATGTTTGTATAAATAAAATAATTTATACTATAATACAGCTTTACTTGTTATTGATTAGTAACTATTGTATAAACAGTAGAGTTTCATTGGATTAACATATATATATATATATATAATATTTATTAAGTAAATATTATATATAATATTTATTAAGTAAATATTATATATATATATATATATATATATATATAATATTTATTAAGTAAATATTATATATATATATATATATATATATATATATAATATTTATTAAGTAAATATATATATATATATAATATTTATTAAGTAAATATATATATATATATATAATATTTATTAAGTAAATATTATATATATATATATATATATATATATATATATATATATATTTATTAAGTAAATATTATATATATATATATATATTTATTAAGTAAATATTATATATATATATATATTTATTAAGTAAATATTATATATATATATATATTTATTAAGTAAATATTATATATATATATATATTTATTAAGTAAATATTATATATATATATATATATTTATTAAGTAAATATTATATATATATATATATATTTATTAAGTAAATATTATATATATATATATATATTTATTAAGTAAATATTATATATATATATATATATTTATTAAGTAAATATTATATATATATATATATTTATTAAGTAAATATTATATATATATATATATATTTATTAAGTAAATATTATATATATATATATATATTTATTAAGTAAATATTATATATATATATATATATTTATTAAGTAAATATTATATATATATATATATATTTATTAAGTAAATATTATATATATATATATATTTATTAAGTAAATATTATATATATATATATATATAATATTTATTAAATAAATATTATATATATATATAATATTTATTAAGTAAATATTAAATTATTTTTACGTACAAAGGCCCGCGTATTCAAGCTTTTGCTATCATCAGTGTAGGAAGTGATAATTTCAGACGATCGGAGGATCCGAACCTAATTACAGAAAGCTAGTGCTCTAAGCCCACAGCAACTGGGAATTACCACGTAAATAAGGGAAATTAAGTTCTATTTGTGTCTAAGAAAGCAGGCAACAGACAGTAGACAATCGAGAGGGTTCAAACGAACGTTGTCGGAACTTTGTGTAATGCTAAGTGACAGTCTATTTTTAACTCCCTGAACAGGGCTGAACTTTAATTTCTTAAAGGGGCTTATAACAATATTTATTATGTTAAATTATTTTTACCTACAGACGCCGGCGTTTCAAGCTTTTGCTATCATCAGTGTACAAAGTGATCATTTCAGACGGTCGGAGGATCCGAACCCAGTATTATATATATATATATATATATATATATATATATATATATATATATATATATTTTAAAAACTATACATTACAGATTCCGGAGATGTACCATGGTTTCATTGACACGGGTAGGCCTTTACTGTTTAGAAAAGCCCCTTACAACCCATTTCAAATCGTCAGCTTTTCAAGGAAAAAAGACAGTTCAAAAATCGTTTTTTCCTTGAGAAGCTGACGATAGGTTGTGATGCATAGCTTTTAAATAAAGTTAGGTATGTTTATATGCTTATATATTTGTATGTGCAGATTCGCGCCGAAACTAATTAATTGATCATTATCATTTTAGGAACACGACTGCTAGGTGTTAGGGGTCCAAATGTGGGTTATATTTAGTTTAAATAAGTTTTATACAAAAGAGGCTGTAAGCTATTCATGAAAATTCTGATACCTCCGATTATTGTGAAATTTTTACAATAGTTATTAGATATGAAATAATAAATATTACCAAATATTACTTCTCTGAAGACGTTCGTCAATACGAACGAAACCGGTCAAATCTCTTGTTTTTGTTTTTCTCCTGCATTTTAATCTATTTTCTGTTTGTCTTTTTTCACACATTTTGTCTTCCACAGCATTTCATTTTCATGACTTATCGTGCACCTTACTCCATATATATATATATATATATATATATATATATATATATATATATATATATATATATATATATATATATATATATGTGCGTGTGTGTGTATAGTAAGTATAATAAAAATAGATCCTAAAGAAAATATTTAAAGAAATATTCCAAAAAGTCCTTAAATATGTTTTATAAAAGCAGAAAAACCGTCAAAGTGCTCAATTATAAAAAACTAGAGCCAAAATGTACATATATGAATGTATACGATTAATTGACGATAACAGAAACTGTCAGCGAGTGGATGGTACCTGCAATCATGAATGTTATGGCGTGCACTGTCCCTGCACACCATGTTGGACTGATGATCGCAGGTGCCATCCGCTCACTGCATGAAACCGATAGTTTCTGTTATCATCAAATAATTGAATAAATTGATATATATATTATTTATTTATTTATTGTTTATTATTATTATATAAAGCAGTCCAATATATGCCAACATGTAAAAAAATGTAAAACCAAATATGATGATAAAGCTGAGTCAATGAATGTTTGTTTCTCTAAAGCATTTTCTTATATACTTTAATCACATAAAATGGCCATAGTACTGGGATTAAGTTATGTTTTTAAAAAATTATGTTTTAGTTATTCTAATCAGCCATAATTTGTAATCAATTGAACAAGTCACTCAGCTCTCAATTAACTTGTTGATTCACCACTCTCTAATATTTCTTAATGTCTCATTTAGAGAAAGAGCGGCGCTCTTTTTCAACATTACCATCTAATTTATATGGTGTCTATACACATCACAAGCATGTATGTCAATTAGATGTCAAAATAATAAGTTTCTTTACTTCTCTATATTATCCATAAGAATAATAATAGTAATGTGACGTATTATTTTTAGTTATGCAAGAAGAACGTCTTAATGGATATGTCGTCGTTTATGAATTTGGGAATAAAGTAGAATAAATAGTGGTAGTGGTTGTGACTCAACGGGTCAAGGGTATATATATATATATATATGATTATTTTTACTGGCATGTCGATGTTATCGATCAACAGCTATTATAAACTGAGATCTCATCAGGCAGAGTTAGAATCCGATCTTAACCTTAGATCATATTTGGAAAGATATGATCTAAGGTTATGATCGGATTCTATTCTGCCTGATGAGATCTCAGTTTATAATAGCTGTTGATCAATAACATCGACATGCCAGTGTCGCAGATGTTGTACATGTCTGTGTAAATAAAAATAATCATATATAAAAGCTCTATTTGATATTGAGCACTTTTTATAAACCCGGTTGAAATTCTTTGGATTACTATCCTGTGGATGTTTTACCTGGATTATTATTATTATTATTATTATTATTATTATATATATATATATATATATATATATATATATATATATATATATATATATATATATATATATATATATATATATATATTTAATAAATAAATATTTTTTACCTACAGACACTAGTGTTTCTTGCTATTGCAGTCATCGGTATAGGAGAGATGATAATTACTGCTGGTCGAAGGATTCGATCCTGGTCACGAAGTCACTCCTGTCTCTGCATCCGAGCATCTTTCCTCATGGCTACCAACAATCACCACGAGAAATGAAAGAGAATTAAGATCTATCTATATTGCCAAGCAGCGGACGAATATAGGAAGCACGTCATATAGTGTTCAACTTACGACGTAGGAACATTGCATTATATATATATATATATATATATATATATATATATATATATATATATATATATGTGTGTGATTTTATGAAGGCTTACCAAAGCATTCCTTTCAAGACACCAATGATCACCATTAAAGATATTTTTCCTTACAAATACTATTTATTCAAATTAAATGTTTTTTCCTACACGTGTTTCACTACCAAGCAGTTACTTGCTTGGCAGATCATCAGGGAAATTAAATGTCTGGAATACTGGTTTCAACTGCCGACAAAACACAATGTGGCGTTGTAATAGTTGAGGTCACTTAAGAAGAGAAGTGACCTCAACTATTACAACGCCACATTGTGTTTTGTCGGCAGTTGAAACCAGTATTCCAGACATTTAATTTCCCTGATGATCTGCCAAGCAAGTAACTGCTTGGTAGTGAAACACGTGTAGGAAAAAACATTTAATTTGAATAAATAGTATTTGTAAGGAAAAATATCTTTAATGGTGATCATTGGTGTCTTGAAAGGAATGCTTTGGTAAGCCTTCATAAAATCACATATAAATGCTCTGTACTCTGTAATCGAGTATCATCGAGCTTGTTTTTTATTGGAACAACCCCGGTCTTCACTGAATGATCTATTTTATAAGTGAAAAATCTAAATCTATATATATATATATATATATATATATATATAATTACAAGGGGCTTATTATAACACTGTAATAGTCGAGAGGGGATACTTAGTTAAGTTAATTCATTTTATTTACCTAATATTATTTTAATTATTTATTGTTATAAATCTCTATCTGAAAGGATATTGAGCAAGGCAATCCATAATACAGGCCTGGCAAACATGCGACTGGGGGGAGGGGAGCATGTGAAGACCGAAATTACTACTAAATAATAATTACTGAAAAAAGTTTTAGTAAGAAATTTCTTAGTAATGTCCAGTAATTAGTAACTATACATATTATTAGGAAGCAGCTTACAATAATTTATTTATTTCCATCAAATCAAATGTAAAAGTACAAAAATATAAAAGAACTAAATTCACAAAAAAATCACTTTATTCACCATGAACTAGACACTTTTTTGATATTTCAAAGATCATGAGTCAATTTGTTTATGTTGAATATTTGATTACAGAAAATATTGCATGTCCGCTTCCAGTTGTGGACCCCAGTCACATGTTTGGCAGGCCTCTATTATGGATCGCCTTGATATTGAGCCATTTGTGTGTGCAAGATCTTCTGTCTTGAAAGTGTTCCATTCCGATTCTGAGAAATTGATTTTTCATGCTATATATGTATATAGGGTAATCTCCTAAATTAATGAACGGATCTTGGAATATATACTCTCGGTAATTCAGTGAGTAACATGGGCACCTAATTTTTTTCTCATCCAAACATGCACCTGTCCCCAAAAACCTTTAAAAATAAGTTGGATACAAAAAAATTTAGAGAAAAGAATTGCTCTACATCAAATTTTGAATTATATAAAGTAATACATTTTTTAAAAATGATTGGTGCGCGCACGTGCGTGTCAATAATATGCGTGTGCTTGGTCAAATCCTAAACTATTGAACTCATTATTATAGGCAA
This sequence comes from Sepiola atlantica, assembly GCA_963556195.1. Taxonomy (NCBI): domain Eukaryota; kingdom Metazoa; phylum Mollusca; class Cephalopoda; order Sepiida; family Sepiolidae; genus Sepiola; species Sepiola atlantica. The sequence goes on along the minus strand of OY744524.1, from coordinate 163,947,498 downwards.
CAGGGTGAGTTATGTGGCCAGTTATTTATTTATTTTGTGAACTTTACCATTCAGAGGGGTGTCACCGAAACCATACCATACACCACAAAGAAGAAAAAAAAACATGAACATTTAAAACCAATGCTTTATCTCTTATACCCGTCCTGGGACGAGTATTTTTCTAGTATTTATATAAAGTTAGGTATGTATATATGTTTATATAAAGTTAGGTATGTATATATGTTTATATAAAGTTAGGTATGTATATATGTTTATATAAAGTTAGGTATGTATATATGTTTATATAAAGTTAGGTATGTATATATGTTTATATATTTCTATGTCTACGATTTACTCCTTAGCTAATTAACCGATCATTATGAATTTTAGAACACAGCTACTATGTGTAAGGGTGGGTAATGTGTGCTATATTTAGTTTAATTTAGTTTCATGCAAAGAGGCAAAGAAAGGGTGGAAGCCCTTTGTGAAAATTATTATTATTGATTATTTTAGATGGTTTATTGTTTTTAGGGGAATCTTTATCGATTATCCTAAATAATATTTTGCCAATTTGTGTGTTTACCTCTCTGTAAAGAGCCGGATTGAAACAGATTATATTTTGTTTTCTATTATTTTTGCTTCTACACACAGTGGAAGATTAAATCTGGACAGTGCAGGGCCGGCGGGACAGTTATCAAAGTGTGTGTGTGTGTGGGGGGGGGGGGGCACCTCTAATGGCCGTGCATTACTTAGCTAATTTAATGAAGATCACTCTGCTTTTTGATCTTCACCGTTTATTGTTGTGTAGCTTTTAATTAAACTCTTTTGATGTGATTGTTACTTTCTGCAGGTGACATTCTTTCTCTCTTTCCCATTCTCTCTCTATCTCTCTCTCTCTCTCTCTCTCTCTCTCTCTCTCTCTCTCTCTCTTTCCCATTTTCTCTCTCTTTCTCTCTCTCTCTTTCTCTCTCTCTCTCTTTCCCATTTTCTCTTTCCCATTCTCTCTTTTTCTCTCTCTCTCTTTCCCATTCTCTCTCTCTCTTTCCAATCCTCTCTTTCCCATTCTCTCTTTCTCTCTCTCTCTCTCTCTCTCTCATTCTCTCTCTCTTTCTCTCTCTCACTCTCTCTCTCTCCCATTCTCTCTTTCTCCCATTCTCTCTTTCTCCCATTCTCTCTCTCTCTCTCTTCCATTCTCTCTCTCTCTTCCATTCTCTCTTTCTCTCTCTCTTTCTTTCTCTCTCTCTCTCTCTCTCTCATATGATTTCGTTGTAATTGTGCCTTGGAAACATGAAGGGTAAATTGGCTACTTATTTATATCTACCTCCCCCCAGGGCAGCATCAAAGAAATAGTGGACCCACAAATATTTGTCTCAATATGTACTATATTCATATCTTAAACTCTGGCTACAAACCTTCCTTGCCATACTGATAGATATATCTATTATTATACTAAAGCTTTTTTGCTATATATTTTAATCACACAAAATACATAATAAAATATTCCTTAGTTACAGGATTGAGTTATGTTTGAAAAGAAAATTCCATTTTAGTTGTTCGAATTGGCCGTAATTTGCAATTAACTCACCAATTGACCCATCTCTTACTAAGTTTGTCTATCATTTTCACCCTCTCTCACTGTATTGTTTGACACATTGCTCTTATTTTATACAGTCTCTCTTTCTCTTTGTCTCCCTCCCTTTCTCTCTTTCTTTTTATTAACAATCAAAGGTAGTACAACTCAAAATTGGAAGTCTCCATTAAAAATAAAATGAAATATCTTCAAGTAGTAATATTATTTAACCCATAGCTGGAGAAGAGAAGAGAGAAAAATATACAGAAAGAGCGAGAAGGGGATATAACAAGCAGAAAATGTCTAATTTTTTACTTTTTTTCTTGATATATTTACACATTGTTACTGCTGGTTTATTATTACTAGACTGGGCTATTATTAAAGAGAGAGGGAGAAAAAATATGGGTTATTTGGGTCATCTGTAACTATAAAAGTCAGATTTTTTTCATAAATATTTGCTTGTAGAGGTTATATTGTTACTATCTACCATTGTTGTATCTTAACTCAATGTAATTTTTCCATGGGGGCATATTCTAAAAATTAATAATATTAATCCTTCTACTCTACTATAAAGTATGTGTGTGTTAGGTATGTGTATATGTTGATATATTTGTATGTACAGGATTCACTCCTAAACTAATAAACCGATCATTATGAAATTTGGAATACAGCTGCAAAGTGTAAGGGGTTTTAATGTGGGCTATGTTTAGTTAAATTTATTTTTATATAAAGGGGGTAAATAGGAGGTGGAAGCCCTTCGTGAAAATTCAGATACCTTCAATTTTTGTGAAAATTTAACAATTAATAGACATTCCCCAAATTTCAGTTTCTTTGGAGTATTTTAAAAGGTTTTTAAGGGGGCATAATATAGGCACAATCTCCGATTTGAAAATTCAAATATTTCAGATTTGCATTGGATTTGATCCATAGTCATTAGACACCAATTGAGCAAGGTTCCCTGAATTTTAATTTCTAAGATCTCTTATGCAGAAGCCTTAAATTTTAGACAATTTCTACAATCAAAATGATGTAATGGGTTTTGATCAGAATTGGAATAAAGATTCTAGACGTAAAGTTTAGTATTATTATATCTCGATTTTAATCTTCGTAAGGGGACATAAAAGTGGTGCAAAATTGTTAAATTCATGGGATTAATGGTATTCTTCTAGTTTTATATATATATATATATATATATATATATATATATATATATATATATATATATATATATTATAATATAATATAAAATGAAGTAATAAAATAAGGTGTCAATCAAATTTTATTAGAATTCAAAGTTCATGCAAAGCATCCTTAAAATTTGATTGACACCTTATTTTATTACTTCATTTTATATTATAATATTAATGCTCTATCCAGTATATTGAGCTTCAGTTTTTTATCCGGATGTTTCACTAATTATAAGATATTAGTTGACGCTTATATCTTTTGTTGGATTGCTTCATATATATATATATATATATATATATATATATATATATATATATATATATATATGAGAGAGAGAGAGCGAGAGAAGGATTGATTTACTTCTTTTTCATCATGTGAGTAAAAAACGTGCCAGGCTAAACCATTTCAAGTGTTTCAGGTAAGCGAGAAGGCAAATGGTCAGTCAGACAACTCTAACCGCCTGAAATCAATTCAGAAAGAAAACGTCCACTCTAAATAAGTCATCAGTTGGTGTTTATTTTTTTGTTGTTAGTTTTAGAAATGATAATGATAATATATATATGAAAAATTAAATTACTAACGTAATTCTATGATTTTATATGAACATTGGCGAAGCATAATTTTTATTTTCTTCATTTTGACGGAGTGTATATATATATTTTACTACTACTAAGCTCTACTCACGTATTGAGCACTGTTGAAGTAAATACTGAACATATATACACAATATATTATACCACTTTATTATAATATGTGTATATACATGAAATATATATACATATATGTAAAAATAATTGGATACGTTCACTTATCAGTATCGCAAATAAAATTAAAATATAAATAAATAAAATTGCAACATTTATAAGTGTGATATATTTCCCATACTACTACTACGGGTTCTTGGCTCAGTGGTAGAGCATCGGGTTTCAGTAACTGGTATCCCGGTTTTTAATCTCACTGGTTTTAGCCACGTTGATGAGTTATAACCGTCGAAACTCGTTTACGTGGATCATATCTATATAATGTATTGCGGTATGTTGAAAAGAAATCAATAAAGTGCTTGATCGTAAGAATGCAGGAGCTAATATACAAATTATTTATTTAAAAACTATACATATTCCAGAGACCTACCATGGTTTCATTGACACGAGTAAACCTTTACTGTTTAGAAAAAGCCCTTAAAACCCATTTCAAATCCTCGGTCACTCACAGAATGAAGACGGTTCGAACTGGAATATGTAATATATAGTTTTTGAATAAATAATTTGTATATTTGTGTGTATATATATATATATATATATATATATATATATATATATATATATATATATATATATATTCGTTTGTTTTTTTCATACACACACACACACATATATATATATATATATATATATATATATATATATATATATATATATATGGGAAAGGAAGGTTGAAGGTAATCCGACGTAATGGGAAATGAAAAAGGAAAAACCAAAAAGGATGTTTTTTTTATGTGTTCATCAACGTTTCGTCTTTATTTGTAAGACTTCTTCAGGATTTTTCTTAATATTATCATCCTGAAGAAGTCTTACAAATAAAGACGAAACGTTGATGAACATATAAAAAAACATCCTTTTTGGTTTTTCCTTTTTCATTTCCCATATATATATATATATATATATATATATATATATAATGCCTGTGTTTGCATAGAGCACACTGAAGAATGTAGTACATATTTTTCATTTTAATTGCTTCTTTTTTTTCTCCGACAACACAAATCTGTTTGATAACAACAAACGATTAATAGGATTTAAGAAAATAAATCCAACGTCAGTTTTGTTTGTATTTCTGGATCTTGGAATGAAAAAAATGTCTTTCTTTTCATTTTCCCTAAAATGAAATATTTTGTTTTTCTTTTTTTGTTTTTCTTTTCCTGTGGAATTTTATCAGTAATCTTGATTTAATGAGAAATAATTTTCATCTGTAAGATTCCTTGAATTTTTAGCTGAAATTCCTTCTCTTTTAAATTCGTCCCTTTGGTAAGTATCTTGTTTGTTTTACACACAAACACACATACATGCACATATAAAATTAAGTCAGACAGATTTTCGAAGTTAGTCCTAAATAGTATTTAAGCTGATATTTGGTTCTGACTAGCCATTTTTTATATCGTAATTTACATTTGCACCATTGTTTGTTTATGTTGACAGGCAAAAAATTAATAAAAAATCAGCAGCAGCGATTAATTGCCCCGGCCAAAGGACTGCTAGTAAACGTACTGGCTCATTGACGGGCATTAGAGTATCAGCAGCAGCTGTCGGGCTGATGGGCATACAAAGTAAAACCTCTTTCTCTTCCATATTCAGTATATAGTTATTGTCCTAAGTATCCCCCGGGCAAAGCTGAGTATCTCCACTACCTTTTACTACTAAATCGTCAGAATAAATTATTTATTAAAAAATTATTCGTTTACTGATGTTATATTTTATTGTCTTAGATATCCCCCGAGCAAACCCGAGTATCTCTATAGTTTATCGATAAAATAAAAGGTGTCCTTAGCAAAGCATAGTTTCGGTCTTCGAACGTCTGAGTTAGATGTTTGACACACTTCCACTCTACCAATCTATTTTTCTTTGTTTAGAATGACATTCTGCATTTTATATTTACCTCAAATTAGTTCGTATATAAAATTAAATTGTCGGACATTCAGAGTTTGTCATCAATAACAATTAATCTGATAAATCAATATTTGATTCTGACTAGCCATTTTTTCTTTTCCCCTTAAACCATTTTTTATGGCAAATTCAATTAAATTTCACAAAAGTTTGATTTAAAACAAAATGCGGGGGGGGGGGGGGCAGTATCCAACAGCTGTTTGAAAACTATGTATATATTATTTCGTACCATTTGATTTAAATTTCAACATTGCGTAAGACGTCTATGGATTTTATTGAAAAACTGATATTTCTATTAACAATATATTCTTCTGTTGAATTATCTTTCCAATGATGTAAATATTTTTGTGGAAGAAATCATGAGAAGAGGCAAAAAGTGAGTTTAATGGCGAAACAAAAAATTAAAGTAAAAAGATTTCCGGGCAACACCAGGTAAATACTAGTGTTGGGACGAGAAAATCAGAATATTGGGGGGTATCGGAATCGGAAAAAATTGTGACTATTTTCTGATGCCAAAAACGATTATCTTAATTGTTTTTGTTGTTTTTGTTTTTTTTGTCTATAGCTAAATATTTAGAGATTTAAAAAGAATCGGAATCGGTAATTGTATCGGAATCGGGAATTTAGATCAAAATCGTTAATTGTATCGGAAAAAATATTGGAATCGTCCCATCACTAGAAATACACTTCATAAAAAAAATAAACTTTTAATCATTTAAACATGCAGAAGAACCTGTTGATTCCAAAGATTACTGTAATACTAGTTGTATTCACCCGGCAATAATCCTAAATAATAATGTATCTCTTTCAGGCTTGGTTTGTCTGATAACTTACAGATAAAGAAGGTAATTAAGTATCCTTGGTAGAGGGTGAGGTCATAGTGCTTTTCTAGTTGGCACTTTCCTGGGTGATAGTACAAGAGACCGAATTCAGGGGTAGCTCTTTGAGAGGCTTCTCCATCAGCACTTGCTAAACATCAGAGTATTCTCAAGTGCCATGTTGTGCATCGATATGTGTCCCTTGAGGTATTTCCGGTGTGTCCGTCACTGCCATGCTAATGTTTCGACTTTAGGTTCGATCATTTTATCTCTGAATTTATCACAATCAGTTGAAAAAACTGAAATGATTCTACTTTCCTCTCCCTTTTTGTTATTATGTAACTTAATCATGTTTGGTTCTTTTTAGCTCCTTACATCAAGTGGCTTCATGCCTTGTCTGAAGCGACTTCCATAAAAAAATATTTCAAATATAATGATGTTTACAATTTTTGTCTTGAAAGAAAAATTAGAAATAATATTTGGAATATGATGTCAAGTAATAAAAAAAACAATTAGCATGGTGGTGTTTTCTTTTAAAAATAAACTACTTGTTGACATTGTACTTCTGTAAAACAGCAAATGGTTTCAACAAATCGGTACGAATTCGTTTTTATTCAATTATTTTCAATCTTTAAAATATCAATATTTATTTAAATATTAAAACCATTTTTTACATACATTCTTCACTGAGATATTCTTTCTTTAATTTTATTTTTGTTTTGTGAAATGAAGAAAATCTATTTCTTTAAATGAATTTCGTTTCTTTATGTTCTAATATATTTCAGTTATTTTATGGACATAACCAATAATTGCTCCCAATGACTCCAGATGAAAGGAAAATTTCAATGATGTCTTCAGATTCTGTGAAAAATTTAACCCTTATTGAAACAGTTCACATATCGATTTCTATAAAACATAAACATATATGCAGATTATTGAAAATAAACAAAAAAACATCTATTTATTTCAAATTTGTGTTGAATAAAAATAAAATAAGTATGGAGGTATTTATGAAGGCTGATAGTAATGCAGAAAGACCGGAATGGTGAAAGAAAGTATGAACAAAAACAAACAATCGAAGACAGTATTTGGGTTACGAATCTTCACAAAATCTATTTATTTTTCAAAAGATTTTTCACATATCAAATCAGTAAATATGAGACTTACTGTTAAATATTATTAATAAAAATATCCGCGATGACGTAACATCTTTTAATAATTTCGAGAACCCCCCCCCTTCTCAAAAAAGGAATACAAAAGTGGAACCGTCAAGCAGAGTGAAGAATTCAAGATGGCTACCTCTCTAATTTTATTTCTTCTAAATTTGAAATTTAATTTTAAAAGTGTTTTATCAAGGCTAAAAGCCACTTGAGGATAAGGGTTAATGAAATGGATTAATTGTCATTTATACGATGAAAAATATTATGAGAGGATTTGAAATGATTAATGGAATCAACAAAATTCGATGACCTATGAGGACGGTTTATGAGAAGTATTTATTGACATTAGACTTGAAGACGACCATGTTGTAGCCTGCAGGGAAGCAGGCCCATGGTAATGTGTTTAACAGATGGGAAGTTCTTGGAAAGAAACTCTGTTCATGGAAATTCCGTTTGATTTTAGGCACACAGAGGAGGAAAGGAATGTTTTTTTTTCAGTTGTAGTAGTGAACGAGTTCTTGCTGTGAATGTTGATTAAAAGCTTTTCGATATTTCATTGTAACTGCGTTGATTACAAATTCAAATATCTATTTTTATTTCTACGTTTGCAATGTTTTCATTGTAATTGTAAGTATCTTACCTCTCCAGGTTAGATACAAGGTCAGGTGTTAAGTTGAAAAGCCAATGCACAGGGATTAGTGTACTATGGCCCTCAAAAATGGCTGAGCAGCCTCGTCGGCATTCCCAGGTAGGGGCGCTTCAGGCGATTAGCGATAAACTAACCCCTTCTCAAAGAGAAGGTAAAGCCTGGGAGGGTGGACCTCCTGAGACTGAACAGGGCCATACTTCAGTCCAACAGTAACAAAGTCACTGTCAGACTGATTTTCGAGAACGTATCCCAGACATATTTGAAATAAGTTAATTCAACTGTTAATGCAATTGTAAATATCTTATTAAGTTAATGAAACTGTAAATACATTATTTTTCTACATTTCAATCTTTTCAATGATTCAAAATTAATCATTGGTGTAGCTATAGTTTGTGCCACCTGGGACGGTTTTCACGTTTTAACATCCCCACCTTCACATATCCATACCTGTGCGTATGTATAGAATACAAATTATACAAATTATGGTCAATTATTGCTAAATTGAAAACATATATATCGATTTGTTATAAAAATATTTTTCTTGCGTTTGTAATCTATAAAATAATTGTGATTGGATCGTAAAAGTTAAATCAAAATAGCATTTAAGCTGACAATGATTCTGACTAGCGAATTTCCATTTGTTATTGTTGTAACATGTTATTTTCCATAGACTAATGTATTTCAATACCGTTTTTTTTTTAGTATTTAATCCAGTAATACATAGACATTCTTAAATAATCACCTTAAAAGAAAAATCTGCTCAGGGCAATAACTCTTCTTTTTTTTTTAGCAAGAGTTAGCGTTCCAGTAAAAGATAAACAGTCTACTGTATGACGGCTTCCGGTTTTAGAATCAGAAATCGTCTTTATCAAAAAAACAGTCCCTCATCATTTTCGACTATTTAGATTTTGGCGGAATATTTAATTATTTTAGATATTAAGTATTTTCAAACAAAAAAAAACATTCCAATTATAACAAATAGTAAATAAACTATTTAAAAATATATTCAAACAAAAAAATAAAGCATTACAGTTATAAAAAAGTTTGATTTTTATTATTTGTAACAAAAAAATAATTCTAATTATATATAAAAAAAATTATTTGATTATTTGTAATTAAAAAAAAACTCAATTATAAAAAAACAGTTGGTTTTCTTAAGTGTTAATAATTTAAAAAAAAAAAAAAAAAAAAAAAGTTAAAACAAATTAATAATTGCCCCCTCCTAAAAAGCATCATACCTAAACTATAATGGATAACAACTATTTTTTTTACTAAACACCGCTGGTCAATTTCCGATTTCAAAAGCGGTAGACTGTTTCTCTTTCACTGGCGTTCATTTGATATAATTTCTCATTTCACTTCTCGCTTTCAATTATTCAACAATGAATGGGGCAGCGAATTATTTAGCTAACCCCAACTCAACAGCAAGTAAGGAACGCAAGTGAAAGAGAAACAGTCTGAATTGATCAAATTTATTTCTGGAACTAACAATACAAAACAATATTGGCGTGAAAAACACACTAGACGGAAATGGCTCCTCCTGATAATATCCATATCCAACAGTCAACAACAACTTAAAAACACACACACACAGAAATACGTATTAACGTACGCACATTGTCAATATGTCAACACCCCCTCTCAAGTTTATTGTCATATCATTCCAAAATATGGTCAAAAGGTAGATAACTCTTTTTGATCCCTTCCTTCTTTTTTCTTTTGTTTCTCTTTTTCAACCTCTTATAATACAACACTTCTTAAGTTTAATTTTATTTACTGGTTTTGTGAACATTTCGAAAGAAGTTTTTTCGAGTTCTTTTGTTAAAACATCCATTCCTTATGTAGGCTGATGCTCTAATCGCATAGTTCCATAAATCTTTTGGTAACTTTGCTTGTATTAACATTTGTATTTGGCCGGGATCAAAGTGTAGTATCTGTTCCGATGGATACTGCACCCCATAGACTGGTATTGTCTTGCTCTTCGGGGCTTGATTTCTGCCAGTCTGTGGGTGTGTCCTGTGCAGTTCTAGGAGGTCCACCCTCTAAGGCTTCCCCCCCCCCCTCTTTGGGGGGGGGGGGGTAAGTTTATTGCTTATTGCCTGAGGCGCCCCTACCGGGGAAGTCCGACGGGGCTGCCCAGGCATTTATGTAGGCCAGAGTGCTCACCTTCTCGGACGCTGGCTTTTCAAATCCCACTTTCCCGACCTTGTGTCACATCTTACCTTGTGGGAGGAAGATAAATAACTTGTATTAACAAACATCTCGCCCAAACACAATTGTCAATATGTCAGCACTTGGTTTTATTTTTCGTTCAAGGTTTACTTAAATCACGTTTTCTTGTTGTTTTCTTTATAAACGAAATCAAGGTTCAATTCATTCGTTTTTATTTTCTGACTTACGTTTTGCTTCGTTCTTATCGAATCAAAACCAGGTTCGCTTTTAGCTTAGATACTGAACATAACAAAACAAAAAACGTGCTTATAGAACATAGAAATATTTACAAAATAAATTTGAGCATAATAAATCCGGGGCAACGCCAGGTCGGTACAGCTAGTTTATTATTAAATCTTCAATACTATTTTAAAGGGTCTTCTTCTTCTTCTTCAAATATAAAGAAACACCACTATTTACTTCGTACATTCATTGTAAGTGCTGTGACTCAAATTGAAAACTCCTGCATCCTGCACTGAGAAGACTTAATTGTTTATTTTTATTGTGACCAAATATAAAGAAACACTAGTAAAAAATATGAACCACTATGGCGTCACTCATTGAGTTCGGGTTCCTATTTACTTGCCTCCCCACGAGGACAGAGTTAGACACAAGGTCGATTTTTAATGTGGGGAAAATCCAGCTCCCCAAAAAAGGACACTCTGGATTGGAACAAAAATTAAAATTGCCTCAGTCTAGAAAGACTTCTCCTTCACTGACCGAGGACAGAAAAGATGAAGTGCAGCATCAGAACAGATACTACACTTTGCTCCTAGTCAAAAGGCCAAGGAGGCTCAGGTTAGATTGTTTAAAACAAGAAAAAGTGACTTTGCAAAGCCAGTTAAATTTAAATGAAAATAAAAAGACAAAATCCAAAATTAGTCTCTTTCTGTTCGCTATCTCCCCCCTCTCTCTCTCTCTCTCTCTTCAGGCCTTTTGGCTAAGATCAAAGTGTAGTATCTGTTCCGATGGATACTGCACCCCATACTGGTGTTGTCTTGGCCTTCGGGTCTTGATTTACGCCGGTCAATGGGTCTGTCCTGTGCAGTTCTGGGAGGCCCACCTTCCCAGGCTTTGCCTCCCCTCTTTGGGGAGGAGTAAGTTTATTACTTACTGTCTGGGGCGCCCCTACCGGGGAATGCCGACGGGGCTGCCCAGGCAATTTTTAAACCCAACTTTCCTGACCCGACCTTGGGTCACATCTTACTTGTGGGAGTAAGATAAAAACTGGCCTTGTGCCTAACTCCTGGAGAGGAGTAAATCAATACAGGTTACATATAATTACTAATTGTGTTTTTACCTTTTATTCATTTAGATAAACTATTTCAATCTTTTTATTCTTTCTTTTCTTATTACCTTTGACTGTTAATATAGAAAGAGTGACGAAAGTGAGAGTGATAGATACAGATAAGAGCGGAGAATCAACCAGCATACAGTAATAAAGGGTGAAAGTGATAGATAAAAACTTGGTAAGAGATGGGTCACTTGGTGAGTTGATTGCCAATTGCAGCTAATAAGAATAATTAAAATGGAAGTTGTTGTTTTTTAAACATAACTCAATCCCAAAACTGAGGAATATTTTATCAATTTTTAATATATATATATATATATATATATATATATATATATATATATATTAAAAAAAACATCGAAAAACAAACGTTGATTTACTCAACTTTAGTATAAAAATAGATTTACTTTTCCAAGAACTTCCCATCCGTGGAACACATTACCGCAGGACGGCTTCCTTGTAGACATGGTCATATTGAAGTCCAATGTCAACAAATGCCTGCTAAGCCGTCCTCTTAAGTAAGCAAATTTTGGCCCATTCTTCTGTCGTTTTCAACTCTCTCGTAGTATTGTTCATCATCTAACTGAAAATTTCATTAACTCAAATCCTCGAGTTGCTTTTAGCCTTGATAAACGGTGACTCAATAGTATACAAAATGTCTCAATAGTAGCTTTAAAATGATTGTGAATTGTTATATCTAAATTACAATTGTAATCTATATAATAAAGGTGTGTCCGGCTTGTTTCGATAATCATGTCTGCAAATTTAGTTTTTATGAACAAAGAAGGAGAGGCCTAATCTTGATAATAACTGATAATAAAGGAAAGAATAATCACGTATGCAAATTTTAATTTTATAAGCAAAGAAGGGGAGGCTTAACTCAATAATATCTGATAATAATAAAAAAGAAAGGAAAGAATTTCTTTCACTTTTAATATAGGCACAACAATATTCCATTATTATTAAAACAGAACGAAGGGAGAAAGAGAGAGTCTTGTCTTTTTCTTATCGATTGTCTTATCGATTAGTTTTGTCTTTTCGTATCGATAGAGACAAACAGAGAGATAGTGATATTTGTCTTCTTTTTCTTATCGATTAGTTTTGTCTTGTTGATTAATTCTGTCTTTTTTTCTTATCAATAGAGAGAGGTAAAGAGAGAGATAGGGAGTTTTGTCTTCTTTTTCTTATCGATTAGTTTTGTCCTGTTGATTAATTCTGTCTTTTTTCTTATCAATAGAGAGAGGTAAAGAGAGAGATAGAGAGTTTTGTCTTCTTTTTCTTATCGATTAGTTTTGTCCTGTTGATTAATTCTGTCTTCTTTCTTTATCAATAGTGATATTTGTCTTCTTTTTCTTATCGATTAGTTTTGTCCTGTTGATTAATTCTGTCTTCTTTCTTTATCAATAGTGATATTTGTCTTCTTTTTCTTATCGATTAGTTTTGTCCTGTTGATTAATTCTGTCTTCTTTCTTTATCAATAGTGATATTTGTCTTCTTTTTCTTATCGATTAGTTTTGTCTTGTTGATTAATTCTGTCTTTTTTCTTATCAATAGAGAGAGGTAAAAAGAGAGATAGGGAGTTTTGTCTTTTACTTATCGATTAGTTTTGTCTTATTGATTAATTGTGTCTCTTCTTATCGATATAGAGAGAGAGTGGGAGTTTTGTCTTCTTTTTCTTATCGATTAGTTTTGTCTTCTTTTATCGAGAGAGAAAGATAGGGAGTTTTGTCTTCTTTTCCTAATCGATTAGTTTTGTGTCACTGATTTCAAGTAATTAACAGGAATTAAATTGCAAAGCGATAGCGAGCAGGCAAAGCTTACTAGTAGAAATTATTTTCAAATATGTCCTTGGAATAAAGGGAGAGAAAAAAATGCAAAACCATTTCAATTTATGCTTTTGAATGTTTATATTATAAAAAGAAACTCGATCCGAAGTCAGTTTAATTATTCAACTCTCAAGAGAGAACTTTCTGACTGAAACATAATTGCTTCAGAATTTGAGATCAAATTTCCTATTCATGTGTGTGTGTTGTTTTTTGTAGTTCTATCTTTTAACTTTCTTCGTGTATGGAACAAAATCTCAACCCTTACACTTCTACCCTAGACAAAATGGTCTATGATAAGAAGTGGTGTAAGAGTACTTCATCCCCTCTCCCCCCCCCCAAAAAAAAACAGTAATATTTTATTAACCCTGATTGGAACTTGTGATACATTGTAATATTGGAACATGAGAGGAAGTAATAAGAATGGACTTGAGAGAAAGGGAGATAAATAAAGACCTAGACAGAGATAGTTTAGTTTGGAAGTCAATTTCTCAAAGCGTCCAATGCATGCCAGCATGTAAAACGGATGTTAAACCGAATGTGATGATGATGATGAAAGCTTACTGGTAACAATCTTAAAAGACGCTCTGTTACACGTGTGCTTGTTTGTCGAAAATGGAAAAACTCAACAAAGAAATGACGCCGGAGAAGAAACCTTTCATATACAAGCTTTTTTGTAGTAAGTCATATACAGGGTTTTCTCGACAACAGAAAGCTGGTGCACTTCTTTCAACTATTTGCATTTCCTTTCAGTTGCCCTACCAAGACTTAAGTGTATAGTCTATCTTACTATTTCACTTATAGTGAGGGGTTGATACCTTTTACAAGTGACTCAATAATTCTGATTGTATGTTGAACCCACATTTCATGCAGGTAATTATTGCACCACTTCTACTACTCATATATATATATATATATATATATATATATATATATATATATATATATATATATATTAGTAATCCAGGTAAAGTTTACATC
>OY744524.1:163506570-163932968 GCA_963556195.1 Sepiola atlantica | reverse complement strand
AAGTAATTTATATATATATATATATATATATAAAGTAATTTATATATATATATATATATATATATATATAAAGTAATTTATATATATATATATATATATATATATATAAAGTAATTTATATATATATATATATATATATAAAGTAATTTATATATATATATATATATATATATATATAAAGTAATTTATATATATATATATATATATATATATATAAAGTAATTTATATATATATATATATATATAAAGTAATTTATATATATATATATATATATATAAAGTAATTTATATATATATATATATATATAAAGTAATTTATATATATATATATATATATATATAAAGTAATTTATATATATATATATATATAAAGTAATTTATATATATATATATATATAAAGTAATTTATATATATATATATATATAAAGTAATTTATATATATATATATATATAAAGTAATTTATATATATATATATATATATAAAGTAATTTATATATATATATAAGGTAATTTATATATATATATAAGTAATTTATATATATATATATATATATATATATATAAAGTAATTTATATATATATATATATATATATATATATATATAAAGTAATTTATATATATATATATATATATATATATAAAGCAATTTATATTTCATAGTGGCTATATATATATAAAGTAATTTATAGTAGCTATATATATAAAGCAGTTTATATTTTTTAGTAGCTATATATATAAATTGTTTGTTCAGGAATTTATATTTTATAGTAGATGTGTATCTCTCTCTCTCTCTCTCTATATATATATATATATATATATATATAAAGCAATTTATATTTTTTAGAAGCTATATATATATATATATAAAGCAATTTATATTTTATAGTAGCTATATATATATATATAAAGCAATTTATATTTTATAGTAGCTATATATATATATATATAAAGCAATTTATATTTTATAGTAGCTATATATATATATATATATATATATATAAAGCAATTTATACTTTATAGTGGCTATATATATATAAAGCAATTTATACTTTATAGTGGCTATATATATATAAAGCAATTTATACTTTATAGTGGCTATATATATAAAGCAATTTATATTTTATAGTAGCTATATATATATTTATATAAAGCAATTTATATTTTATAGTAGCTATATATATATATATAAAGCAATTTATATTTTATATAGCTATATATATATATAAAGCAATTTATATTTTATATAGCTATATATATATATAAAGCAATTTATATTTTATAATAGCTATATATATATAAAGCAATTCATATTTTATAATAGCTATATATATATAAAGCAATTTATATTTTATAGTAGCTATATATATATATAAAGCAATTTATATTTCATAATTTTATAGTAGCTTTATATATATATATATATATATATATATATATATATATATATATATATATATAAAGCAATTTGTATTTTATGGTAGCTATATATATATATATATAAAGCAATTTATATTTTATAGTAGCTATATATATATATAAAGCAATTTATATTTTATAGTAGCTATATATATATATAAAGCAATTTATATTTTATAGTAGCTATATAAAAAGCAATTTATATTTTATAGTAGCTATATATAAAGCAATTTATATTTTATAGTAGCTTTATATATAAAGCAGTTTATATTTTATAGTAGCTATATAGATATATATATATATATATATATAGCTACTATAAAATATAAATTGCTTTATATATAGCTACTATAAAATATAAATTGCTTTATATATAGCTACTATAAAATATAAATTGCTTTATATATAGCTACTATAAAATATAAATTGCTTTATATATAGCTACTATAAAATATAAATTGCATTATATATATATAGCTACTATAAAATATAAAGTACTTTATATATATATATCGCTACTATAAAATATGAATTGCTTTATATATATAGCTACTATAAGATATGAATTGCTTTATATATATATATATAGCTACTATAAAATATAAATTGCTTTATATATATAGCTACTATAAAATATAAATTGCTTTATATATATATATATAGCTACTATAAAATATAAATTGCTTTATATA
The DNA here is from genome assembly GCA_963556195.1 of Sepiola atlantica. Classification (NCBI taxonomy): domain Eukaryota; kingdom Metazoa; phylum Mollusca; class Cephalopoda; order Sepiida; family Sepiolidae; genus Sepiola; species Sepiola atlantica. The sequence continues at coordinate 163,930,857 of OY744524.1, read as the reverse complement.
TATAGCTACTATAAAATATAAATTGCTTTATAATATATAGCTACTATAAAATATAAATTGCTTTATATATATATATATATTGCTACTATAAAATATAAATTGCTTTATATATATAGCTACTATTAAATATAAAGTGCTTTATATATATATATATAGCTACTATAAAATATAAATTGCTTTATATATATAGCTACTATAAAATATAAATTGCTTTATATATATATATATATATTGCTACTATAAAATATAAATTGCTTTATATATATAGCTACTATTAAATATAAAGTGCTTTATATATATATAGCTACTATAAAATATAAATTGCTTTATATATATAGCTACTATAAAATATAAATTGCTTTATATATATATATATATTGCTACTATAAAATATAAATTGCTTTATATATATAGCTACTATTAAATATAAAGTGCTTTATATATATATATAGCTACTATAAAATATAAATTGCTTTATATATATAGCTACTATAAAATATAAATTGCTTTATATATATATATATATATATATATATATATATATATATATAGCTACTATAAAATATAAATTGCTTTATATATATATATAAATTGTTTGTTCAGGATGTGTTGTGTCCCAGACAAATGCCAACCATTTCTCTGACTAATAAAAATGGACACTCTCGTAACTGGCATTAATTTGTCGAAAGTAAGAATTTAGTTTTATAGCAACAAGCCTGGAAGCAATGCTTCTAGAAAGAAAGAAAGAAAACGTCGCCTACCGCTACCAGATGCTGGTGGTGACGGTTGAGGTTGGGAATGTAAAAATAAAAAAAAATAAAAAAAACATATTCGTTGATTATTTTTAATAGATTTTTGTTGTATTTTTTATGTCTAGTTCTACAATCTTAGATTTTAACGCCTTGAGACACAACACCGTTTCATGCTGGGAGAATTAGATTATAAGTAGATATTTATGCATTTTTTTTTAAATTCCTAGATGATAAATGATTTCGGACGGCGTGTGACGGGTGGATTGAAACAGGTTCTCTTTGAAAAATGGAAATGGAGATGAAAAGAATAGGAGGAAAGATTTTAGAAGCCGGTTGGAAATACATTTTAAGGGTGATTATATGATAGAAGCTTTTCAAGGCTACATCTAAAACGTATCTGTAAAGAATTCAGGGGGAAAAATTGTTTTTGTTTTCAAAATTGTCGAGGGAAAAGCAATATCAAAAAGAATGACAAAGTCAATCTATACAAAAATATATTTAGTTTCATTGACAACAAATCAACAGTTTATTAAAACAACCAAAAAACGAGTCAATCCATACAAAAAAGAATTGATGTAATTTTATTGACAACAAATTAACAGCTTATAAGAACAACCCTTAAAAAAGAGCCAATCCATTAAAAAATATTTTTAGTTTTATTGACAACTTAATAACTTATTAGACTAACCCAAATAAAAAGGCAATCAATACAAAAATATATTTAGTTTTATTGACAACAACTCTACAGCTTGTTGGAACAACCCAAATAAAGAGTCAATCCATACAAAATAACTTACATTATTAATAGTGGAAATATTTAAGAATTCGATCTATACAAAAATTTTGTTTGAATCAGAAAAAGTGGGTTTGCAAAGCCAGTTAAATATAAAAATAAAAACAAAGTTAAAATAAAAAAATTAGTCTCTCTCTCTCTCTCTCTCTCTGCAGTTATGGGTTAAACATATTGCTACTTATGGTGATATTCCCTTTTGTTTAGAATGGCAAATTCCAATTTTTTTATTATCTTTCATTATTACCTTTCATTTAAACAAAGAGAGAGAGAGAGAGTGACGTACGCGAAAGTGATAGATACTGTATAAAATAAATGCGTGGGGCGTCAAACAACATACAGTGAGAGATGGTGAGAGTTAACGATGGAAACTCAGTAAGAGATGGGTCCCTTGGCGAGTTAATTGCAAATTACAGCTAATTAGAACAATTAAAATGGAAGTGTTTTCAAACATAACTCAATCCCAAAACTGGGGAATATTTTAGCATGTATTTTGTGTTTGATTAAAATATATATAGGAAAAAAACCCTTAGTTTTACGTTTTCACTTACGAAGGCATGGATGAACTATTATACATCCGTGTCGCCGTTGAAAACCGTCGGGTTGTTGATCGTCTGTGAATACAATCTCTCGAACACCAATGTTTAGTTTTTAAGAAAAACAATCACAGAAAAAAATCCAGAATGGTGGTATACTTGTGTGTGTGTGTGTGGGGGGGGGCGTGTGTGCACAAGAGAGAGAGAAAAAAACAGACAGATATATTATCTTGTTACACCTAGCTAGATTGTATGCCCCCCTTCCACGCCTGAGACACATCTCCTCTGCTTGAAGTGTCGCGAGGAGGAGACAGAATTATCTCCATCTGGAAGTCACGTGATTTCGTCAACTTTCGTTCTGGGGTCACCTTTGACCCTTTAGGTGTAACTCAAACCTTTCCATCCAAATAACGGCTTTAGGGAAACAAACGTTGTAAAATAGAGATATTACATTTGCGTGTTTGTATGTAAACTCATAACTTTCTAACACAAACAGGTACAGAGTTTTATTATTTTTTATATTTTATATTATATTTTACTTTATTTTATTCCTTATTTTATTTTCATTTTATCTTTATAATTTTGATAATGTTTATAATGTTTTTTTTTATTATTATTATTATCGGGTTATCTTTATATTTTTATTTTATATTTGTAACTTATTCCTTTTTCTAATATGTGTTCCTGCGTCCCCTCCTGTCAATAGATGTTCCTCTAAGACGAACATGTTATTTTCTTCCTTGAATTTTCTGTAAGATGTGCTGCTAAAGGCGCTGATGAAGACGTTCTGGAGTGGCTTTGTAAAAAAAATTTTTTTAATTAAAAAATTAAAAAAATTAAAAATAAAGTATTTCCAGAATGTTTTGGAAACGACCGTACGCCATACTAGACTTGTTGTTCTAATTGGAATGTTCTAATTCATTAAATCATCTTATATATATCATCATCATCATCATCATCATCATCAACCGGTTTATTTGTTGAATCAGGCCACAATTAATCCTCTGATGAGGGTGAGGCCTGATTGTCTAGTCACAAAATCTAAGTCTTCTTCTCCACTCCTGTCTTTGGCAAGGCTTGATGAAATCCATACCCATGGCCTTCCTATCACGTTTGACTACGTCCTCCCAAGTCAACTTGGGCCTGCCAGTGGTGATGTTCTCTGCTGGCACATTCAACTGTTGGACTTTAGCAATCCAGCCATCGCTACGCTCAATGTGACCCAACCAACGCAGTCTGTTCTTTCGCATGATGTCCGCAAGGCTTTTCAAGTCGACCTGTGAGAGCAGGCATTCAAAAGAAACGTACTGTTCAGGCCTCACCAAACAGATCCATCTGACCATTGCCCTGTCATTACGGTGCAGCTTCCTTAGTATGCCAGCAGAGACAGCCCAAGTTTCTGAGCCATACAACAGCACACTTCTGACACATGAGGAGTATACACGCCCTCTCGTAGTTGTTGGCAGGTGTTTGTTTGTCAGGATTGGTAGCAGCTCTCTAAACTTTTTCCAGGCACACTTGCAACGTGTAGCTGCCGTGAGTTCACAGCCTCCACCTGATGACAGCACATCTTCAAGATAACAAAAGTCTGTCACTACTTCCAGCTTGTTGTCACCAGTATCCATCTCCGTCAGTGGTCTGCCATCTATTGGTCTTGCCATGCCGGTGCAACGAAAGCACTTAAAGTGAGGATCTGCTTTGAGAGAGCCCTTTATGCCACTGCACCTTTTGTGGACCCAACCTGAACAGTGAGATTGAGTTGTTGCCAGTTCCTTTCAGACATACAGCACACGGGTATTTTCCTGTTTTCTGTAGTAAGCTGAGGTTTGGACCTGCGATCATGACCTTAGTTTTACCCATGTTGACTCTGAGATCTTTCTCCTCTATGCTACTCTTCCATCTATCCAGACTTTCCTTGAGTGACTGAAGTGAAGTATCAATGATCGCTAAGTCATCGGCATATAGCAGCTCCCACGGGCAGCCAGTATGGAATTCCAGTGATAGAGCCTCGAGTACAATGATGAATAGAAGGGGACTTAAGGCAGATCCCTGATGGACGCCTACTCTAACCTCAAATTCGTCGCTGTAGTTGTTACCGACTCGTACCCGACTACGTACATTGGTGTACATAGACGTTATCACCTGAACCAACCACTCAGTAACACCCAGCTTTCGCAGGGCCCACCAGATGACCCTTCTGGGGACACGATCAAAAGCTTTCTCCAAATCTACAAATGCCATGTACAGTGGTTTGTTTGCTGCTAGATGTTTCTCCATGACTTGGCGTATGATGAAAATTGCATCTGTGGTGCTCCTACCGGGCATGAAGCCAAATTGCATATCAGCAATCTGTATTTGTTGTCTGATCAGCTGTTCAACAACTCTTTCCAGGACTTTCATAAGCTGATCAATGAGCTTGAATCCACGGTAGTTACCTCTGTTTAATGCATCGCCTTTACCTTTGTCTTCCCATTCCTTAGGTATGCATCCTTCTCTGATGATGGCTTCAATCAGTTCACGCACTAAACTGGCCCCTAGTTCACCGGTTGGTTTGAGCATCTCAGAAACTATACCAGATGGCCCAGCTGCTTTATCAGCTCCCATTTTACGGATTGCTTCAGTGATCATCTCCTGGGTAATGGGGGTACTAGGACCTTCTATAGGAGGTTCATAAGTCAGCTCATCGGGGTTCCATGGAAATTCAACGTTCAGCAAGCGTTCGTAGTGTTGTTTCCATGACTGTTTTTTCGCTTCATCATCCAATGAGAGTTCACCAGAGTCGTTCCTTATAGGTTTTTCACCCAAGACATCTTGATTGTCACGGCGCATCTGTTTTGCGAGCTTGTAAATGTCACTTGACTTGGGATTTATTTTGAGAAAAATCTCTTTATCGGCCTCTGACTTAATGTGGTGTACAGCAGCTTTAGCAGCACGCTTGGCTCCATTGTATGCTTCCCTACTACCTCCTGTTTTCCATGCTCTGTAGCATCGCCTCTTCTCTCTAATAGCTTGATCAACAATCTCATTCCACCACCAGGTTTGTTTCCTCCAATTGTGCTTGGATGACACTCCACACACCTCCGTCGCTGCATCATTCAATCCATCCTTGGGCCTCTTCCAGTGCTCTTCAACACTCACTGCCCGTGTATCCCGATGTGAAGAAACAAATCTCTCAGCAAATTTAGCCTGAATGATTGGATCCTTCAGCTTCCACAGTTTTATGCGTGGTGTAAACTTGTGTTTGCATTTGCGGGAAGCTTCTGCCTTGAGATCACATAATAGCAGATTGTGTTGAGATACACATTCTTCACCCAGGCTGACTCTGACATTTGTGACACGTCTCCTGAAGCTGCGCCGGAATAGTATGTAGTCTATCTGGGTCATGATTCCTCCAGATTGGTATGTAACTAGGTGTTTAGGCCTCTTTTCGAACACCGAGTTGCCAATCACTAGACTATTAGCAACAGCAAACTCGAGTAGTCTTTCTCCTTCAGCATTCCTCATACCAATAGCATGTCCACCATGTACTTCTTCATAACCGCAAGGAGTGGAACCAATATGTCCATTCCAGTCACCACACACAAACAGTTCCTCAGTACTAGGTATAGTTGCCACTAGGCTCTGCAGCTGCTCGTAGAAGTTGTCCTTTGCTTCCTCGCTGAGTCCAACTTGTGGAGCGTAGATGCAAACAATGGCAAACACTAACTTTCCAACAACAAGACGAACAAATATTATCCTGTCGGATATTCGCTTCACCTCAAAAACTTTTTCCCACCACTTCTCTGCCACCAATATTCCCACTCCACCTATCCCTTTATCATTCCCAGACCAGTAGAACTTGCAGTTGGTATCCCTCCTGACTATTTTTCTCACACCTTCATTTCTCCATCTCGTCTCTTGTAAACAACACAAGTCAATCTTCTTTCTGGATATTGTCTCCACCACCTCATTTGCCTTTCCTCGCATGGTTCCAACATTCAGAGATCCAATGCGAAAAAGTTCTGGATGTATATATATATATATATATATATATATATATATATATTCAACTATTTCTTAATTATTACCCTCTTTTTATGTTTCTTCTGACCACTGTGTGTTATCCACGATAACACAACATACAAAATGGGGACGTCCTGTTCAGGAAGAATCCCAAACACGTGGTCACTACAAAAACGTAGAGAAAAGAAAATTAAATATTCTAATTCTTCATTTCAAACCAAAAAGTTCGGTCTGAAATCGATTTATTTTCCTTCCTATTAGAGTGTAGGGTTATAAAAATATCTATACCATTACTATTTGCCTCTGTCTCTTCTATATAATAAAATTGTCAGACCATATATCATCTGTCTGTGGGAATTAACGTTTAAACGTAACTTTTTTAAGTATTTTATTTTAAACAAGTTTTATTCAGTTGAATTAATAACCAAACGATAGCGTAAGTAATTTAATTAAACGTAACAAAAATCCGATTGTAATAAAGAAAAGGGAAATATGGAACAGCTTGAAACATTGCAAGTTATACGTGTGCAGCAGTTGCATGAGCGAACTATTTTGTGTCGGTCTACGTGACCGGCAAGTGAGATTGTAATTCGGCGTAGGCGAACAACACTCCTACGTGTAACGAGATTTATACACGATGAATCGTTCTGGAGCAAACACGAACCATGAGGTGAATCATTAGTTTGCAAGTTTTCCTCTAGGCGACAATATGTGTCTTTTCCTGTTCTCAACTTGACTCAACCCTTAGTGGGTGAGATATCAAACTCCGAGATAATAACACTTCATCTAATCGACATGAATCAGCCCATTGTACTATCTTCATTTTGTTTCTGTTTTCCCGTGAATAAAAGTCCATGTCTATTTAGTTGCGGAGTCATTATTTATTTCATTGAAGAATGGTGATCCCTCAGCCAGACGTATTACTCTTCCAAGTAAGTTCGTCATTCTGATTTTCTTCTCGATTTAAACCATAAACTCAAAATTGGTTCCTCCAACTAAACGCATGATTATTTTCACTGTTGATTCCATATTTCTATTTAGCTTGTTTATTGAGCTTTTTTCTATTCTTTGTTCTGTTTCAGAGGGTTTTTTTTTTTAATAATTAAATTTACTTATGTAAATTACATTTACTTAAACGTAACTTATAAAACTTAATTAATGTATTTTTACCGTACCTCCGGGGAACAAGGTTAAAAGTGCTCTGTATCCTGAAATAAGATTTGACTTTTAATAATTTTTTCTCTGAGGCCTTCACCCGACAATATGTCTCTACTCGGGGAATGCCGGGTAAATACAGTTAGTTTAAAATTAAAATAACCCTGATGTAAAGCTAATGAGTATTTTATATACTAGCTTTTACGTTTTTTTTGTTGTTTTTTTTATTACTTGAATTCACCCCAGACAAGGCACATTGCCATTGAGACATAAGAGGCTACTGTTGATTAGGGTCCAGAAATTAAAGGGGGCATCCTAAGTGAGGAGTTGTGCAGCAAGATGTTTGTTTACATTACATTTAAATGTCTGCATGTTGGTACAGTCTGGGAAACAGGGAGCAGGGAGGGGGTGAATGGATGGGATTTAACTGATTGTTGGGTTGGACAGGGTTTAGCAACCACATGTTCGGGTATATCTTTCTTTTGCACGAAGCCGCCATTTTGTGTATTGTGGTATCATGGATAACACATAGGTGTTGGAAGGAGAAAGAGAAAAGGGAAATAGTGAAGAAACAGCTGGATTTACGTAGACATGCATTTTTCCCCAGATGAACGGTTTGTACAATACAATTACGGATATTTAAAGGGGTTATTGAAACATGTAACAAGATATGCAATAGCATATGACAAAGCGGTAGACTTACTTGGTTTTGTATTTATAGGAGTCTATGCGACTGCCATCAGAAATGCTGGGTAAATACAGTAAGTTTAAAATAAAGATAACTATGCTGTAAAGCTAATGAATATTTTCTATTCTAGCTTCTACGTTGTTTAGCGACCACATGTTTGGGTATATTTTTCCTTTGCATGAGGCCGCCATTTTGTGTGTTGTGTTATCGTGGATAACACATGGGTGTTGGAAGAAGAAAGAGAAAGGAAAATAGTTAAGAAACAGCTGGATTCATATGCATACATATTTATTTGCGCATAAACAGTGTTGAATGCAATTACGGATATCTGAAGGGAATACAGAAACATGTACAAGGTACACAATAGCATATGACAAAGCGGTAAAACAACAGACCTAATTACTAAAGAAAGATACATTACAATCCAAATACGATCAAGAAAGACATATGTTTCCTAGAGTGGAGATAGAGAGAATGCGTTAGCAATGTATAAGTAGATGTGACTTACTTGGTTTTATGGGAGTCTATGCGACTGCCATCAGAAAACGTTCGGAAAGCATGCCTTGAATGCCCAACCAGAAAAAGAATAAGATCTTGTCCTAACTAAATGTGTGTTTCCAGACTATATGCAACATAATTTACGGGATAATCAGAATCAAATATCGATTTGTCAGATGCATTGCTATTTAGGTCCAACATGGGAAATCCGACCAACATAATTTTGCATGTTAGATTTAAATCCAGATCTTTTATCGGTATGATCAGTGCTGGCATTAGAATACCATGGTCTCCATCTATGATACGGTCCCCCGCTAGAAATCACTTAAATGTGAAATAGTGTTTTCTTTGGTCTGTCAAACTTAAGTATAAAATAGTATTCTCATCACTAAACGTGAAGACTGAAGAGACGTAACTTAAGACCTTTATTTTTTTTCTCTACTCAAACAACGTAACAAGAGATGGATTCAACTAATTCTAATCTTAGACTTTAATTTCCTTAAGTTCACAACAATTTTCTGCCCTAATTTCTCAAATAAATAACTTGATTCCGTTTTGTCTTTCCCTTTTTAAATCTTATATCATTTGCAAATGTATTTGAAAAACTATCCGGCTCTGTTTGCAACCAAAGCTTTGCATACGTACAGACAATATTTATGGAGGAGATAAACATTGTATTTGTCCTAGTTTTCTATCAACGTTTAATTTAATGTATTTCTAATTTAATCTCTCAGGTTATGCCACTTATCTATGGTCTACTATTTGTATATTATATTTCCATCTAAGAGAAAAGGGATAGTTGATTGTCTCACCAAAACGAAATCACTCTGCATATTTATCTGGCAGAATGTATTTCTCTCAACAAAAAGCAAAATGGCCGACACAAAATGGACGACATATTAGCTTGTTTTCAAGCTGGCTGCCGTCACTTTTTCATACCAGTCTTGGTTCACCTTAGAATCATAATTGCAGCCTAGGGACTGACCCGAATCACCAGACCTTTCCTGTTGGGATTAGGTATGATTCAGCTCGGTCTTAGGAGGTTAACCTTCTCAGGAATTACATTCTCCTTCAGGATTAGGGGTCGATTTATTACTGATCTCCTGAAATGCCCCGACCGGGGAGTGCTGACGAGTCTGTTCATGGCTATTCTGTACCCAACCAGAGTGCCCCCTCAGGGCAGCTGGTTTTCCCCATGTTCCGGCCTTGTGTTACATTTTGCTGCAATGAGTAGCAAGTAAATAACAAGCTGATTCTCAAGCCTAAATTTTTAAGATTTTGCTGATCATAAAGAAGTCATCATCATCCATTTTATTATCTTATTTCTCTTGGTCAGGAGTCTGACGTTTTCTGACAGCCTGCACTCTCAGTTTCCAAGTTTGGCGATCTTTAGGATTGATTTCGTTTAGATTTCGCTGTCTGAGATCCTTGTTTTGCATCAAATTTTATTGAGTTGCCCAACTTTCCTCCGGCCTTCAACCTCAAGGTTTCTGCATTTTCTGATCCAAGAGTCGCTTTTCTCAAAGTGGGCAAACCAAGGTAGTTGACTGATCATAAAGCTTTGGTATAGTCAGCTTCGCCAACAGTGTATCAGAGCTGATATTCCTGGTCTGATCTGACCCGGCATTGCATATCCATCTGATCATTGCTCTGTTATGATGCTGAAGAAGGTGAGTGAGAACTGGATGAGGCCCCAGCACTCACCTCCATACAGCATCACGACCGTAACTTGTTTGAAAATTGTGGTTGAAAATGTAATTATTTTTCTGATGATTAGAAAGTAGGAAATTCTACTGCTCCAGAAAGTATGTGACTCCTGATGCAATCCTCGACCTATATAAGATTCAGATATGTCATAAGATGGAGTACTGTTGCCACATCTGGGGAGGCGCCGCCCAGAGCACTCTTTGTTGCCTTGACAAAGTTCAAAAGCGACTCTGAAATCTAGTGGGGGATGATCACTTCTATTCCTTATGGCCTCTTTCTCACAGAAGAGACGTTGCTAGTCTCTCTCTACTCTGTTATTTCACTGGACGATTCTTGATTAAGCTCCAATCTCTGATTTCTCCTTCTAAGAGATTCACTGCAAGAACTCGTCTCTCTATCACAACGTAGAAAATCTTTCCATTCTACCTTAGTGTGCCTAGCATCAGGCAGAATTTCCACGAACAGAGCTTCTTTGCCAGAGCTTCTCGTCTGTGGAACACATTGCCACGGGACTGCCTCCCTACAGATTACAACTTGGTCATCTTCAAAACCAATGTCAAAAGATTCCTATCAAGAACCGTCGCCACAAGTATTCGAATTGTGGTCCTGACAATCATTCCATCTCATTAACCTTTATCCTCGAGTGACATCTGGCCTTGATAGTAAAAAAAAAAACTTAAAAGAAGGTCACCCTTATCATTGCTCAATTTTCATATTTTAATTTAAAATTTAAAAGTTTTATCCGATCTTTTGTGTACAATTATCTACTAATACCATTAGGAAAGGTATAAGCCTACACTTTCCACCGCGTATGGATAAAATACTTGTGTTCAGCTAATCGTATACAATTACTTGTGTTCAGCTAATCGTATACAATTACTTGTTAACAATGTGTTGTTTCAGAATTAAATGACCCAAAAGAGGTCGATATGCCGTAATACTGCCAAACCAAACGAAGACATAAAGCTAGAATACATCTTTTTAAATATATCAGTTTCACTCTTACCCCCCCCCCCCACTCCCTCCTAGTATACCCTACTAGACGATCTTCTAATCTTTTTCTTTGTATGACACGAGGGAGGCTACGAGTGTCAGGTCCCCAGTGAGGATAAGCTTCTTCTTCAGCTGCCATGGTCCTCAACAGTTACTTTCTAAACCTTGGCAAGATTATTTTTTGTTTATTTGTATTCATCAGATGCAGAATTGTTTGGGGGTTTTATATTTTTATTTATTCATTTTCCCCTTCATTTTCCTCCTGCTTGTAATTTTTGAATTTTGAAATCTATCTAAATATTAATATCTGAAAAGGATACCCCCCCCCCCTCTCTCTCTTTCTATACTTTCAGCTAAGAGCTATCATCTTCATGAGAAACTATTTATACATTTCTTTATCAGGTATTCTTATCTTGAATAAGTTTTTTTATTTAGTTTTTTTTTACATTAGATAAAGAAAAATACACTAAAATACTCCCCTCCCCTTAGAAAAAAGAAAACTTACAAACCTTAGTATAAAGTTGTCATTCTAGGTCAACTTGACATGTATTGTTAATCTTGTAGTTATTATTGGTAAAATTAGTATTCTATTATGGTACTTTGTTACATTAGGACCCACGCTAACTTTGACCATGACCCTAAACTCTAACCTAACACTAACCCTAACCCCCACTTTGACCCTGGCCGTAACCCTAACGACAGGGTCAAAGCTAGCTCAGGTTCTAATGTAACAAAGCACCTTTTATAATATTGTATATTTTACAAGAATATAAATTAGATTCATTACCCAATTTATTTGACAATACAAATTAGAAAGATATATTACATAATCCTAATTTATCAGAAACTAAAACTAAATAGTCAAATGAGCAATATCGAGATTTATTTGAGTTGGAGATGCCTATATGTACGGTATTTCAATATATTCTTATATCTTATATCATTAGAATTAAATAAGCCTAACCGGTTTTGATGTTAATATAGTTAGGATAGGTTGAAAATTTTTTTGCATTTATTCATTTATATATATATATATATATATATATATATATATATATATATATATATATGGCAATCTCTAACCAAACAAACGAGCTAGAAATAATTTTGTATCCTTTATTTCTTACTACAGTAGACTACTACTACTACTAGCAACACACATGAAAAAATTAAAATGGCATATATAGAAAGAATTTGATGATCTAAGAAAGAATCTTCTTAAATTTTAAAAATCTGACTAAAAATAAGAAAGGTATGACTATTTTTGTGCCTCACACGATTGGATATTTTCCCCTCTTTAAGACCATATGCGTTTCGTCACATTTTTTACACTAATTTTTCAGTAAAAATGTTATATCTTTTTTAAAACACAAAATTAAGCAATTAAATTTACCATATAAGTGTATTTTTGTACAAAGAATCAGAATATGCCACTTAAAATCTCCAGAAATTAATGGTTTCCAAGTAATCTGCACTAAGTGCACATAAATATGCTGCAATACCTTCAAAAATACCATGTATCCATTAAAAAAAAGAAGTTAGAAAACTCAAAGTTGAATTGTAACACATTTTATGTACAAGAAACTGAAATATAATACTAGGACTGTTTAAAAATGAATATATTGCAAGATTTCTTTGGCATAATTGTAGATTAACACCTTCCGCTAAATTACCCCCTTGCCTCCCCAAAATATGAGATTCTACTTCTTTTTTTGTTTTTAGATTATTACATGTTAACACCCTGAAAAACTTGGCAGAAAGAAAGAAACGAAACAATTATTTTAGAATTTAGAGTGGGGATTAGTTTCACATATAAATTTAATGTAAAATATTCCCCCGTTTCAGGGCCATTCTAGTGTTTTAGGACAGTAACAATTTTTTCTATGGGAGATAAGTCCTGTGCGTTTTTCTTGTATTTTGGGGTTTTTTTTGGGGGGGGGGGTCCTTTTTTCTTTCTTATTTTTTAAAAAAGTTTTGGATAGTTTGAAGAGGGTCTTTGTGGGAGGAGGAGGGGGAGGGCTTGCTACTCGGACTTCCGGTTAGTGGTAGGTCTAGGGGTGAATACCCTGAAAATTTAGCACAAAGAAAAAAAAACAATTATTTTAGAATTTAGAGTGGGGGATTAGTTTCACATCTATTAATAATGGAGTTTATGTATCTGTCTGTCTGTCTGAAGCCGAAACTCCAGTATGGCTATTTTACTGAAACTAATCTTTTTGAAATTCTTTATATACTGTCATCAAAAGTCGTTCAGACACCAGATGGGTGTTGCCATTAACATAAATCATTCCTTTAAACCTTCAATTAAATTCATATTTACAAATATACACTTATAACTGCTATTATCCAATTTACATATGTATTTACAATATTTTCCGATAAGGTTATATTAATAAACATTATTCATACAATTAATTAAAGCCATTTTCATCATAACCGGCGTGTTTTCGAAACCATTTCAACGCGAGTACTGTTAAAATTGCAAAGTCATTAGCTGTTTAATCAGTGGTGTCCTCCCTCCCTCCGGTAATTAAATATGGCGATCTGATTAAGCAGCCTATAAGCTGTTTAATCAGTGGTGTCATCCCTCCCTCCGGTAATTTCACTGTATTTGATTTTTTGGTGCTTTTTCATTTTAGGACCCACGCTAACTTTGACCCCATCGTTACAGTTAGGGTTAGGTTTTTTTTTCCCTTTTTAATTAAAAATATTTACATGTATAGGGGGGGGGATAAAAAAATTGGAGGAAGGCGGTCAAAAAAATTTTTTTTTTTTTTCTTAACTAAAAAATATTTCTATGACTGGTAATATAAAAAAATTGAGGGGGGTACAAAAAAATTTTTTTCTTTCTTTTTAAACTACAAGTCTTTCTATTTATGGGCGAGGGTACAACAAAAATCGGGGTAGGATCGAATTTTTTTTTCCTTTATTTTCAACTAAAAATAATCTTGGTCATAAACACAGAAAATCAATGTCTAACCACCACAGAAATATGACTGGGGCTCCATTGGCTGACGCGTGAGCCTTCATTTCTGATGCGGCAGCCTAGCAAAAATATGCGACCGGAGGGAGCATATATTTGCTAGTAAATTTAATGTAAATTTCCAGGCCATTCTAGCGTTTTCAATTTTTTTGCTATGGGAAATAAATCCTGTGCGTTTTTCTTTATGGGGGGGGTCTGCTTTTTTTTCTTCTTTTTTTAGATGATTATGTGGTTTTAATGAGCTTTTTTGTAGGATTGGGGCTTGCACTCGGACTTAGGGTTAGTGATAAAGTTAAGGAAGAGGTTTTGTTTTGGATGGAGGTTGACATTCGGACTTAGTGTTAGAGTTAAAGGAGGTTTTTTTTTAGGAGGTGGCTTGCCACTCAGATTTAAGGTTAATGGTACGTGTAATGAATGAATGAAAGAGTTCAAGGAGACTGAGTTTGCTTTAGATAAAGCTTTATTCGGCAAAGATATAACGCAGGGAGCGAAGCCTCCACGAAGAAGTAATGGCGTATTTACAGAGAAAGGAAACGGAAGTAGCAAAAGGGAAGTAATTCACTTCCGGAGCGTAGAAGAAGTAAAGAGTTCTTTTCATCACATTCTCCGCCACACAGGAAAGTTCAGAGCTGTATGTTCGTCTGGGGAAGAAAAAGTTAGTCGGACTCTCAGGTGGCGGCCTCTGCTTAAACTGAAAAGAGAGAAAAACAAAGGTTCAAAGCTGATAGTTTTCAGCTAGATACCGAGGATTTTGGCGGATTCTGGTAGAGCGTCGAATATTCAGCTCATCAGCATTTTCTGAAGATATACTTTGGCAATCTTCCGAGGATGGAGAGTGGGCAGAGGTAGGAACCGAATTCTCAACGATGGATTTTTCATGAACGGGAGAAGTGTTAGACTGGAGAGGTACAGTCTGTATCTGTAGGTTCTCTGGCATAGGATTAATTTCGGTATACGAACTGCTTGTTCTATCGCTCCATGGAGACAAGTGGCATAGGGACACTGTAGTCTCTCGTCCACTGTTGAAACGCACGTGGGCATAGTTGGGATTGACTTCGAGTATGTCTACGGGTTCGACTAGGGGCTCGTATTTGCTTCCGCGTACATGGCACTTAAAGAGGATGGATGTAGCTTTTGTTAACCATGTAGGTATGGAATCTCCAGTAGCTGATTTACTTTGGAAGTTGAAGAGACGTTCATGAGGAGTGCAATTAGTGGAGGTGGAGAGCAACGAGCGGATGCTGTGGAGCGCTACATCAAGCACTTTTTCCCAATCGGTAACAGGGAGATCTCTCGACCGGAGAGCCAGACTCACTGTTTGCCAGATGATACTGTTGTACCTCTCCACCTATCCGTTACCTTGAGGATTAAAGGCGGTCGTTCGGCTGGTAGCAATGCCTCGGGAGCGCAGGAAATCCTTTAGTTCGTCCAACATGAAAGCTGTACATCTTCCACTGAGTAGGACAGACTCTTGCTCCTGACAAAATGTAGCATTCGAGTGACCCCACAATGACATAAGTCTGAGTGCAAGGAATGTAACTTGTCAGCTGAGGTAGTAGTAAAGCAAATGCGAGACAAGGCATCTGCAGCAGCATTTTGTTTCCCTGGGCGATACGTGATGTCTTAGCTGAAACAAGCAAGTTCCAACTTCCATCTTGTAATCTTCTCATTTTTTATTTTGCTCTTGCTTTTAGGATCGAACATGAAAGAGACAGATTTTTGATCTGTGATCAACTTAAAATGCTTCCCGAGCAATAAGTGTCGCCATTTTCGGATCGCCTCCACGATAGCGTATGCCTCCTTTTCAACAGAGGAGTGCTTCTGTTCGGCACAAGTTAGAGTTCTTGAAAAGAAAGCTACGGGACGAGAGTTTTGGGTTAAGGAGGCGGCGATGGCATGTTCTGAAGCATCGGTTTCGACCTCGAGAGGGAGAGAAGAGTCTATGGCTACTAGGGACGATTCGCAATTTCCTTCTTCAGGTACCTGAAGGCGTCTGCTTGTTCCTTAGTGAGGGGAAAGTTGGTAACTCTGGTAAGGGGGTGTAGCTTTTCAGAGAAGTTCGAGATCCACCTGGAATAGTGAGAGAACATCCCCATTGCTCGTCGAAGAGAAGAGAGGTCTCGAGGTTCTGGCAAGTCCATCAATCCCTTGAGCCTATCAGAGTCAGGTTTTACGGAGCCCTTGCTTATGGTATACCCAAGTAAGTCTACAGTAGTAAGTGAGTAGTGACACTTGTTTTTGTTCATTGTCAGTCCGTACTTCGCTACTGCACTCATGAAGTTTTTTCAAATTCGTATCATGCATAGCCTGATCTTCTCCACAAATGGTAACATTGTCGATGTAGGCATAAGTTCCTCGAAGGTCTTCTCGCTTTATGACATCATCGATGACTCGTTGGAAACTCGCTACCCCATTGGTTACTCCGAACAGGATTCGACAAAACTGATACAGAGATCCAGCAGCTTCGAAGGCTGTGTATTTTCGTTTTTCTGGCCTGATAGCAACCTGATGATAAGCGCTGGTCAGATCAAGAGTGCTAAATAGTTTGTAGGTGGCAATCTCATTTACCATGTCCTCCATTCGAAGAAGGGGATAAGCATCAAGGAGAGTGAACCGATTTATGGTTTGGAAGTAGTCCACAACAAGTCTCTTTCTGTGATTTTCTGGAGATACCACAAGCATTTGAGCTCGCCACGGGGATTGAGAGGGCTCAATGATGCCTTCCTTTAGCATACGGGAGACTTCCGATTTAATAAATTTAGCATCAGGTAAGGTATGTCGCCGGGATTTAACAGCTATCGGGCGACAGTCCGAGGTTAGATTGGTAAACAGAGAGGGATAAGAGATATTTTTTAATGGCGGTCAGCCTACAGACAGTGAGAGGGGGAAGGGGTCCTCCAAAAGGTATTTCCACAGATGAGTGTCGACACAGAAATTTATGCCCGAGGATTATGTCACAGCATAGGTTGGCCATAATTGCTAGTTTAACATTACAGTACTCCCTACCACTCAGACTGAGAGATACGACACAGTTCCCGAGAGTAGAGGACGAATGAGAACTGCTAGCCATCAATATCCTCTCAGAACTTGGCGTGACTGCCAAACCGAACCTTTTAACCTTATCCGGATGAATAAAATTTTCGGAGCTCCCCGTATCGACGAGTATCCTCATAGGCTCACCCTTTATTTTCCCCCATAAGGACGAATGAGATAGACTCTCCGAGGAGTTAAAGGGAACAGATGAAGCAAGTAGGGACTCACCGTAGTTGATAGCAGCCGCCGTGGGTGATCTGCAGACACGAGCGAAATGCCCCTTTTTTTTACAACTTTTGCAAATAGAGTTTTTGGCAGAGCACCTCGCTCGGTCATGTCTCGGGTATCCACAGAAAAAGCATTTCTGTCCGGAGAGTGCGGCTAACGTGCGTTGCTCCTCCTCGCACGTGGACAGGTCGTCCCTTGGTTCCAGTGTTTCGACAGTGGGGATAGCAGCCGCCAAGGAGTCCGTCTGGGCGTATGAACTTAGCTGTTTTGGGGCTATCTCTAGCATCAGAGCCTGGTCGTAGGCTGTGTGTAGGTCGAGTTTCTTATTCTCTAACAGCCTTTGTCTAATGTGGGATGACGAAATCCCATTTATGAACGCATCCCTGATGTATTCATCTCTCGCCTGTATGGCTGTAACGGCCTGGAAATCACAGTCCTTAGAGAGTGTTTTTAAGGACTGTAAATATTGGTCAACATTTTCGGTAGTCCGTTGCCGACGAGTCGCCAATAGATGCCGGCAGAAAATGCTGTTTCGGGGCTGGACGAAAACCTCTTCCAGAACATTCATAGCTGCGCGGTAATTGTCGCAGTCCGAAATGTGCTTATAAATTGCTGGCGACACAAGGTTGATCAATAAATTGAGTTTTTGTTCGTCCGTAAGCTGGGAGCCATTGACGGCGTCGAGGAAAATATTAAAGGACCTTTTCCAGTGTCGCCAAATGTCGCCCGCGTCAACTTTAGATAGGTCTAAATCCAGTCATTCAGGCTTGAGGTATTTTTCCATTTTTCTTTTATCTTTGCCGAATAAATTGTAATGAATGAATGAATGAGTTCGAGGAGACTGAGTTTGCTTTAGATAAAGCTTTATTCGGCAAAGATATAATGCAGGGAGCAAAGCCTCCACGAAGAAGTAATGCCGTATTTACAGAGAAAGGAAACGGAAGTAGCAAAAGGGAAGTAATTCACACGTTCAAGAGAAGGCATTTTTAGAAAGTAGGCTTGTCACTCAAACCTCGAGTTAGTGGTAGAGTAATTATTTATTTTATATCAAGTTTTCAGCTTGAAAAATTTGTTTTTAATTGCACTAAAAGGCAAGAATGGCCGGGAAATTGGTCATCATTTTACGTTAAATTTATATGCGAAACTGATCCCTCCCTCACTCTAAATTCTAAATTATTTTTTTAATTTTTCTTTTTTTCTTTTCACCAAGACTTTTCGGGTGTTCACACGTAATTGCCTGAAAAAAGTAGAATCTTATTTTTTATTTTTTTAATTGACAACTAGAAAGTCATTACTACTAGAAGTTCGAAAGTTGAGTATATTTAAAAACCAGTATTTCTTAAAGTATTTTTTTATAAAAGAACCACAAACAGCATTAACTTTTTTAAGCACAAAAAGTATTTTTGTCTTTCTTTTTTCTTTTTTCAAAAGAAGTTCCTAAACGAATTTTACAAAGCTTTATAAGCTTTACAAAGTTAGTTTATAGCTAGCTGCTGCTGCTGATTGATTGTATATCAGCAAAACTAGCAGCCATTGTTGACTTTCGCTCAAAAAGGGACAATATTTTTCGGATACGGTAATTTAAAATTACTACTACCGAAAGACAAAACAACATACAATTGTAATTTTAATGCATAAAAAAAGATAAAAGATTGATTTATTAGTAAATAAATCAATCGTTAGGGTACGAAAAAAAAAAAAAATTTTTTAATGTTCGATACACGTTATGTTGCAGGTTTATTTTTAAGATTACAAAAAAAATAATGGATCAATTAATTTCGTACCCCAACAATAATTGAAATTGATATTTTTCCTGATTGTTTTCCAAATTTCATGACTTAATTCCCCAAAGACGAATGGTACGAAAATGGCGTTAACATTTTTATGACTTTATTTGCGAAAACTCTTCAAATATATCATGTAGATTATTATTTATTAATGCATATGAAAGGATATTCATTTCCGAACAAAATGGTGGAATTTTGACGACTTAAAGTCCTTTAGTTTTTTAAATATGACTATTTTAGTAGAACTACCTTGAAATCCGTGATTTATGGTCAGTGGGTATATCTACTACGACACATGATTTTTGTTGTTACAATGGCGTTCACCCTGATCGAGTTGAGCTGGCTCCTTCCCTGGTTTGCACCATATTCCAAAGAATGGAGGTTCGTGCGTTAGCTCGCATGAGATGACTAACCAATCGCGATTTCATTGTTAAAGGCTGACCACCTGTGGACCTGAGAACTCAGTCAAGTCTTCCTTGATGGTTGTTGCCCAAGCCCGCAGTTGTCGATCGACACGCTTGCATTACCCAGGCAGAGAGGTGTGAAGGATTACATTGCAAATTAATTCTCTCTCTGGGTGACGAGGTGCGTGTCCGAACCATCAAAGATATCGCTGGAGAAGATTTGTATGGAGGTATCTGCTGTGTTAGAAACGATTTTGTGTTAGATTATTATTTTAAGGAGATCAATAAAAATTAAAATACAAAAAATAAATAAACGGGAATAAATTAAATTGGAATAAATATAACATTCACATGATATATATATATATATATATATATATATATATTTTATTACACAACGTTTAGACTTTGAGTTGCTGCTGCATATCCTTTACTGTCTTCAGAAATATTCACATGAGGCAGAGATAAGAAATAAAAACACTTTTAAAAAGGGTGATATCCTTGAAATATTGTGATATTTCAGCTTCACACGTACGACTAGTCAAAAAGCAAGTAAAATTTAATTATATATATATATATATATATATATATATATAATGTTTGTATTACAGAAGATCAGAACAACATCGGTACCGTCGGTTTCAAATCCTAACAAAGAGGACCTATAAAAGGCCTTCTGTTTAGCGAGAGTTTAGAGAGATCAGTAAAGAGGCCTTTTATAGGTCCCCTTTGTTAGGATTTGAGACCGACGGTACCGATGTTGTTATGTTCTTCTGTAATACAAACATTAATAAATATTACGCTGTTATTTTTTTAATTTTTCTTAATCGAGCACTCTGCTGGGGTTCTCTTCCCACCAACCTTAGATATATATATATATATATTATTGCTATTGTTTTAGTGAGCAAGACATGCGATTCATAAAGCTTTGATGAATATACCTTTTTTCCAATGTTAAGAATGTTATATAAGAAAAAGTTTAAGCTTCTCCTTTTGTTTGTTTGTTTTTTTTCCACAGGCAAAAAGCCAACAACTTTTTTTACTTTAAAAAAAATTATGATAGGAAATAACTAGCGTTTGTGCCAGAAAAAAAAAATTTATGTTTTAAATATATGTACAGGGTGGTACAAAAGTGTGGACCCATAGGCAATTTACTATATCACAATATACAACTTACAAGATGTTGAATTGTAAATTGTCGAATTGATATCCACCGACTTCTTAAGTTAAAGACTTGGAGGAATGTTATGGAAAGTAAATGTTTGAGAATAGCTATTACCAAGACCAATCGAATGATAACTAGTGATTGTAGTGTTGGAAAACTCCCAGAAAGAGGAAAGTTTCGATGCTCAGTTTGTGGAAAGGGAGTCGGGTGCAATTAAATTTCTTGTGGTACTTGTAAGCATTGGGTACACAAGAAGTGTAGTGGAATTACTGGTAGGTTAAGAGACGATAACTATAGAATCAAATTACTACTTACCGGCTCCAATATCCTATAGGCAAATGTTGCTTTAATGAAGAAATATTTATATATAGATGTATTCACTCTCAGACTGGCAGCCAATCAGAATTCATATAATGGACTTACCCAACTTGGCATAGTGGAGCAGTCCAGCTTCCTTATAAACTGGCTTTTTGATTACTTGAGGTCTTACTTATCTTGCTGCTCAACTGGTTGTACAGTTAAGCCCTAAGTATCAATTCTATATATAAATATTTCTATAATAACTAATATGTGTGCAAAAAGTGTAACACAATGGAGATGGATGAGACTCAGATGTGGATAAAGTATATCTGGATGGCAAAGCTATTGAGGTTGCCAAGAAGTTTTGTTCCCTTGGTGATACCATTGGAGTGCAGGGATGAGCAGTCACTAGTGTTACTGCAAGAATGAATAAAAGTTTTAAAAAAAAAAAAAGGAAAAACTTATCTGTGTGTCCAGACTTTTACACTCCCCTGTATATTTGACCTCTATTCAGAAATCTAGAAATAAAAAGCATGCTTATCTTCAGCTTGCCTGATAAATTTCTATGTGAGATATTTTAATAAGATACATGCTTCAAACGAGACTTTTTTTGCTGGCAGTTTTCTTCATACAAATCACAATTAATTATGGCAATTTCACATTGGTTGAGCAATGAGCATCCCTGCATTATGGCATTCAGTATAGCCTGAAGAAAGGCCACCAGTTTCAGACAATTTTTACACAACTTTGATATGGAAACAAGAACTAATGTTAACTTGACTAATTGATCTAAAAACTGAACTGACAGATGATGTGTGTTGCTTTTAATACTGTACATTTCATTTTTATAATTGCAGTCTTACTACCACGTACGCACACACACACACACACACATATATATATATATATATATATATATATATATATATATATATATACGTTAAGGCATTTTGTGTTCGTGCATACGTTATCACCTTTCACACACATTAAAAAAAATGAGGTTGGATCAGCTGATGTTGCTGAAGTAAAAATTCCGACTTTACCCACTTTAAAATGACTTGTTCTAAAATCGACTTCCGTCGACTAAAACAGTACACTTTTAAATAAATACATTTCAAAAAGTGGCATTCGTTTTATTGATTTGAAGAATATTGAGCTGACACCTGTTTTTATGTTAAGTCTTTCTCTTGATTTCCCTCTCTAGAAATACACACACAAATACAACTCTCTTTTATATAATAATAGATTCCTCGATGAATAAGTCGGCATTTTCTTTCTAAATTAGTACATAAAATGGCTGAAAAACCGACCACCCCTGACGAAACCTGACCCAGTTGACCCTCAAAGAATGAATAATTTTGTTTTAGTTTTAGATATTATTCTTCCAGGGAAACGATAATCAAGAATATACCAACTTTGTTGCCCTTTATATAATAGATTTAATTATGTTTACCAAAAACAAAATTCCTTTTACTCATGTTGTTTAATGTTTTTCATGTTGACATGTAATGAAAAAAGAAAAGTCTCTCTCTGTCAATGGATCTCTTCATTCCCCAAACAAAGAAGTATCCGGACTTGGATATTTAAATTAATAGCACATTCTTTGCTGTTAAGAGAAACATATTTTTTATTTATTTTTAAAGAGGTACACATTACAAAGATTTTAGGAATGAATGTGTTAAACAGATAAGAATAAATAACTTACCCTAAAAAATCTATTGGTTATGAATAACAAACGGACACTTGCATCATGTAAAATCTATTATGCAAGATCGGCAGCTTGTATCATTTCATGGAAACAATATTGTAAATAGTAGTTTGAAGGAAGAAAAATTAATCCATCTACTATTGTGGCACACAAGTAATTTTAATAAACAATTTTCTATATTTGTTTAGAATACAAAGAAATGTAAAAATTTATTTTTGTTAATTTTGTAAGCAGTTGGTTCTGTTTTGGTCATTAACGATAAATACATCTATTCTGACAATATTCCCAGCTGGAATAAGTATTTTCTGAAATAAACAATTGAAAATGACAGTTTTGTAGCGTAAAGAATATGATGCAATGACAAAAAAGAAAACAAAACGCTATTCAAAATTAAATGCAGATTTGTCAAATTCGAAGCTATCTCTGTCAAACTTTGAGATACGTGTGTGTTCTAGATTTATTCATTTATTATATATGCATAAATTTTACACTGATTTTAAGCTTTATATTTCTAAGCCTTTTGCTTCTTTACCCCCTTCGTCTGTCCATCAGAAGAAGCCATTTTTAAAGAGTATCAAGTAACTTTGTTAAAAGATGGCCGTCATATTTCAGCTTCCTGCATTCCTCCAAGAATTGCTTAGTTGTTTGTCTCTGAATAAGATATATGACGCGACAGAAATAACTTGTGTTATTCTCATCAAACTCTTGACATAAAGATCCTCTCTTTTTCTGCATTTAATAATAATAACAATAATAATAGAGATGTGATACATCGCATCTTCAATGTGCCTTTTTCTTCCCCCCCCCTCTCCCTTGTGGTTTCACCGTAAAAAAATATTAGTCCTATTTTAACGCAGTCAATCATCATTAAGCGCATGATGAAGAGTTTTCTACTTCCTTTGAAATGTTTCAGACCTGCCATATAATCTTATTTACATATCACATTTATATATCCTCATCAAACCTATCTATTAATCATGTAATTTGTTGTAGATATGCTTTAAAAACCTTCTATATCATCCGGGTTATCTAATATCGATACTAAATGTGAGTTAATCAACGTTTGTTTCCTTAAGGCCTTTTCCTATATACTTTTATGTTCCATTACGAAGATTACAATCAAGATATAATGCTACTAAACCTTATGTCTAGAATCCTTATTTCAATTTTGATCAAAATCCATTATTCTGATTCTAGAAAATGTCTAAAATTTAAGGCTTAAGCTTAAGGGATCTTAAGAAGAAATTGAAATTCAGGGAATCTTGCTTAATTGGTGTCTAATGAGTATGGATCAAATTTAATGCAAATTTGAAATATAATTTTCAAATTGGAGGTTGTGCCTATATTATGCCGCCTAAAATATATTAAAAAACTGAAATTTTGAGAATATGCATTAATTTATGTTTAATACCTATTGTTAAAATTTCCCGAAAAGCGAAGGTATCTGAATTTTCATTGCATGAAACTAAATTAAACTAAATGTAGTCCACATTACCCACCCATACGCCTAACAGCTGTGTTCAAAAATTCATAATGATCGGTTAATTAGTTTACGAGTGAATCCTATACATACAAATATATAAACATATAAACATACCTAACTTTATATGAATAGAGAAAAAACTGCAGGCTAAAATATACTTCAACTCTGGTATTGAGTTCAGTTTTGAAAATAAATTTTGTTTTAAATTGTTCTAATTATCCGTAATTTATAATTAACTCAGCAAGTCACCCATCCCTCTCTTTGCTATCTATGTATTGCTCTTGCCGTCTCTCACTCTATGTTGATTCAACCACTCTCTAATATTTCTTAATATCTCTGTGGGGATTTGGAGAAACAGTGATTCCCTCTTTTCGGCGTCATCATCCAATTTAAATGCATGCGTCTGTACACACCACAGATATGTATGTAAATTAGATGGCAAAATAATAAGTCTCTTTACTTCTATATAAGAATAATAAAAACTAATAATATAGAAGTAAAGAGACTTATTTTTAGTTATGCAAGAAATATGTCTTAAAAGATATGTCACAGCTTATGCATTTTCTAATTGAATAAAAGTAGAATAAATAGTGGTAGTATATATATATTGATATTGATGAAGAGACTCAATATTAATAAATACCAATATCGTCTCTGAAACGATCGTACACAAATGGTGTTTATGTTGAATTCTTGGAGCATAAATAAGATCATGTTGTAATTAAGTTTACCTAAGATCCATATTAAATCTCTCTCTCTCTCTCTCTCTCTCTCTCTGTCTCTCTCTCTCTCTCTCTCTCTCTCTCTCTATATATATATATATATATATATATATATATATGTATATATATATATATATATATTTATTTATTTATTTATTTATTTAGCTCCATTCTTCCTGGACTTCACCAATCGGGTTGGATCACAAAAAAAAACCTTCTGCCTGATGAGACCTCAGCTTTTGATAGCTGTAGATCGATAACATCGACATGCCAATGTAGCAGACTTTGTACATGTTTGAATAAAAAATCATTCATAATACAACTCTACATTCTTATTGGGCACTTTTTTATAAGCCCGGTTTGATTCCCTTTGGATTTCTACCCTGTGGATTTTTATCCTACCTGGATTACTATATATATATATATATATATATTTATTGATTTTTAAAAGAATTATTTTATATTAGATCCTATCGTGATAGAGATATGCTCGATATTGGGGATAGGGCATTTTTATAGAAAATAATGACAAAAAATGTAGTTACATACTTTGGAAGTTTATTATAATCATTATTTTTTTCTCTTCTTTTCTCTTTTTTCTTCGTTTTTCTTTTTTTGTTTTCTCTTTATATTCAACTTATCTGCTAAATTAATGGCACCATATGACTCACATGCTAAGAAAGTTTTACTCGTGGAATGATGTTTCTACATATATACTGATTTTTTCATAGACTTCTGACTTTTGAATCGTTTCTAGATTTTATCAGAATCCATAACCCTCCACTATTTAATACCATGTTCTAATCGGATATTTTCAACAACTGTGTTGATACATTCGTGACTACAATGACTTTCTGATCCCTATTGAAATATTCTTTAGACTATTTTTGATTTAAGCATAACTTAAAATTGTGTTGTAAATTTTCAAATTAATACTTACCAATAATTAGACATTTATTGTTTTTTTTCATTCTGAGGATAAGAGTAATTCTTTGAAAATCCATGGATTAAAGGTCATTCTCATATTTTATTATATTCCTTGTTTAAGAATTATAATAAATATGTAAAGTTTGTAACTTTACATTTCTTTCATTATTTCAATATTTTCTATATATATATATATATATATATATATAATATATATATATATATATATATATATATAATATATATATATATATAATATATATATATATAATATATATATATATAATATATATATATATAATTATCAACAACACAGGGTTCATCGTCTTACGATTTATCAGAGTGGCTGAACCTAATGAGATTCGGAACCAGGACCCAAGAGTTTGAGTCAAACCCCGCTAGTTGATGAAATGTATTACTTTTATAGATGTTATTTATTTGTCTATATTATTTGCGATACTTTGAATAAATTTAACCATTTATACGGAAAAGCATTTTTCCCTTCACCAATATGATGCCTCCATATGGAGATCAACATCTATTCTGTAAATATAATTATTCATGGACATGTGTTTCGTCGCCTTACAACTCATCAGCATGGCTGAACCTAGCGAGATTCAAAGTAATCCAAGAACAGCTGTCTCGCCATATGACAGCTGTTCAGTGTGGCGAAACTGGTCCAGTGTTTCCAACTGAGATTTGAAACACAACTGCTTGGTCAACAGTCATAATATCTTACCTTTATGCTATTACAGTCGCTACAAAGTAAGGGAATTATAGTATATTTATATTTGCACTGCTGACTGCTTAGAGATCTCAGTTATTTCAATAAGATTAATATATATTCGATATTCAGTGTGCTAATCAGGTTGTTAAATGGAATTGGCTTCCTGAGCTTATAAATCTGTCATTGTACAAGACCTCCATTGGAGACATACATCGATCAATTTGTAACGAACATTACAATCTAGTGTGCGATTATCTCTTCTCTACAACCTCTTTCTCACAGAAGAGACGTTGTTAGTCTTTCTCTACTCTATAGTTATTTCCATAGAAGGTGCTCGACCGAGCTCCAATTTCTGGTTCCTCCTTGTAAGACAGTCACAGAAAAAACTCATTTTAACTGCCACAATGGCAAAGAACTTTCTTTTCTTCTCCAGTGTGCCTAACATCAAATAAATATTCCATGAACAGAGTTTCTTTCTAAGAACTTCCCATCTGTGAAACACATTACCACAGGACTGCTTCCCTGCATGGTCGTCTTCAAATCCAATATCAACAAATATTTGTCATAAAGAATTGTTCATTAAATTCATCATTTTCAATCCTCTCATAATATTCTTTATCGTTCAACTGACAATCCATCCATTTCATTAACCCTTATTCTCGAGCAGCTTTTGGCCTTGATAAGACATCAGCCTAAGTGCCAGTTGGATGACTGTATCCCTTCTTAAGTACATCATTACCTTTCATCAAACATCCATTCATTATGTGTTAGTATGTGTTCGACTTTCTTGTGTGCGTTGTGGTTGTTCACTGGCAAAGTTGTCGTTTCATATACAGGTGACTCAAATCCTGGGCCAGGATGTGTCCAACTGAAGAGCCCAAAACGAGGGTGAAACTTGAGTCAGACTTCCAGTTGATGACTGTCTTGGTTTGTTGTGGACTGCTGTGTTATGTAACTCAACATATATATGCAACATAATATAGTAGAAATTTATGATGGAAAACTAAACAATTCTTTCGTAAGAGACTTATGTTTGAAGCTTAAATAATAAGAATTTGTATTGGGCTGAATACAAGAAGTGTTCTTTTAGAGCAAAGGTCTGAGCGATCAAAGGGTGAAACTATGAAATCTATGAAGATGAGAAAGAAAATAAAGAAAGAAAAGAATTTATATATATGAAATTAATAGAATCATTCATGATTTCACAATCACAGTTAAATAAGCCATATCTCTCGATTACTTGAGCGTATTATAATCATTTTTTTTTATCATATTCCTCTTTATAACATATTTTGCTGCTCTTGTATACTATATAAATAAACTAGTAATATTATTCTTTTATCTCATTTATCTGACATTTTTTTCATTCCAATTGTGAAAAATTTAATCTGTGATAATTTAGCACTGCCTTGTGTTTCCATATAAGTAACTCACTTTCAGTATAAACAACATAAAAACAAATAAAAATCAATCAACATATTTTCTCTTAAAAATCTCATTTAATTTTTTGTATTCTATTGGTTTTTATAATGCTAATAATTGAACAAAATGTAAATTAAGGAATAAAGAAACTTCCTCATTATTTCTCCAAAATTAAGAACTGCCATTAACTAATGCTGTGATACCCCCAACAAAGAATAAATCCTCATTGATCCAGTTTGACATCGTTGCCTTATACTCATCCATCAGATGTTCAACACCATCATGGAGTTTGCAGAAATTTACTTAAACATCTATGCGAAGGATATTATCATCATCCAAAAATTATGAAAAATTGTTTTATACTAAAACAACGAACATTGGGTCAAATGTAACAACTGCTCTGCATTTGATATTACGATAGGTTCTCTGGATTCTGCTGGTATCCGATTTGGTGTTTTATTTTTATTTTGTATAAGCTAACTAGGTTGTTTGGGATTATTGACATTCGTCTATACTATGAAAGACTGAGAATCGTGAATAATATATCTGGTTACAAATGAAATAACATCCGGAAAATAATTTCTAGAGAATTAAAGGAACTAGGATTCAAAGTAGATATCACCTTTAAGATTAAGTATGTTAACTTTCCTAGATGTAACATTAAACTGTGAGACTTTTGGGTTTTTTTTTGTACCCTCTTCATGGGGTTGCAGTCGGCGAATTTGTGACCCCATCGACAGGGCGAAAGAAGAGGAAGATAATTTAAATTTATTCGGCATTAAATAAACCATTTGATGGTTGATATGCCGTAAAATAAACCAAACCAATCTTTCTCTTTTTCTGTTTTATTAATGAGTCACCCCTTATCAAGGCTAAATAAACTACTCGAGGATAAGGATTAATGAGATTGATGTATGGACAGTTGAATGATGATGAATATTATGAGAAGATTTAATGGAATTAATAAAATTATATGACTCCTGACAAGCGTTTATTGACATTAGGTTTTAAGATTACAATGTTATAGCCCCCAAGGAAGCAATCTTCTTCTTATTATTATTCTTTTTCTCTTTGTCATTGATTAGCATGTCTTTTCTATATCAGATTGGTAGTATTAAGTGATTTTTCTATCATTAACAGCAGTTTCGATGTGTCAGTGGTTATGGTCATCCTTGATTGAGTCACCTCACATCTTCTTTAGCCTGCCTTTTTCCTCAGTTGCATTCAACTGAGATGTGTGTACATTTATCCATCGAGAGCTCAACATGTGCATACTACTGCACGAGATTGCAATGCAGAACTACTTCCAGTTTGGAAACCTTTAATCTCAATAGCAGGGAATCATTGCTCTTTCTGCTTCTCGTAAAGTCAGCTCTCTCTATTGCTCCAAACACTTTCTCACACCTGAGGATATTCTCTAGCTCTACAAATCTACTATCAGACCATGGATGGAACACTGTTGTCATATTTGGGCTGGTGAATCTGTGTCGCATTTGAGGATTCTTCATAAGATTCAGAAACATATCTGTAATTTGATTGGCCACACCTTTTCTTCTTCTCTGCATCCTCTCTCTCACAGACGTGATGTTGCTAGTCTCAGTCTTTTCTATAAATACTATTATAACATCTGTTCTTCAGAATTGTCTGATCTATTTCCCACTTCTTTTGTTCCAGCTCGTTTGACTCATTGGTCTAGTGGTCTCCATCAATTCACTGTTTTGATACATCATTGTAATACAGATTCCTATTCCAGTAGCTTCTTTCCAACAACTGCAGGCTTGTGGAACTCTCTTCAAGCTGACTGATTTCCTCCTACCTATAACCTTGGTCTTTTCAAGACTAAGGCTAATAGGCATCTCTTGTCTTTGCGATAATCATGTTTCGTTCTTGAGAGCTCCTTACATCAAGTGGTTTCATGCCTTGTCTGGAGCAATTTCCATAAAAAAAATAAAATAAATAAACTCTGTCGTTAAGATGCACACCACAAATCTACCAAATCATAGACCTGTCAATCCTCTGCATTCCCAGAAAAACCGAATTAGTGGGAACTCAGCATTCACTCCCATGTAACATTGCACTAAGAACATAAGTTATCTTCCACACTGACGATTCCATTAGGATGAAACGTATACATATGTGGATAACAATTAAAAAATATTTATTAATATAATAGTTATTTATAGCCCCTTTTCGGACGCGCACTTTTAAGAGAAATGAAATAAGCCGCCTAATCTAAGCAAAATGTGAAGTCCTTGTCTACGTCATCTGTTGAACATTGTTAAGATGGCTGACGTAAACAACCGGAAGATGCCGAAGCACTTATCCAATCAGAAGGCAAGGAAAGCAGGCGACAAATTAATCTGTAAATTGATTAAATTATAAATGGGAACTTGTCAGGAATTTCCAACAGAGAAAAAAAGGGGCTGAAAAAACAAAAGCAACAAATAACTGTTAGCATAGGCAATAAAAGTAGGTTAGGGTTAAGTTATGGTCAGTTTAGAGTTAGGTAAAAAAAAAAAAACGGCTCGGGTTTTGTCTGGTTAAAAAGCTGACCAGTACCGAAAAAATAAAAATTTTAATTTAACTTTCTCATGAAAAAAGAAATATATAAAGTTGTTTTATTAATTTTTTCGGTAAAAAAAAAAAAAATTTCATAAAAATAAACATACGGTTAGTGTTTTTCTTGCTTTAAATCTTGTTTCATTATTTTTTTTTTCTGTTGGAACGCTGCCTCGTTATGATTTTGATGCCGGTTCGTTTTCATTTGGCTTTTTCCGTCTGTTTACGTAATTCTACATCGGCAAAAGTCGGATTTGT
Source organism: Sepiola atlantica (assembly GCA_963556195.1). Taxonomy (NCBI): domain Eukaryota; kingdom Metazoa; phylum Mollusca; class Cephalopoda; order Sepiida; family Sepiolidae; genus Sepiola; species Sepiola atlantica. Next base: position 163,900,030 of record OY744524.1, on the reverse strand, counting down.
CTGGTTCAAAAGCTGTACCAGTACCACATTTTTTAAGTTTTAAACTTCGATATTTCATGCAAATTGACATTTTTTAATTTTTAGATATTTACATATCTATCATTTATCAGTATTTACGTATGCCACGTACCAAAGACGCATTTAAATTTTCAAAGTGTCAGGGGGACCGTATTGCGGGTTAATCTGAAAGTAGACTTAATCATTGTCAAATCGCCATAGACCTTGGGATTCCGCTTTCTTCTGTTAGCAAAGTGATTGTCCAATTCACCAGAGAGAGAAAAGAATCGATATCATCTCACCCAGGTCACCCAGAAACCTTTGATATTAATGACAATAAGGGTGTCTATTTATTACTTTTGGGATAAATGCTTATCTCGACATTGTTTCTCGTCGTCCTTGCCACTGAAATCAAACAATGATGATTCAGGAGAGGTGTGGTTGTGGATTGCGTAACCCTTGCTTCACAATTACATGCGCAGCTACCCTTGCAGGGAGTATCCATTGTATCTCAAGAATGAACGGAAGTCATGATTTATTTCTGTCATGCCTGTGTACATGTGTTGCCTAATTCTGAACATGTGTCCAAGCCAGTTCAGCCCGCTTAGTTTTACTATGTCAAGTATATGAGTTTTCACCTTCCACGTCTTTCTTATATCAGCCATCGTCACTCTGTCTCTTAAAATCGTTGCAGCCATTTCTCTCAGACAGTTCTTCTCGTATACCTTCATCCATCATGAGTCGTTCTTTTTTCAGCATCCAAGTTTCAGAAGCATATATAGCAATGGAGACAATCAGTTCATTATGCTGTCTTATCTTTGTATAATTACAATATTAACTTCAGAATGACCTTGGGTTCTTAACTAAGATGAATAAGCATTCAAGTTGAATAAATTCCCAGAATTCTAGAAAAATTGTTGTCACTTGACATCTTTTCTTACAGAGGACTCTTAATGAAAAAAAAAAGGAAGAAAACTGTACCTTTTTTTTGTTGTTGTTGTCTCTTCAATGTGTATATATGGTATCTTGCATCTTGTTTGGCATAACTATGATTAGATTGTACTTTTGAGGAGGTGGAAAATTCCTTCTTGTCACAAGACTTCATCAAAGTAGTCTCACTCACCCCCCCGGGGCCACCCATCCCGAGCTAGAATCTTCTTTTCTTGTCTGCATCGTTCCACTCGTTAATGAAACTGGGTTTGTTTTTTTTTTAGTTTCACTGCCAAATCAGAGACTGTTGCTGCTTAGGTTTCAAGTTTGAGATTTTTAAGCAGAAAGAAAATTCGGCCAAAAAAATATTCTTTATTTATTTTCTTGTTTTTTTTTTTGTTTTTTTTTTCTACAAATATTTATTTTCAAGATATTTTGGCATGCTGTATCTTAAAATACCGACCCATTTTCCTAGGATGTTGATGAATTCTAAGATGCTATGAATAGTACATTTTAAGCAAACATATATATATATATATATATATATAGATGGGTAATGTAGTTTGCTTGAAGCATTGTATGTAATATGTATATAAAGGAGTCACAGAAAGCTATCGGTATACAGGAAGTGGAAATATAGCGGTGTTGAGAAGGAGGACAGAAACGATATGATTTTTTTTTTATTATTTCTTTTCTTTATCTTTTTTAAGTATTTTTTTTTTTTTGTAAATCTTACTTGATTTAGTCATAACTCCTATACGGTGACTAAATGTTTGTAACCGTGCTCCATAATATATTTCGAGGTAAAACCTCTTTATCAAATGTGGGTGTTTCAAATCCCCTGAAACCAGTGTGGACTTAAGCGCTGGTAATATCGTTTTATATTGCATTATTGCAAATAATTGTTTGGTATCTGTTACAAACTGACACAACGTTTGTTTAAGTAAGTAACAAAATTCTCACTTCTGTCTTTTAGAACTCAGTATAAGAAAGTGTAAGTTTTCATAATTTAAGCTAAGGTTCTAGTTTTATGACTTAGTACTAAATTGTCATCATTAGCTCAAGTGCTATTTATTTTTATTAGGTTTTATGATTTAGTTCTACAAAAATGCAAGCTGTCATAATTTAAATTAAGTGCTATCTTTATTAGGTTTAATAACGGGTGAAATAGAACTAGTTTCTATTAAATGACTAATTATTCCTAGGTATAAAAGTACCTTTAACAATCATTTTGCATTACACTCAAGAGAATACGTACATAACCCTTGATAACTTTCATCTTTTTTTTATCCTTATGAGAGCTCAAATGTCTCAGTTCAACCCAATGTACTAATTATGTTCAATTGTGGAACCTTGTTCAATCAGCAGCAGCAAACGAATATTTTTTGTAAAAATATCAACTCTTGATTGGATAAGAGTCTTAATACTGAGATATTATTTCAGGTAATCAGAAGTGCAGAAAATATGCATTTTCACACCGTTTAAAAAAAATAGACGTTGAAATATTAGTGTCATGCGTTGGGATTTACCTAAATCGATACTTAAGCAAAATCCCAGAAATATTCCACACAGTCTGCCCGAAATCTTCCACTGCGTGTATCCCTTCACCTCACCATTGGTAACAGACTCAGACTGTCCAGTTTACTTTTAATTTTGCTCCCTCTCTAACGACACTCCTTTTCAGGGTCTGCATGAAACTGTTTCTTACCAGTGATGTTATATTCGGCTATTTTCCAAATTAGTTGTCTGTCGTCAATAAAAATTAATTTATTTTGTATGGATCTACTTTGTCATTCTTTTTTATATTGCCTTTCCCTCTACACGATAAAACTTCAACTCAAATGTTTTTATTCTGTTATTTCCCCACATTAATCTAGTACTAAAAAGCTTAAATTGTCATAATTTAGATCAACACTTTTTTATTTTTATTTTGTGTGTTGGCTTAGAATTATCAGTTTTCTCCCTTGAACTGATATCCAAGTTATTTTCCGTGAATTATTATGGCCAACTTGAGATTGATCGATTGATTGATTTGTTTTACGGGATATTAACCTTTTTAGGTTATTTAATGCCGACTCCATTTATTTTGGTAAAAAGATTTTGTATTTGAGGTTCTTAGCATTTTCAAATATTCAATCGATTCTATTTTGTATATAAATCATTTGTACATTAATTTCTTTCGCATATGAATATTTTATTTAAAAAAACAGTTAATAAAAGGGAGGATTCGATTTGGTTTATAGATATTAGATTTTTTTAGTATAAACCCACTGTTTTCAAAAAGGAGAGTGTAAGTTTCACCCACAATATCATCAAACAATTCTTTCATGGTGCCCACATTGGAGTATTTTTATTGCATGGGGGTAAAATCAACACATTCTATCATAAAGTGTCTCAGTGTATATGGGACATAACAAGGCAAACTTGAGAGGAATACGCTCTTCTGTCTAGAAGTTAAGAAACTTATTCCACACATGTGCGAAAATTCAGAACGAGGTGAAGTGACATTAATTGATCTATTTCTCATGTATATTTTCTTCTATCTACGACCCTTGCAACAGATGTCTTTATTATTGTAATTGGGGCAATAATGTATTCTTTCTTTAATAATTATGTCCGTGCATTCTACTCCTTTGTATATGAGATCATGTATCAATTTAGATGTTCTGTAACCACTTTTATGTTTGTCTTCGACAAACTGTTAATTGGAGAATAAATATGGCTGTAAGTAATTCCAACTGTTTCTTCATCATTGTCCTTTCCACTTTCTTCCGACATAGTTTGTGGGTTATTCACAATAACGCAGCACACAAAATGGCAGCCTCGTGCTCAGGAAAGATATACATGAACATCTGATCATTAAAAACGTAAAAACTAGGATATATAATAATCGTTAGCTTTTACATGTGCATGCCAAACTTTAGGCCAATTTTTAGATAACAGCTGTTTTTTAAATTGTTTAGGAAACAGACACGTATATACACAACTGAAACTAAATGCAATCGGTGTAGTGGCTACAAATGCAGAGTGCAAAATCAGGAAGTCAAGTTCAAATCCCTTGAGATCTTTTCTAGGGGGCAGGGAGCTCTTTCTAGTCTTTCAAATCAGTGTTTCTTAACCTTATTCCGATCATGACTTTCTTTAATCCAAGTTCTTTATAGCCCTTTTCATGGAAACTTGAGCTCGTATCCCAACATGAAAATCTAAGAAGTAGCAATGACATCAATGTTTGTATGTGGAATCCGTATATCCCTATTTACTTGCCCTCACCCATGAGTGACGAGTTATACACAAGATCGATTTTTAATGTGGGGAATATCCAGCTCCCCCAAAAGGACCACTCTGGATTGGGACAAAAATAAAAATTTCTCAATCGAGAAGGATTTCTCCTTCACTGACCGATGACAGAAAAGATGAAGTGTAATGTCAGAACATATATTATATTTTGCTCATCAAAAAAACAAGTTAAGAATTTTCTTAATTGATTTAAGCCATTAACCCAGTATTCCTCAACTTTATTCTAGTCGTGGTCCCCTTCAACCCAATGCGAATTATTTATTAGAGAAGTAGTTTGGATAGTACTATAGCATCAAAACACTAGCTTCAATTATAAATCAAAGAATAATATTATTTGGATAAATATTTTATTTAAATAATCTCACTTATTTTATCCAATATATCCAGATTTATTAGCAAACAAGCAATTACAGAAAAATAAAAAATTGCAAAAAGAAATGAAAAAATGAAAGATAAGTTGGTGAAAACATAGCTTATTTTAAAGGAGTTTTAAATTTTGAGAAATTCAAAAATAAAAACAGCCATTTTGCATAGATCAGACGAAAAAATTCCAATAACAAAATGAGTTATTAGACTAATTCATGTGTCGGAATTTTTTAGATGAGGATTGATAATTTGGATTATTTGGATCATTCAAACAACATCAAAGATTAGAACAGTAGTCGAAATAATCCAAATAATATAGAATAATTTAATATTTAAATTCATATTAAATCCAATACCATGCGGCTGCTTCCCGGCTGACTATAACATTCCCGTTTTCAAGTCCAATGTAAACCAATTATTTGCTGAGCCGTACTCTTAAACAATCAATTTCTCTACCAGTCACAACCATCGTTACAAATCCCCTCAGTGTCTCACCGTCTATCTGCCCAACCCAATAACTTTTATCCTCGAGTGGCCTTCGGGCCTTGATAAGTGGTGACTTATTTGTAAAGAAAATTATATTTAAATTTTAAATAATAATTATGAATTACAAAATATTTCATATCTATATTTTTTAAAGTGGGAAGTTTACATTTTGCTGTCCTTTGGCCACATTGAGAAAGATTTGCTAATTAATTGCTCACTGCCTTCAGTAATGACGGCCATCCTCTGTGTGCTGTGATTCTTTTCCGAAACAAGTACGGCCGGCTCGAACCCAGAAACACTTGGTTGTAAATAAATAGTCAGGACAGTGAATTAATCTTGTATCGCTGACTATGGCAGATGAGTCGTTTCAACAGCCAATTACTGATGGCAAAATATAAACGGGCAAAATTTGGTTCATTAACCAGTCTTCTTTTGCATAGGTCGCATTGATGTACGAGACGATTCTCTCTTGTGATTTTCTGTTCGTGCTTTCAGTAATCCTGTTCTTTTCATCCTTTCACCCTATTTACTTGCCTCCGCACGAGGGCAGAGTTAGACATAAGGCTCATTTCTAATGTGAAGAAAATTCAACTCTCCAAAAAAGGGTCACTCTGGATTGTAACAAAAATTTAAATTGCCTCAGTCAGGATTTCTCCTTCACTGATCAAGGACAGAAAAGATGAAGTGTAGTATCAGAACAGATACGACATTTTGATTTTAACCAGTCTGTTTCTGAAAATATAAAGGTCCCTGGTTTATTCCCGTTTTTTTGTTATTTTTTGTAACCCGACCTCTGAAGTGACCTGATCAGAAAAGCCTGATTCAGAAGAGTTACTCGTTGACGGGATTGTCAGAGACAGTTGTAAAAGTAGAGCAGTAATTACTCGTTTTTGAACATTACAAACAGATAAATCGAACTAAACGGACGAATTTTATTAAACTGAACTGATTAAAACGTCACTAGACGTAAACCATGTGTAACTACGGATAACCCCAAACAATTTATGAAATCTGAGGGGGGGGGGGGAGTTAACGTCCTGGAAGTTGAAGCTCATTCAAGATCACACCTCCTACTGCCAGCAAGTAATCACTGATAAACAGCTGTTGCGATAACGTAAAATTATTTGCAACGGTTATCTTAAGAGGCTGAGAATGCTGGAAATCTGGTGAGACTTATTGTCACTCAGACTCCAGAGAACACCACTTACGTTTAGTTATGAAAATACTATTTCAAACTAAAATATGACAGACCAACCGACCGACTGGCCGAGCGTATCATAGGGATGTGAGGAGGACAGGATCGGGTCGTCATCAACTGATGCGCTTCATGTCTTGAGCGGCCTACTGCTCCATTTATTTGGTGTCAGGTCGATTCGATGGTCGCATAATAGTCGAGGTCTCGATCTCGACAATCAGTCAAGCAGAAACTGGGGCACTTCGGTGGCCTTTTATCTGTCGTCCTGGGTAGTCCTAGGAGGTCCACTCCCCCAGGCCTTGTCTCCCATCTTTGGGGTAGAGTAAGTTTATTGTTTACTGCCTGAGTGCAACTTCTTTAGGGACGCCGGGCTTGTACCACATCTTCCTGCAGTGGGAATGAATTAAATACCATCAGTCAGTGTTATCATCACTGGTCTGTTTGCCACTAATGTAAACGAGTTGTTTAATAGACTTATTCTTCAACGAAGTATACCAGGTTTCGTGTTGTTTAAACGTTAACATTAATCTATTTAGTAAAATGATCGAATGTTGTGAACAGAATTTATTGTGACGTTTGACAAACATTCTGATCGACAGTAATGGTTAGAGGGAAATAATTGAGTTATCTCCCTTTAAATCTATATCGAGTTATCTCCCTTTAAATCTATATAATTAGTGAAGCATTTTATTGTACGAAAAGCAAATGGTATTTAAATACAGATCTTTATATTACTAAAATTCTCTGGATCTTGCTTGTTATCTTGTTCGTTTATCTCAGTACACACTGGATGACGTCATCCATTAAAACAGAGGTAGAAGAACATCGGGAATATCCTTTATACTGACGTCATCGTTTTGTGACATCATCCATTAAAGAAGGGCGGAAGACATCGGGAAGATATCCTTATTGGCGCCATGAAGAATGAAGTCAGAAAAAGATGACGTCATTCATTAAAACTGAGAAGATAGACGATGTGTGATCCTACTAGACGAACTGTCTGGATCCCTGAGGATCTTGTATTATTTAAAATTTGATGCTCAGAAACTCATGAAACTATTTCCTCCCTAATTAAATGTAAAAGTTTTATACGCGTTAAAAAATTTATACAAATATTTACTTTGTTGTCGTCTTATTCTAAATAATCTTTTTAACTGGCAAATAGAGAAAGCCAATTTGAATCATGTATTAATTAGTTATCTAATTTTATATCGATGAACAAAATAATATATAATACTAAATATACTCACTCATTTATAGGTCAACGTCAATTATAATTTTTTTTTTTTAAATAACAATAAATATTTTTTTTAAGTGCTGTAGACCGGGGTGAAATGGGCCACTTTTTGGCGTTTTCTTTCTTTGACGTCTGATAACTTCCCCAAAACTGCATGCATGAAGTGGGAAATGTACTCAGCATTTAGTCAAATAAAGATAATGCATGGTAATGTTTCCTATACTACAAAAATGTTTCAAGTTTTATGAGGTACTTGACGTATCTTTACTGGGGTGAAGCGGCCCACCTATATTAAGAGTTTCAAAATCACTGTAAGGAAGAGCATTAAGATTTTTTTCATCAATATATTAAATGAAGTTACTTTACTCTTGCATACATTTTTTTCAATAAAAGTCCTGTTAGAGATCAGTAACACACAGGGCACTCATACTCGTCACAGATGTCACATATCAACCAACTCATATCATACGGTCACAAATGTGAAACAAACATAAAACGAACTAATACAATGTTTAGACACAATCACACCTGGAAAACAACCACCATTGGGAATAGGAATCATTAATTATGCACCTCTGAAGTTGTATACCACTCTCCTGGTAGATTCGATAAATATGTAAAAATGTAGGGTGGCCCAGTCCACTTAATTCTAAGAAAAATCTTGCTTCTCATCAATAAATTTAAAAAGGGTTTTGCAATTATATTTATATGGCCTTCTCACTTCAAGAATATCATACACTAGAGTCTTCAAGGGATCTAAATAATAATCAGCAAAAAGTTTTATTAGATCGTGAAAAAGTACATCCATTGGCATTCATGCTTCCTTCTTCATCAGAGTGCAGAGCAGAAAGGATGATAGTTTCAATGGGCATATCATGAAGACAATGCCTGATGCAATCCATAATGGGAAAAACGAAGTTGGGAGAAAATAGAGATAATCATTGATGGCCCATTTCACCCTGTTGGCCTACTCCACCCCAGTGTATCTTAGAGAAACAACTCTTAGTTTTTCAACTTAGCAAAAACTATTACCTGTGTAGACTGTTTGAGAGTCAAAACTTGAGTAAAACCCGGAAATATTTCCTGATATTCTTTGGCTAAGAAAGTAGTAGGATTTGTAGTTTTTCGCCATTTCTTTTTTTTTTTTTAATCTTTTCTTTCATTTCAAAAACCTCTTATGAACCCTCACAATAGAAAAGTACCACAAGGTCAGGTTTTGAGTTAGTAGCCACGATTGCATATAAGATAGATGATATAAAAACAGCAATGGATGACAAAAGTCGAGCGATTGTAAATCAGCCAAACTACATTATCTAAGAAGTTTAACCTAAAATGTTAAACCTATAATCTAATGAAGAAAAAGCAGTTTTGTATACATTTATACATTTATCTAAAACGGCATTCAGGGCCCATTGCAATAAATAACCTGTAAATTCTTTTTGTATTCTCTCACAAATGAAAGAGCTTCAGGTAATAAGTCTGTCTTTTCCTCTTTTGGACGATATACTGCCTGGGAGTATGACCTCTTGGGAAAACACTCTAGAGCAAGAGTGAGTAACCACCATTTATTTTTCATATACGAGTTCAGATGAACCATACATTTTCACCTGACAATGATTATGCCCACCAAAAACTGTCCTAAAATTTATTTCCTCATTATTATATCTCTTTGTAATTTTATAGGAAATGTGTGCATGTAAAGGGAGGGGGATCAGAAAGCAAAAACGTTTTCCTTCCCTATTTCTTTTACATTTATGATTAGGACACTTAATAGTAAGAATATGCATGTTTGCTCAGAACTGTCAAGAACGTAGTTCCCTCGAACTAGATCCAAGTTATCTCCCCTAAAACATTAACCAACGAAAAAATGCACTCTCCTATGTCCAAAAACCAAAAAATATACCAAATTCCTCACATGTGCAAATTAAAAAAACTAATTCAGCTTTTTTAGTGGCATGAATGCCCAAGCAATCAGATGCGGCTGACAAGCTGCCAATCTTGACAGGCCTTTCACTAACCAAGATCAAAGTCATTTTTAGACTCCCTTATTTATGGTCACAGCATCAGGCTCCTCGAGCATCAACAACAAAATAAGTCATATATATGCATTATTCATTGCATACTTCTCTCTATTCATTTAACCTGGCAATGTACTTCGATTGTGTTGGGACAGTTAATGTAGCATTTCTCTTAGTAACCACATCTGTGATTTTCACCCCTTTTTATGTATCATGTTTCTTATGTACTTGTTACATTTTTCTTCGACAAACCGTCTCTGTGAGAATAAACGTATATATATATATATATATATATATATATATATATATATATATATATATATATATATGTTTTCTAATTATTATCTTTTTTCCTTTGTTTATTCCGAACCTCTTGTGTTGTACTCATTATAAGACATCATACAGTATGGTGTTTGGCTACATTAACTGCAGAGGTGAAATCTCTGAATGGGTATTGCAGTTATGGATGTATGGGTGTCCAAAAATGTTATATTAATCAGCCCAAGTTGAGACTAGCAAATTCGATAGATTCATTTCTGTCAACTCCTGTGCAATCTCCCCCCCCCCCCGACTCTAACCAGCTCTATTCGTTTGCCACAAGACAACCAAATAATGAACATACACCATTATATTTTTATACATAAGTGTTCGTCGTCATTCTTTTAAGCACGGCAACAATATAGAACAGGTGAAGGATATAACTGTAGAATTTGCACAGGTACTGCTACTATCAAATATTCTAAATTCATGCATTTTGTTTTCATTTGGAACAAATTACTGGAATCCTCTGAAAACGAACTTAATCAAAAGTAAAGAAACCAATACAAAAAATGAAACAAAACTGATATTCCTTTTTGCACTTTTTATTGATATCGCTCGGTTTGCAATTTTTTTATATTTTTTATTTTTATTTTTGATTTACTTTTATTCACCCAAAACATGGCACATTGCCACTGAGACGTAAGGGGCTACTGTGAATTTGAGACCATACTTACAGGGACATCCTGAGTAGGGAGTTGAGCAGCGAGATGTCTGTTCGCATTACATTTAAATTTCTGCATGTTAGGAAGCGGAAGGGAATTCCAAAGGTTGATTCCAATGCACCACTTATAATAATACAATGTCCCACTTGTACAAGTGTGTCTGGCTGTAGCCACTTTTGCTCTAGAGTGACTCAAAGTGTTGTCTGCCAAATTTGTATGCGTGCATATGTATGCAAGTTTCCATTATCTTTCAGAAATTATAAACTTTTTTATGAAACTTTTTGATAAAAGTACAAAATAGTTACCATCGTCAATAAAAAAAAAACAATTCATAATTTATATAAAACGCATCAGAATGAAATTCTCTACCAAACCCACTTAATTGTAAAGTGTGGAAACGATTAAAAAATATTACAAATCGTTTCTACACATTACAACTAGCCAGGTTCTGACATTTTTGGTGGTTTACAGGTTCTCGAGTGTTAACTATTCTGTACTTTACTGTTTAAAAAAATTCTTAAAAATCGTTTCCACACGTTAAAACTATGTGAGTTTGGAAGAGAATTTCATTCTAATGTGTTTTATATAAAATATGTGTTATTTGTTGTTTGTTTTTTTGGTTTACAAGATCTTGAGTGAAGACTATTCTGTACTTTTTCCAACTTTTCGTTGGTTAAAACAAAAAAACAGCTATAATTGATTCATAAAAACTTTTGAGCCTTCTCAGACCTTAAAAAAATTTGAATGAGATATTTGCTATGATTACTGAAAAATAAGATATTAGTTTTGTTAAGTGTATTAAGTACAGGGCCGTTTTGCAGGCAGCAGGCGCCTTTAAAGTCTAAATAATAAAACACAAAAGTGTACACTATAAAATGTGAGACTAAATAGTGAATCACGTTATCATATACCGCGCCTTTGACAATCAGCTTCAACTGGCAACAAGCCTTGACCATCATCATCATCATCGGTTTAACATTCACTTTACATGCTGGCATGCGTTGGATGTCTTTAAGAGACTGGCTTCTAAACTAACCTATCTCTGCCAGGTCTTTATTTATCTCTCAAGTCTATTTTTCATCACTTCCTCCCATGTTTTCTTTGGCCTTCCCCTATGAACCGAACCTGCTACCTCAACTGTTCTACATACTAGCCCAAGAACTTTTATCCGTTCTTTCAACATGGCCATACCACCGAAGCCTACTCTTCTACACATATCTCTTTATACTGTTCAGATCTAACCTTCCTCTGAGGTCATCAGAACTAAGCCTGTCTTTAAGACTCACATTTACACATCCATCGTATCATTCTCATATCATTTTTCCCCATGCAACACATTTCCTGAAGCCTCATTGACCAGGTTTCACTTCGATACATCATCACACTGCATACGCATGCTTGATGGACTCTTCCCTTGGTCAACAATGGTAACATTCTGCCAGTTAGTAATGGCAGAAGTTCCCTGAACTTACTCTATTCACTCCTAATTCTTGCAATCACATAAGCACCTGCTCCACCCTGTACTCCAATGGTATCACCAAGGTAACAAAACTTCTCGACAACCTGAATAGCTTCACCATTCAGATATAATTTCTCCACATTTGAGTTTTCATCTATCTCCATTGTCTTACACTTCTTGCACACAAATTGGACATATAAACATATAAGAGAATATTTTGGGGGTCTGAGAATTCTCAAAGAATATTTCTTGTATGAATTATTAGTAATTATTGTTTTACTTTAGGCCATTTTGAATAGTCAGAATTAAGTGAAACCTTTATTAATATGGATCTTTTGTAAATAGTATCAATTGAACCTTTTAAAAACTACGCTAGTGCACATAGCTTTAAGATTATGTTTTAGGCGAAAAATTTATGATCTATCATCTTCTTAATTAATAAATGCGAAAGTTACTGTTATTTAAATCAATAATACTATATAATATTTTGAAATACTGTATGTATAGTACAGACGAACGATAGTTATTTGAATACCAAATTTGCATAATTATTTTTTTTTAAATAGTTCATAATAAATTAATGTTTTGTGATATTCATTTGTAATTTTATTGTCCTAATTTTTCTATATATATGCAATTATTTTGTCGATATTAACAGTAAGTTTTAATTTAATAGAAAAATGGATAACTGACTAAAACATTTCTTAAATTAACATCGCTCGCTAGAATTCTTACCAACAGGCACAAGCTAAAAGAGAAGGAATGGGTAACTGGCTAGCTTGCTCTCTCTCTTTCTCTCTCTCTCTCTCTCTCTCTCTCTCTCTCTCGTTAACGATGCCATATGTTTTTATTGCTTTTAAATTCAATGATTGTTTTGATCGCGTAGACAAAACGTTTTGCATTTGTGTTTAAATGTTTCTTTCTGGACTTGATTTTCAACAACTAAATTGTAAGTTATTAAAAAATCCCCCCCCCCCCACACACACACACAATCGTTCAGGTGAATTGATTTCTTCTTTCTTTTGATTTCATTACGGTCTTATTTAAAAGGTTAATAAATTTGTATAAAAATTACTAAAATGTTAATGTTTATCTCTTTATACAAATAAATGCGAAACTTTTAGTCTAGTTTTTGCAAGAAACTTATAAATGAAATGTTTATTATTCAGAATTTTGATTTCAAGTATTTTAAGTAACGAACTGACAAAGCCAGCTAGTATATATATATATATATATATATATATATATATATATAAAGTCAATGTTTGTTTGTTTGTGTGTTATAGAAATCGATATGTTAACAGAACATTCAAATAAGTCTCAATAAAATCTAAAGACACAATTGAATTTTTTCTTTGATTCCATCTGGGTACACTAGGGGCAATTATCGGTTATAGTCCAATCAAATCAGTGAAAACGGTCAAACTAATTGCAACACAAGGTTTTTTTGCACAATGCATTTCTATGAGGTGTCTATATAGAACATATTTAAAGTTTAGAAAAATCTACCGATGAGAAATATGAACATTTTACAATTATCGATCTGTGAAAATAGCATGTGATTATGACAAAGAAATGTAAACAACCTCGTTTTCATTTTGCCATTTTTAAAAAAAATTTCGATAAAATTGATTGCTGGTCTCAAATGTATTTCTTGTCCTGAAATAAAGTTCTAATTTATTTTGTAAAGTTTTGAGAATCGAACTGTAATTGAATGTTTTAATCGCTGGCGGCCATATTGTTTTTTCATCCACCAAAATATATTTACGACATAAAAGTTTTATTACATACAAAAAACAAAGTTTTTGATACAAAATAAAATTTGAACATTTTTTTACACAAAAAAAACAACTTGTTTAAAACAATATGAAGAGGTTAAAACTAAAACATATTGGTCGATATCTAAAAAATTCCTTAGAATATATATAATAGGTCGGAAGTTTAGAATAACTTACTGAAATAATTATACACTGCTGGCTTTTACTTTTAATTTCGTTTTTTTGTTACAAATGTAATAATGTCTAATGCAAGTACAAGAGACATGTGCATACTTTGTAAAGAAGGTATTATGGGTAACAATCTAAGGGATACAGTGACAATTACCCAAAAAGGAAGTGATAGCATTAACACAGCATTTGGGGAATATACAAGTAGTTTTTGTATATGTGCAGGTCAACGTGTTCATAAAAGCTGTAGAAAACGATAGTGTAACCCTAACATTATAAAAGCAGATTAAAAACATGGAATGGGTCGATATATCAGCATTTAATTGTAGGTTATAATCTCGAACAAGAACTTTTGATTTCAAGAATTACTGTCTTTTTATGTGGTAGATCAATTAGATACCAAGGAAGGCAAAGATGTCACGGTTATCATGTGAAAACATTAACATTTGATAACACTATAGACAAAATATGTAAATCCCGGAATGATGAGTGGAGTGATACAGTATTAGAAAGATTATTCTCTGCAAATGATTTACATGCCAAGGATGCAGTCTATCGCCAACGGTGCAGTATCAAGTTTAGGACAGGCAAACAATGAAATAAATATATGACTCCAAACTCAAATTATCCATGAACAAATGAACTTACTTTAGAGAAAACTTTGGCATTTCTCCCTGGCAGTGTTGCTTACTTTATGCAGATTATTGCAACAGAAAAATACAGAGAAGAAGCAGACATCACTGGAACATACTATCATTTAAGCTATTCAACCAAGTATAGTGATTGCTCTTTGACAATTATGGTCAGTCATAAAAATGCATCACCATTTTTGTTCTCGGCTGTTGATAGATTAATTACAGCAACATGGGGTTTGTAGCTCATATGACGAAGTCCAAACATCTGAACGAAATGCTTCTGTAACTGTTATGTCACTGTTACAGAAGGTAAATTTATGCTATATGCAGCAGACATTATTGACTATTGATGGATATTTCACCTTTCATCGGATGGGTATGGTTGCCATATTAACACCAGGTAAATTTGTCACACATGTGATTTCCCAGTATGGAGTAATGAGATCCTTAGGCCTGGACAAGTAACAATTCATTACCATTATCACAAAGATAATCTATATCATTTTGGTGAACATATCCGTCTTAAGCCTTGTGATCATTTTCCTAAATCCCCATATTTACTTGATATTCTGTGGACAGTTTCCTCGTCTCTGCAATGGCCATGCCCAGGGTTGTCAGAATTCATGCAAATGGTATACAAAGGAAATCATCCGGGACAGGCAACTGTTGTGATTTTGCCTTTCATCGACATAGATCCATTAAATATGTCATGTATTTATTCTACATTGATATTGTTGGTTGAACAAGTAATTTATAGCAACACATTTTCTTTTACCACATTTGACCATCCACAGTATCGGAAGACTCAAACTATTATAGTTAATAAGCCATTTAGTAGCCGTATGAAATCTGTAGTGCTGAAAATTAGACGATTGCACATGGAGATGAGTTTTATTGAGTGTATAAACCATCTAATGGAAAAAGCAGGATTGTCAGAAGTTCTGGAAGAGATATATGGTCATAACTCAGTGTCAAGTATGCCTAGTAGAAATGTTGTTGCTAAAGTATGAAGAGGTAATTTCTTAATAGATGGTGCACTTAATATATTAATTCTTGCAGACACATTGGAACTCACTCTGCCACATACTTCTATACCTGGCACTGAAACTCAAAGTGAAGGAAAGACTCACGCATGAACAGAGAAATCTAATCTAATTCAAGTGAGAGCTACTAATTTAGCAGAAAGTTCAATAATGTCAGCTAAAAAATATTTGCAAAACTCATTGCTAATCCAGATACGATGGTAGATGAAGAATCTATGATAGCAGCTATGACTATCCATGAAGAGTTGGAACAGAAAAATGGAAAATTTGACTAATCGTCCTTGCTGCTTGTGGTTGCAATATATGAAAATGCTAGACATTTCGAAGCATTTTCTCTGGGCTGAAAGAACAAGAAATTGGAGTCTCTATCTTGCTTCATTGTATGACATGCTACCATTCTTTGTTACTGCAGCTCACAATTTTGATACTAAGATAATATTTTTATATCTTCAACAAATGGCTACCTTATCAAGAGACCATCCTGATGTTTTTAAAAATAATTTACATGTTGTTTGCCATAGTGATACTGGGCAAGACTTTCCACTGATTTTACTGTTTATGCAAAGTATCAAATCCACTGGCAGACTCACAAGGGATAGAAAAGCAGCAAATCATGTGAATTAAATCTGTCCGGTTTGTTCTGAACTAAATGAAGTTTACTGGTGTCAATTATAAAATTAGTAAACAGCACAAAGAAGTAACTGACACCAGACAAAAGAGAGACTGCACGAATACAAAAAAGCATATCAGCTTTTTGAAAGCCAGAAATTCCTTCAGTAAATCTGATGACACTGTACAGCATTATCTCAGGTATTGTTGTATAGGATTCAGTAAATTTAGATCAAACAGAAAATGTTGGCTATGAGATTCTTCAATTCATTCAAGTGAAAAGAAAACAGACATTGAATCAAAAACAGATGTGATTATAGACAAAAAAAGTAGTGCATATTGATTTACAAGCACTGTTTCAACGCCTAACATTAGTTGCAACAAAAGAAAACTTTAATATACCCGGCCTCTTTAAACATGAACTGCGTCGTTAAACAACGTCTATGTTTGATTCCATTGCTTCTCCCAGATCTGCAAGCAAAGCAATTCTAGGAAGTGCCCTATGGGACCAGCTTCGATGCCAAGAATGCAAACCTCCCACTGGTAGACACTTTGTTTTTGATGGAAGGGCATTACTACATCGGATCATTTCGCATCATGGTCTTACACTTAGATAAACATATTATGTATGTATTAAATACGTACTGTGCAAATATGACAAATGTGTTATTATATTTGATGGTTACAGTGAACACCTTTCAGTAAAAGAGATAATTTATTTGGGAAAAGGAGTAAATACTGTATCTGTACAATGTAAATCAACTATGGTTCCAGTAACGAAAAAAGACATTTTCTTGGTAAATAAATCTAATAAACATAGACTATCCAGATGTTTTCTGAATGTTTGGAATGAGCAGGGTGTCGGTGTATCCACACCAATGGTGGTGCTGTCTTATTATTGAAACTGCTGTTAAAATATACACTGTTCGAAATCTGACCTTGGCCCCAGCATATTCTTACATTTACCATTTCTTCAGGCTTTACTTGGATGTGACATATCTTCATGCTTATCCAATGCAGGCAAAGCAGCTGCTAATAAAATGAAAAAGACTTACAGCATTGTGCTGAAGTCTTCTGTTAGTGTGAGGTATCAAAATAAAGCATTATTGCATCTGAAAAACGGCAGACGGTAACGTCAACAAATTGTGTATCATCGGTTTTCCCAAAAGATCGATGAAAACATAATCACAGTGGATTAAATATCTTGCCTCCAACAACAGCTGCTGCAAAATTCTATTCTATGCATTATACTAATAAGTACAGATATGGTTAGTAACTCGTTTTCTACATCCCATCAATTGGGGATGGCAGGTGATCAATAGTGTCATCATACCAGAAATGACTGATATGCTACCAGCACCAGAAAGTCTTCTTATCTTGATCCGATGCAACTGCAAAGATATTGCAATACAGCACGGTGTACATGTAAAAAGTATGGACTTAATTGTTCAACACATAGTTGAAGAGTGTTGTGGTACAGCTTGTGCTAATTTGTCAATGCCTGAAGATAACATTGAGTTAGATGATTGCAAAATAATTGAATAACAAAAGCACCCGAAGAGCGCAACCCTCTGTCAAGGTTTATTGTGTTACCCTACTATGCAGGTGAAACTTGATAATTTTTTTGAAAATGAGACACTATAGAAACATAGGAAAGTTTACACAGATTGATTGAGAAATGCCAGATTGACGGAGATTCCTATGAAGTTGTTAAATGAGATCTTCTATGTTAAAATGAAAAATGCTGCCAAATCTTGAATCTGTTTTAGATTTAGGTGAAATTTGATCTGGTGACATGTAATACTATCTGGTACCCATGTTTCAAATTTCAAAAGTATAGACAAGAAATGGACTGAGATGTGATTTTTTTAAAAACTTTGACAATCATGAAAAATAGGGATTTTCCGAATTCCAATAAGTCTTAAATTCAGATACTGAACTGGATTAGATTCAGAATTTATTATGGGACTTACCTGGGTCAAGATACAACTTTGAAAAAAAAAAGCATTTAAATCTGGTGATTATTTTTTGCATAAAGTTTCTAACAAACAAACGAATACATAAACAGTAGTTAAAACATGGCCTCCTTGTGTGTGTGTGTGTGTGGGGGGGGGGGGGGTAATTCATAACAAATTCATTTTTTTTTTAAATTTAAAAATAATGATGCAGAATTATATCTCATAAAGTAATTCCATGAAATATCCCAATAATCTCATAATGGGAGAATATTCTCTGAATGCATACCTAAAAACAGCGTATTTTTACGTGAAGAATTGTCTCAAATTTACCCTAAAATACATTTTATATAGGTTGATTTTTGCTGTGAGATTAAAGAAGCATTCTATATACATCATTTCATATCCTATTTTTTACCTATAAATTCCAAATGATGCATTGGTGCAGTTCGTAGCATACATCATGTTCACTGAAAAATACAGGACACCTGTTGATAAAAAAATGCCAAATTTGCATATTTCGCATCGGTAGATTTTTCCAGACTTTTAGTATGTTCAAATAGAGACCTTATACAAATGTATTCTGGAAAAAAAACCTTGTGTTGTAATTAGTTTGACCGTTTTCCAAAATTGAAGCTTATTTGACTGGATTATTAGGTCCATAAAATAACTGAAATATATTAGAACATAAAGAAACAAAATTTATTTTTTAAATAGATTTTCTTCGTTTCATAAAACAAAAATAAAGAATATCTCAGTGAAGAATGTATTGAAAAAAGGTTTAGACATTTAAATAATTATTTTTATTGGTATTTTTAAGATTTTAAATAATTAAATAAAAACGAATAACTAGGTATTCATTAAGCCATTTTCCGTTTTACAGCTGTAGAAATTTTTCCCTTATATAAAGAATTTAAACTCATTCATTTCTTGTTTTATTATTTTAAATCATGCTGCAATTTCTTTTTTAAATAAGATTTTGAACGCGTTCATTTGTTGTTTTATTTTTTTACGTAATACTTAACACTGGCTGATGACAATAACTGAACTGGTAATGTTGCCAGTAAGAAATCGACTGTTACTGTTGTCATGCTTTAGACATTCTTCTCCACCCAAACCCCAGGCAACGCTGGGAGTCTTGCTAGTATCATATATATATATATATATATATATATATATATATATATATATATATATATATATATTGATTGCAGTAGATTGATTGACTTACTAGACAAAAATCTTTCAACGAAAAAAAAAAATTTTTTTTTCCAGTTTTGAAGGTTAAAAAAAACTTCCGAGACTATATATATATATATATATATATATATATATATATATATATATATATATATATATATATATATATATATATATATATATATATATATATATATATATTATTTATTTTTTCGTTCTGGTTCATTCTGTATTGTAAATATTTAAAATTTTAATTTACTGTGTCTTATGTATTTTCATATGTATTTTCATTGCTATTCTCATCTTTGAGCGTCCGGATGAAGTGATATATGGCAGCTTAATAGGAGTTTTTGTCTCCATTATTGACTCGATATATGTGGTTTTGAAATAATATGAGTTTTGAAGCTTTTTCTTAAATGATTTCTGCATGTGATGCTGTATAGAGCGCTGATGAAGTACTATTTGGAGTCATCAAAAGTATAACACAAAATAAGTTTTCCAAATTGTCATGGTAACTATCGTATGCCAAATAATTGTATATATATATATAAGTAGAAATAAACAAATTTAGAACATTAGTTCCGAAAATACAAAAAACAATTATTTGGCATACGATAGTTACCTTTAGTTGTCTGTAATAAATTTGCAATTCCCTTCTCACCACATACTTATAGATTAAATATGCTTCAAATTTCCCCCTCTCTCTAAATATGTATTACATAGGTTGTTACTCCCCCTCTCTCTCCAATTATATTTGAATTGTCGAGTGTGAATCTAAACTTTTTTTCAGTTTCAAAAATGTAATCATCTAAATCGGATGCTTGAAAATACCACAAGGTTGAAATAAATTATTGCATCGATGATTATGTAATTTCGTGTTACTACATTTTATTTTATTCTTGCTATGTTTATTACATTGAGCTCTCATACCCGGATTTCCTCCTGGAATTATTTCATTATAACACAAATATATATATAATATATATATATATATATATATTTTTATTTATAAATTTCATTAACACTAAAGTTCTTAATTCGGTAATTCAGGGAACAATTTCCATATATATTCATCAAAAAGCACTTTTATTTGCAGACAATTGTTTCTGCCATTCTCAATAACATACATTTTCGTGATATACAAAATATAATTTATTTTTTTCGTGAATAGGCTTCCTCAGTGCATAAAAGTTTATCTTTCAGGCTGAAAAAAACTGAAGTGCATCTAATATCCATTTATTTTTATATATTTTCTTTTTCCTTACAATATTTTTCTAAGAGAAATACTTATTTATCCAAATTTGGTATATGAATGTTCATATTGTGATATGACCATACCATGTGAGTTCATCTTTTTCTATTGTGTGTTTATATTTCATCGATAAGCATCGATAAAAACATACATCAAAAGTTGAACATACAAGTGATAACAAAAAAGCTCAGACAATGTATGTATACTAGCTGGCCTGTTATCCAAATATATCTGCGCTTTTTTTTTTTACCAAAATGTTTTTTTAGTTTTTAAGTAAAAACTTTGCTAAAAAAAATATGTGAAAACGAATAGAGAATATCGAAATATGTTTTAACAATATCCTTAACTTGAAGGAAGCAAAACAAAAAAAAAACTGTATCATTAACAAAACAATCATTTTGTGGTAAATCCTTATTTACTTGTCCGAATTATGAAATTTTGTGAACAAAACCCCCGCACCTCACTCTTCGGACGAAAACAGCTCACTAACATATCTTTGTCTCTTTTTATGAAGACTCTTTAAGACCGGAAGTTATTCAACATAGAATAAATATTAGTATGTTTGCTAATAATTTTACTTTCAAACTGCAAATACTAAAAAAATAATTAAAATATAATATTTATTAAAAGTAAATAAGGATAAAAATGTGAATGTTTTTGTAACCATTTTGAAGTCCGAACAGTTTTATGCTGACCACACTGGTGCATCAGAAGTCTATCTCCACCCTAATAGTTTTATGACCCGGAATAATTATTTTTTTTAAATGGAGCAAAATAAAATGTACTTCTGCCAATAACCTAGTGGCAGGAAAAATATATATAGGCTAGTTCGAATCAAGCATCGATATGTATGTTGGTTATTTGGTTTTGACTTTGAAAATACAACAAGATAAATTAATATGTTACATATATATATAAATAAACTGGCAGCTTGTTTCGTTGTACCATTCCTATTCAGTGTGACTAGACAAACCAGTACTTCACGCTGAGATTCAAAACCCTGGCCACTTTGCCTGCAGTCAGGACCTCTTAGCTCTGTCCTATTGACCCTCAACAAAGGAAGAGAATTTTTTTATAATGCTTATATATGTTTATATACACATTATCAGCTGCTTAGAGTGCTTTATTCTTTTAAAAATAGCTGTGTGTGTGTGTGTGTGTGTGTGTGTGTGTGTGTGTGTGTGTGTGTGTGTGTGTGTGTGTGTGTGTGTGTGTGTGTGTGTGAACTCCATATAAATGAATATATTTTTGACCCTGAAGTTTGATACTGTATCATGTAAATATTGTGTATTGGACTTCAGATATTTTCAACCATTTCTTTTTCTTTTTATGCGTTAAATTTCATTTTGATAAGTCTGCTTGAATGTGTGTATGTAATTGTAGCTAGGTCAATGAAGAATATCGTAGGATGTCGGGTGGAGGAACATAAACCTGTCAACGGCGGTATCAAGTTTGGTAAGTGAATAACCACAAACATCTGTAGTACTGGCAAACACAGATGAGATACGAGACATTGAAAACCATGAATATATTGTATTAGCGACAACAGCCGACAAAACGGTTCTTCTATGGTTAGCTTTCAGTTATCATAACTTTCATTCGAGAATGGAGAACAGGATTCGCTGGGCATTGTTGGCGTAGCAAGAATAAAATAATGAGTCATCTGTCTGTGTCTTGTACGAGACCTCCATTGAAGACATACATTGATCTAGTGAGATTCAAAGTCATCCAAGAACAGCTGTCTCGCTATATCACAGCTGTTCAGTGTGGCGAGACTGACCGAGTGTTTCCAACTGAGATTTGAAACACAACTGCTTGGTCAACAGTCAAAATATCTTACTTTGTAGCGACTATAATATCATAAAGGTAAGGGGATTATAGTATGTTTGTTTATATTTGCACTACCGATTGCTCAGAGATCTCAGTTATTTCAGTAACAACAACAATGCTTCTATATATATTCGATATTCAATGTGCTAAATGAAATTAGCCTGGTGTGCTTATGAATCTTTGTACGAGACCTCCATTGACGACATACATCGATCAATTTGTAACATACATTACAATCTAGTGTGGGATGATATCTTCTCTACAGCCTCTTTCTCACAGAAGAGACGTTGTTAGTCTTTCTCTACTCTATAGTTATTTCCATAGAAGGTGCTCGACTGAGCTCCAATCTCTGGTTCCTCCTTGTAAGACATTCACAGCAAAAACTCATCTTATTGCCACAACTACAAAGCACTTTCTTTTCTTCTCCCGTGTGCCTAACATTAAACAAATATTCCATGAACAGAGTTTCTTTCTAAGAACTTCCCACTTGTGGAACACAATACCATGGGATTGCTTCCTTGCAGCTTACAACATGGTCATCTTCAAATCCAATGTCAGCAAATACTTGTCATAAATCATCCCTATAGGTGACCAAATGTTGTTCATTCCATCCATCACTTTCAATCCTCTCATAATATTCTTTATCGTTCAACTGACAATCCATCCATCTCATTAATCCTTATCCTCGGGCAGCTTTTGGCCTTGATAAGTGGTAGTAAAAAAAAAAATGATCGAAAAGTATATATATTTATAGATGACAGAAAAATCTGACGATTGCAAGTCAGGATGAACCAGACCATCCGCCCAATCTAAGAAGTTCAAACCATAGAATTATATATTTAAACTCTATATTTATTAATTAATAGCATCATCATAGTCGGTTTAACGTCCGTTTTACATGTTGCCATGCACTGGACAGCTTTAAAAAATTGACTTCCAAAGTAACCTATTTCTGGCCAGGTTTTTTTTATCCCTAATTCTCTCAGGTCCATTTTTAACACTTACTCTCATCGACTCAAATAAGTAATACGCGACCCCTAAATTTACATTGTAGAAAACAAACTTTGAGAAAACAGCAAACTTTGAGAAAACGAGAAACGAATGATTAAGAGAATTAACAAGTCACATGATAGTCTCACTACTACGTCCGTGTGGTTGACTTTAGATTGACCTCATAAAGTAGGTCATGCTAAAAAGGAAACGAGTTAATATTTCTTTTTCTCACTCGAAAGAACAACGATTTTGAAGCCTGTCTGTTTGTTATTTAAAGAGGCCTGCGAATACAACAAGAAACAGATGGTTTTCAACTGACATAGAAACACATTAATCAATCAGTGGCTAATACAACACACATCATCATCATCATCATCGGTTTAACGTCCGTTTTACATGCTGAAATGTGTTGGACAGATTTAAGAAATTTACTTTCAAATTAACCTATCTCTGACCTTGTCTATATTTATCCCTCTTTTTCGCAAGTCCATTTGTATCACTTCCTCCCATGCTTTCCTTGGCCTTCTCCTGCGAACTGAACTGTTAACTGTTCTACATCTACTGACCTAAGAACTCTCATCCATTCTTTCAATGTAGTCATACCATTGAAGTCTCCTGGTCAGCACACATCTCCCTATACTTTCCAGATTTCCAAATAAATAGGATGTCACCTGATATTTTCTTAAACAACTACCAAGTCAAAATTAAAAGTTGACGAAAACTTCACACATTGGAGAAATGCAAAAAAAATTACAATTTTACAGTTCTCTTAAAGGAGAAATGCAGAAAACATTACAATTTCACAGTTCTCTTAAAGGAGAAAGGCTTTACATCTATTTGGGAAACCTTGTTGGTTTGCCCAGTATGTAAAAATACTGGTGATCATTGCTCGGCATTTCAGTACTGACTCCTTTGCATCATGAGTAAGTTGCTTTAATCTGTAATAAATCAAGAAATTGTCAAGCACCTGAGCAAAAATAATTTATTTAATGACAAGCAATACGGATTTCGTCCTGCAAGGTTAACTGCTGATGTACTAACTGTAATATCGCATAGAATCAGAGAATCCCTTGCTGGAGGCTTTGTTTCTTGTGCAATAGCTCTCGATATGTGAAGCCCCTTTAATAGGGTCTTGCACAAAGGGTTGCTTCACAAACTTGCTTGCGATGGAATATCTGGTAATGTCCTTGAAACGATTGAATCCTTTCTCTCGGATAGGTCTATAAAAGTAACTGTTGATGAGCAGAAGTCTGAAGCACATAGTATTAATGCCAGTGTACCTCAAGGATCTATCCTGGGCACAACCCTCTTCCTAATCTATATTAACGATCTTCCTAGTCATGTTCTGAGATCACTTGTCGACATCCATGTAGCTGATACAATTGTTTATGGCAGCACATTGAAGAGCACTGGTGAGCAAGCTCTTGCTGATTCTTTCTCTTCTGATCTGGAGCTCGTGGTGCAATAAGGGAGGAAAAGTGGCTTGTTACTTTCAACACTTCTAAAACCGAACTTCTCTCCTTTCATAACCTTCGCCTGGACCCTTGTTTTGCCCCAGTCAAAATGAATGGCTCTCTCTTTGGGGAAGCTCCTTACTTTGATAAGCTCCTAGGACTGACTTTCACTCCATACTTAAAATGGAAGGCTTACATCAAATCTGTTGCTAGGACCACTGGAAAAATGGTGGATCATTCTACTACTCCAGAAAGTACCTTACTCCTAATGCAATCCTCTACTTGTTTAAGAGTCAGATACATCTCAAGATGGAGTACTACTGCCACGGCGTGAGAGGTGCCGTTTAAAACACAATCTTCGTTGCCTTGACAGAATTCAGAATTGACTTCGAAATCTAGTGAGTAGTGATCTCTTCTGTTCTTTACAGCCGCTTTCTCCCAGAAATGATGTTGCGAGTCTCCCTCTACAAAATCTCTGGTTTCTCTTTGTAAGACATTCAGAGCATAGACTCGTCTGTCTACCACAATGAAGAAAAACTTGCTTTTCTTCCTCAGTGTGCCTAGCGTCAGGCGAAATTTCCACAAACAGATCTTCTTTACAAGGGCATCCTGTATGTGGAACACATTACCACGGGACTGCTTCCTCGGAAATTACAACTTAGTCATCAACGCTAACAGATTCCTATTTAGAACCGTCTCCACAAATCTTCAGACTTCGTTCTGATGATCATTCAATTTCATTGACCCTTATGCTCGAGTGGCATCTGGCTTTGATAAGTAGTGACTCTTTTTAGTAAAAAGAAAATATTTTTTAAAGTAAGTTCATTTTTGCAAGCTCAAATTAAGAGATTATTGTTTTTTCTATATGCTATATGCACATAAAAACCAAATTTATGAATGGAAATTACTATTACACACTATTAGCTTACAACTCAAATGTATGAATGAAAATTAACATTGTCTCTCATATAACTAAGTTTGCCACAAAAATATAACTAAACAATTGATTACTTTTGAACAAACTTTGTCACTTACAACTAAATGAACTTTGAAATATGTTTGAGTATGTATAAATTTGTTGTTGTTTTAAATCTGTCTCCCGTCTTTTCTTCAAAGAGCTATTCTTCAATTTGCTGCTCTATTGAAAAATATTGAGAACTCCATTTTCACTACAATGACAACAGAAATCTATTACTAATGGGGATTTGGTATCTGTCTAGCTGAAGTCGAAACTATACTATTGCTTCTATTAATTGTACTATCTTTTTAGTATACTATCTTTCAATGCTCAATTTAGGGGGGGGGATAGTATCTGTTCTCTTGTTATGATACTATCCCCTCTTTTTTTTGGGGGGGGGGGCAGTAGTATAGTATCTGTTCTGTGGTATAGAGACAATCCTCCCAGGTATTACCTCCTCCTTTGGGGGGGGGGGGCAGTGTAGTATATGTTCGTTCATCATGATACCATCCTCCAAGGTTAGCAAAAATTTGCTACCGGAATTAGAGTTGGTCTATTTTTCGACTTCCGTCCTACAAAATTAATTTTTTTTTATGTTTTTAATATTTAATTTGTGGGTTCCGACACTTAGATTTTTATTCCTCAATTTTTAACATAGGTGACAGATTCTTTTACGAAACGACAATTTTAAGCCTATATACTCTACTGAAGAAACATTTGCTTTCACATTTACTTTAAGATACGCAAATATTTCCAGGGATGTATCCTTCGATGCTGAAATCTCCATTAAATTGTAGAAGTGATTTTTGTTAATATTAATCAGAGAGGAGTTGGTGCTAGTGTGATTGCAAGAGTTAGGAGTGGATGGAGTAAGTAACCAGCAGACCGTCACCACTAAGTGAAGAGTCTACTAGGAATGTGTATGCAGTGTAATGATGCATGGAAGTGAATCCTATCCAGTGAGGGTTGAGGACATGCATTACAAAGGAGAGAAATGATATGATGGATGTGTAAATGTGAGTATTAGAGACACTTAGTTTTGATGATCTCAGAGGAAAATTACATCTGGACAATATACGGAGATGTTTGCAGAGAATATTTTTCTCATTTCGTCGGTCTTTTTCGATCATCTCATGGTGGTGTTTGTCGGCTAGCTGACAATCTCCTCCACCTTTATCCTCGCAGGTGTTTTGGCCTTTATAAATGGTGACTCGTTAGTATTAAAAAAAAAGAACAAGAATATTGATTCAATTTCTTTTTTTAACTTGGATAAACCCTGTCGTTGTTAATGATACAGATCTACATTAACACACCAAGAGACTTTTTTTTGTTCTTTTTTTTACTGATGGATCACAGTTTATCAAGGACCGGGGCCACTCGAGAATAAGGGTAAAAAAGGTTGCTGGTTGGACGTTGGTCGCCGTCACGAAAGGATTAGAAACAGTGTGTGGAATGGGCAGAGGATTACTTAAGAGGGCTTCATTTTCCAAGGGGACGACTCAACAAGTATTTATTTACATTAGACTTGAAGACGACCATGCTGTAGTCGGTTGGGAAGCAAACATGTATTTTCTTGTTCAACAGATGGGATGTCCTCGGAAAGAAACTGTTCGTAGAAGCTCCGTTTGGTTCTTGGCACAGATAGAGAGAAAGGAAAGTTCTTTGCTGTGGTTGTAGCCAGACAAGTTCTTGCTGTGAATGTTTTACAGGAGGGGGTCAGCGAAATGCTGAAACTAATGACATAGAAAAAAGATAACCTTAATTTTTTAGTATGACCTGCAGAGATTAAAAATATAAGTAAATCAAACCTATCATCATTAAATAATTCTTACATTTTCTTTTACTCTCCTTTGAAAAAATACATATATCGATAATTCTCAAAAACAAAGACATTGTTCCCACACCTAGTCACTTGACCAAAAAGTGATACAGGTGTTAGCTCAGGGTGTTAGTTCCCCTGAATTATACTAGCCAACGAAATAATGCACTCTCTATTTTCTGGAATCAAAAATATGATTCCACTCGTTTAGAAATCAGATTCAGCCTCTCTCCTGGCTGGCTTTTATATATTTCTGGTAGGAAAGTAGGATATGTGAAGAAGGACGAACATTTGAACGACTGACACTGATAATTATTCAGTGATTTTTACCGTACATATAAATATAACATTTAGACTAGGTATAGAGGGGAGAGAGATTAACAACAACAACAACAATAGAAAAATGAGAAACATACTCATCTTATCGGTGCATATATTTGTTTGATTTAGTCTCTAGTTTTTAGAGTTTCCCTGACGATCCTAGTTTGGTGAAACTCAGGTAGTAAATGTCTCAGTAATTCAAATGTCTCTTTATATATTTACTAGCTGTGTCTACTTGGCGTTGCCTGGAATGCAGTGACGTCATTTTAGTTTTCAAGTTTTTTTTTGTTTGCACATTTTTTCAACTTATACAGAAAAAGAAATAAAATTTGAATTTTAAGAAAGACAACTTTTTTTATATTCTTCAATTAAAATAGGTGTTATTCCCCTTGCTGATGTATATTTTTTTATAATTGCTCAAAAATATTTCATAATAGGGATGGTCTGTGCCGGATTAAGTAATTTTTAAAATAAATTATAGTGAAGTACGTTATTATATTGCCAGTAACATAGTGCAGTAATAACAAATAAAAATCCACTAGTCAGAAACGTAGTTTGATTTGTTAGCTAAAAGGCTATTTGGGTCTGACTTTAAAAATCCGACACGATAACTTTATAGATATACCGATACGGTGTTGTCCGGGGTCCATTACGTTCAAATGTCTTATGTAAATATGTCTATGTTCATGCGTTTTTTGTTTTTTTTGTTTTAAAATCCGGTCAACATTATTTTATAGATATAGATAGAATAAAAGATAGAATATGACAACAATAGCAATTATGTAATTTCTTTAGGATATTTTCAGAAAACCATTGTACATTGTGTCATGGCTCGTCGGCAGGCATCATCAGATGTTGCATGAAAAGGAGAACTTTGAAAATGATGTTTAAAAATAGATGTTAATCTAAATTCTGCACTATTGTCTTTTAAACTGACCCACTTTAGATCAAAACCTTCTGTACATGATTTAGTTGGCGTTTGTATTTGTATAGTTCTATATGGCCAACGATAAGACAGCCTTAAAATGAATATTTATTATCACACAATTATTATACTTGTGTTCACTTGTGATGTCTAACTTGTCACATTCATGTCTTTTCTTTTCCTTTTGTTTGTACTTTCTTTTTTTCACATGATTTGATGACATCACGAATTACGTTCACCGACGGATTGTTAGAGATTTCGGAGTCGCCATTATTTGCCGTTTGACCTTTCATTCAAATGTCAGGATTCCGTTTATCCACACTTTTTGCTGAAGGGAGGCGGATTATTTTTAGAACCGGTTTCCTATCTCATGTCCAATAGAAATAGAAATAAAAATAAAGAATAATTGCTTAACTAAAAGAGAAAGCGTATGTATTGATGGCAGCTTGAAATCTAGGTTGATCCCATATAGAACATTAAACTGTTTCCGACACCCTTGAGCAAGGTGTTTGATATCTCTACCCACCCAGCGACTCACTCCTGATATCAATATTTCTCGGCCTTTTTCTACTTAAAAAAAAGTGTTTTTTTTTCTGTCTACCCTACTTCCCAACCTTATCAACTACTCTAACGCTGTCTACCCAACTCGGTCCTTAAACTGCATCTTGTGGTGGAAATGTGAAGTTACTCCTTAATTACTCCCAGGTACACTCTACTGCAGAGTGGTAGTACATGTAAGAGTACTATCTCGGATTTAAATACAATTTATCATTTAAAAAAAAAAAAATTAATCTATTTGGGTTAGCAACTCATGTCCCGCCATTTTTTAAAATTTTGGTATGTATTATGTTTTCAAATTTTCGAATCTATGTTTTTTGAGAATTCTATTTTGTAATCTATTTTGTTGTTGGTTTTTGTTTCAAGTTAATTTAAGTTAATTTCTGATTATTTTCAGATCATTTGTCAAGTTAAAAAAAAATGAACATTTTCGACCCCTTTTTTTTTTTTTTTTTTTTTTGATTTCTACCAACGAGGTATTGAAAATCTTGTTGAACGTTGGGAAGAAGTTGTAAGCAACAAGAGAGAATAGATTATTGATTAATTAGTTGTTATTTTTTTTTTATTAAACTTTATAAATTCAAATTAAAAAGAAACGACAGGAAGTTGATTGCCAACCCAATATGAATATTTGAAGATATTAAGAACGTTAAAAATAAAAAATCTTTTACCAAACTTTCTGAATCCAGCATTAAATGAGTCAAAAAGGGTTGATATACTGTTAAACAAAACAACCAAACCATCAATGTCTTCCAGCATTGAAAAAAAAAAAGGCTAGTTACTTTTGTTTACCTTTTTTTTCACACCGAGTCTGTGTTAGTATGGTCTTGATTGCTGCTGTTGTTGAGAAAATCGGACTTCTGAACAGAATCCATGAAGATTGTGCCTCAGAATTATCTGGTCTGCATGACGTCCTCATTGACCATAGCTATCTGTATATACAGTTAGGTATGTTTATATGCTTATATGCAGAGGATTCACTCCTTAACTAATTAACCGATTATTATGAATTCTGGGACACAGCTGATATGCATAAGGGGTTCAAATGTGGGCTATATTTAGTTTAATTTAGTTTTATGCAACGAGGGTGAAAAGGGAGTGGGAGCCCTCCATGAAAATTCAGATACTTCCGATTTTTGTGAAATTTTAACAATAGGTATTTGATATCAATTAATAACTATTATCCAAATTTCAGTTTCTTTGGAGTATTTCAAAGGGATTTTAGGGGGCATAATGTGGGCACAACCTCCAATTTGAAAATCAAAATGCATCAGATTTGCATTGAATTTGATCCATAGTCATTAGACATCAATTAAGCAAGATTCCCCGAATTTCCATTTCTTAAGACCCCTTAAGCTTAAGTCATTTTCTAGAATCAAAATCATATAATAGATTTTGATCAAAATTAGACATAAATATTCGTATCATTAGATCTTGATTTTAATCTCTATAAGGGGATATAATAGTGATACAAAACTATTTATTTTACCCTGACAGGTATTTTTTGTAGTTATATTATATCTGCAAGATTGTAGATTTTTACCCCAAGCAGCAAGGCCTACCGGTTGCATATGAAGTCAGGGAAGGTTTAGCCCAGAAGATAAAAAGAAATGGCACTTTCACATGTGCAGAAGCAATGTTGTTATGTTCATGTTATGTATTTGTGGTTCCGCACTCAACACATCCTTGCTTGGCACATGAAGAGGCAGAGACGGCCAGAGGACGACGGATCCTGATGTTGACTCCTACTAGATTTTACCAAAACCCTATTAGCCAGGTAGCTTTGACTCTACCACATTGCCATTGTCCGTTCCACGGTGAGGAAGGGTTGAACTTTAGGCAGGGGGGGGGGGGGGGCGGGGTATGGTCTTGAGGAAAGGGAGAGTCTGGTAGAAAAGCTTAAGAAGGCTTTCTTTTCTTTAGTCCGTCTGTTTTACATCACAGCAATCTTTTTATCAGGGATTTAGTGTCAAAAAACGATTCATTGTATATGATTGATTGAACACAAGTTGCTATTTCATCTGTGGATGAAGGGGATTGTGGGTTCATACCTTTACCAACAGTATTTGTGTGCAAATTAACACAATAGATTTGATCGGATATAAACTCTGCATAGCGAATTGCACGAGCCCTGATTGCATCCATTATAACGTACTCCCTCTTTAATTTTTAAGCAAAGGAGAAAGTGTATCTATCAACTATACATTGTATCAATTGGGTTATTTGGACTACTATTCTCATTTTCATTGTTATATTCACAACGTTTTGGGTGGTATAACCACTGACCTTCTTCAGCTGCATCTTTTCGATCTTTGTGAATCTTTAATTTCATCCATGGAGGTAGATTGTTCTCATTCATTCAGCCATGTTAATTATTATATTACTCTTAGTTATTATCGGCTGTAGTTAGGATTGAACCTTCAACCTCCAGAAGACTGTCATTCAGAACTGATTGCTAATCAATGCTCTTCACCGTTGAGCCACGGGTCCATGTAGACAATTCTAGTATGAATTTGGGGGAGATTTAAAGATTCCCATGTTTGAAAAGATGCACCTGAAGAAAGTCGCAGATTACATCAACCAAAGCAGTGGAATGTGAAAATTTACTGGGAGGATGAGTCGGCAAAAATACGAGAATAGTAGTCCAAATAATGCAAATTATCAATCCTCATCTAAAAAATTTGAAACATAATTGTATACATTGTTTTTTAGGCAAAGAAAGTAGGTCATTTTTTCTTTCTTTCTTGTTGTCAACAGAGGGGAGGGAAAAGGACAAGGATAGGTAAAGGAAATAGAAGAGGGATAAGAGTAGAGCGATATAAGGAGGTTTTCTTATCTTTGTTAAGTAACCGTTCATCTTTAATAATATGATACACCGGTCTGTCTGTCTGTCTGTCAACTACTTTTAGCCTATAACCTGAATTTTATTTTCTATACTAATAAATCACCACTTACTAAAAGCCACTCGAGAATAAGGGTTAATGGGATTGTCAGTTGGATGATGAACAATATTATGAGAGGATTGGAAACGATGGGTGAAAAGGGCAGAATTTGATTACTTAAGAAGACGGCTCGACAAGTATTTGTTGACATTAGACTTGAAGATGGTCATATTGTAACTAGCAGGGACGAGAGAGCGAGGTAGAAAGCAGAAGCGACCTCACCGCTCTTCCGGCTCTGACATTACTTCCTCTAACCTGGTCGCCACAATGGCCAAGGGAAGGATGAACAGAATCCTCACAGTTGGTGAGAGGGTGAAGGACAGGAGGAATGACTGCCCCCCCCCTTCCTTATGCAACACTGTCAGTTCATCTGATCTTCGACAAGATGTTGTGCTCTGGTCAGCCAATATTTGACCTGCTTCAAAGCAATGCCACAATTAGGTGCACAGAGCAGTGGAATGTGAAAGCTGACTTGGAGGATGAGAACGGGGTGGTGTCGTGTGTGTGTGGGTGTGTGTGGGTGTGTGTGTGTGTGATGAACTTGGCAGGAGAGCAACAATTGGTGTTTCTATGTCAACTACCAAATAAGAATGGTGTTTATCCAAGGACAGGACAGCTCACTTACCAAACACTTTCATTACTGTTATTGTCAGCATTAATTAACTTGGTAAACTAAGTAAAGGACTGGTAATCAGTCACCATAGAATCATGTTAATTATTCTCTATAAAAAGACGGAATCCAGAAATTCCCACTCTAGAATTACCCTCGTCTTCTTGTTAACTCATGTAGTTTGGCAAAAGTGAGTACGCTAAAACTGATCAGCTGTCTGTCTCTTATCTGTGTTACATGCGTCTGTTTATTTATCTGTTCGGGAATGCAATAGAAAACACGACCTGGCTCGGAGCAAAGTGTGGCATCTGTTCTGATGCCGTACTTCGTCTTTTCTGTCCTCAGTCAGTGAGGGAGGAATCCTTTTGGAACTGGGGCAATTTTTATTTTCGCCTCAATTCAAAGTGACCCGTTTTGGGGAGCTGAGTTTTTATCCTATATTAAAAACCGACCTTGTGTCTAACTCTGCCCTCGTGAGGAGGCAAATAAATAGTAACAGAGACTGTTGGATATTAATAACTGAAACTTGGTGGACAAATTAGGCATAGACTGAAGTTTATTTGTACTGAATATGTTTGAATTGCAGAAAGTGTTGTGAATTTTATTAACGGTTCCATAGATGGGTGGTATTTCCAGCTCAAGTGCGACCGACAGATTGATGGACAAAGCCCCTTATAGAAATACGTGGATGCATCTAATAAAATACTTACGTCCATCTACTCATTGATTTTATTATATCTTCATGTTTAGCATTGAAAATACTATTCCATACTTAAACGTGATGGGTTCCTTCTTATCAAGGCACATGGGCCACTCAAGGATAAGGGTTGAAGAGATTGTCAGTTGGACGATGATCAACATAACGAGAGGATTGGAAACAATGGGTGAAATTGGCAGAAGATTACTTAAAAGGAATTGATTATCCAAGAGGAAGGCTCAACAAGTATTTGTTTACATTAGCCACTGGGTTGGCGTCAGGAAGGGCATCCGGCCTATAAAAAATCTTGCCTCAACTAAGGAAATGATTTCCAAAGAAAATCTGTTGCATTTCAGATTATGTAGTTTGAATAATGGCTGGACGGAGATAGGTCAGTTTCTAAAAACCATCTAATACATGCCAGCATGTAAAACGGACGTTAAACCAAATATGATGATGATGATGATGAAACTTGAAGACGACCATGCTGTAGTCGGTTAGGACGCAGGCTACTGGTATATTGTTCCACAGATGGGATGTTCTAGGAAAGAAACTTTGTTCATGGAAGTTCCGTTTTGGTTTTTGGTACAGAGAAAGAGAGAAAGGAAAGTTATTTGCTATGGTTGTAACTAGACGAGTTATTGCTGTGAATGTTTTTCAGGGGTGATGCAAGAGATCGGAGCTCTGTTGAGCATCTACCATGAACAGATGACTTCTATATTTTCTAGGATTTAGTTTACATTTGGCCGAAGTCCAGAAATATCGGGTCCCAAAAGGGGTGATAAAAGGTTAGCTAGCTGATCTCAATATTCCTTATATCTTTAATGCTAACTTTCATCAGTGGCTATTTTAAGAGTAACGTCCATCTTGCCTTGCTTCTAAGTAGAATATCTCCTAAGACTCCCAGCCTGCTAATTGATCATGTGATCCTTCATTCCGTTTTGGGTCTTCACTTACATGTTCCCATGCAGGTCATTTTTGAGCTTTTGATCTCTTGTCATTTTACTTTCGATTTTTATCGTCAGGAAATGATAGATGGATTCCCACTTATCTAAGATTTAGCACAAGGCCAGCAATAATGAGCACCCAGTCAGTATGAAACTAACTTGTAATGCTTTACTAACACAGTTCCATTTCTGATCTGATCTTCAAAATATATAGGTTTTTTGACTGGTTTTGCTTACAAGTCCTCTGAATTTTGGCACTTAACCATGTCAAAAACAAGATTGTTCACCAACGGGCACACCTTGCTCCGATTGTTTGGCCTTGTGCTCTCTTGATAGCTCCAAAGCCTCTTGGCACATGTCGAGAAAAATAAAGTGATCAGCAGAAGACATGGCTTTTTGTGTGAAGTAGTATTTAAGTGTGGATGTGTAAAAATTAGGTTAGAATAAAGCAGAGAGTTGAAAATTCCAAAGGAAGTTAAAAGTTAGACTGATGTGTCAGGATATAACGTCATAGGAGGAAGTATGTGGCAGAAAAGCTAGACAGTTCCTGCCTCTACGAAATTAGGTATCGAAGTGATCGGACACAGTTTTTGAGTTTCCTTTCACCATGTGGAAGGGGAAGATGCAATTCATCTTGATGTACTTGCTGTAAATTACTGATAGAGGTAAATCATATCTCAGAGCAATTAATGGGTTTTTTGTCATTTTTAATTGCTTCAAAGGGAAGGAACAATAAAAGATTAACATGTGTACGACTGCAACTATCACACTGCCAAGGATGTAACTATCCAATGAGCCAACTAATATGTGTCAATGAGAGAGAGAGATGAACAGTTGTTTCTGTTGACGAAAAAAACAGTGGGAATCAAAGAATTCCCTCACGCTATTCTACATCCGTAACCATCTAAGAAGTTACTAACTCTACGCTTTACTTAATTTATGAGGGTATATATTTCTCATTTCATTGTCATTGTTTAGAGATACATTGTTTAAAAGGGATGAATTTATGCTCTAGTCAGTGAAACAATGGAAGCAAGGGGAAGAGACTAGAATCGATGGAGGATTTTTGCTCACTGGCTAAGTTTCTTTTGGAATCGGATGTCGATGTGATCAAACGCAGGTTTTATGTCCTCCTCCACGGTACGGGAGTTAGAAAAGGAAAATGCAGTTCATCTTGATGTACTTGCTGAAAATTACTGAAAGAAGTAAATCAAATCCCGGAGCAAGTAATGGAGTTATTTAGTTGTACTTTTTAACCACTTCTATTATTCCAGCCTCTAAGAGAATAAAGAAGAATAGAAAAACATTTCTACGACTGCTACATCACCACTAGTGAGAATATTGCTATCTAATGAGCAAACTACTATTTGTTGACAAGAGAGACGAACAGCTTTTTCTGTCGATGAAGAAGACAACAAACAATCCGTGTGGATTGAAGAAATCTCCCAACAAGGACAAGGAAGAATATCCGTTTATGAGGCAGATTAAATATCTTTAGCTTTGACATGAAACAAAGACATTTTAGTGAGAATCACTCATTTTAAAATAGTCTGTTCGACATTAGTGATGAGACAATTCCAATATTTTTCCCGATTCGATACAATTACCGATTCCGATTCCCATAAATATACTAAAATTATGTAAAAAATTCAACTAACAATTTGTTTACAACAGTTTTTTTAGTATAATATTGCGCTTGAACAAAATCTGTGAAAAAACGGATATGTTCATTTTTTTGTATCTCACTGATATAAGTTATAAAAATAAATAAACATTGGTAATTTTTTTCTGAATTAAAAAAATACTTCATTACTTAATAATTAATTAATTAATGTTTATTTTAATTTTAAAGAAGCAAACATTTCTTCGTAAATGAATTTACCCATTTTCAAATGGAGAAGAAACAAGATTATACGTGCTTCAATTTAAAAATATTTGTTTGAAAAGAAATACAAATTATTTTTAGTGAACTAAACATTAAGAAAAACGTGGTTGTTTTTATTGGCGATTTTGGTTTACGAACTAAATTGTATTGTACATATTATTTTACAAAGAATGACAAGAATGATATCTGAATTATATGGAAAAAAATTACAGAGAAATCCAGAAAAAAATTAAGCCAACAAAATACAAATTTTACTCATCAGACACATTTTAGATTTAATTATAATTGTTTAATCGTATAATTGTTCTAGGCTTAATTATAAATGTTCTCAATTAAACACCAGGACCTTTCTTTTCCTTTCTGCTATTGGCAAGAATTTTCTTTGTACAAATTCTTTTAACAAAACAACATCCTTGTACCTAATTTGTCAAAATATATGTTATATTTTCTAACAAGTAAATAATCCAAAGGGTAGTATCTGTTCTGATACTACATTTTATCTTTTCTGTCCTCGGTCAGTGAAGGAGAAATCTTTCTAGACTGAGAGAGTATCCCTTTTTTTGAGAGCTGGATTCCTCACATTAAAAACCGACATTGTGCCTAACTCTTCCCTCGTGGGGAGACAAGTAAAAACATAATTAATAACACCCTCAACTAAATCACCCCCCTCCAAAATGAGATTCTACTTTTTTTAGGCGAAAGCAGGGTGATCAATTTCGTATATAAATTTAATGTAAAATGATCTTCATCTCCGAGCCATTCTAAATTTTTAGGCTGTTCATTAATTTTATATCATTAACCCTAAGTCTGATTGGTAAGATCATAAAACTAAATGTAATCGCTTAAAATGTAGCCCCCCCCAAAAAAATAAATAAATAAACGCACAGAATTTATCTTGCATAGCAAAAAAAATTGGAGGGGGGTTAATGCCCTAAAACGCTATAAGAGCCCGGAAATGGGGGCTTATTTGACGTTAAATTTACATATGAAACTGATCCCCCATCTAAATTTTAAAATAATTGATTTCTTTCTTCCCGCCATGCTTTTCAGGATGTTTATACGTAATCGCCTAAAAAAGTAGAATCTCATTTTTGTTTGGGGGTGAGTTAGCTGGGGGTGCTAATCAATAATAATAATAATAATAATAATAATAATAATAATATATAGTAAAAGAATCTACTTAACTTTTACATTACATTAAAATATAAGTTTGACTATGAAACAAAAATTAATAAATAAACATGTTAGTATTTAATTTTCAATTCATAAAACATATTTTTAATTTCTTTAAAATAGTTTGTTTATATATATATATATATATATATATATATATATATATATATACACACTTACATTTTTATGGAAAATTTTCACTCTCTTTCACTTATTCTCAAAGGAGTGTACTTGTGTTTTGTCAGTGGTAGGGAAATCTAACAACTCAACTGCCAAGAATTAGTTTATTATTGGTCTTTAATTTTATTGTCTTCTATCTTTACCCTAATCCACCTTTCATAACTTTAAAAATATTTTTACAACCACACAGACATGGAAACTTAAAATCAAAGAAGAACTGATGCAAAAGTGTGTTCTTGCACAGAGCTGTAAAAATCTTTAAATTCACTAATTCCTTTATATCTAATTCAACTCCCACTAAGTTTTTTATGTTCCAAGTTCCAAGATTTTTTTTTGTTTTTTATACTTTTTGGCCACCTTTTGTAAGGTCGTTTGCCAATGTCGAGAAACTGGACAAAAGCCCACCATATAAAAAAAGATTGAAAAACATATTTTACATTTTACTTTTAATTTAATTATCAATGATGTGTGTCAATATTTCTCTTGACAAAAATGCTTATTTAAGTTTTAAACATTTTTCAGAACCTTGTAAATCAACTTCATTCGTTTAAAGGTTACGTAACAAATTTATGTAAAGTTTCATTTTTCTTTTTTTACACAAGTAAAATAAATTTACATCGTATTTTGATGTTATTATAATCGATAGATTTTAATTTTACTGGTAGTTTAAAATCGATAAATATTTATCATTTTATCATTCACATCAGCAATGGAAAATTAAGCTTTAAAAATAATTAAAAGAATCGTTTTTGGAATTGGAAATTAGGCTAAAATTTTTCCGATTCCAATACCCCAAAAAGTTCCGATTTTTTCGATTCCGATTAATTATCCCAATACTACTCGACATGCTTACTATCAATTACGCCCCATGAAGTTACCAACATATCTTTTAATCTCTTGTTAAATTTAGCACAAGGCACCTAGTGTGGATTAAACTCATATGAAACACAATCGAACTTGAATATGTAGAAACAATTAGTTTCCTTTTACTATTCATTCAATAATACAATGTTACATAATAGGCCGTTTACTTTTATTTATGCATCCTCAAATCTATCGGGGAGGCTTTGTCTGTCTGCCAGGCTCAAGAATTTTTAGGGGGTCGGTCACACTTAATTTTGAAATAGGATTTGTTTTGGTCTGTCATGCTTAATTTTCAGATAAAATTTTGTCGGTCTGTCACCCTTAAGTTTGAAATACGATTTTTCTTGGTCTGTCACCCTAAAGTGTGAAATAACATTTTCTTTTTAACTGTTGCATTTAATCTTGAATGAGAATGTTTGTTGTTACGTCGACATTAAGTTTGAAATAGCATTTTGTTTGTCTGTAAACCTGAAGTTTGAAAAACGATTTTTCTTAGTCTATCATGTCGAATGTTTAAATAGCATTTTCATGTCGAATGTTTAAATAACATTTTCATGCTGAATGTTTAAATAACATTTTCATGCTGAATTTTTTAATAAAATTTTCTTTGGTCTGCCATGCTAAATTTTCAAATATAATTTTTGTTGGTCTGCTACCCTTAAGTTTTAAATAGTATTGTTTTTATCTGTCACCTTAAAGTGTGAAATAGCATTTTGTTTTATTTGTTGCGTTTAATTACACATTTTTTTCAGCAAACACAAACTTTACACATTTTAATTTAGCAAACACAAACTTTACACATTTTAATTTAGCAAACACAAACTTTACACATTTTAATTTAGCAAACACAAACTTTACACATTCTAATTTAGCAAACACAAACTTTACACATTTTAATTTAGCAAACACAAACTTTACACATTTTAATTTAGCAAACACAAACTTTACACATTCTAATTTAGCAAACACAAACTTTACACATTTTAATTTAGCAAACACAAACTTTACACATTTTAATTTAGCAAACACAAACTTTACACATTCTAATTTAGCAAACACAAACTTTACACATTTTAATTTAGCAAACACAAACTTTACACATTTTAATTTAGCAAACACAAACTTTACACATTTTAATTTAGCAAACACAAACTATACACATTCTAATTTAGCAAACACAAACTTTACACATTTTAATTTAGCAAACACAAACTTTACACATTTTAATTTAGCAAACACAAACTTTACACATTTTAATTTAGCAAACACAAACTTTACACATTTTAATTTAGCAAACACAAACTTTACACATTTTAATTTAGCAAACACAAACTTTACACATTTTAATTTAGCAAACACAAACTTTACACATTTTAATTTAGCAAACACAAACTTTACACATTTTAATTTAGCAAACACAAACTTTACACATTTTAATTTAGCAAACACAAACTTTACACATTTTAATTTAGCAAACACAAACTTTACACATTTTAATTTAGCAAACACAAACTTTACACATTTTAATTTAGCAAACACAAACTTTACACATTTTAATTTAGCAAACACAAACTTTAAACATTCTAATTTAGCAAACACAAACTTTACACATTTTAATTTAGCAAACACAAACTTTACACATTTTAATTTAGAAAACACAAACTTTACACATTTTAATTTAGCAAACACAAACTTTACACATTTTAATTTAGCAAACACAAACTTTACACATTCTAATTTAGCAAACACAAACTTTACACATTTTAATTTAGCAAACACAAACTTTACACATTTTAATTTAGAAAACACAAACTTTACACATTTTAATTTAGCAAACACAAACTTTACACATTTTAATTTAGCAAACACAAACTTTACACATTTTAATTTAGCAAACACAAACTATACACATTCTAATTTAGCAAACACAAACTTTACACATTTTAATTTAGCAAACACAAACTTTACACATTTTAATTTAGCAAACACAAACTTTACACATTTTAATTTAGCAAACACAAACTTTACACATTTTAATTTAGCAAACACAAACTTTACACATTTTAATTTAGAAAACACAAACTTTACACATTTTAATTTAGCAAACACAAACTTTACACATTTTAATTTAGCAAACACAAACTTTACACATTTTAATTTAGCAAACACAAACTTTACACATTTTAATTTAGCAAACACAAACTTTAAACATTCTAATTTAGCAAACACAAACTTTACACATTTTAATTTAGCAAACACAAACTTTACACATTTTAATTTAGAAAACACAAACTTTACACATTTTAATTTAGCAAACACAAACTTTACACATTTTAATTTAGCAAACACAAACTTTACACATTTTAATTTAGC
Source organism: Sepiola atlantica (assembly GCA_963556195.1). Taxonomy (NCBI): domain Eukaryota; kingdom Metazoa; phylum Mollusca; class Cephalopoda; order Sepiida; family Sepiolidae; genus Sepiola; species Sepiola atlantica. Next base: position 163,858,893 of record OY744524.1, on the reverse strand, counting down.
AAACACAGACTTTACACATTGTAATTTAGCAAACACAGACTTTACACATTTTAATTTAGCAAACACAAACTTTACACATTCTAATTCAGCAAACACAAACTTTACACATTCTAATTTAGCAAACACAAACTTTACACATTTTAATTTAGGAAACACAAACTTTACACATTCTAATTTAGCAAACACAAACTTTACACATTTTAATTTAGCAAACACAAACTTTACACATTTTAATTTAGCAAACACAAACTTTACACATTTTAATTTAGCAAACAAACTTTACACATTTTAATTTAGCAAACACAGACTTTACACATTGTAATTTAGCAAACACAGACTTTACACATTTTAATTTAGCAAACACAGACTTTACACATTTAAATTTAGCAAACACAGACTTTACACATTTTAATTTAGCAAACACAGACTTTAAACATTTTAATTTAGTAAACACAGACTTTACACATTTAAATTTAGCAAACACAGACTTTACACATTTAAATTTAGCAAACACAGACTTTACACATTTTAATTTAGCAAACACATGCTTTACACATTTTAATTTAGCAAACACAGACTTTACACATTTTAATTTAGCAAACACAAACTTTACACATTCTAATTTAGCAAACACAAACTTTACACATTTTAATTTAGCAAACACAGACTTTACACATTGTAATTTAGCAAACACAGACTTTACACATTTTAATTTAGCAAACACAAACTTTACACATTCTAATTTAGCAAACACAAACTTTACACATTCTAATTTAGCAAACACAAACTTTACACATTTTAATTTAGCAAACACAAACTTTACACATTTTAATTTAGAAAACACAAACTTTACACATTTTAATTTAGCAAACACAAACTTTACACATTTTAATTTAGCAAACACAAACTTTACACATTTTAATTTAGCAAACAAACTTTACACATTTTAATTTAGCAAACACAGACTTTACACATTGTAATTTAGCAAACACAGACTTTACACATTTTAATTTAGCAAACACAGACTTTACACATTTTAATTTAGCAAACACAGACTTTACACATTTTAATTTAGTAAACACAGACTTTACACATTTAAATTTAGCAAACACAGACTTTACACATTTTAATTTAGCAAACACATGCTTTACACATTTTAATTTAGCAAACACAGACTTTACACATTTTAATTTAGCAAACACAGACTTTACACATTTTAATTTAGCAAACACAAACTTTACACATTTTAATTTAGCAAACACAAACTTTACACATTTTAATTTAGCAAACACAAACTTTACACATTTTAATTTAGAAAACACAGACTTTACAAATTTTAATTTAGCAAACACAGACTTTACAAATGTTAATTTAGCAAACACAGACTTTACACATTTTAATTTAGCAAACACAAACTTTACACATTTTAATTTAGAAAACACAGACTTTACAAATTTTAATTTAGCAAACACAGACTTTACACATTTTAATTTAGCAAACACAAACTTTACACATTTTAATTTAGCAAACACAAACTTTACACATTTTAATTTAGCAAACACAAACTTTACACATTTTAATTTAGAAAACACAAACTTTAAACATTCTAATTTAGCAAACACAAACTTTACACATTTTAATTTAGCAAACACAAACTTTACAAATTTTAATTTAGCAAACACAAACTTTACACATTTTAATTTAGCAAACACAAACTTTACACATTTTAATTTAGCAAACACAAACTTTACACATTTTAATTTAGCAAACACAAACTTTACACATTTTAATTTAGAAAACACAGACTTTACAAATTTTAATTTAGCAAACACAGACTTTACACATTTTAATTTAGCAAACACAAACTTTACACATTTTAATTTAGCAAACACAAACTTTACACATTTTAATTTAGCAAACACAAACTTTACACATTTTAATTTAGAAAACACAAACTTTAAACATTCTAATTTAGCAAACACAAACTTTACACATTTTAATTTAGCAAACACAAACTTTACACATTTTAATTTAGCAAACACAAACTTTACACATTTTAATTTAGCAAACACAAACTTTACACATTTTAATTTAGAAAACACAGACTTTACAAATTTTAATTTAGCAAACACAGACTTTACACATTTTAATTTAGCAAACACAAACTTTACACATTTTAATTTAGCAAACACAAACTTTACACATTTTAATTTAGCAAACACAAACTTTACACATTTTAATTTAGAAAACACAAACTTTACACATTCTAATTTAGCAAACACAAACTTTACACATTTTAATTTAGCAAACACAAACTTTACACATTTTAATTTAGCAAACACAAACTTTACACATTCTAATTTAGCAAACACAAACTTTACACATTTTAATTTAGCAAACACAAACTTTACACATTTTAATTTAGCAAACACAAACTTTACACATTTTAATTTAGCAAACACAAACTTTACACATTTTAATTTAGCAAACACAAACTTTACACATTTTAATTTAGCAAACACAAACTTTACACATTTTAATTTAGCAAACACAAACTTTACACATTTTAATTTAGCAAACACAAACTTTACACATTTTAATTTAGCAAACACAAACTTTACACATTTTAATTTAGAAAACACAAACTTTAAACATTCTAATTTAGCAAACACAAACTTTACACATTTTAATTTAGCAAACACAAACTTTACACATTTTAATTTAGCAAACACAAACTTTACACATTCTAATTTAGCAAACACAAACTTTACACATTTTAATTTAGCAAACACAAACTTTACACATTTTAATTTAGCAAACACAAACTTTACACATTTTAATTTAGCAAACACAAACTTTACACATTTTAATTTAGCAAACACAAACTTTACACATTTTAATTTAGCAAACACAAACTTTACACATTTTAATTTAGCAAACACAAACTTTACACATTTTAATTTAGAAAACACAGACTTTACACATTTTAATTTAGCAAACACAAACTTTACACATTTTAATTTAGCAAACACAGACTTTACAAATGTTAATTTAGCAAACACAGACTTTACACATTTTAATTTAGCAAACACAAACTTTACAACTTGTGCAGAAGTTATAGTTATTCTTGTTACTTTATGGTGGAAAATGTTAATTATTTATGACTCACAATCCAAAAATCATTCAATCCATTACACCCCAAAAATCGGATTAAATATTTTCTATACAATGTATGCAATGAATATTTTTCATTCAGATTTTAAATATCATCAAAGATTACTAGTAAGAAAAAAAAAGCTTAGGTAGATTTTTTTTAATTTGTTCATTAATTCCTCTTATTTCGTAAATATGATTTTTCTGATTCTGTATTTGTAAACAAAACCGAACTTAATGTTTATGTTTTTTTGTGTTTTGTTTTTTAGGTGCCAAAAAGCAACAACAACAAAAAAAAGTGTTCACGTCTTAATGCACAAAATTCAACTCTCTTCACAACTACTTCATTGATACATATTGAATGCTTCCATCTCCAGAGAAAGTAAGTAAATATACTTATGTTTTATTTGTTTGTTCCTTTCAACAAAAAGACAAATTGTTCATTTGATATATATCGTTATTTAAAAATTCCATAAGTGACAGTAACAATATTATCAAATGTGTATAAGACAATATCACCATGATTTTCACACTTGAAACACTGCTGCAATACAATCTTCTAACTATCGTTTGATCTGGTTCTGTGTTAATCTGTTGCAAACAATTACCTCAGCGATTCAAGAGAGTCGGGATAGCATGCATTTTTTTGCAATATCAAATGATATGAATGCCTTCATTCGAACCGGAAGTACACGCCCATAATTTTCCGTGAAAAAATCGTAAAGCAGTTCCAAGTCCTGTTTTAAAAATGGTTCGGTTATGTTGATTGGCTGCTTTTCTGACCACTTAGCTGTGACTTGTCACAATAAAAAATAAAAAAATAAAGCTGATATGATTTCGAATGTTATAAAGTGCGTTTTCACTTCAAACAGAGTGAGAAAGCGGTCTTTTGATAAGTAGTGTTTAATGAGAATGTGTCCTCTGTGAACCAATTTTCCAGCGTTTGCTATAAATACGTCAATGTTTTGAGACCATTATTAGTTTGATGATTACATGTGGACCTTCAGTTTAGAAACACACTCTTTTTTTAATGTTGTTGTTTTCCCATTTTCATTTTACTGTCAATTAATAGACGTTTATCTGATCACATCACAGAAAAATGATAAACTATCGATCTTTATGACTTTTGGTTTGTGTTAAAAAATTTCTAGTGTTTTGGGGGAAGGGTGAGTTAGTACTGAGTCGCCCCTTATCAAGGCCATCAGCCACTCGAGAACAAGAGTTAAAGAGATGGAATGATTGTCAGTTGAAATGATGAAGACTAGTATGAGAGGATTGAAAGTGATGAATGGAATGAATAAAATTGGATTACTTTAGTATTAGTTTTTTTTAATTACCTGTGGACCTTCAATTTAGAAACCCACTCTTTCTTTTAACCTTTTGTTTTTTTCACATTTTCTTTTTACCGCTAATTAAAACTGTTATTTTATGACATGACAAGGAATTGATAAACTATCCATAGTTACTACAGTTGGCTCATGTTAAAAAAAAATGAGTGTTGTTTTTTTTGTTTTTTTTACTGATGAATGATCACTTAGCAAGGCCAAAGGACACTAGAGGATAAGGGTTAAAGAGATGGAATGGATTGTCAGTTAAAACGATGAAGAATATTATAAAAGGATTGAAAGTGATGAATGGAATAAACAAAATTGGATTACTTATGAGGACCGTTTTTTAATATATTATACGGTTTGTTTATACATTAATCAAGTTATGGAGAGTAGAAAGTGGATCATGGGTTTACGTTCGGCAGCCTCGTAACTCTCGCTTCCCCTCTTCTTTTATCCTTTAGTCTTTACATTCCATGAGCGATGTTTCTGACATAGGGGTAAGAATTGCTGTTTTCTGGGTCGGCTGTTGTTTTGTAATGGGTGATATATGGAGATTTTCAGTCCTCTCATAATATTCATTATCATTCAGCTGTCGACCTATCTATCTTATTAAGTTTTATCTTGAAGTGGTTTTTGACCTTGATATGTGGCAACTCGTTAGTAAAAAGAAAATTTAAATGTAAAAAAGAAAGTCTTTTGCCAGCATTGCAGACAAATGTGAATATGCATTATATTTTCAGAAGAATTATTGCCTTATCAGATAAAAGAAAAATACTTTCATTTTAAATTTCTAAATGTTTTCAATAAAAATGTTTTCAAAAGAAACTTAAAATATATCTGACATCATGCAATGTCAGTTCAAGATTTTAAATTGATAGCTGCTTCGTTAAATTGGTGAACAGTATATTTATATCATAATTGTCGTATCTGCAATAATACTTATAAATTTCATAACTTATGTTAATAATGAAAACCATATTGCTCGTTTAGCCGCACTGAAGAGCTATGATACAGTAAAACAGTCTGTCTGTTGATGTCTATATATATATATGTGTCTGTTCTTGAATATGACCAACAACTTATGTCTGGATATCCTTGTCTGGATCCTTTCCATTTGCCGAATCAGGGTCTTTGTTTCGGTGTGGAATTGTCCGATGAATCTGCCATAACTGTATGTGTCTCAAGTATTTTCAGGCCCATCCGGGTCCATCTTTAGGGTAATCAGGTAAAGACCATGGTGTTAATGTCAATATTAATAGGTAGTTTTGACGGTAATTATATTATTAATATGGAAACAAAGATCCTAATTTGGCAAATGGAAAGGATCCACGCAAGGATATTCAGACATAAGTTGTCTGTCATATTCAACAACATTTGTATCACAGAGAAAATGCCGCCTAAATATATATATATACTAGAGAAAATGTGAAACATTGGGTCCCCCATGCTTCTCAAATTAAATTGCTTAAATCAGGAAAAAAAATGAGTTTGCAAAGCCAGTTAAATATCAAAAATAAAAAATACATCCAAAATTAGCCTCTTTGTACTTGCTATGTATATCTATCTCTTTCTCTCTACAACTACGGGTTAAATAGTATTACTGCTTGTAGTGATATTCCCTTTTGTTTATAATAGACTATTCCAATCTTTTTATTGTGTCCTTTCTTTATTACCGTTGACTGTTAATAAGCAGGTAGAAAAAGAGAGAAAGAGAAATCCAATATATATGGAAAATTCCACTCTATTTAATTCTGACCGTATGTGGAAATTTCCCATCCTAACCTTATTTTTACACACCCGAATCTAAATATCATTACATGTGCATGCTGTTTATATAGACAAAACTACTTCTTCTAGGGCTACGCTGCATATTAAATTTGAAACTGCCAGTTGCTAAGCAATTTTTATTCTTGTGTCTAGACTGATTTTATTTTTATAAATTACAGACTTAATTGCAACTAAATCTCATAATCCAGAGCAATTAATAAACAATCCTACCCATCTAAGAAAAACGAAAGAGAACAAGCTGTAGAAGAAATGAAGGGCTGAACGACTCTATTTTAATTGCTTAACACTCAACATGGAGACATTAAACTCTGACATGCAATTAAGTTATATTTTATTAGCTAAATGCTTTTATTATTAATGGATTATGTTTCTCTAATAAAAGTCTTCAGGAATTCGGTTTTTATTTATTGATTTACACTGTACAGCTAAAAGGTATCAATTTAAAAAAAAGTATATCATTCATTTTGGGATTATATTGGTGGTGGATGGCGAATTCGTCTACAACAAGTAGTACTTTCTCTTTATTTGGAGTTGTCTCCCCTTGGGGTGGGAACAATTCCTAATGAGAGTTGTGGTTGTGATATTACAAGTCTCCGAGAGAGACACGAGTATTAAGTAGAAGGGTTTTTTTGGGGGGGTTTTGGCTAACAAGTCATTACTTATCAGAGATGGATAGAATGATGATGAATATTATGAGAGGATGGAATGAATAAAATTTGATGACTTATGAGGACGGCTTATGACAAGTGTTTATTGACATTAGACTTGAAGATGAACATCTTGTAGTCCTCAGGGAAGCAATCTTGTGGCAACGTGTTCCATAGATGGGAAGTTTTCGGAAAGAAACTGTTCATGGAAATTCCGTTTGATGGTAGGCGCATGAAGGAAGAAAGAAAAGTTCTTAGCAGTGATGGGAGAAAGACACGTTCTACAACAATCCATCTACAAATAGAATTCAACTAAAAAGATTTATCTACAAATAGAATTGCACCAAAACAATCTGTCTTCAAATACAATTCACCACAGCAATTAATCTAAAAATACAATTTCACTACAATAATTCATCTACAAATACAATTTTACTACAAATGCAATTCCACTATAACAATTCATCTACAAGAATTCATCTACAAATAGAATACCACTACAACAATTCATCTACAAATACAATTCCACTACCATAATTTATCTATGAATAAAATTCATATACAAATACGATTCATCCACAATTATTCTTATACAAATAGAATTTCACTACAAAAATGCATTTACAAATACAATTCCATAAGGTTATATAAAATTAGAATAATCAAAATTTTATTCATTTCAGATAAATAAAATACCTGTCTAAAATGATTTAAACAAAAATACTTAAAAATGAAGATTATGATTATCAGGCAAAAAATCATTTTGAAAAGGCTTATGAGTGAATGTAATGTGACAGCAAAAACCGTCTTCGCAATATGTAAACAAACTTTTAAATGTCTATATTTTCGCTTTTACATATTGGACTAATACAATTTTGATCTGAAGTTTGTATAATGGGTTTTTTTTTTCTTCACGAAGGAAACACAAAATTTTCAGAAAGCATTTATTTAATTCAAATTTCATGCATTATTTTTTTTTCATATGATAAAAAAATTACTTAGTGATGACTGAATTTTCATTAATTACTTTGGTGAGAGAAACGTACCTTCTTGAATATCTATCTATCACTTTCACTCTCTATCACTGTATGTTGTTTGACCACTCTCCTGTGCTATTCTATAGGTCGTCCAAGACTGTGTGTGTGTTTATTAACAGTCAAATGTCATAAAGAAAGTAAAGAATAATAAAAAGATTGGAATAGTCCATTATAAGCAAAAGGCAGTAATACTATTTAACCCATAGCTGGAGAGAGAAAGAGTGAGATATTGAGAAGAAAAAAAGCTAATTTTAAATTTTGACTTTTTATTTTTATTTTATGTTCAACTACTTTTCCAAACACTTTTTCCTGATTCAAAAAATGTAACCAACATTTATTGTTTTTTAGTCTCGTACAATTATACTTTTTATGTCAGGATTTTTTATAATTTTTTTTTTACGAATGCAATCCAAAATATTAACAAAAAACACCAGTTTACACGAGTTTCACACGTTTTTCATAACTAAATTTGGGAAGAGAAATTTGTCTTCCTGTATATGACATCTGAAAAATAGTTTAATTTCTATGAAACAGTACATTCAAATAAATAGTATAAATTCTTGTCAGAAATCAATTTGGTAAATATAATAACATTCAAAAACCGGTAATTTTCAGTCTGAATTATTGCAAGTAAAACCAGTATTAAACTCTTTTTAAATGTATGAATTCAATAATTGAAGAACATAAATTGGATTAATTAATTTTAACGATTAGTTATTAAGTGTATTTATTAGAAGTCTATATTTAATATCTAAAATTAATATGCTGTTGTTTTTGTAATGGTATTCACCCTGGTTGGGTTGAACCGATTTCTTCCTTGGACTGCACCACATGTCGAACCATATTAGCCCATGCATGGCTGTTATGAGCAAGGTCACATGAGATGGTCAACAAATTTCTCATTGATGATTGTTGCCCACCAATACGATGAGCTGTGTGTTCAAACAATTGAAGACTTTGCTCGACAAGATAGATGTCAGAGATTTCAGGTTGAGGTGTTGGTGAAAAGCAGCTATTGGGACACAGTCATTGTTAAAGACTTATAATTTCTGCTGATTGGCCATGTCTCTTAACCATAGAGGAGGATTTCCTGAGAGCTCAGCTAAGTCCTCCTTGATGGTTGTTGTTAGCAGGTCGTCATCTGTCCACCAACATGCTTGCATCACCCAGGTAGGGAGGATTACAGCGTGTGAATTAGCTTTCCCTCCGGGCGACAAGCTGCATGCCTGAACAATTGAAGGCAGGACAGATGGCACAGACTTTAGATTGAGGTGTTGCTGAAGAACAGCAATTGATCAACGGTCAATGCAAGATACGGCAGAGGGAGTCATTGTCAAAAACTTTAGGCTTCTGATTATCAACCAATCTCATTGGCCATGCCTCACAGCCATAGAGGAGGATCGACCAGACAATAGATTGATAGACATGTCTATTGGTTGATATTGAAATCTATTGACACCCAAAAAAAAGAAACAGCGGATAGCAAGAGCCGAGATCAGAAATGGAACCTTAAGATGTTCAGTTTGATCCGCTACAATATAGGTTGATTATATTGATAAAGCTAAGCCTCAGCAAATCTAATATGCTGATGCTAGTGGTTTGTCCATCATTATTGAAATATATCACAATTGTGCAATAATTCCGAGTAGGATATAGTTTTTTTGGATAGGAAATAAACAAAACAAAAAAATGTTTGTGTTGTTAAGAACATAGGTCAAGTTTCTACAAAGGAAACTGCAGAATCAGAATAAAATATTGAGTTTGTAGGCCGTATGCTATTAATGACAATATATGAAAAATAGACAGTCTTTTCTATATTATATATATATATATATATATATATATATATATATATATATAATACTTATTCCTATAACCAGAGAAGACTATTTTCCAGGTGTCTTTGCAAGGAGTTCCTGTTTATTCCTGTTCCACTATTCTACACTTTTCAAGACAAATTAAGTATCAGTTTGAAATGAATGTTCATAGCAACTAATTACCAGCGAAACAACAGAAGAAGTGGAAGACACTTTACATGAGGACCATTGTTGAACATAGCTGATTAACTTTGTCACATTATTGGTATATTTTGATTTACTCTTTGAAATTTATGATACGACCTTGTATATATCTAAGTTTGATTGGAAGGATTTAATGTTTGTTTTGAACAAAAAAATGATTCGGATCCAATGTTATATAACACTGAAGGAAAAAAAAATACATATATTGCAAATTTTTTTTAAGCTGCAACAATAAGACATATTGAAAGATAGTTTTGCCAAAAAATGTAAATTGAACCAAAAAAATGTATGTGTATAATTAGAGTTGACACATGCCAAAAAAAGTTATTTAGTGTCAGAATGGTAACATAATTGCGTTGCTTGCTCTCTCTCTCTCTCTCTCTCTCTCTCTCTCTCTCTCTCTCTCTCTCTCTCTCTCTCTCTCTCGCACACACACACACACAATCAACAAAGAATTGTTCTGACATAAACAGAACATGAAGGAATGTAAACTTATTTGTTTAAAAACGCAAAACTCTTGTAAATTAAACCAGAATTTTAATCGTTTGTTTTACTTTCTAATAAACTAACTTTTTTTTAATTCTCAAGAAATTTCAAGAATGTTTCTTTGATATTCCATGAAGTCTTTTCCTTTGTATTTTTGTAATTCTTCGTTCAAAAAGGCCAAAAGTTCTCGTCACCAACAGCGAATTCTTCAGCTCATATTTGACAAAAATATATAGGATTGGCTTGAAGTGAAATTTTATATCTTGTTTCCAATTACTAATAAATTAGATTTTTTGATGAGTTGCTAAAAGTTTTTATATAAAAAACAAAACCAGTAAAATCTACAAGACTTGTATTTTGCTCAAAGACATTTCTATTCTATGGACAAGTTATGCCTTCATGTTTACTGGTTTTGTTACAACAGTTGAGTCAATGCCATTTTGAGCCTTTTGCATCTCTTTACTTCTTTTGAGATCAAATCTAGTGATCCGTTGTTTGAGTCTAACATCAATGGTCTGATACTTTGAATTCAATCAGCAGATCCTATTCTATTACAAGCATTGATAGTGTCAAAAATGGAAAGATTATACTTGGATAAGTATGTAAGAGTATTGCTTACCTATAAATCATGTTTACACACCGGTTTTCATCAAATCATCAAAGTTAAGCGATGTTGAGCCTGGTAAGTATTTGGATGGGTAATCATTTGGGGAATACTAAGTTCTATAAGCAAAACACTCTACCCCGATTCATAAAAACATTCTGGGCTTGATATAAGTATAACGATTTACAGACTACCGTCCTGTGTCACGTGGGTGGTTCAGGTCGTTTGTTCTGCGTCAATGCAATAAAACTGGGGTAAAGCACCGGTCATATAAGCCTCAGGCTTAGAAAGGAGTTTTACTTATTTTTATATCAATGTTTTATCTATGTATTCAGCCTTAGGTTTAAGAAATTGATATTAGCACATTTACATTCACGGCTATATTACATTGAACACAGGCTCTCGTTGGATTACTGAAGTTAAGCAACATTGAGCTTGATCAGTACTTAGATGAGTGACTATTTGAGAATACCAAATGCCGTGAATTTGAAAGCAAATGTGGTGTAAATAAAATCCACTTTCAGTAATATCCATAGGAAAGGTATAAAACTATTTCTTATCCCCCTAACTTGCAGGTAAAATATTAGAGTAGACTAAACCCTCAAGCTTTGCTAGAGCAACTAGTCGAGAAAGAAAACTCTGAAATAATATCAGTTGTTCTCTGCTTATTTCAGCATTGCATCCGATCATCTTGGATTTCTCCTTGTATAACATTGGTTGGGAAGTTCTTCGATCGACACCAAATAGCCTATAATCTTTTCATTGGCAGAAAACAGTCGAGTTTCGTTGACACGTTGTAAGTAGACAGCTCCCTGGATAGTGACGTCTCTCAACAGTTGTTGCAGTAACAGTCGTAGAGATGTTGATCTTTTCTTCTTTCTCTTTGTGGTTTGAATAATAGAAACAATTAAAAAGAACAAATAACTCCATTAATTACTCTGGGATTTAATTTACTTCTTATGGTAATTTGCAGTAAATATATCTTAGATAAACTACAACTTCCCCTTCCAACCCCTGTAGGGATAATTGAAGCTTCAAACACAGGCGTTCGATCACTTTGACGTCAAACTCTCAAGAGTCGGAATATCAATTCCCTACCACATTGATTTCTATCACGCAACTTCCTGTACACATAGCTCTAACATCTCACTTTCCTATGGAAAATTCATTTTTCTTACTTATTCTAACCTTATGTGGCATTTACCTTTTTAGCCCTATTTTATACATCTCAGTCCAATATCGCTACACTTGCTACTGGAGTTAAGCAATGCTGAATCAGAAGATGTGTAGTTGGCGATTGTGCAACCCTTGCTGTATTATAAATTCCTTATCACACAGGGACCATTTAGAAGAGTATCTATGTTTTTAAAAACAAATAAGGGTCTTTTAAATTAGTATTAAGAACGTTTTTTCTCCATCTTGAACAGGGTACAAAACAGTCTCTCTAACCTAACAGGTCCCGCACTGTCTAACAAACTTCAGTCTCTGTCCAATCACCGCAGTGTTGCATCCATGTGCTTGTTTTACAAGTACTTCCACGAAATGTGCTCCAATGAACTTATTGCACTTGTATCTCCTTAAATCGACGTAAATTCACTAGACTAACTCGACAATCAACTAAATCTCATTCATTCACTGTGGTGGCCCCCAGATGTCGGAGAGCTTTCTACTCAAATAGCTTCTTTCCTCGTGTTGCTGGCCTCTGGAACTCCCTCCCTGCCCCCTGTTTCTCCGACACTACAGACATGCAGAAGTTTAAAACTAATGTAAACAGACATCTTGCTGCGCAGATCCCAATCTAGGTTGACTGCCCCCTACCTTCTCCCCTCTTTTTTCTCAGTAGCTCCTTACGTCTACAGTGGCGTCCTGCCTTGTTTGGGGTGAACTATGTTAAAAAAAAAAATTAAAAAAAAAAAAGAAGATAAATCATAAATACCTCCGACAAAATCGACTAGCAACAAAATCCCACCCCTTCACTATAGAAATCTCCAGATGCTGGAAAACTTTCTACTCTAATAGCTTCTTTCCTCGGACCACTTGTCTTTGAGTTTCCTCCCTGTTTCCCCGACTGTACTAACACATGTATAAATTTAAATGTAATGTGAACAAACATCTTGCTGCACAACTCTCCACTTAGGATGTCCCTTATAAACCTAGCCCCTAATTACAATAACCCCTTACGTCTCAGTGAAAATATGTCTTGTTTGTGGTGAGCAGAAGTAAAAAATAAAATAAAATTTTTTAAATTCCCATACACGTAGCTTTAACCTCTAATTAGCTCAGAGAAAATTCATTTTTCCTACTTAATCTTACCATACATGGAATGTCCATTTTCAACACAATTTTTACATATGCCAGTTCAATACTACTACACTTGCCACAGGATATACGCAATGCCGAATCAGATGTGTGGTTTGAGATTGTGCAACCCTTGCTGTACTAAAAATTCCTTATCACACAGGTACCGTTTCAGAGGGTATCCATTCTTTTCGAAACAGAAAGAGGCCTTTTTAAATTAGCACAAATAACATTTGTACTCTGAATATGATTTCCAAGTCAGCTGACTTAAGTCAGGATTTATTTGTAGCTTGTTTGCTTTGAGCTTGTTATAAAAACAAATCTAGAAAGAAACCGAAAAGGATAATAAAATATTTTAGCTAAGATGTTTCTTTAGACTTCATAAATTTATGGTTCTTAAGCATTTCTTTGTTGCTTTAAGCTTCTGGTTATTTGTTATTTTTGTAAGATGGTTGGGATTATTGCTTGTTATCTTTTGCCTTCCAAGATCCATGTCTATTTTCTCTTTTAAATATCAAGAAACCTGTAATGTCCCACAGGAGTATAGGTCCACAGTCATACTATTCCACTTTTAGCAGAAAGTACTTCTTAATAAAGTGTATTTGCTAGCCGCATGTTTATGGATTGGTGTTATTTCAAACTATTCCTTCTCCTAAATAAGTTGCTCTACTAATACTTGAGGGTTTAGGTTACTCTAGTATTTCACCCAGAACTAGGGGTGTAGGTTCATACTAGTGATGGGACTATTCCAATATTATTCCCGATTCCGATATAATTACCGATTCTGTTCTAAATTCCAGATTCCGATACAATTACCGATTTCGATTTGATAATCGCCTAATCTCCTAAAAAAAAGTAGAATTTCATTTATTGGGGGAGGGGGGGGATTTAAGGAAGAGTCTTCATCGGTTTTTAAATGTAGATATAATTTTCTTTTTAATTTAACAAACTTTAATGTTTTCCTTTTTATGTATTGTATTAAAGATTTTGATAAACACATTGTGAGATTTTCATCAATATTTTTCTCTTGTACCATTTATTCTTATTTATTAAATCGTGCCATTTTTACTTGTACCATTTTTTTCTGGTGCCATTTTTACCTGAATTCGTTCTTATGATCTATAGATTTTAGTTTTACTGGTAGTTTAAAATTGATAAATATTTATCATTTTATCATTAGTACCAACAATGGTAAATTAAGTTTTAAACAAAAACAAAAAATTAAAAGAATCGTTTTTGGAATCAGAAATTAGGCTAAAATTTTTCTGATTCCGATACCGAATTGGATACACCAAAAAGTTTTGATATTTTCGATGCTCAATTCCAATTCTGATTGATCGTCCCAACACTAGTTCATACCTTTTATGTTGCGGTAAAGGTGGCCAATTACTCACATAAAAAGAAGTAGGAAATATGTAATATTAGCGAATAAGAGGAAGTCAAATAGTTTAATAATCGTATATTTATTCGATCAAGGAATTCATATACATACTCACAGACTGTCTGTTTGACAGCTAATTAAAAAAACATGCAACAATTCTTTTATCATCTGTAGGGGAGGTAGGTAATCCTATAGAACAATACCTTTCCCATAAAAGGTATTGGTGCAAATAAACCTAACATTATCTGCACCCACAATAATATATAAAATTAAGTTAGTCTATTTCTTGAAGTTTGACATCAATATCGTTGAAGCTGACAAATCAATATTTGCATCTACCTAACAAATTTGTCCTTTTTTCCTTCCAACATGTTCTTTACAATACCAAAATGTATGTAGCTTCAGTTTCTTTCAAAAATATATTTATTCCGGCTATGAAGATTATTACAATAGAAACATTTTTCAATAATTTTCTAAAACGCTGCATCTGCATACATTAATAAATGAAAAAATTCTATATTAATCTATCTTTTTCTGATATCAGATAAACAGTTACACTTGTTTACAATATAAATGCTTAATTAGTATTCTTAATTTTTTTTAATAATTAAAAACTAAAACAACTGGTACTTACAGTACGATTGTATTTATGATTGTTAGAGGAGAGACTCTTACACGGCCTATCCCCTCAGTATGTGATTGATGTCCTATTTTATGTCCACTGACACATTTCTGACTTCTTCTCAAGGAAAAGTGAATAATTCTACCCACAAACATCTAAAAATACACTCCTTAATCCACCCCCAAATCCAACAAAACTTGGGCTTAATGGCTGTTTACATTATCCAAGTAGTAGTGACTCAAAGGGGAGACAACTCGTGCTTTACATGTTCTATTTATGAGCATGGTCCATGAAAATTCCACGGTTATTAACAAAATAGGTTTTAATTTTATCATTTTATCTACTTATAATATATTTTTATTACGTCCTCATAATATATCAGAATAATAATTTTCAACTCCCATGAATTGCTCCCTCTTCTCTCTCTAATTTTTAAAAATATATATCTAATCTTCGTTTATAACCAGTTCAGGCCATTAAATGTATAAACTAATATACAATGTACAAACTTTGACCCAATAGGTCACAGGTCATCCAGTATTAGATGCATTTCTAAATTTATTTACATTTTAATATGGGAAACTAATAAAATATATAATAAGTAAATAAAATAATAAGATAAAAACAGTATATTTTCTTTTATTTACCTTAGAATTTCACGTTAGGCATAGACTGAAGTTTATTTGTACCAAATATGGTTGGATTGCAGAAAGAATTGTGGGCTTTATCAACGATTCCATGGGTGGATGGCATTTACTTTGGGTCAACTTGTATCTAAAATTTCCATTGTTAGCTTTTGTTCAGAATCCCCAAAAAGTTAGGATTATTTATATGAAACAAGTATTGGTGACCAACCAGAAAAACTGATTTTTTCCAAAACAGAAGTAAAAAATTTTTTTTTTTTCACAAATATCTAAAAGTACAATCATTATTTTTTCCAAAAATATCCAACAAAAAGTTGTGATAAATGGTTATTTACATTATTCAAGTAGTAATGATTGCAGGGGCAGACAACTTGTGCTTTACTTATTCAAGTAGTAATGATCGCAGGGGGAGACAACTCATGCTTTACTTATTCAAGTAGTAATGATCGCAGGGGCAGACAACTTGTGCATTACTTGTTCTTTTTACAAGCAGAGTCCATGGAAATTCTGCAGTTATTTTTAAAAAAAAAAGGTTTTAACTTTATATTTTTATCCACTTATTATATATTTTTTATTACGTTCTCATGATATACCGAAATAATACTTTTCAACTCTCATATTAATGCAAATTGTATAATTTCGATTATTCGTACTACTGTTCTCATCTTAAGTGTTATCATGACAACATTTTGGCCACTGTAACCTCCGGCCTTTTTCAGGTGTATCTTTTCGAACTCTGGAATATTTCTGTTGAACTCGAGAATCTGTAGAGAATTTATTTAATCAACGGGGGGGGGGGGTAGCATGAGCTCGTCCGAGATAGAATCCACAACAGCCGATGGAAGAAACATCATTTACAAACCAAAATCTCAAGCGAGCTTGCCCCCCCCCCCCCTTCCTGGAAAGCATATCACTGACTGATGACAAAATGTGCATCCAAGAATATCTGGACATAATCAAGAATTTAAGAAGGTCAAATCTCGCCAAGTAAAGAAATTGGAAAATCTGAAATCTAAGGACATAAGACTCCATGTCCACCATTCACCAATAAGTGCTATTGTCAACACAAGCTGACTTCCTGTGAGGAATCAATGCTGAACAAAAGTCTCAACTTTGCCACAACGATCAAGCGGATTCCATACTTAGACATGATAACTCCAATAGAAGAAATGGCAGATCTAATAAAATCTGGTGGCTACTTTAAAATAAAAAAGAATCTGACTTTGAAAACAGAGAGGAAGCTGTCACAAATCCTCAGTAAGAACAAGGACCTAATACCACCTGCAAAATACAGACAGCTAGTTTAGCATTACTGCAAGCTACCACACTTATACGGCCTTCTTAAGATTCACAAAGACGGTATTCCATTAAGGCCTATTGTCAGCACCCGAGGTTCGGCATGCCATCCATTGAACCGATTCCTGGTAGGTATAATCAGCCCACTCAAAGGTAAATCTACATCGTATGTAAAGAATTCGGCTCACTTCTTGGAAAAATCAACAATGCTCCCATTCATTCTAACCAGATGGTGAGTCTAGATGTAGTGAGTGTGTACACGAAAGTACCCACTGATGAGACTCTGACGGTGATACAGGATAAGTTGACTTCAGATACCTCACTAAAAGAACGCACTTGTATCCCAATTGATAATCTAATGGAGATGTTGACCTTCTGTGTAGAAACAACATACTTCACGATGGGATCTGATATATACCGGCAGGAAGGAGGTCTAGCTATGGGATCACCATTCTCCCTAGTACTGGGCAATATATACATGGAATACTTCGAGGAAATGGCGTTAGGATCAACACCACTACAGCCAACAATGTCGCTACGATATGTGGATGACATATTGATACTCTGGCCTCACCATGAAGATGTTTAAATATTACTAGACCATATAAACTCTATCTGTCCATCTATACAGTTCACGATGGAAAAGGAACATAATAACAAATTATCCTTCCTAGATGTGCTGAAAACTCGCACTGATAATAGGGTTAGGTAACCTGTATATAGAAAACCAACTTTCACTGGTCAGTATCTAAATTTCAACTCCCACCATCCATACAATGTAAAGAAAGGAATTGTCCGCTGCCTACAACATTGAGCAAAGACAATATGTAGTAATAGCAATACATATCAAGAGGAGATGGACAGCATGAGAGAAACCCTCCACCGAAACAACTAAACAGAGAGTATGACATCAGCTCCAAGAAATCGAGACCAAACACCAAGGGACACCACCCGAAAACTCACCACAGTTTGTATACCATATATGATGGGCTTGTCGGAAAAATCCAAAGAATATGTAATCCATATGACAGTATTCAGGAGCGACTCAACTCTCCAAAAGCATCTTATGAGAGTCAAACCCCCTATGGAAAAATGTATGACTAAGAACTGTGTGTATACAATCCCATGTAAGTGTGGAAAAATATGCAAAGATGAGACATGTCACCCGCTAAAAGTAAGGCTAGAAGAACACCGGAAAGTCGTAATACATGGAGATATCTAAAATCGGGTATGGCTGACCACATATGGAGGGAAAAGGGAAACCATCTACTCTTATGGGACGAAGTAAACATTATAGATAGAGAAGAACAGTGGAGAGTAAGACGACTCAAAGAAGCAGCGCATATGTTGAGCAATAATGACTTACTAAGCAGATCTAGTATAGAATTTAATACAATATGGGAACCATTAATTATCAATAATAGATAAGGTTATAATATATATATATATATATATATATATATATATATTATTTCATGTATCCACATAAAATTTTATAAGGAGATATAATTTTTTATGTATCAATTTACAGTATTTACTTCAACAGTGCTCGATACGTGAGTAGAGCTAGGTAGTAAGTTATGAAGATATTGCCATAAATATATTTTCATAACTTACTACTTATTACTCACTATATATATATATATATATATATATATATATACACACACACAGTGATATGTAGTAATAAAAGTACTGATATATAGTGATAAGTAATAATACTACACATTAAAAACAAGAATACGTTTAAGGCTCCCAAAATTCATACTAGAACTGCCCCATGGTGCAGTGGATATAGTACTAAGTAAAATTCAATTCTCGGTGCGGACGATACAAAGAATTGCGTAGGGTTCCATTCGAAATTCCGTCCAGATTCTCGAGTTCGCAAAAATATTACAGCAGCCGAAACGTTGTCATGATAACACTTAAGATGAGAACAGTAGTCCGAATAATCTAAATTATACAAATTATCAATCCTCATCTAAAAAATTCAGAAACATAATACATAAATTGCTCTTTCTTCTCTCCCTAATGAAAAAGGAGCGATATGTTCCATAAATTACCAATAAATTAATATACTTAAAAAATATCTATCTGATCTTCCTACACAATCAGTTTAGGGCATTAAATGTATAAACTAATGTTCGATGTCATCCAGTGCTAATATAATATTCCTCATTTTTTTTTTTAAATAATTAAAAACTCAAAGGACTAGTAAATACTAATGATCCGATTTTATGAGGGGTGACACATTTCCTGTTTTCATTTATAGACTTACTTAGAATATCTATCTAGGACGCCATGGAAATTATTTATCAACAACTGAATTATTCTAGCTCCTTCTTCAAAATAATGTTTTCCTTTGGTTAAACCATGCAGCATCAAGGACGTTATATTTATTTACATCTTCCGCGGGAGGTTAGGCACAAGGTCAGGTGAGGTTTTGAAAAGCCAGTGCACTAGGTGAAGATCACTCTGGCCTATAAAAAATGCCTGAGCAGCCCCGTCTGCATTTCCAGGTAGGGGCGCTTCAGGCGATTAGCAATAAACTAACCCCTTCTCAAAGAGAGAAGGTAAATCCTGGGAGGGTGGACCTCCTAGAACTGAACAGAAACAGATCTCGGCCCAACTGATTGCCGAGGACGTGTCCTCAACTGGTGCAAACAAAACCTGCCAGGATAGTATCTGGAAACTGAAAAAAGTTTAACAGACGATACTGCTTTAATACTAACAGAAATTAGGTATTCTCTCTGTGGACAAGGGATTCTCAACTGAGATCCATACGGACCCCCGGTGGTCAATAGAAGATTTAAAAGGACCCACGGAAAAAAGGGACTTTGAGGGATGCCTGCTAAGTAGTAAGGTATCCATATTGACATCTGTTGAATATAAATAATATGTATAACAATTATATTAAATGTAATATAGATAAACGCTACTCTCTTTGGTTATGTATTGTAGAGCCAGGCTGTCACAAGGAATCTTGCTTAATTAGTGTTTTTAATGACTATGGATCAAATTCAATGCAAATCTGATAAATTTTAATTTTAAAATACTTCAAAGAAACTAAAATTTGGAGAATAATTAATTGATTTCTAATACATGTTAAAATTTCACAAAATCGGAGGTATGTGAATTTTCCTGAAGGGTTTGCACACCCTCTCTGCTCCGTTTGCATAAAACTAAATAGAACTAAATATAGCACACATTACAATCCCTTACGCCTAGCAACTGTGTTCCAAAATTCATAATGATCTATTAATTAGTTTAGGAGTTAATCCTGTACATATAAATATAAACATTTATCTGTATGCTTATCTTCATATGAGGATAAAATACACGATATATCATGAAATGAAATGATGTAGAGACAAGATGTATGAAAAAGACAAAAGGAAAAACAAATTAAACATAGGATGATTTCTTCCTGTGGTTAATTTGCTTATCTTTTGTCTTTTTCATACTAACTTTATACATATATATATATATATATATATATATATATATATATATATATATATATATATATATATAGATAAAATACTTATCCACAGACACGTGTTTCGACGTTATTACAGCTCATCAGCGTGGCTGACTATGACTGGGCTCGAACCTACAATCACTGAGACTGACCGAGTGTGCTAACCGTTATGCTATATATATATATATATATATATAATATTCTTTTAAAAACATGTCGATTTATTTATTTTTAATGGTCTAAAAGTTAATTTAATAAAAACTTGTATTTGTAATTCACCTCCAACCCCTCCCAGATATGTTCTTGTTAACCAGTGACAAATCATATTCAAATCTTTCTCAGTCTGACTCATGGAGTTTTATTACTTTGACTTTTATTACTTTAACAAAGACAAATTTATTCAAAATGACATTTACAGCTATTAAGTAAAACGTGATTAAAATATTTCCTTAACATTAATTACCTTATCCTTGATAGATGTTAGTAGATAAAGATGTGTTTACGTTCAGAAAGGCTGAATAACAGCAAAAAGTACTTGGTCTTTTATCATTGCCCTTTTGGCCAAGATCAAAGTGTAGTATCTGTTCTGATGGATACTGCACCCCATAGACCGGTATTGTCTTGGCCTTCGGGGCTTGATTTACGCCGGTCTATGGGTTTGTCCTGTGCAGTTCTAGGAGGTCCACCCTCCCAGGCTTTGCCTACCCTCTTTGGGGAGGAGTAAGTTTATTGCTTACTGTCTGAGGCGCCCCTACCGGGGAATGCCGACGGGGCTGCCCAGGCTATTTTTGCTAGGCCAGAGTGCTCACCTTCTTGGGCGCTGGCTTTTGAAATCCCACTTTCCCGACCTTGTGTCACATCTTACTTTGTGGGAGGAAGATAAATAAAAAGAAGGAGCCAAACAACAACAAAAAACGCCATCATTTTTCTTTTTCTATTCAGTTATCTTAAGTTTCGGATTTTTTTGGATGAGGATTGATAATTTGTATTATTTGGGATAAAGTGTGAAGTAATAATCAGTTCTAAGTAATACTCTTCTGGGGGGTTGAAGGTTCAGGCGATACTAAGAATATAATTAAGAATTAGTTAAGACTTCTACTCGATCCTGGCTGATGGAACAAGAACAATCTACCCTGTGGATTTAATAAAGGGTTCGGTTCCAAAATTCAGTACAGATTCCTGGGTTTGAAATAAAGATTTCTGAATTAGACAAGATGCACAAGAAGAAGGTCGAAGGTTACATCAGCCGAAAAAGTTATGAGAATAGCAACCAAGATGAAAACAGTTGTCCGAATAATTTAAATAATACACTTATCTTCTGTCTTTTGGTTTTTGATGATTTTTTTCATTAGATGTGTCCAAGCATCTCTATAAGAGGCTCAGTCTGTCATGCATAAGCACATCTAAAACCAAGTTTCTCTCCTTTCGCCACCAACGCTCGGATCTTTATTTCTCCTCAATTGAAACTAATATAGATGGCTCTCTCTTTGAGGTAGCTTCCTCTTTTGATAAACTACTAGACGTGACTTTCACTCCAGACCTGAAATGGAAGACTTACATCAAATCTGTTGCTAAGGTCGCTGGAAAAATGTTTGGAGCATTCTACTGCTCCAGAAAGTACTTCACTACTAACGCAATCCTTTACTTGTATAAGAGCCAGATACGTCCTCAGATGGAGTACTACTGTCATATCTGGGGAGGTGCCGCTCGGAGCACTATTTCTTTCTTTGCGAGGTCGGTTTATACTTTGTCAATCTAGTGGGGGATGATCTCTTCTTTTCCATACAGCCCCTTTCTCACAGAAGAGACATTGTTAGTCTTTCTCTACTCTATCGTTATTTTCATGTGCTCGACTAAACTCCAATCTCTGATTCCTCCTTGTAAAACATTCACAGCAAGAACTCCTTTTACTACTTTTACGCCCTAAGATGGAGTATATGGGGAGGTGTCGCTCGAAGCCTTGATAGAGTACGAAACCGACTTTGTCAATCTAGTGGGAGATTATCTCTTCTCTTCCCTACAGCCTCTTTCACACAGAAAAGATGTTGCTAGCTTCTCTACTGTATCGTTATGTTTATGGTAGATGCTCGACTGTTTTCCAATCTCTTGCACCCCCCCCCCGTAAAACATTCACAGCAAGAACTCGCCTAGCTATAACTACAACAAAGAACTTTCCTTTCTCTCTCTCTCTCTCTCTCTCTCTGTACCAAATAACAAATAGAACTTCCATGAACAAAATTTATTTCCTAGAACATCTCATCTGTGTAACAGCATCCCACGAGGCTGCTTCCCTACCGACTACAACATGGTTGTCTTCAAGTCTAATGCAAAGAAATATTTGTTGAGCCGCCATCTTGGATAATCAATTCGTCTTAAGTAATTTTCTGCTCATTCCATCTATTGTTTCCAATCCTCTTGTGGTGGCGATCTTGTCCAACTGATGATCTCTTTAATCCTTATCCACGCGTGGGGTCCCGGACTTTGATAATCGGTGAGTCATTAGTAAAAAAAAAGAAAAAAAAGTTTGAAACTCTTACAACAAAAATGCAATCCATGATGTACACTAGAGCAATGACTATATTGAAATTCACTGTTAATATACATAAACGTATTCCTCAAAATGTTCAATTTATTTCTATTTAAATGTTCATTATTATTTAAGAGTGCACACCCTCTATCAAAAATGACGAGGAAAAAAATTATGCTTCGCTAGTGTCTGCACTTATATCTATATCATATTCATATAAAATAACGTCTCAATCGGAGAAGTTAAACAAAGGAAAGTAGAAAGAAAGAAAACGCCTTAAACTGAAAAGTTTTTAAAAGAAAAAGAAATTTAAAAAATCGTATCAATCTATATAAAAAGAAGAAAGGAAAAAAAAAAGAAAACGTCCCATTATGGAAATAATGAAGGATTTGTTTCCAAATTCATTTTAGATGGCTGGAGGGAGGGAGGGGTGGTCTGGAACTTGATACTTGCTTTCTCCTTTCCACTGGAAATGTTTTCGTCCAACAGTGTTTTACTTGCAAACATTTGTGTTATGGAATATATATTTATATACATATAAATATACAAATAAATATACATTGGTTTTTATTATAGAGTGGAAGATAAATTTAATACTTCCAGAACACTACAAATACTATTTATACCTAATTAAAAATAAGTGAAAATACTTATATGTGGTTCAGAGGTGGGAGCATGTGTTGCCTGGATTCTTCAATATTCTTGGGCAACGCCTGTGCACAGGTCCCGCTCGTAGTAGGAATAAACTTTTAATTAATTTATCAACCATCATAATTTTATTGAGGTTGCTTTTTCTATATGCATGTAGTCTTAGCAATTTGTTGATTTAGCCATGTGGTCACTAATATAAAAAGTGCTACTCTCTATTTCCTGCTTTTGGGGGCTGACGACTGAGAGAGCAACATGTTTGCCAAAATCTCTCTCTCTCTCTCTCTCTCTCTCTCTCTTTCCTTTTTCCCTATTCAGTTTAATCACACCGAAACGACAACATTAATTTGTCCACTATTTCCATTTTGTTTAGACAAGGTCTGGGGCATACAGTCCTCGTCTCATCACCAGACGATTTCTGTCTATGTACCTTTGAAACACCAAATAGGTTCAAAGTACCTCTAGACATATCAGTAAGTCAGTCGTTTCATATTTTCACACATTAGGAAGCTTTTGTTGAATATTTCAATGTATTACTTGTGTGCACAAATAAATCCAGTTATATTCTTATAATTACAGTTTTCAATTCTTTTTTGTTTACCTCTTTTGCTTATGTGTAAAAATAATTAAGAAATCGATGATTCTTATAGTGAGTTTAGAGAAAAATTAAAGCAAATGACAATAGCAATACGGTTATTAGATCAAGTATCCGGTAAGTCGAAAGTGATCCGGATTTCTGGATATAGCCTAAATATATACATAAAATATAACAAATAATAAAAGAAAAACTAAATCGTATTTAACGA
The DNA here is from genome assembly GCA_963556195.1 of Sepiola atlantica. Taxonomy (NCBI): domain Eukaryota; kingdom Metazoa; phylum Mollusca; class Cephalopoda; order Sepiida; family Sepiolidae; genus Sepiola; species Sepiola atlantica. The sequence continues at coordinate 163,834,123 of OY744524.1, read as the reverse complement.
ATACAAATTAATACACTTAATAATCAGGGCTTTTTTGGTCTTTCCACTTAAAATTCTTAAAATGTATACTGTGATGTAATACTGTATTATATCTTTAGTATAATGTACAAGCAGTGCAGCGAAATTTATTTATCCTACAAAATATTTGAACCTCGTGATTCGAGTAGTAGCCAGAGGATTTGTGACTGACAGAGGAGTATCTCCTCCAACTATTTCTATGACATTACTAATCAAACAAAAACTGTTGGTCGAATCAAATATTTAAAAAAATCGATTGGAAATGAAATATTTTTCATCAAAACACGAAACAATATGCGCACTATATTACATATTAAGAAGATTTTTATCCAACTTTCGTTTGTGAAGCTATACCGGTCAATCTAAAATAGGAAAATTTTACTCATCTTTATATATAAGATATAAGCTAAACATTAAACAAAAAAATCAAAGAGCAATTTTATTTAACAGATATACGTAGGAATTAGTGCATGTGCACTTTACGGTTAATTAAATTTTATAATTCTGTGATCTAAATACTGAAATGTAAAAAAATCCAAGGGCAAATAACTCAGTGTGAAAAATTATGGTAAGAAATTTCTTGAGCCAAATTAATGTTCTTCCAAAAGCAGAGTATGTTTAATCTTTATCAATTCACTTAAGAAAGTAAAGACTAAAATTGTTTATAAGGCATCATATACAAAATAACCAACTTCAAAAACAAATCAGTACGACGTTTGTTTGGCAGCGTCACCATTTTTGAAATACAAAACAAAAAAGAGAATTTATATATTTTTCTTCTGGTGATGGTGTCATGATAAAACCACTGGTTACTGGTCACCAGTTTAAGGATAGACCTTTTGTTAGCTAGAAACCCTTTTTTCCCTATTATGCTCTTAAAGGGGTTACCTTTTAGCTAACCTGTTTGGAGTCCAGGGGATTGGACGCTGGTGGTGGAGTCTCTTTCAGGCTTGGATTGTTTGATAACTAGCACATAATGAAAGTAGTTAAGTATCTTTGGTAGAGAACGAGGTCATACTGCTTTCCTGGTTGATAATTTCCCGGTAGCTCCATGAGCACTCGCTAAATGTTGGAGTATTCTCAAGTGCCATATTGCGCATGGATGTATGTCCCTTAAGGTATTTCTGGTGTGAATTACTGGGCCCTTCACTGCCATGCTAATGTTTCTGCCTTAGATTTGATTATTTTGCCTTTGAATTTATCACCGTGAAGACTACCTTGTTTTGAAGTGATTCCACGTCCTTCTCCCTTTTTGTTATTATGCAACTTAATCATCTTTCGTTATTTCTAGCTTCGTACATCAGGCGGCTTCATGCCTTGTCTGGAACGACTTCCATAAAAACATAAATAAAATAGGCAGGTTTCTAGAACCCGGATGAGAGCTTCGTCTTATCAAATGTTCAGAAGAGCACCAAATAAGCACAATACAAGAACAGTATTTATCTTGAAAAATAGTTTGACTGTGAAGTTAGTTTGATCTACAAAGGTGTTCAATACATTTTTTTTTTAATTTTCTAACAAAGCAAATGAATGACTGGTTTTAATTGATTTTACAGACTTTGGCCAAATTTTCATTGAATCTATTTTAATCGAATCAAAATAATTTGTATCATTTTCTTAAATATCTCATCTAATTGTATTTGATCTGAGGTTAAGATCGGATTCTAACTCTGCCTGATGAGATCTCAGTTTATAGTAACTGTTGATCGATAACATCGACATGCCAGTGTCGCAGATTTTGTACATGTCTGTGTAAATAAAATTATCATATATAAAGCTCTATTTTGATATTGAGCACTTTTTATAAACCCGGTTAAAATTCTCTGGATTACCACCCTGTGGATATTTTTTTACCTGGATTATTACCATTATTATATATATATAAATATATATATATATATATATATATATATATATATATATATATATATATATATATATATATATATATATATATAGATGTTTCATTTTTACCAAGAATCATCAGTATGGCTATATATACAACGAACTTCCGACTCCAGTAACTATTGAAAATCCAAGCACTCCATATCAAATGAGAGATATAGATTCTATATATCGTTAAAAACAATAGTAAGTTTTTAAGAGTGTTCTATTTCCAAGTGAAAGCACTTCACACACACACATATATATATATATATATATATATATATATATATATATATATATATATATATATATATATATATATATGTGTTGTTATGTCCCTGTTTAGGGGCTGGAATGAAAACACGGACACAGGAGTTTAGGTATAACAAGTATATTGGAGAAAAGTATATACAACAGAGAAACAATAGCAGTGGGCTGTCTGTCCTGACTGACAGTGTAGACTGGGGTTGTGCAACAGTATCCAATTCCTTCCCAGTGCAGGAATATGTGACACAAGGTCGGAAGATGGGGGAGAGGCAAGCCAGCACCCCTAAAGAAGCACTCTGGCATATCAAAAATAGCTTGGGCAGCCTCGTCAGCATTCCCCGGTCAAGGCGCTTCAGGCAGTAAGCAATAAACATACTCCACCCCAAAGAGGGGAAGCAAGGCCTGGAAGGGTGCACCTCCTAGGACAACTCAGTACTAATATCTCAGCCGGCAGATTAAATACAACCGAAATGACCCAGTTCCTGTCAGACTGATTGTTGAGAACGAATCCTCGACTGGTATTAACCTATCCCGAAGTCCGCAATCAACCAAAGTTAATGAGAGACTGAACGAGCTGGGGTTGTCGCAACAGTATTTAATTGCCTCCCACCGCAGCAATATCTGACACAAGGTCGGAATGTGGGGAAGAATCAAGCCAGCGCCCCTAAAGAAGGAGCACTCTGGCCTAGCAAAAATAGCCTGGGCAACTCCGTCGGCATTCCCCGGTCAGGCGCCTCAGGCAGAAAGCAATAAAGATACTCCTCCCCAAAGAGGGGAGGCAAGGCCTGGAAGGGCGCACCTCCTAGAACAACCCAGGACAGTATACTTCATCCCGGCAGATAAAAGGCCACCGAAATGGCCCAGTTTCTGCCGGACTGATTGTCCAGAACAAATTCCCAACTAGTATTACCCTATCCAGATGTCTTCAATTAATCAAAGTTAATGAGAGACGTAACGGGTTAGGGTTGTCACAATAAATGAGAAGCGTAAAGCTTCTAGTATTTATTGAGAATGGAAGAGTCCAAATGTTTGTCATAGGTACGACACCATAATATATATATATATATATATATATATATATATATATATATATATATATATATAAAATAACACGGAATCACATAATCACGGGTGCGATAATTTATTTTGACCCTCCGGCCTTTTCAAGCACCCAAAACGAGGCGATTACATGTTTGAAAATGAAGAAAGAGAAATTCACTCTCACTATTCAATATACATATATAGAGAGGGGAAAATTGGACGATTTACAATGGAATGCATATAGTGAAGGGGGAAAGGGTCTGAGAGTGCAGTAAGTTAACTGGAAGTGAGAGATCCTGATCTTTGCCAAGGCTTTCTTCTCAAAGAAGTGAGGGTCATTGTGATGTTGTGCAAGCTCAATTTTTAACGGGTATTGCTGACATTTTATCGATGTGAGACTCATGAGAACAACCAGTCATGGATTACTTGTCGGCCAACGGTCATGCTCATTTAATGAGTAGATAGCTTTCATCTCTATTTATAGAATTAATTATTATTTTTTTAATAAATATTATTTTAAATATCCATATATATAATATTATTATTATTAAATATTAATTAGCCATACCAGTCATTCTGTGAACGATGATTTTTATATATATCAATTTAATTGTTTTCGGAATTTTTTAGATAAAGATTAATAATTTTTATTATTCGGATTATTCAAACTACTATTTTCGTATAGGTTCCTGAGTTTGACATAAAGATTTCCAAGTTTGCAAAGATACACCTGAAGAGGTTACCTCGGCCAAAACGCTGTGAAAATAACAACCAAGATGAGAATAGTAGTCTTACTAATCCAAATAATAAAATTTTGATTGAATGGTAAAGTAAGATGGATAGGTCAACAGTGTAAATAATATAAGATTTTATTTGTAGATGATTAAAATTTTAAAATAAAATCATCCGAAAACGCATTGACATAGTTTTGGTTACAGACATACACATAATATTCATTATAATGAGACGAGTGTACACTCTCTGTCAAAAGTGGCAGAAAAAAATTATGCTTTGCTAGTGTTAGTATTCATATTCATATAAAAGAACGTCTCAATCGGTGAAGTTTAAAAAAAAGAAATAAGAAAGGATTGAGAGTTTAGTCTACCCTGGTATTATTTCAGAGTTTTTCTTCTTTTAGACTAGTTGCCCTACCAAGGCCTGAGAGTTTCGTCTACCTTGGTGTTTTTTGTTGTTGTTGTTTTTTAACATGGTTCACCCCAAACAAGGTAGGTCGCCACTGTAGACGTAAGGGGCTACTGAGAAAAAGAAAAGGGGAGAAGGTGGGGGGGGGGGATTTCAAAGTTTTCTTCTCTTAAACTAGCCCTATCAAAGCTTGAGAGTCCAGTCCACTCTGGTGTTATTTCACAATTTTTCCTTCTCCTAGACTAGCTAGTTGCCCTACCAAGGCTTTTGAGTCTAGTCTACCATGGTGTTATTCTAAAGTTTTCCTTCTTCTAGACTAGTTGCCCTACCAACACTTGAGAATCTAGAATTGTTCAACTCCAAATGATTGTGTGCTGCCATTATTAATAACTTTTACAACTGCTGTTAGTGAAAAAAAGAAAATGACTGCCACAAAAAGAACAACAAAAAAGAAGAGAAAGAATGAACTACTGCTATGTGTCAGCAACACAACAAGACTGCAGCTTTTTACGTGCTAAGCCATCATCCGGATAATTGGCTGGAGTCAAAGAATTGATCTACCATAGTGTTACAATGCTTCGCTAATGTTAACACTAATATTCATATTCATTTAAAATAACTTCTCAATCGGTAAAGTTCAAAAAAAGAAAAATGATAAAGAAAGAAAACGTCTCAAACTGGACACAAAACAAAAAAAAACCTGCATCAATCTGTATAGAAAGAATAAAGGAAAAAACTAAATAAAACGTCTCAATATGGAAATAGAGTGAAGGATTTAATTCCAAATTAATTTCAGACGGTGGGGGGGGGGTCGAACTTGTTGATTTGCTTTCTGTCTTCCCTAAACACTTGAAATAGTTTTGTCCTGCAGTTTTTTTTTTACTCACTAACTTTTGTGTGCCGGGACGGATATATATATATATATTTATATATGAATAAATACACATTGGTCTTTATTATATAATAGTGGATGTATAGAAGGGCTTTACCATAAGAATGTCATTTAATCCTCCCCACTGCCGTGCACCACCGCCCTCCATCCATTTGTTGCTTACCCTCACATATTGACAGCCCTATTTATGACTGACTTGTAGTGTGATAAGGTCACCTGGGTAATCACCCTGAACCCTGCTTCCACCTTTCTGCTCAAATCAATTGACTGACCTCTTAATTCCCCCCCTTCAGACTACCTGTATGATTTACCTGATAGGCAAAATAGGAAAGGGGAATGTTAGGGATACTCTCTTTCTCTCTCTCTGCCATTCCCCAACACCCTCTCTTGTTAATGTAATCTCATTGACATTGTCAAATGTATTTCACATAAATTTCATTTCTATTCATGACATTGTAAAGATAAAAAGTATTTTTACATGATGATAAAAGAAAAGCAACAAATCTGTCAAACTCATGTCTGAGCAATGCCTTGGGAATGGTCCAATGGTTACCATTGTGGACTGTGGATTTTATTAATACCGTTTGGGAAAGATATGATTCCATCTGTCCTCCCTCCAGCTATGGGTTAATAGTATGTCTGACTAGATTCTCAAGCCTTGGTAAAGAAACTAGTCTAAAAGAAGGAAAACTTTGAAATAACACCAAGGTAGACAAAACTCTATATCCTTGATAGGGCGACTAGTCTAGGAGAAGGAAAACTTTGAAATAACACCAGGATAGACTAGACTAGACTCTCAAGCCTTAGTAGGGAAACTGCTCTAAGAGAAGGAAATTTAAAAAAAACACCTTGGTAGAGCAACTAGTTGTGGTAATTCTGGGGGACTTCCTAGCCATATCAACCTCCTTGAAAATCAGAAGAATTGCTAGGAGAGACATGGTCGCCAACCTTGTATTAGGAAAAAATATTAAAAAGAAAGAAACCATCTTGCAATATTGGATACAGGCGTGTTCAAATAGTGTTAAAAACAGAATTTTCCACATACGGTTACATGACGTAGAAAATCAGAAAATTTCATTAGAAGTTAAAGATTAGAATTACAGCTGTGTGATTAGGATGTTGCTTCACATACAGGAAGTCTCCAGTGACACGTAGTAGATAAGCTGATAAAATCTTTCTCTTGTTTCTGAACTGTGAAAGATAGCAATTGTGTTTGGGGCAGCTTCCCCCTTCGCCATATGAGTGATGGATTGGGTGAAGGTCCATTGGGTATTATGTATGTAGACTGAAAAAGAAAGACCTTGAAATAATTGTTAAACCTCAAATGATCGTGTGCTGTCATTATTAATAACTTTTACAACAGCTGTTATTAAAAAAGAAGATGGCTGCAACAACAAGAACAACGAAAACGAAGAGGAGAGAGAACAAACTACTGCTACGTTTCATGACACAACAAAACTCCAGCTGTTTATGTGATGTGTCACGTCTGGATAATCAGTAGTGCTACATAAGATCCTCACTAGGTGCCAGCACTTGTCTCATAGTACATGCTCCGATGAACTCACTGCACTTGTACCACCCTAACGTAAATACTTCCGACCCACCCGATTAGCAGCACCCCCCCCTCTCTTTCCTGTAGAGGTCAGTAGGTGCTGGAAGATTTTCTACTTTTATAGCTTCTTTCCTCAGACTGCTTGCCTTTGGAATTCCCTCCCTGCCACCTGTGTTCCCGACCATACAAATATGCATAAATTTAAATGTAAGTTGATCAAAACTCTTGTTGCTTAACTCCCCCCCTACACAAGGTTGCCCCCCCCCCCCCCCCCCAAAAAAAAAATCTTACTCCTATCACAGTAGCCCCTTACACTTTAGTGGCAATATGCCTTGTTTGGAATGAATAAAAGTAAAAAGAATTTCTTTTTAAATACACTGAACAATTACTTCTACCAATCGATTAAGTTAACGCAAACTTTTATTATCTTTGTTTAATGTTATTGTCAGCTGCTTATTGTTATTAAAAATGGGGCAAGTAGACATTTACTTGTCTCCCCCATGTTATGTCTATGAAGGGGCATAATAAATAAATTAGACAAACATATGTCAAATGAATCAAGTTAGATTGCAGTAATACAATGTTGTTGCCAGTGTAGCTTGTGCCACTCGACGGTATTACTCCCCTCCCACCGCAGGAAGATGTGGCACAAGACCAGAAAGTTAATATAGTAAGCCAGCACACAAGAGATGGTGAACTCTGGCCACTTAAAAATTGCCTGCCCAACCCTGTCGGTATTCCCCAATGAGGGCGTCTGAGGCAGTTAGAAATCAACTAACTCCTCCCCAAGAGTAGAAAGTGGACCTATGGTTTACTTTCGGCAGCCTTGTAACTCTTGCTTCCCTTATTTTGTCCTTTAGTCCTCACATTCCATGAGCGATGTTTTTGACAAAGAATTGTTGTTTTCTGGGTCAGAATCTATCCATCTAACACTCATCGTTGGCTAGTTTTTGACCTTAAAGTAGTATTCTTTTAGCTCCTTACATCAAGTGGCTTCATGCCTTGTCTGGAGCGACTTCCATAAAAAAAAATTTTTTTAAGAAAAAAATAAATTTAAAAAAAGCGGTAAGGCAAGGACTGGGAGGGTGGATCTCCTAGGACTACCCAGAACGAAATATCATAGCTCGACAGATAAACATCCACCGCAATGGTCGTGTCTCTGCCGGGTTGATTGACGAAGACGGATCTTCAACTGGTATGCATACTGTCTGAAGTAGCGTTGCTACTCAGCTCCCCGAGGGATCACAGTCAAAGTATTATTATAGACTGTTCGGAAGAGTCCATTGTGTATATAAATAGGGATGATACTACAGCCCCCCAAGAGGGCAAATTATAGCATACGAGCAGTTTAAAGTAAGGGGAACTATGGTACAACAATAACACGTCAATAACTTATGCAAAAATTGGAGCACAGCTCTCTTGGCACTCCCCAATTTAGAAAGGTAGGGGGCTGCAGATGCAAAGTCTAATATTCATTATCTATTATTAGGCCATACCGCAAACAGCAAGCGCACCTCCGCCTCAATAACTGATGTTCCTAGAAAGTGAGTATAATAAGCAGCTTCCACTGGATTTAAATAATTACATCATTTTAACGCATCCATAGTTATAGGCCTTGCTGAATCACTTGCTTATAATTGCCTATAATTATACTCTTTAAAATTACACCCTTTCTTCTTAGATTTTATTGTAAAACTTCATTAAACTTGGTAGTGGTAGTATTATTATTTTAAACAACGGCAACATATTTTTTATTATTTATAAACTTCTGAGAACATTCTTTCATGGATTGGCTATATCTGAATGATACGAACTCTGATAATTTTGCTAATTTAATCTATTGATAGTTTGGTTGTTTGCACAAGGCGGATGAGACGAGGAGTGCTGGGAGGAGAGGAATATATCAAACACAAAAGTTTCATAATCTGAAGGTTGTGAGTTCAATCACTGTACAGGCAGTACATTTTCATTTTATCTTCAATCGTATACAAAAATAAATTTTAGTTTTATATAAATTGAGCCGAGGCCAAAGGCGGCAAAAATGGTGAAGTTTTTGCTAATGATGGAAAATGTGTGAAAATATATTTTAAATAAGAATGTTCTGTAAATAGTGATACAATTTCTTCATATCTAATACATGTTCCATAAAATCATCATCATCATCATCATCAGCAGCAGCAGCAGCAGCAGCAGCAGTTTAAAGTCCGTTTTACAAGCTGGCATTTGCTGGACGGCTTTTAGAAATTCCAAACTAACCTATCTTGGCCAGCTCTTTATTTGTCCCTCTTTCTCTCAAATCCGAATGCCATTAGTGTGTAATTGAACATACTGTTTCTATTTATCTTCCTCCCACAAGGTAAGATGTGACACAAGGTCGGGAAAGTGGGAAAAAAACAGCGCTCGAGAATTTGAGCACTCTGGCTGTTTAAAAATTGCCTGGGCAGCCTCGTCGGCATTCCCCGGTAGGGGCGCCTCAGGCGATTAGCAATAAACTAACCCCCTCTCAAAGGGTGAGAAGGAAAAGCCTGGGAGGGTGCACCTCCTAGAACTGCACAGGACGGACAACCGATAGACCGGCGTAAATCCAGACCCGAAGGCCCGGACAATACCGGTTTATTAGGCGGGGTAAAAAACCCTGGTTGAACTGCAACAATAAGATTATATGGGTATACCCCTACGCCTGTGAATAACCCATGAGAAGTAGACCCCATCTTCCCACCCACTCGTTATAAGTATTAGTAGATTATTAGTCAGGCTTACAAAACCCGTTGCATTGAGTTAAATGTCTACTTTTTGACGGTTCCGGCTATTAAGGGTTTTTAGTCGATCCCCGAAAAAGAACATTATGTCAAAATTGATGATTCAGAACAATTTATTTGTTTTATTCTGTTTGTCCTGGAAAACGATAGGAAGGGGAATCCGTTGCTTCTGTGTGAGGACAGAGTATTTGAGTGGCTGCCGGAATAATCCGTGCTCTACATTTAACAAATATTAAAGTTCATTGAAATATGATCCGTCTCGTCCGTCTCGAAAAAGTCTCATGTATTTCCCTTTTTCTTGTGATATTTATTTATTTTATTTTATAATAAGTGCCTCGATTCCTGGCTTCTGCCTTTATATACATACTAGCTGGCTTTGTCAGCTCCCTATCGCTTTGAAAAGTTCGCTACTTGAAATACTTGAAACCAAAATGTTAAATAATAAACATTTCATTCATCAGTTTGTTGTAAACATATGACGAATACTTGAGCATTTATTCATATAATTAGATAAACGTTGCTTCTCCGGGCTAACCCCTATATGGAATATTGCTCTTATAAAGAAAATAGCACAAAAACTTTATTATGTACTTATCTGTTAGCGTAAAAACGACAGTACACCAAAATGTATAGAAATTCATCCAGTATTTTTGTTTTTAAAAAATAAATTCAAGTTTTATCAGTAAACGCTTTCTAGCCGGTATTACTACGATGTTTAAGTAAATTAAGTTTGAATTATCTCATTTGACCTTAATAATGCCGAAAATGGCGACCAGAAATCGTTTACTGATAAAACTTGAATTTATTTTTAAAAATAAAAATACTGGATGAATTTCCGTAAATTTTGGTGTACTGTCTTTTTTTTTTTACCCTAATAGGTAAGTACATAATCAATTTTTTGTGCTATTTTTTTTTTTAGGAGCAATATTCCATATAGGGGTTAACCTGGAGAATCACAAGATAAATATTATCAGTTATTCATATATATAAACATTAGCATTTTGGTAATTTTTGTACAAATTTATTTATATTATTTGGATTATTCGGACTCATCTTAACTGTTAGTCTCACAACGTTTTGGCCGAAACATTGTGAGAATAACAAAGTGTGTATGAAAAGTAGCTCCTTATTAATTTAAATGCTCATAATTTATTACTGAAATATAATTCTTACAACAAATGAAGACGATAAGAAAACGTAGAGCATGGGGTTTAATTTAGAATTCAATAGCATTCACCATCAGATTTTTGGAACCGCATCAAATGATTTCACAAAGAACTCTTTTTTTCTTTTCTGTTTTTTTTTTCTTACTAATGAATCACCACTTATCAAGGCTAAAAACACTCAAGGATTGCATGATTATAAGTGGTTCATTGCAACCCAAATGATAATAATAAAGAAAAAGAAGTGCAACAAGTAATTAATATCAATCTTTTTTTATTTTCGTGTATTAGTTGCCTCCCTTTAATTAAGTTCGTTTTCAGGGGATTTCCGTGATTTATTCTAAACTAGGTGGCTTCACTCGCTCTCTATCGATTCACAATTTAATTTCTATTCATTACTTGAAAACAGTGAAATAAAACTAATCAATAAAAACGTAGATAAAGTAAGATAAAAAGATAAAACTAATAGATAAGCAGGGAAGCAGTCCTGTGGTAATGTGTTCCACGGGCGGGAAGTCCTTGCAAAAAAGTTCTGTCCATGGAAATTGTGCCTGACACTAAGCATGCGGAGGAAGAAAGAAAAGTCTTTTTTCCATTGTGATAAGATGAGTTCTTGCTGTGAATGTTTTGTAATGAGGAACCAAAGATTGAAGCTCAGTCGAGCACCTTCCATTGGCTTGAAAAAGAAGAAGTGAAGTATACAGAAAGTTTGTGTCATGCACACACTTAAAGGGCAAAGATATTGTAGGATGGAATTTGGTGCACATACCGGAGTTAATCATTGGCATGTAGTCTTAAATTGCGCATCTGAACTCGCATATGAAAAACTGGCAGATGGAATGTTAAAGATTAGCCACCCCTGATCTAAGATATTTGACAGACCTTTTCTCTACTATAGATTTTCAGATAAAACATTTTAGAACCCACCACACCATACACACATAAAATTACTTCACTACATCCCGGGCAGCGTCGGGTAGGAACAGCTAGTTGATAATAAGCAAATACTACGAAATATCACCAAAATTCAGATATGACCTTTTCATGTTATCGTCAAAAGCTGGAGAAAGAAAGAAAAAAAGATCACTAGGAAAATGACAGATCGTAAGAGGAAAAGATTAATAAGGTTTCTTGACTTTTGTGTGTCAAGATATTTTTGTCATGTCAGCTGCTGCTACTGTCATTATCAGTGTGTTGAATTACTCTTCAATTCACTTCTAAAAGAAGACCCACAAGAAAGACATTACTACAGCATATCTTGTGCCTTTCCTTCCAAAACAATTGTTTCTTTCATTGCTGTTATCACCTACTAAGTGTTTCTTGAATTGCAACGCTTTTAACGCCAGGCTGAGAAAATAATGAAGCATTAACATTTCTCTTGGAGGAAATTTCTCTTGGAAGAAATTCCACGGTTGATTTCTTCATAGTTTTTAAAAGTTCTAAATACTACAAAATCTTTAGATAATACACAGGGTGGTCGCTAGAAAAGCGGGAAATTTGTCTAACGGTAATTTATTTTTACAAAGAATAACTTTTAGAGTTTTTCAAAGACTAATATTATAATACACTCACAGATGCTCAAAAATGTTGTCCGTGCAAATCGAAGAAGTGAATAAGCCAGCCGCAATAAAATTTAAACAATGACATTTACAGCCTTAAATTTCTCGCTGTTTTAGCGACCACCCTGTAATTTAATTTTATAGTAAACAGAATTGCCCAGATGGAAAAATATTGCTGAGTGGAGAGCCTAGAAAAAAATAATTCAAAATATATTTACTCTCTCTCTCTCTCTCTCTCTCTCTCTCTCTCTCTCTCTCTATCTCCACTTACTTGACATTGCTCTCAAATAATTTTACTTTTTTTTTATCGAAGTCGCTCCAGACAAGGTATGAAGCTACTTGATATAAGGAGCTAATCATAATAATAAAAAGTGAGAGGAAGGTAGAATCACTTCAAGACAAACAAAGCCTGGAAGTAACCCCACCACCACCGTTCAATACTCTGGACTCCAAAATGACTAGCCAAAAGTAAACCCTTCAAGAGACCAATACAGAAGAAAGAGCTTACAAGGCTGGCATGCTGACAAAAAAGTGTTACCATTTTTTATTATTTAAACTAAGCTTTTTTATTTCCTAAACTCTTATCTTCATGTTTATAAATTTACTTTCACACGTTAACTGTAATTGTTACAGTATCGTAGGGTTATGAAATTATATATTATTACAGAATCATTGGGTTGTGAAATTATAAATTATTATAAAATCGTTGGGTTATGAAATTATTAATTATTACAGCATCGTTGAGTTATAAAATTATCAATTATTACAGCATCGTTGAGTTATAAAATTATAAATTATTACAGCATCGTTGGGTTATGAAATTATCAATTATTACAGCATCGTTGGGTTATGAAATTATCAATTATTACAGCATCGTTGAGTTATGAAATTATCAATTATTACAGCATCGTTGGGTTATGAAATTATTAATTATTACAGCATCGTTGGGTTATGAAATTATCAATTATTACAGCATCGTTGGGTTATGAAATTATCAATTATTACAGCATCGTTGGGTTATGAAATTATCAATTATTACAGCATCGTTGGGTTATGAAATTATCAATTATTACAGCATCGTTGGGTTATGAAATTATTAATTATTACAGCATCGTTGGGTTATGAAATTATTAATTATTACAGCATCGTTGGGTTATAAAAATTATTAATTATTACAGCATCGTTGGGTTATAAAAATTATTAATTATTACAGAATCGTTGGGTTATGAAATTATAAATTATTACAGCATCGTTGGGTTATGAAATTATCAATTATTACAGCATCGTTGAGTTATGAAATTATCAATTATTACAGCATCGTTGGGTTATGAAATTATTAATTATTACAGCATCGTTGGGTTATGAAATTATCAATTATTACAGCATCGTTGGGTTATGAAATTATCAATTATTACAGCATCGTTGGGTTATGAAATTATCAATTATTACAGCATCGTTGGGTTATGAAATTATCAATTATTACAGCATCGTTGGGTTATGAAATTATTAATTATTACAGCATCGTTGGGTTATAAAAATTATTAATTATTACAGCATCGTTGGGTTATAAAAATTATTAATTATTACAGAATCGTTGGGTTATGAAATTATCAATTATTACAGCATCGTTGGGTTATAAAAATTATTAATTATTACAGCATCGTTGGGTTATAAAAATTATTAATTATTACAGAATCGTAGGGTTATGAAATTATTAATTATTAGCGTATCGTAGAGCATGTATATTAGCAATATTAGACTCGTGCTAACTAAGGGAGGAAAAGGCAGTATTAGTATATATCTTATATATCTTCTTTTTATATATATATAATATATAAAATTAAGTCAGTCGGATTTTTTTGCATAAATAGCATTGCATCTGATATTTCATTTTGACTAGCGATTTTCTCCTTTTCATCATTGCACCATATTATATATTTTGCTTAGATTCTTTCAAAAATTACTTATATCGGCTCACAAGATTGTTGAAATAGAGACATTTCTTGCTAATGCTGTAAAAATACAAAAAATCATTTTGTCATTAATAAAAAAAATACGTTCGTCATTGCTCAATTTTAGTTATCAGATAAAAATAATACATTTGTTTTGAATTGCATAGCATAATATTATAAACCTTTCCTTTCCTATAAACTTTTAATTTACTATAAACCTTTCCTTTCCTTTAAACCTTTCCTCTCCTATAAACCATTCTTTTCCTACAAACCATTATTTTCCTATAAACCATTCTTTTCCTATAAACCATTCCTATCCTTTAAACCATTCTTATCCTATAAACCATTCTTATCCTATAAACCATTCTTTTCTTATAAACCATTCTTTTCTTATAAACCATTCTTTTCTTATAAACCATTCTTTTCTTATAAACCATTCTTTTCCTATAAACCATTCTTTTCCTATAAACCATTCTTTTCCTATAAACCATTATTTTCCTATAAACCATTCCTATCCTTTAAACCATTCCTATCCTATAAACCATTCCTATCCTATAAACCATTCTTTTCCTATAAACCATTATTTTCCTATAAACCATTCCTATCCTTTAAACCATTCCTATCCTATAAACCATTCCTATCCTATAAACCATTCTTTTCCTATAAACCTTTCTTTTCCTATAAACCTTTCTTTTCCTATAAACCTTTCTTTTCCTATAAACCTTTCTTTTCCTATAAACCCTTCTTTTCCTTTAAACCTTCCCTATCCTTTAAACCTTTTCTGTCTATAGTTAATTAAAACGTCATGATTTCTTTTTCTCTACAACGTTAGGGAGCATCATTGGACTGAACTACATCTTGTAAAACATGTTTTAACAAACAAATTTCAGCGACTTTTCTCATGGCGATGTTTTGCTTTTTGTTTGTTTGTCCGATTTCTAATCTGATTATTATCTAACAAACAATGAAACGCCATTAATTAATAGTTCTTTTCTTAGAACTGTCCTTTCTCTTACAGACACACAAAAGACAAAAGAGGGCAATTTAATCTAACGCCTTCCTATGTAATAGCACTAGAAATAAACTATTTCCTCTTCTTTTTTCCTTAGAATTATTCAATTCAACCTAACGATTTATAATTTATAAATTTATAAAAGCTTGAAGAAGAAAAAAGCGGCAAGGGAAATTTAAAAAAGAATTCTTTTTATACAAATATTATTGTTAACTTGCGGGATTGCAGGTTTTACCCCCGACATTTAGAACGGCAGGCTCAGCGGTTGCATGCGAAGTCGGGGAAGGTTTGGTGCAGAACACACAAAAGAAAGGCGCAGAAGCAACATTGCCACTTTCACTCCATTGATTTGCAGTTGCGTACCTGGCACGTCTTTACTTGCCACATGCAGAGGCAGAAATGACCAGAGGACGACGGATCCTGATGCCAACTTTTTCTGGATTTTAATCAGAGCCCTGTGAGCTGGATAGCTCTGACACTACCACGTTGAGGAAGGGTTGGACTTAGGGGTCGCTACTGCTGAAGGTCGGATAAATATAACTATTTTTAATGAAAAATGTTAATAAAAACAAAAACACTTCATTGTTTATTTAAATTAAATTTTGTAACTACACAAAGAATAAGAACAGAAAGCCTTTTCCACCTTTCTATCTCCTTCCCTATCCCATCCCCTCTTACATACTCTCTTCCTTCTCTGGGTCTTACTAACCCAAATTAAGTAACAGGGTGGGGAGGTAATCTCTTTTTTATAAACCTCCGTCTCCTCTTTTATTAAAGTTGATTTTGTTTTTTTGTGTTTGTTTTATTTTATTTTTATTTATCCTATTTTATTTTTTATTTTTATTTTTTAAATTATTAAATTTTTATTATTTATTTATTTTATTTTATTTATTTTTTAAATTTTTATTTATTTTATTTTATTTTTTATTTTTATTTTGTAAATTATTAAATTTTTATTATTTATTTATTTATTTTTATTTATTTTATTAGTAGAATCAAATGAACAATCGGTTTTATTTTATTTCAGAATTTTTTAGAAGATTGATAATTTGTATTTTTGGGATTATTCAACATAAACATACCCGAGTTGGAAAATATACACCTGAAGGAGATTACATGGGCCAAAACCTTATGAAAATAACAATTAAGATGAGAATAGTAGTCCGAAGAATCCAAATAATACGAGGTTTTATTTGGATATAAAGATTACTGTCGGTCCCTGTAAACTAAAAATAAAATCTTTCATCTTTAAAAAAAAATTTTTTTTGGGAAACATTGAAAATAATTGATTTGTCATAATTGTAAGATTAATACTACTATTACATCTCTGTGTCCCTTCTAAGGGGGTAGACACCCCCGCTTTAAACTTCAAATACTTTAATTCGATTTTAATGAAATTTGAACCATTCGTATAAGACATTAATTAAAAAGGTTTTTCAAAACTTTCAGTTTTTCCGACTATATTAAGGGGCGAAATGAGGTAAGGGCAGTCAATGTTATGAGCACAGTAAAAAAAAGATAGGGTTTTTCATTAAATCCCGAGTAACGTCGGGTCACCCTGCTAGTATACATATAAAATGATGGAATTACGTCAGGAATTTAATTTTTCATTAAATTTCATGTATAAATTATTATCATATCTGATGACCTAAAGAAAAAAAAAACCTTCCATTAATTTTTTAAATTTATTTAGAGTAGAGAATTTTTTTCCGAATTCAGTTCAGACAGTGGGGGTTTGTCTTACTTGCTATTTGTTTTTTCGCTTCCGTTTACCACTTGAAATGGTTTCTGAACAGCTGAATAGTACCCGGTTGAAATGCTTCCTTCCACTTCCTCTCCCCCTTCTTCTTTGACGTCTGCAAACGAGCCTGCCCTAACTCTAATTCCTAACCCTGTCCTAATCCTAACCTGTAAAAAAAACACTTGATTAACTTTTAACTGTTATTATCACTGTTATTTCTTCGTTTAAAAAAAATATATTTCTTTCGTACAAATGTTTAATAAGAAAAAAAACAAAAACTTTTTAATTCAAACACTTATTTGAAACTTAGTTAAAAAAAAAAAAATAATTTCGAAATTTTTTTGCTTGTTTTGCCCCGCTAGTAAATCCAGTCTCGTTTGTGTGTTTTTAAAAAAAAATTTTTTTAACACAGGTGAATCAACGGATTTTTAATTCGGCACTGTCCGGTGTTTAACGTAAACATCCGGAAAACACTGATGCCGAGGGATTTTTAGCGCGGGTCTCAATGTAAAAAGCACCGAGCTTTGAATACTTTTTTTTTTTTTTAAATATTTAGTCAGGGTTTACCTGTAGGGTTTGTATCATCATGCCAGGTTGTCCTGGCAAGCCCCTGTACAGAGAGACCTTAGGTACTCGAGGACAATGTCTAGTAGGCATTCAAATTCTCTCCATGTAATGTTTCACATAATATTTAAAAAACGTATAAATAATTGCTCGGCTATTATGAATTTCTAATTTTGTTTTATTTTCACAGCAACAACTTTGTGTCTACAGGGTATTTGGAAAATCGATGGCATATCTTCGGGATTATGTTCTATATTTGGTTTCCAAGTGATAGGCCATTGAAAAAGTTACTGATCAACATTATTTCTTGTAAACATCTAATCGATAAACTCTGTCCCTGTGACAGGATCACACATAAAATAAACCTGGGTCTGGTGTTGCCACATACACCAACAACATCATAAAAAAATGACACCAAACAAATATAAATGCTGTGGGGCTCAGAAGAAAGATCTGAGCATCATAATCAGCATAGACTCCTTTGATAGCCAACATTAGGAACCCGATTGGCATCCTGCAAATGTTGGCTCTTCTGATTTCAGATAACAGAATACAACAGACCAAACACAGGTAAATAAATAAGACAAACTAAAGAACACACAGAGGAAGAAATGGATCACAAAGGAAATTAGACTTGTAATGGAATGTTATTACAAAAGCAAAAACCGACACAAGGAAACTCCTTTACACATATCGAACATAATCCTGAAGTTATGCCATCGATTTTCCAAACACCCTGTATTTAAAAGAAATAGTAATTTTTGTATGTTTACACCAAGTATTATTTATGTCAGGAAGACGCATACGTTTACTATTGTTATTACTTATTCACAAGGAGTTCTCATGCCAGTCGTTACCAGTAATCTCATAGTAGTGAAGAATTAGGATATTTGATAGTATACTCCTATGTAAAAACATAGTGACCACGTGTTTCGGTTTCTTTCCAAACAGGCAGTCACCATTTTGTGTGCTGTGTTATCATGGATAACACACGGCGGTCGGAAGAACGATAAAAAAGAAGTAATAATCAGAGAGTTCCAAGATGATCTCTTTGCCTGGTAGTCTTTCATACACACCTCAAAATACTTCCGGCTTGTGTTCAATATTAGTTTGTTTTTTGTTTTCATTTTATTTTTTTTAATTATATTTACCCCAAACAAGGCACAATGCCACTGGGACATAAGGGGCTACTGTGAATTAAGGATCAGATTTGTAGGGTCATCCTAAGTGGGGAGTTGTGCAGCAAGATGTCTGTTCACATAACATTTACATTTTTGCATGTTGGTACAGTCAGGGAAACAGCGAGCAGGGAAGGAATTCCAAAGACAAGCTGTCAGAAGAAAATAAGCTATTAGAATAGAAAGCTTTCTGGCATCTGAGGATATCTACAGTGAAGGGGTGTGATTTTGCTGATTGTCGGCTTGCCGATTTTTGTCCAAATGCACTTTAATAAGTTTGGAGCCATCAAACCTTGATTCAGATCCTTTTGCCTACAATTTCAGCAGGAAAATACAAATACCCCGAAATGTGTTAGACAGATTAGAATATTTGATTTTCTATTTCTATGTTTTTGTAACGACCACGTGTTTGGGTTTCTTTCCAAACAGGTGGTCACCATTTTATATGTTCTGTTATTTGTGCATAATACGTAGTTGCCAGAAGAAAGATAAAAGAAAAGTAATAATTAAGAAACAGTTGGATTTACATATATGTTTACATTTATTCTTACAGAGACGATTTGTCGGCAAACATAAGAAGGATATGCTAAACATGGTCCATGAAGTGGGTGTAAGCCACAGACATAGTTATTGAAGGATAGGCCACGTTAGTTGTCCCAACACAATCGATAAAAAAATGTGTATTGTCAGGGTAAACAAATAGCGAATGATATGCAATGAATAATGTATAAGTAAACATAACTTATTTTATAGATGCTATTTGGGAGTCAATATCTGCGTCCAGTGAAAGGAGTCTCAAGACAGGAATGGTGTCATAGTTGTGAAAACCATGCAGTCCAACCGGCTTGAAAAATCTCAATCCTAACAAGGATTAGTTTTATATCAAAATCAGATCGCAAAGTCTAAGCTATTTTTTAGAATGACTTGTTCTTTGTCGGTCTGAGGTATGGTCCTGTACAGTTCTAAGAGGTTCACCTTCCCGAACCTTATCTTCTAACCCTTTGAGAAAGGGTTAGTTAGTTGCTAATCGCCTGAGGCACCCCTGTGGGGGTATACCAGCGGGGCTGCCCAGGCAATTTTTGTTCGGCCAGAATGCTCTTCCTTTAGAGTGCTGGTTTCAAATCCCGCTTTCCCGACCTTGCATCACATCTTCCCGCCGTGGGAGGGAGATAAATAGAGCCAGCCAGGAAAGAAAAAGATATCCGGTTTGTATATTCACACATAGATGGAATTTAAATATATTTTTAGTTTCCCGGAAGTAGAAGATTGCGTTCTCTTGTCAGCTAGCAAAGTGCTTAAAAGAATGACGACAAACACTAATGTATAAAAATATAATGATATATCTTTATTGTCGGTGGTGGTGAACGAGTGCGGGTGAGTGAGGAAGGAAAACGCATACCCAGGAATTTGACGGAGTAGTTTTCTCGGGACCAATCACCTGTCTAAACTGTAGTCGTTTGCATAGTTCCCAGTGGACTGACTACCTTTCCAACCCAGTTATATCTGATTTCATATTTATTTTGGGCCAGCTTAATGCATTCACTTATGATGCAGTTTTCTGTTTTGTCTCTTTGCCCACAGAGTCTACATGTACTGTTTTCCTGGGTCATATTTATATTGGCTTTTATGTAGTTTGTACAGCTGTTTAACAACGATTCCATTTCTCATTTCAAGTGTCCTTTTCGCAGCCATGTCCATATTTCATTCAGCACAATTTCTTTGGTTCGTCTTATAAATGGTTCATATAATTGCTTCTTTTCCCATTTTTCTTGACTTAAAATGCACCAAACATTGATGTTATTGTTTTTTCCTTTCTCTTTGCAAAACACAATTATGTTCTACAAAGCTAAAAACAAAAACAACATTTTTCCTCTACAAAGCAACGAAACCAAACAAAACACCATGAATAAATATTTGAAGCATAAAACTTTCACCAAAATGAACTGATTCGGTATTAAATAACCTAAAAAAGGTTGATATGCCATAAAACAAAACAACCAAACAAAACACCATAAATAAATATTCGAAGATATAAAGAATTTGAACCATAAAAACTTTTTACCAAAATGACCTGATTTGGCATTAAATAGCCGAAAAGGTTTGATATGCCGTAAAACAGCCAAACCAAACCCATTTTTCTTGCCTTTTTTGTTCTTGTTTCACTGTTCTCCACATTGTTCATCTTGGCACTGTTTTTGGCGGTGTTAATCACCCGCTAAGTAGTTTATATTATGTATTTCTCCAATTCTTTAAACGTGTCGTCTACACAATCTTCAATATTTACAAATATTTGCCTCCATCTATCCTTTTTACATTATTATTATTATTATTATTATTATTTTATTTTTTTATGGAAATCTCTCCAGACAAGGCATGAAGCCACTTGATGTAAGAAGCTAACACGAACAAATATGGATATAACAAAGACAGCAAATGCCTATTGGCCTTAGTATTGAAAAGACCAAGGTTATAGGTAAGAGGAAAACAGTCAGCAGGAAGAGAGTTCCACAAGCCTGTGGTTCTTGGAAAGAAGCTACTGGAACGGGGGGGTTCAATGAGGTATCAAAACAACAAATTGATGGAGACCACTAGATCAACAAGTCAAACGAGCTGGAATAAAAGAAGCGGGGAATAGATCACATAACTCTGAAGAACATATGCCATAATAGTATTCATAGAAAAGACTGAGACTAGCAACATCACGTCTGTGAGAGAGAGGGTGCAGAGAAGAAGAAAGGGTAGGGCCAATCAAATTACAGATACGTTTCTGCAACTTATCAAGAACCCTCAAATGGGACAGAGATTCACCAGCCCAAATATGACAACAGTACTTCATTGTTAGTAGTAGTAGTAGTATTTAATTGGCTCCCTACAATTGCAGGTTTGACACAAGGTCAATTTTTGAAGCGTCTTATGTTGCCCAAAACAAATCAAATAATCTTTGCTCTCGCTCTCTCTCTGTCTCTTACTCTCTCTTTCTCTCTCTCTCTCTCTCTCTTCAAGCACACACTCACTTGTGCACAGGTGCTAGAGATTAATCTTGATCTACCTACTGTGGTGCACTGGAAGATGTGCTGCCTGGCAGGAGTAGACTCCTGGAGCTGTGATTTATCATGAGTCAAAAAAGAAAAAAAATAAGGATTTCTGCAGTATAAGAAGTGGGATTGGTTGATGAATTTGTAATATCAATATAGAAAACCCAATAGTTTTCCTTACCAAAATGATGTAATTATTTTTTGTGCTAATTAGGCTCTCAAGATATAATATTTTAATCTATTTATATTTTTCAACGAATCAGATTCCCTCTTTTGAGAGATGATGTCTTTAGTTTAATTATAGATTTACTGCCACAAATATTGAAGCCCCCCCCTTCAATCCTTAAAAACAGTAAATATATTTTATTACCAATGAGAATCTAAATTTTAATCATTTTAGGAAACCTATTTTCGAGCCTATTATTTCTCTTTATATAAATTTAGGTACGTATATATGTTTATATATTTCTATATACATTATTCACTCCTAAACTAATTAACCAATCATTATGAATTTTGGAACACAGCTGCTAAGCGTAAGGGTGGTTAATGTTGACTATATTTAGTTTAATTTGGTTTCATGCAAAAGAGGCAAAGAGGGTGTGGAAACTCTTCATGAAAATTCAGATACCTCCAATTTTTGTGAAATTTTAACAATAGACATCAATTAATAAATATTCTCTAAATTTCAGTTTCTTTGGAGTATTTTTAAGGGCTTTTAGGGGGGCATAATATGGGCAGAACCTCTCATTTGAAAATTCAGATTTGCATTAAATTTGATCCACAGTCATTAGGCACACATTAAACAAGATTCCCTGAATTTCAATTTCTTCTTAAACCCTGTTAAACTTAAGCCTTAAATTTTAGACATGTAATCATGTAATGGATTTGGATCAAATTTAGAATAGGGATTCTAGACACAAGGTTTAGTATCATTATGTATTCATTTTAATTTTAGTAACGGAACATAAAAGTGGTGTAAAGCTGTTCTATTCAGGGAATTACTTTTACCTGTCCTGGGACGGGTATTGTTCTAGTTTCTTATAAAGAGATGACTAATCTTAACTTAATCAGTCTTTTTGCAAGAGTAGTGGGGGATGATCTCTTCTCTTCCCTACAGCCCCTTTCTCACAGAAGAGTGTTTCTCTATCGTTATTTTCATAGTAGATGTCCAACTAAGTTCCACTTTCTGCCCCCTCCACCATAAAATATTCACAACAAAAAATCGTCTAGCTACAACCACTGTAAAAAAAAATTATTTTCTTCCTCTGTATACTTATAACTAAATGAAACTTCCATGAACTAAGTTTATTGCCAAGAACTTCCCATCCGTTGGATACAATACCATTGGGTTGCTTCCCAGCTGACTATAACATGATCGTTTTCAAGTCCAATGTTAACAAACTCTTGTCAAGCCAAATATTTCCATGGTTGGAAAGAGAATAAAATAACAATAACATCTCGACTGACTTTTCATTGAAAGGAAATAAAATTATAATTTTTTTTTTTAATTTAATTCATGTAGTGATTTCAATTTTTATTTAATTAATTTAATTTCGTCTTATTTTTTTATCGATTAGTTTCGTTTCAATGATTTCAAGTAGTGAATAGGAATTAAATTGTGAAGCCAGCTAGTGTGTAATAAAAACGAATAACTTTTATCTTTCTTTTCCACTCGACTACAAAGTAAACATTTAATACGAGACAAATTTGAATTTTTTTTTAATATTCTTTTCTTTTCAGAACCATTTGAAATATTTAACAATGATGAAGTGCAACAGATAGTTGTTTCTGTGTATTATTAGTGGGTTTGAGTGCTGGAGACCATGGACGACTGGGAAGCACCGGAATATTGGAAATGAGTGATGATTCGCTCCGGATTGAAAACATTGGTATATATTAGCTGCAGCTCAGTGCTCCTTGAATACCTCAAAGACTGTGAGATGTGAGCTGGAGAATTGCAATGAAGATGTGGAAGCAGTAGCTAGCAGAAAGGATCATAGTAGGCATTCTGAGTGTGTCCGCACAATGAAATTCGTCAAGAAACTGCAACAAAAAAAAAATGCAGCAAGATCCAGGCAAGACAATGCAGACTTTGGCGAAAGAGATGAGCATCAGAGTGGCGATTATCAAAAAAATGCTGAACTAGGATCTTCGCTACTCCTCATAAGATCAAAGTGTAGTATCTGTTATGATGGATACTGCACCCCATAGACTGTTATTGTCTTGGCCTTCGGGGCTTGATTTACGCCCGTCTATGAGTCTGTCCTGTGCAGTTCTAGGAGGTTCACCCTCCCAGGCTTCGCCTCCCCTTTTTGGGGAGAAGTAAGTTTATTGCTTACTGTCTGAGGCGCCCTACCGGGGAATGCCGACAGGGCTGCCCAGGCAATTTTTAAACCCCACTTTCCCGACCCTTGTGGGAGTAAGATAAAAACTGGCCTTGTGCTTAACTCCTGGAGAGGAGTAAATCAATACTCCTCATACAAAAGTTACAAAGGCCAACTACTCATCGTTGAGGCCCTAGAGAACCACCTTACGGAAGCCAAGAAACTTTCCAGCAAGGTTAAATACTCAGTTGAGTCAGAACAACAGGTGGTTAGCTTACAGTTCATACAAAGTCTTGCGCATCATGAAAACCAAGTTCCCTTAAACTTTGATGGTTTTTGTGTTTCCAGCGAAGACCACGTCATGTCACCCCATATCTTTGGAAAGGGACTTGGACCTAATTCAGATAGCTATATTGTGTTGCTGTACACTGTTGTTAAGTACTGGCTGAAGAGACTGGTTGCAAGAAGGCTAGGCAGCAGTACTCAGTTCCGGAGAAAACCCAGAAATGGCCGTCTGAGAATTCCACGTATTCACCAGTCCCAACATCTGGCTCCCCAACTCGCCTGATTGCAACCCCATGGACTATTATGTGTTAAGAGCAGTTGAAAAAAACACCAACCGTACTGCCTGTGTTCAGGTGTCTCGGGAAAGACACCATGAAGGCCCTATGTTTCAGCTTCATGTCTCGCCTGGAGGCTGTAGGTGAAGGCTTCTTCAAGTGAGCTATATTCGGCAAAAGATCTTCTCAGAGATGCTCTTTGAATTTTAAAAATACATCGATTATTAGCCAAGATATGATGTTTTTTCTTTCCTTTTCAAAATATGTCAAATTTATTCCAAAACCCTATATAATTTGTTCAATTTGTAGAAAGTTTTTGTCATTTTATTTGAGTATATATGGTAGTATTAGGACATTTTTCATTCTAGAGGATAGGTCCTCCTACTTCCTCTATGATATCACTAATTGAAGTAAAAAAAAAGTCGATAGGATTAAATATTAAAATCGATTGGAAATACAGTTTCCTTTAAGAACACAGACAGATATTTGCCATAAATGATTGGCAAAACAGAATTAAGTATGCACCTTTTATTAACAAATCTATTGATCATAAAGATCCTAGAAACAGATTGGCTTTATTGTATATATTAGATTTCCTGTACAAAATTAAGCCATCCACCCCTGACGTGCGAACACCCTTCTGAACCTTTATACTATGAAGAAAAGAGAGAAAATATATTTCAAACTTCAGTAAATATGTTTGGTTTGGTCTGCTGTATGGCACATCGACATCAGTGGGTCATTTAATGCCAACTTGGAAAGCAAAACTGTATCACCGCATTGAACATATTTGACTACGATTTGTATATAGTTTTCTTTTTTATTCCAATCCGTGTTTGACAAAAAGCCATTGTGAATGTGTATACAAAAGATAGTAAGAAGATGACACAAAGATTGTGTATAAAATATCAGGTTTTTTTTTAGATGAGGATTGATAATTTGGATTTGGATTATTCAAACTAATGTTCTCATCTTAGATGTTATTCTCACAACGTTTCGACCTTCTTCAGGTGCATCTTGTCCAACTCAAGAATCTGTACGGAATTTTTCAAAGGAGCCCGTTATTTAATCCATGGAGGTAACTTGCTTTCATTCCGTCAGTCATGACGACCGGGTAGAAGTCTGAACTAATTGCATTCTTAGTATCACCCGCACTGAGGATTGAACCTTCTGTTGCATAGCCCCCTTTTTATCACTCGTCATTTTTAACACCATAAATCATATAGTTTGAATACTTTTAAATTTCTCCCTCAACGTATAGAGGGTGCGTCGTCTAGTGGTTGAATTCTTTCTTCTTTCTTTCTGCTGTGAACCACGCCGCTGCAACACAAAAGCTCCATGAACGACTCGGAATACAAACAATCTTTTAAATTTAATTTCTGTTTTATTTCAAGCGTTAGTTATCCATCAGCTGGGAGATATTCACTAACGTCGAGAGAGAGAGAGAGAGAGAGAGAGAGAGAGAGAGAGAGAGAGAGAGAGAAGGAGAGAGCAAATTACTGCTTTTGTAATTACTTATCAATTAAGTCCTTAACCATTCGTAGAGGGGGGAAAAGAGATCTTTCGCCTGTATTTTCTTAGGGAAATAATTCCCCTATGTATGTTGCAGACTACATCATAAAAATCACGTCTGATAGGTTTGCCTCCAAAACCCAGACTGACTAAAACTCTGCTTCCCATGCAAAGGCCCATGACGTCACAGAGCCTCTATCGCAGGTGCACATTGACCCTTGATCTGAGGTCTCGTCACGCGGTAACACGGTCACGTCTGTGAGCTCCGACTGTGAGAACAGCCCTATTCTGCACTCGACTGCATGGGTCCACCTGCACTAATTTGCGCATGTCAAACCAACGATTTCCAACAGATACGTCCATTCCCATAGGGCCATTATCCAACACTTCAACCTCCAGAAGACTGTCACTTAGAACTGATTATTACTTATTACTTATATCCGTCACACCACAGGATCGCAAGTTTGACAAAAAGATTTTCAATTTGACAAAATGCACCTATAGAAGGTCAGAGAATACATTAGCCGAAACGTTGTGAGAATAACATCCAAGATGAGAACAGTTGTCCAAATAATCTAAATAATATAATTCACTGTGGCATTACTTCTTTGAGTTCTGTCTTTATCTAGGAAGGAATTTCTCTGTGGTGGTTAAAAGACTTTTCTGTACTGACCTAAATCAGTATCATAAATTATTTCAATAAAAGAAAATTCGACTGATTGCACCACAGCGATTTGCCAAAATGTGTTTCTTGTTTTATACAATACAATAATTGTATTGCAACTGAGTTTGTAGAAATTAGGTGGAGTATTTAGAATTGGTGTACAATCTTACTTCCTCTAGGAATCCAAAAATGCTGTTCGCATTGACCTGCTCGAAAAGGTTCTTCATGTCACCCACCTGATAATGTCAATAAACAGATTTCATTGAAATCAGTATATTTCACCAATATATATTCCACCATAATAGAAGCATGGCAGCTAACAGAATGGAGGATATTCTCCTTTAAGCAGATATTACATATGTGCAGCCGATGCTGAGTGTTGTTGCAGAGGTTATTGATTCTGTTGCAAAGTTAAATAGTTAGTAGATTGTTCATATTTTTATTTTTCCGTGTCCCAAGTGAGAATCTTGAATCAGTAGAGACCAAGAATTTGCTTGACCAACTGTTTTGAGTATGTCTTATGCCGAATTAATGGCTGTTATCTCAGCAGTGTAAATTGATGCCGTCCTTGGCAGTCTTTGTGTATTCTTTGCTGCCACAGACAGCAGCACTTCTCACTGCACCATCATCTTTAGATCAATCTGTGTATATATATTTGTAGTTGGAATTTTTATTAATGTTTTGAAATTCATTCTGGTTTGTTTTATTCCTTGAAAATTTTGCCAAATCAAATATAAAACCTCATTGTTTCAATTGTCAGAACGGAGTTTGGGTGATGTTTGATTTGGTGTACGTGACTTGAGCCCATTTCCATTCTACTGGTAAGCTCTCTGACACAGAGATCAAATGGCTTAATAGTAATTAACTTTTTATAAAAAAGGGTTTTATAGTGTGTATTAAATACACAGTAGTAGGCAGGGTTTAATGAGTATGATAATAATTTTGTATTATATAGGAGTGTTAGTTTTTGTCTTCCCAGTGTTAGATAGGCTTCATCTGCTTCTATATATAAACTCACCACTGTGGGAGTCTCGGCCTCTGATGCTGAATTGTTTTTAGGTATCAGGGTCGTGCACTACCATAGATGAAAGTACAAGTCAAATTTTGATTTCTACAATTGTTCAGTATAATTTGATCATTGATTTTTTTCAGCTCCTCAAAAAGTGTGAGCCATCACTTTGAGCAGTTTGATTGTCTTGGTATATTTTTCTCTAAAATACCTTATATGAGGGATGAAAAATAACTTCTTATCAAATACAATGCCCAGAAACTTATATTGATCATAGAAGGTGCATAGAAGGCTATCGCAATGCAAGAAGTGGAAATATGCCGGTGTTGAGGAAAAAGACAAAAACAAATTGATTTTGTTTTGATTAGTAAATCTTACTCGATTTAGGCGCAACTTCTACACAGTGGCCTAGTGTGTATAACCGTGTTCTATAATATATTTCTAGGTAAGACCTCTTTATCAAATGGTAAGTGTTCAAATCTCCTAAAATTTGTGTAGTCTTCTTTCTCAACACCGGCATATTTCCACTTCTTGCATTGTAATAGCTTTCTATGACCCCTCTATATCCATATTACACACAATACTTCAAGCAAACTACACCACCTTATTATATTGATCTGTTATTGATATTTTCTTTACATTCAGCTTTGAACATGGATCATTATGCATTTTGTGAAGCTTGCACAAATGTATACATTTCGTCTTGGTTCTCCATGAGGGCAGAGTTAGACACAAGATCGGTTTTTGATGTGGGGTAAATCCAGCTCCTTAAAAAGAGGCACTTTGGATTGGGACCAAGATAAAAATGAACTCAGTCTATAAAGAATTTCTCCTTCACTGACTGAGAGCAGAAAAGATCAAATGTTGTATCAGAACAGATAGTACACTTTGTTCCCTTGAAACCATTTTCTTCAATCCATTTGCTGATTTTATTTAAACACAGTTACAATCTGTGCTCTGTGTGGTTTGATGTGGAAAAATCATATGATACATGGAAGTACAGAATTATGAGATATATCAAATCTGGGATTAAAAGGGAAACTGCCACTGTTTTTCCAGAACTTCCTAGGAAATCAGAATGTTGAAAAGTATGCATAGGAACTACATTCTCCAACTGACAGGATGCTCTTTTGAGGCACACCGTTTTCCAGCTCTTTTAAAGCTGGAAAACGGTGTGCCTCAAAAGAGCATTCTGTTAATAACATTTTTTAATATAAAAATGAATAACATATATAAAAAAAAAAATCAATCCTGAAATAGAGTGCTCACTGTACATGGATAATTTACTAGTATGCTGCCAATCAAAACCTTGTCTTTCACTTCAGTAAATAATAAAATTAATGTGTTCCTGGTCCCTGATGTTAACACAATGGACTTAGTAATTTGTTACTCTTTGTTAGTCTGCTGCTTTTCTCAAAATTGTTTCATTAATATTATGCTGAGGTAAAGATGTGATGTGAAAAAAAAAATACTACCTTGTAATAGCTACTCTTTCTTTCTCTGTCCGTTTAGCTTACACTTTCCTTTTCATTTCTTCCTTTCTGTATCCTGTGGAAACGGGATATAGTCAAATCAATAGTTTTGTGCTACGTCCACTCCCAAGTAAAGAAAAACATGATTTCACATAAAGGTGAGAATTCTACAATTTTAAACCAATGAAAATGATTCCTACTGGTTCGCTAAACTTAGCAAGCCAGTGTGAAATTCTAATACCCCCCCCCCCCGCAACTAAGTAGTCTAGTAGCTAGAGACATGACATTACACTCCCTTCCTGCCCTTCGAAGAGAGGGGAGGCAAACATATACTCACATATACAGAAGTTCGCACATATTCACACACTGACAAAAGCTGCATACACACAATGTCTCCTGAACTCACACACACATATTCAGACACTGACAAAGGCAATATATGCACAATGTCTCCTTAATTCACACATGCTTATTCACATTGACTATCAAGCCAGATATTGTTATATGGAACAAACCTGAAAGGACTACTTTCAATGCCATACGAAGATAGACTGAGACACATGAAGTTCCCGTCCATGTACTATAGAAGGGAACGTGGAGATATGATCCAGACATTCAAGATCCTCACAGGCAAAGACAACATGGACCAGGTGAAACTGCTACCCCTCAGCAAGATCACCAGGACAAGAGGTCACAACCTAAAACTGGAAAAGAAGCATAGTAGGCTAAACATCAGAAAGTATTCGTTTGGGATACGGATTGTGAACAATTGGAATTCTCTGCCAGACTGGGTCATCGACGCAACAGACATAAACGACTTTAAGTGCAAGTTGGACAAACATTGGCTTCACAGACAATATTCAGTCAGACCTGTGCACGAACTGATATAGTGGATAAGAAGGAAAGGAACGGGAGTTACAGGCAAAAGCCTTTTTCCCAAATATATGTTATGTTATGTTATGTAACCGTCCTGAATGACTATGACCTCAGTAGAGCCAGCGCAAAAAGATAACAAAATTTCAGGACCTCAAGAATGACTTTAAAGCAGCATGGTCGCCGAAAGAAATAAACATTATATCGGTTTTGGTAAGGTCACCCTAATAAAAAAAAAACCTTACAAATACTTCGACACAACCCCTGAAAGACCAAGCTGTAACAAAATACAAATAGCATCCCTAAAAGAGACAACGTCTATCCGTAAAAGAGCCCGTGGATATAAATTTAAATCATAACGAAATCAAGTGAAATAAATCATACCGAAATCCAGGAGGGGGGCCATTTGATCTCTTCAAACTAACTGAAGCAAAATAAAAAAAAATAAAAAATAGAAAACGAACATAGACATGCACACTTCTAACACCCGTGTCTTTCACACTGCGAACATTCTACAAGCACGAGAACTTTTAACTTTTCTAACGAACAATTTACTGATTCAAAATATCTTTTATACCTAAACTGTAAATTTGTATAACTATCTAAATATATATTGTTTCGTTAACCATGGTTTTAGCTCTTTCATTCACAACACACTTTTTGGTGAATTTAGCACTTGCTAAATGGTGACCCATTCTCAATCCTTCATAACTTGCATTTTTGTCCATTTTTCTTATTCACCACTTATAACTTTTTTAATTGTCAGGGTGGGTCTAGGTACGTTTTAAAGACGCGACCGTCGTCTATACCATATCCAAGCCAGGATACGAAATGTCGCATCAGGTAATATGACCATGAACGCAGAAAACGAATTGAGACAGATCTTTCCAGAATGCTCTAAAGTGTGTGTGTTTTTTAATCAACTATTTATCTTGCATTAGATTTTGCTTAAAATTCACCTAAACTGTTTTTCTTTTATGAGGATTAAAAGACCCCCCCCCCTCCACAAATTGGCAGAAATTACACTTTTTTCACAAATATCTAAAAGTATTAGTCATTGTATGGAGAGACAGCACATACTTTACTTATTCAAGTAGTAGTGGCCACAGAGAGAGAGACAACTCGTATTTTACTTATTCAAGTAGTAGCCATCGCAGAGGGACGGACCACACATGTTTTGTTTGTTTAAATTTCTTTTGCAAATGTCAAAACATTAACAGAAGAGTCAAACTTTCTTGAAAAATACAAAATCGTCAAATAAACAGAATAATTAGTCATATTTCGGCTTTATTAATTAAATTTGACAATTGTTAATTATACTGCTGAATTTAAATTTTAAGTGTTACATTGTTTTCGCGACCCTCATTTCTCTGATAAAACATTGTTATGGTAGAAGTACAGAATAGTTAACACTCTTGAGTAGATGTTGTTCATACCAGTCGAGGATACGTCCTCGACGATCAGTCCGACAGTGGTTTTGTTGCTGTCGGGCTGAGGCATGGTTTCGTTCAGCCCACCTTCCCAGGCTTTACCTTCTCTCTTTGAGAAGAGGCTAGCTTATTGCTAATCGCCTGAGGCGCCTCTACTGAAGAATGTCTGTGGGGCTGCTCAGGCTTTTTTGTAGGCTAAAGTGCACTTCTCCTAGTGCACTGGCTTAAATTAACACTTGATAATTTGTAAAAAAAAAAAGCAGCAACAAATAATTTATATAAAACGCATTAAAATTAAATCCTCTACCGAACTCGCATAGTTTTAACGTGTGGAAACGATTAGTAAAACTGTTTTAACCGTTAAAAGTTCAAAACCCTTAAACCAAACAAAATGACGGAACACGCGTAGTTTTAACATCGTAAACGATGTGTAAAAATTTTGTAAACAAAAAAAAACTCTTACAATTCGTTTCCACGCATTAAAACTGCGCGGGTTCGGTAAATAATTTAATTCTAATGCGTTTTATATAAATTATATGTTGCTGCTTGTTTTTTATTTGTTGTTGTGTAAGAGTTCTCGAATGTTAACTATTCTGTGCTTTTACCCATTGTTACTTCTCTTTACTTTACTAAATTAGGGAATTTAAGTTCGACACTCAGCTGTCCGTGTGCTGAATTCTTGTGGCTTTGAGTCGAAAGTCAACTCTAGAAGAGATTAAGTTGTGCCTGTTTAGGAGTCACCACTCCTTTCGATCAACCTACTCCGCTCACGTAAGAGTCATTCCCCGGTTGAATTCACACACACTCGCGTGCGCTCTGCCTTTCTCGGGTGCGCTCACGCATTCTCTATTTTAACAAGTCAACCTGTGCGTACGTGTGACGTTAAAATTTTACACAAGCAATGATTGCTTATGATAGTGTGTGTGTGTGTGTGTGTGTGTGTGTGTGTGTGTGTGTGTATATATATGTATATATATCAGAAAAAGCCCGATGTCGCTCGGGATTTAATGAGGAACACTATGTCCATTTTTACTATACTCATAACACCATATTACTTTCTTTCTTTTACTGTCCACCGTTTCGCCCCCTACTATGTTAAATTTTGGAAAACTCTCTGAATTAGTTTCTTATACACATGGTTTAAATTTCATTAAAATCGAATATAAGTATTTGAAGTTTTAAGGTGGTTCTTCCCCCATAGCTCACTTAGAAGGAGCACATAGACATTCGGCGCATTAATTTCATCAAAATAGCAGACATTTGAAGTTTTAAGAGAGGTTCTGCGCCTAGAGATTCGGGACCACTTGTATTGTCTTCCTCGGAACATTTTAATACTTTTAGTTTTTATGTAGATTCTCTAACCTTTCTTTCTATACGGAACACACACACACACACATATATATATATATATATATATATATATATATATATATATATATATATATATATATATATATATGTGTGTGTAGAGAGAGAGAATGTCGGCGCGCAGTCTTTCACGCTCACCCGCGCGGGCTGGTATATGTATCTATCTCTCTCTCTCTCTCGTTACTATAAAGTACACACGTAGACAGACTGACATGCGAGCTGGGGGTCGTGGTCGGTGGGAGAGGGGGTCGAGAGACGACTCTACAACTGTTCTGGAGTGCCGGTGCCTGCGTGTGCGTATTATAGTGGCCTAGATTCCACCAGTCAGGAGTCCCCTTCCTACCCTCCGACTCTCACACCCCGGCTGCACTGGCTGTGCTAGACATCGACTGTCCTAGTCAGTGCTCCGGGCCGGGGAGGGGGTGGGCTTAAGAGAAGAAGAGAGGGGCGGAGGAGGAGGAGGAGGAAGAGGAGGCGGGGTTTCCTAAAGGACCCGGCGAGTGGTGTGCTTTGGAGTAAAAGCGAATAGTAAAAAAATAAATAAATAAAACGAGAAAAAGTTGTACGACGAGAGAAAAAGAAAAGAAAAGAAAAGAAAAGTAAAGAGTGGGGGGGGTGAAAAAGTGAGAGAATGTGGTTCAGACTACGTAAGGAGTAGTAGAAGTAGTAAAAACAAGTAATACTTATCTTTTATTTCTTTTTTCTTTTATTTATTATCATAATTTATTTTATTTGGCTACAACTGCTGAAACTCTTGTCTAGCTAGAGTTAGTTTTTTTGTAACTTTCTCCCAGTCGTCCTCCCTTTGTTTTTCTGTTCACTTTCTCTCTCGTAGTTTTTTTATGTCCGCCTTTCCCTTTCTTTTTTTCTTTAACTTTATTTTATTTATTTGTTTTTGTGTCCAGCTGTTGACCATTTAGTGGACTGGTCGCTCACTTTTTTTTGTTACAGTACGCTACACTGTCGAGGTCCAATGACAACAACCACTTTTAACTGGAGGGAGACTAAGTAAGTCAATTTGTCAACAAACAACTACAAAGTCAGGCGGCATCATCACCGAGAGTTATTTGACTCCCCACGAGGGCAAAATTAGACATACTGTTAGTTGTTAATGAGGCGTATATCCAGATCACCTCAAAAGGGACAAAAATAAATGTGCCTCTGTCGAGAAGAAATTCTCTTACGCTAGCTGAGGAAAGAACAAATAGTACACTTTGAATTATTTATTTGCTATATAGTAAAATTACAGGTAATTCGGAAGTTTAACCGAGACCTCCAAAGTAGAATTTTTACGTTCAGCTTGTGTATGGATGTCCGAAAAGACGATAATCTCGGTAAAAAATCTAAATAACTTTTTAAAAAGTAATATGAAATAAAGAAATTACATCAAGTTAACATCATGGAATTCTTTCATTTTTACAAATACTCAAATGAATGTTTTTTGGGTTTTTTTACATACAATGTTTTTATTATTAATATTAAAAAAAAAAATGAAATAAAATTAACGTCATGGATTTTTTTAGGTACTTATGCAGTTTACGGACCGGGCTGAAGTAATAACGTTATAATTAAGAAACCCGTTCTTAACATGGGAAGGTGGGGATTGATTAACTATTATGTACTTTCATCTAATAATTTAATGATCAAAAGATACCGTAATAATTGAATTTAATTTGAAAATCTTATCTAAAAAATAGCCCTGTCCGTAAACTGCATGAGGACCATTTTTTAATTTTTTTTATTACAGATATATTACTTGAAGAAAATGTGTATGTGTCCAAATATATGCATTTTTTTTATTTATTAATATTTTTTAAAAAAGAGTTAATAAAATGAACGTCATGGGACTTTTAAATAAAGAAAATTTGTTTTTGCCCAAAAATGTATATATGTTTTTTTTTTGTGTTTACAAATAATTTATTTATTTAAACTTTATAATAAAAACGTATCCAGTTGCCGAAAAGAATTTCGTCATTGGAGGTCTCGGTTGTTTTTTTGTTGTTTCTGATTATTGTCTTTTTGGACATCCATACTTACAAAAACTAAACAAACAAATAGTTTGTTTTGAGGTCTCGGTTAAACTTCCGAATTACCAAATTACAATGTAACACATTCGATTCAAGGTCATCAAAATGTGTGCGTGGAGGAGGGCCATCTCCCGGCTATCTTACTCGTAACTAGACGCATTTTGACCAAGGCGATCCATCTGACCCATTCGTCCAAGCACTATTCCTTTCTCCCTTTCACCATTTGTCCATCACTTTCACTACAGTAATCCCCATTTACTTGCCTCCCCACAAGGGAAGAGTTAGACACAAGGTTAATTTTTAACGTGGGGGAAAATCCAGCTCCCAAAAAGGAGCACTTTGGATTGGAACAAAAATGTTAAAAAATGTCACAGTTTAGGACTTCTTCACTGACCAAGGACAGAAAAGATTAAATGCAGCACCAGAACATATACTACACCATACTCCTAGCCCAATCATTGGAAATTAATTTTTTTAATAAATATGTATACTATAATAATACCCGTTTAAGAACTACTTCCACAAACAGAACGAGTTTACACCACTTTTATGTCCCCTTTACGAATATTAAAATCAAGATATAATGCTACTGAACCTTGTGTCTAGAATCCTTATTTCAATTTTGATCAAAATCCATTTGATGATTTTGATTCTAGAAAACGTCTAAAACTTATGGAGTTTTAAGTTATTGAAATTAGGAATTTTCAAATAGGAGGTTGTGCCCATACTATACTCCCTAAAACCGCTTTAAAATACTCAAAAGAAACTGAACTTTGGGGAATATTTATTAATTGATATCTATTGTTAAAATTTCACAAAAATCGAAAGTATGAGGGGGGGGGGGTTAACTATTGGCTTGTAGCAGACGGAACTCTCCTAAAGTGAAAACAAAAAAATGTTAAAATATACAAGTGCCCAAAACTATTCTTTATTTTTCTCTTCATCAATCCTATAACGACGACACGTTCGGACTAGGATTAATGTATAGTATCTGTTCTGTCTGAGACAACCATCATCTCAAGGATCAGTTTTCTTTATTGTATGTCGCCTGAGGCGCTCTTATTCGTGAGTGATTGCCGACCGGCCTATAAAGTTTTGTTTCGATCCAGAGTTCCCCTTTTTGGGGAGCTAGATTTTCCGCATGTAAAATGTGGGGAGGCGGACACAAGTGTTACTTATTGATTGACCGCGTGTTTCCATTTTTACTTACAGCGCGGCTATTGACCAGGGTCAGGGTCACCCCTTTTCTTTACCATTCTCTCTCTCTCTCTCCGCATGCTCCTCCCCTTTTGGTGAAGGAGGCCTAAGTAATTGTAGTCGTAGATTCGAAATCTGTCGTTTATGGTCTGCCTCTAGACATCAGGAGAAGTGATTTTTTTCTCTTTCTTTTCTGCCCTGACGGCCAACAACAAATGGGTCAGCCCGGGGAGTGGAGAGGGGGGGAGGTGCGGTCACATGGTCCTCGTCGTCTCCTTCGACAAATCTCTCTCTTTTTTTTTTTTCTTACGCTAGAGTTTTTTTCTTGTACTACTCGGTAAGTGCATTCGACACTCACACATCCACACACTCTCTACTCTCTCTCACACATTCCTCCCCGACCATCTTACTATTCCTACTACTACTATGCTAAAAACACACAAAAAAACGCAATTTACACTTAATCTTACGCATCTTTTTTGTATATGTTGTGCCTCTGTCGCGTCGACTTTACTACAACGACACAAGAACCTCTAACTTTTTGTTGATACAACAAAACTTTCACTTTGTGAAAACTTTTCTTTCCCGACTAAGAGACTTTTAATCCCAACACAACCACGGAAAAGTCAGTTTTTATTTTTATTTCTTTATTTTTTAAACTTTTGAAAGTATTTTACGCTATTATACTATTGTTTTGTTTTTTCTATGTATTTAAAAAAGAAAAGAAAGTTTTCTGCGTATAAATGACAAGTATAAAGTGACATCTTGAATCCGTTGCAAAGTTTTTAATTATCAATATTTTCGATCCGATGACGGTGTCCTTGTTTCTTTTTCTCGGTGTTGTTCATTGTTTTTTTTTTTGTTGTTGTTTTTTTTAGTTAAAAAGATATTTTTAAATACTAATATCTTGGCTTTAAATCAACTATATTTTCAAATGTCATTTGGTTTTATTCGGTTATATGTAAAACAAACATTTTTTTTGTACGTAAGATTTATAAATTTGAATGTTATTCGTGATTTAGTGTGCGAGATGGTGCTTTTTTTTGTTGTCTTTTTGACAGTCTGAAACAAAAGTGATTTAAGACTAACAATGACAAACTTTTCTACGAAACTAAATTATATTGCAAAGTGGTATTTGATAAAGAAAAAAAAAGGTATTTTAGATTAACATCCTCAGCTACCCCCCTTAAAAACTACCTTTGTTAGGCGATTACGTGTGAACATCCTGAAAAACTTGGCAGAAAAAACAATATTTTAGAGTGGGAGATAATTTTCGCATTTAAATTTAACGTAAAATGATCCTGCGTTTCCGAACAATTCTAGCGTTTTAGGGCATTTTTGTCTTTCTTTTATCAAATTAATCTTCATAACAGCTAACCATTGATTGATAGGCCAACAATATTTATATAATTGGGATTATTCGGAATAATGTTCTCATCCTGATTGTTCACAACGTTTCCAGGTTCCCGAGTACGAAAAGCTTCACACCTGACGATCGACGTCTGCCGAAACGTTGTGAAAAGATAAAAATAGTCCGAACAATGTAAATTACCCTCATCTAAAAAAAAAATATCCCGAAACATTTAAATAATCCTTTTTTTTTTCTTGTTAGCTAAATACTGGTGTCTATCTTTTTAGCAGTTTTAAAGCTAAAATATAAAGTGTTACTGTTCTTTTAGTTAACGACTTTCTTGTGTGTATTATTATTCTAATAACATTGAATACTGATAAAAAAAATTGTGAACACGGACTTTATTATTTTAAAACTAATTAAAATATAATTTAGTTTTAAATTAGGTTTTGGTTGTATATGTATTTGATAACAAAGTTAATCGAAAAGAAAAAAAAAAATAATGTTGCACACTTAAATAATTTTTCTAAATTTAAAATAAAAATGTCAAAATTAGGCCTCCAAACTTTGTACATACGATAGGGATTAGACAATAACTTTCCCGAACATCAACAAAGTTATAAAACTTGTTTGTAACTTTAAAAGAAAGACCCCGGGTATTCTATATCGTTACGTAAAATTAAAAACTTATTACAAATCCCCCCCCCCCCCCCCGAAAAAATCTTCATTTATTGTCCGTTTTGTGTGCGCGTGTAGGTGGTTCCACCGGCTTTGAAAACCACGATAATGACATCATCGTCGTCGTCACATACAAAAAAAAAAAAAAAGACTCGTCCATAAGTCCTCAAAACTAGTTAAAATCCTAACTTAACATAGACCGATCGTTCGCCACGCAACTCTCTCTCTCTCTCTCTTATAAAAGAAAAAGTTGTTTTGAATTTGTAACAGTTTTTCAAAGTTAAAAAGTAAAAACCTCCACATTTGTTTAATGTTCAATTGTTCAACTTCGTTACAACCAAAAAAGTTGACCCATAAGTTTGGGTTGGAGGAAACAATTTTTTTTCCCGTCAAAGTCTATTGACATTTTCTAAATCATTTGATGTAAATTATTTTCTATTAACAAAATAGGTAATTTTACTTACGATTATTTTTTTTTCTGTAAAAGAAAATCATTTTTAACTTATTTTTGTATTTTTTATAACATTCTGGATTCAATGAAACTACTTTTCTATTTTAAGTCAAAGATGGGTTTTTAAACAAACCTCATTTTAATCTTTTCCTTTCTTTCTAGATCCTGCTTTCAAATTTGGTTATTTTACCGACTCTTACACGATTAAACACATTAAGATGAAGTAAGTGGTTTCCTTTTTATTTCTTAAGAAAAATGGGTTATATTGAAGCGGGTAGCACCCAAAGAGGCTGCCATACTCTATCGACATTTGCCTGTCTTATAGATACAAATAAATCCACAGTGCAATATATATATAATTTTTTTTTTCCGGACTATTTTTCGAATTAATAAGTTCTGATAGCTACCTTTTCTCAGTTTGTTCGGAAAATATTTTGGGGGTTAGTTATAGGATTAACAGGCATTTATTACAAGAGCGAACAAAACAAATGTGCAACAAATAAATGTTACCAAAGCCAAGGTAATTTACTATTCTACCTACCTGGATAAGTTTATTTGTGTTTCAACTTATTTTAAAGCGTTTTGGGGTAAAAACAAACAGTGTTCAGTTAGAACGAAAAAGGAGCAGATGGTGTCGATAAACATTGCACGTGTACCCCTGATAATCGCTCAAAAATCGAAAATTAAACAAAATGTAAGAACAATATTACACTTTTCGATTTTTAAGCGCTTATCAGGGACCCATGCCCATATTGCTTATCGACGCCATCTTTTTCGTTCTAACAAAACACTTTGTTTTTACCCCCCCCCCCCCAAAAAAAAAAGCTTTAGAATAAGTTGAAGCACAAACTTATCCGGGTAGGTAGAAGAGTAACTTATCTTGGCTTTGGTAACATTTATTTGTTGCACATTTTGTTGTTGTTTTTGTTCGCTTTTGTAATAAATGCCCCCAAAATAATATTGAATTATATTACAAATTAAGCATAATAATGGCGTCTCCAAAATAATTCGCAAAAATCAAAACAAATTAATATATACACTGGATACATTTGTCATGTCGCCGCTCCGAAAAACAGACAAAATTACTCGATAAAATATGACAGTCTCTTTGGGCCTGGTTCCGTTCGGAAGTCCATCCTTTCTCATTTTAGAAGAGATCTGTTTATTGCCGGTCGCTAAAGACTCCACTACCGGGGAAATGCCGACAAGACCGATTACGATCAATTTTGGAACCATCCACGGTGCCCCTTTATTAGGAGGGAGAGGGTGCCCCCCACCCCGTCCACGTTGAACTGACTTTATGTCAAACCTTGTTGCCATGGGTGGGGCAGACAAATATACTTATTAGATTACTTTATTTTGACTAGACCAAAGAATGCATGGCATAATATTGACCTTTTTACGGTGACTAAAAAGTGCAAAAATTTTGCAAATTCGATAAATAAATTTCTTATTTGTAAAAATTTAATAATTTTAAGGCTAAAGTATAGTTTAGCGTAAAAAAACTCAGTATTGTTAAAAATGTATATTTTTTGAAAATATTTGAGGGGGCATTTTGAACCATAGTGAATCATATTCCATAAAAAAAAATGTTCAACAAAAAAAATAAAAATTTTGGTAAAAATTATTTTTAATGACAATTGTTTATTTCTCAAATTATTTTTTCGAAGATTAGCACTTATATGAACAAGTAAAGAATACATTTAATAACATATAGTTTTTAAATGGGATATTCTCCCCGGATAGTTACTATCAATGCCGCAAATACGTCCGTACCACGCATACTCCATCGCCTGGCGTGCTCGTATAGATAGGTGTGGAACAAGGAGTAACTCGTCCCGCACTAAAACACGTGATTAAAACAATTATAATTTCGTCCAAAATGTTTGGTTTTTTTGTTGAAAAAATAGGAAATACACAATTGTCATAAATAAGTTCTTTCCCAAATTTTTTTGTTGAAAAGATTTTTTTTTATAGAATATGATTTCACTATGGTTCAAAAAGTTCTCAGAAGAATTAAAAAATATATATTTAATTTGGACAGTGCTATGAGTTGTTTTACGCTACACTACACAAAAAACATGCAGTTTGCCACACACAAGTGGAGAGTGTGAATCACTTGATATCAAGCTGCAAAATTATGTTAGCAGATGGTAGCTACACAACGCGCCATGATGGTGTGCAAATACATATGCTGGAACATCTGTAAAAATCTAAACATCCAATGTAGCACTAAGTCCTGTGAACATCTACCGCAGAGGACAGTGGGAAACGATAAGTATACTATACATTATCATAATGTATAATAGGAACCACATAATCATAATGTCATTAGGATTATGTGGTTCCTACATCTACCTACCTGGAAAATGCAGCAGTAAAACCGGACAGTCATATTAAATAAGGCAGAAAGAGAGGCAACACTGATTGAGGTGAGTGTTCCAAATGACAGTGGCTTAAACAGAGCAGAGAGGGAGATGGTGACAAAATACCAAGGCCTAATGTATGATATGAAGAGAAACTGGAACCTAAAAAACATCGACATTATCCCAGTTATAATAGGAGCTAAAGGCCTCATGAAGAAAAATTTCAAAAAGTATCTGGAAAGTATTCCTGGAAAACCAAGTGCAAAAGAAATCCAAATAATTGCACTTAAGGGAACGGCCAAAATCCTTAAAAGAGCACTCGGTTGGAGCCTCTAAATAGCATTTGGAAGAATGCTCCGTCCCTATGCTAACGAAAACAGAAATAAGAAAATTAAAAAAAAAAAAAAAAGATAGGAAAGTAACTTTTATTGCCTATGGTAAAAGTTATTTGTTGAATATTTTTTCACCCCTTTTTTTTTCATTCACTATAATGCACCTTTATCAAATATTTATTTTAATTTTGATTTCTTCATTCATAATAAGTATTAATTCAACTCATTTTATGGATAATTAGTTTATCTACCTTCCACAGCGGTAACGTTAGACACAAGGTCAGTTTATTAATTGGGAATCCAGCCCTCGCATACACATTCTGGATGGGTGCAAAATATGCTATGATCGGGCTCCGTCAGTATTCCCGGGTGAGGACGCCTCATGCGATCAACCATAAAACTAACCCCTCCTTCCAAAGGTGGCGGGGATACATGGGAGGATGTCGCCCTGTAGCTGACCATAACAGATATTACATCCTGGTCCGAAGGGGTGTTTAGCTGGCAACTAAACAGTTTGATTATGTAGAAAGCAACTAATAGTTGCTTTCTACATAATCAAACTGTGGTACAGGTTAAAATTCGGAGATAGCCAGCTCTCCTGATACTCTTGTTGCCAGTTATTAAATGAAGTTTGAACTAAATTATTAGCAGCAGAATAAACTAAAGGTTTTGTATTATTTTTTATTTTTAAGCTTGTACAATGCATTAAAAATGTATTTTGGGTATTTCTACAGAATTTTAACCGAACTGTCTAAGTTTTAGGTTTAGTTTGGCAAAAGTCGGTTCGGTTCAAGTTCTGTAGAATCACCGTATTTTTTATGCAACTTTTATCTTTTTTAATTTCCTTTA
Source organism: Sepiola atlantica (assembly GCA_963556195.1). Taxonomy (NCBI): domain Eukaryota; kingdom Metazoa; phylum Mollusca; class Cephalopoda; order Sepiida; family Sepiolidae; genus Sepiola; species Sepiola atlantica. The sequence continues at coordinate 163,791,894 of OY744524.1, read as the reverse complement.
ATTATTTAAACTAAGCAAAATAGCAACCAATCAGATTACTAGTTGAATTTGCAGTTTTGTAACCATTTTTGGCATTAAGCAATGTATATTTTGAAAAAGTTTTTTTTTTAATTCATTTGTTATAGCATCAAACTTAATCTAGCTAAAAAAAAACCTGTTAATTTAATTTTAATAAGTACCCCCTCCCCTCCTTTAGCTGCCAAAGTGACCATATCTGCCTCTTCAGTCTGTTCTCCTTCCAGGCATTACCGCCTCCTAAAGGAGGAGGGATTGGTGTACTGCCGATCGCCGAGAAGCTACCGGGTCCGATCAAGGCAACTTTTGAAATCACTCGGTGCACGCTTTGGGTGGGGACTTTAAACCGACCTCGTGTGACATCCAGGTTGTTTTAATATCTGCCTCCCCATGAGGGAAAAGTTAGACAAAGATCGTCTCCCCCTCCCTCCGTTATTCGTAGCAGCAAAAAATAAAAATTGCTTCAGTCTAGACGCGTTTCTTCGTTTACCTAAGGCTTTTCTTCAGCATATTACATGTAATATGTTGGGGCCCGACATTGGGCTCGTGTACGTTATGACAGTTGAATCATTACAAACGCTAGACGACTAGAAAGGAAAAATAAAAATATATAACTATATATCATTTTTTTATTATTTTCTTTCCCTCTGTTACCTATTTTATTTATATATACTCTCCGGTAAGTAGGCCACTGGGGTGCTGATGTCAACATAACTTGCTGACGACGACTAACGCAGCCAACCCAATCGTTAACTTTTACTTTAAAAGAGAAAAAGTTGTTGAGGGGTCGGGGTGAGGCCACATTACGATGGTCTGGGTAGACGCTTTATTTTATTTATTTCATTTCTTCCTTTCTCTCTCTATCTCAATCTTTTTTTTTCTTTCTTTCTTTACTAATCCAATTTGGATCAAAGCAATTATGTTGAACTTTTCAGCTCTGTAATGGCTGCCAAATGTTTGCGATGAGTTGCAACCGTTGTAAGGGCAAAAATGATACGTCATATTAATTTGTATTGTTTGCTTTATTTTTTATTTTTTTAAATGGTCCCCCGATTTATAAAATCGGGGGACCAATGTTTTGAGGCATTTCCGTCTGTCCGTCCGTCCGGATTTTCCTCCGCAACCATCCATTGAATTTCTCTGAAATTTTGCATGAAGTTATAAATTTTGTCAGATTAGAAAGTGACATTCTCCGATTTTTGAAAAAAAATCTGGTTAGCCCCCCCCCCCTCAGGGAGTCAAAAGGCCCCAAAATGGCAAAAAATGACATTTTTTCCCCATAACTTTTCATCCATCCATTCAATTTCTCTGAAACTTGGCCAAAATGTGGAGGCAATTGTTCCTAATAGAAAATAAGTATCGCTGACCTTGGAAAAAATCTGGTTCGCGCCCCCAGGGGGTCAAAAGCCCCCAAAATGGCAAAAATGACCCTTTTCTCCCATAACGTTTGATCCATCCATTCAATTTTTCTGAAACTTGGCCAAAATGTAGAGGCAATTGTTCTGGATATAAAATGAGAATCCTTGACCTCAGAAAAATTCTGGTTCCCGCCCCCAAGGGGTACAATGGGGGTCAAAAATGCCCCAAATGGCCCAAATTTATTGCATTTTACACTCGCCACATCGAGTCACATACAGAGGGGGACCACGCATGCGCGGCTTGTTTTAATGATTTTGGGGGTAATAAATAATAAAATCAAAGTGTTTATTAACAATGGAATAGAAATATATTACAAATTCTTTTGTTTCATTTTTGTTTTGAAAATATTACATAATAAAATTAAACGAATTTAAATATATTACAAATTCTTTTTCATAAAATGGAATTTTCCAGGCAAAAAAATAGGACGTATTTTTAACCTTACACAGGTTGCAATGTGAAACGAAACTAATTGCAAACATTTGTCAGCCATTACAGAGCTGAAAAGTTAAAGATAGGCACTAAAAAAAAAAGTTCATTTACTGAAAAGTTCTCTACTCATAACTTTAAAAAATGATAATCTTCATAACTAATCACTCAATTACTCTAAGTGAAGTATGGTACAAGGCTATTTTGTATTAAAAAGATGTTGTTGATATCATCCCGAAGTGGGGGAGGGGGCTTGGCGTATTCTGATTCTAGGGCCTGGTTCGCTTTTGTTTGAGGTATAGTTCCTTTTGATCCCAGACTTTACCTCCTCCTTTGGAATGGGGGGGGGGCATTGCCAGTCGCCTGAGGCGCCCAAACCGGGGAATGCAGACAGGTTCATTATCTGTTCTTTTTTGTACCCTTTTAGAGTTGCATACTCCCACGTTAAACTGACCTCATGTCTAACCTTGCAAATGGGGAGTAGGTAAAAAAAAACACTGAAACTTTGGCAAAGCATGTAACTATTTTGGTGAAAATTTCATATTTAGTTTAAATACCGATTGAGCTCTTTCGGCACCATCTTATTTGTTTTTGATATTGGGAATTGGCTAAAGTATACCCCCTCATCCCCACTCAAGTATACCCCCTCCTCTATTTTCATCTTTCCTCTCCTCAGTCAGTGAAGGAGAAATCCTTCTAGACTGAGGCCATTTTTTTCTCCTTCACTGACTGAGGACAGGAAAGGTGAAGTGCAATATCAGAACACACTATACTTTGCTTATTGTTATACACACATTTTAATTAAAAAGGTTTTATTTACAAAACAAAACAATATGTAATTATTTAAAAAAAAAAAAATTTTCTTTATAAATTTACAAAAAAAAAAAATCTGCAGTGTTTGCCGAACACTGCAGATTTTTTTTTTTTTTAAATTTTTCTTCGAGTTATAGTGATTTTGTTAACACGGTATTTAGGAGCCTTTTTCGTAATATATAAAAAATATTCAAAAAAAATTTTTTTTAATTGTTAACATCTACAATGCTTTATTTTCATAAAAAACAACAAAAAATTAATGCATTTTTTTTATTAATATATAAATATATAACTTTAGTAAAGGTGTATATTGTTTTAAAAAAATAATACATTTTCACTAAAATTTATTAAAAATAATGGTTTCATTATATTCCGTGATTGTTGATTAATAAATATTGAAAATTTCATTAAAATTGGTTGATTTTCTGAATTTTAGTGAATTTTTAAGTGAAGCGAGGGTCAAAATGTTTTTACATTTTGGGAATCGGCCATTGATTTTGCACGTACCTAGTGTTCGCGTATTGTTGTTTTTAATAGTGCAACCGGAAGTAAAAGAAACCGGTGTCGACCCAGATGTGTTCTTTTTTGGTATTTGCTTATTCTGAGGTTCCTGAAATCTAATATTGATCCCAATGTTAGATCATGCTATGGAGTTAAACATGACCACGAAAAACTCCTACTTTTAACTGTCGGAATGTCAACAAGACAGACCAATATAATATAATACTAGAAAAACTTGTTATCTGATGAGTCACCCATTTAGCTCAGGTTTATCAAAATTCATCTAAAGGATGCACCAGTGCACATCGTCAGTGATGCTGTCATGGGAAAGAAGTGCCATGAGAATTTATTTAAAAGAAGAATCCTCAGTTCTACCTTGTTAGGACATTTTCTATGCTACAGATTTTCCAACAGACGCAGAGACAGAAGGACCGAAAGTAACCGCTAGTACAGACACCTTTTTGAAATTTTCTACCATGTTCTCTCTGCCAAGGTATTTGTTTGTCGATGATCGCCACAGGAACTACAACTACCCATAAAGAATAGAGGGAGCGTTTATCCAGATTTGACTCCTCGCACAGATGATCATTCACTATAGAGAGGCTAACTGCAGCCTGTAGCTGCACAAGAGTGCTTTGGGACGCATTATATAGTGTTAGGTGCATGGAGACCAATCAAGAGCGCTACGGAAAGCCATTTTGGAAAGGTACTACTCCTCTGCAACCCCAGTGATGTTGTACAGATGGTTCCGGGTCTTAAAATTAGTCTTTTTCTACCGATTAAATAGTATTACTACTGTGGTTATATTTCCTTTTATTTATAATGCACTATCCCAATCTGGTGTTTTATAGTTAGGTTTATTACCTTTGACTTAAACAGATTGACAGAAGCAAGAGTGCCTTTGGGCTTGGATCAAAGCATGGTGTCTGTTCTGTCATCGGTAAAAGGAGGGATCCTTCTTGACTGAGACAATTTTAATGTTTTTCTCATCCAGAGTGCCCCGTTTTTTTGGAGAGTGGGATATCCCCCACATCAAAAAACGGACTTTGCGTTATATTTGCCCTTGTGGAGAGGCAAATGAATAGGTACTGTATAAAATGAGACGGATCAAACAACATGGTCAGAGTGATAGAGAAATAAAAGATGTGTCACTAGGTGAGATAACTGCAAATTACGGTTAATTAGAACAATTAAAATGGACATTTTTCAAGCAACTTAATCCCAAGACAGGAATATTTTAGTATGTATTTTGTGATTAATATATTTATTTATGACAATTAAGCTACACAGCTGAAGATTCCCCCGGGGATGAAACGCGGGAGCCTCTGTGTAGCTTAATTGCCATAAATATATTTTCATAGCTTACTACCTAGCTCTACTTACGTATGGAGCACTGTTGAAGTAAATACTGAAAATTGATAGATAAAAAATTATACCTCCTTATAAAATTTTATGTGGATACATGAAATACTAATATATATATATATATATATATATATATATATATATGAAAAAAGCCTGAAGGAAACACTTTGATTAACTTTGGTTTAGTATAATTTAATATTAGTTTGACACAAGGCCACAAGTATGGCTTATCTAATGATCAAAAAGTTCACTCAGATAATGATCTGAAGAACTAGTATGCTAACCGTGAGGCACCTGACACTTTTAAAATAATAATTATTGTGTGACAAATTGATATTTCAAAACCTAGTGACATCTTCATGCTTACAAAGAATCACAAGATAATGTCACTCAATGCTGTCCGTTTTTAAATTGTACTTTTTTTGAGTTTTAGAATAATAGAAAATAGTGAATGAATTCTACATAAAATTTTATTTGAATGGGTTTTATATTTTTTATTTATTTTTTGCATAAACATTATATTGATTATTTCTTTAATGTAAATTTGACATTCTAATGTTATTGATTTCAACATGGCTGCTCTCACAAACATTTCTATTTCTTTTTTTAATGATGTTAATCATTTCTTTCGTAAAACTGACCGACTGCATTGAACGTGCTTTGCCTTTTTTTACGATTCTTGGTAACAGTTTGCCATATATGTATATAAGTTAGGTATGTGTATGTTTTTGTATGTACAGGATTCACTCATAAACTAAGTAAATGATCATTATGAATTTTGGAACACAGCTGCTAGGCATAAGGAATCAATTAACAATAATACAATTTTAAACAACTCGCTGGTTGCATCAAAATGGTTAAAGCTTATTAAAAACAAGTGTTAAATTTTTTTGGTTTATGAAGCTTTGATATTTATTAAATTTTGACTATTTTCTGGTCTGCCAGGTAACATTCTTATGTCTAACTAGTCAACATGTGGTCAAATGATTAAAATGTTTAAAGAATTTTTTTTGTTTTTTACAAAATTGCAAAAATTTAAATCTTTGACCAAAAATGTCTGGTAGATCTGTACTAATATTGAAGGCACTAAAACTGGCTGTAGCCACATTTTTGTGATTTATTTTAAGAGAATTTAAAAAAAAAAAAAAAAAATTTAAGAATTTTTTTTTTTTTTTAAATCAAACTGAGATGTCCATGATTCCAAATATAACTTACTCACAGTTTTACTAGACAAATGAAAACCGAGAAAAAAAGGGATTATTAGCGATCAAGAAGTAATGGGAACGAAAAAAAATGTTAAACTCTTGAGACATTATAAAAATGATGTTCCATCTTTATCCCTCCTTATTTCTCTTTGACATATATCCAATTAATAAATATTCCTCTGAATTTCAGTTACTTTGGAGTATTTTAAAGGGTTTTAGGGGGCATAATATGGGTGAAACCTTCCATTTGAAAATTTAGATATTTCAGATTAGCATCCATAGTCATTAGACATCAATTAAGCAAGATTCCCTGAATTTCAGTTTCTTCTTAAGATCCCTTAAGCTTAAGCCTTAAATTTTAGACATTTTCTAGAATCAAAATTATGTAATGGATTTTTATAAAAATTTAAATAAGGACTCTAGAAGCCAGATTTGTTGCTTCAATCAGGTTGAGAATTCTTCTCTGATTCTCCTGACTGCTTCCCTCCAGCCACCTCTGTATGACAGCACTCTACAGGTCCTCCAAATAGCATCTAGAGTCTTTTATAAGTTTGTAGATGTGATGAGGTTTTCTAACCGATCATTTACTGCATAATATATTCTATAGTGAGGTGTCACTCACGAGTTCTGACTTCTCCGGGAGAGACCGGCAAGCCAAAGCCTTCTTTCTCTTAGCGAGACTGAGACAGGAGGAAGCTTTCTGTATAGACGTTTCTTGGTTGCTTAGACGGAATTGATTTATAAGATTATGAAACCTTGCCTCGATTTTGAACCTGCAACCATGAACCTTGCTATCCAATATAATAATCCTTATGCTACAATAACATCTGATAAAGGTGTCCATATAAGCCAGGGGCGGGCAACCTTACTTCTTTAGGAGAGACCAGCAAGCTGATGTCTTCTCTCTCTTGAGCGAGACCGAGACAGGAGGAAGCTTTCTGTATAGACGTTTCTTGGTTGCTTAGACGGAATTGATTTATAAGATTATGAAACCTTGCCTCGATTTTGAACCTGCAACCATGAATCTTGCTATCCAATATAATAATCCTTATGCTACAATAACATCTGATAAAGGTGTCCATATAAGCCAGGGGCGGGCAACCTTACTTCTTTAGGAGAGACCAGCAAGCTGATGTCTTCTCTCTCTTGAGCGAGACCGACACAGGAGGAAGCTTTCTGTATAGACGTTTCTTGGTTGCTTAGACGGAATTGATTTATAAGATTATGAAACCTTGCCTCGATTTTGAACCTGCAACCATGAACCTTGCTATCCAATATAATAATCCTTATGCTACAATAACATCTGATAAAGGTGTCCATATAAGCCAGGGGCGGGCAACCTTACTTCTTTAGGAGAGACCAGCAAGCTGATGTCTTCTCTCTCTTGAGCGAGACCGAGATAGGAGGAAGCTTTCTGTATAGACGTTTCTTGGTTGCTTAGACGGAATTGATTTACAAGATTATGAAACCTTGCCTCGATTTTGAACCTGCAACCATGAACCTTGCTATCCAATATAATAATCCTTATGCTACAATAACATCTGATAAAGGTGTCCATATAAGCCAGAGGCGGGCAACCTTACTTCTTTAGGAGAGACCAGCAAGCTGATGTCTTCTCTCTCTTGAGCGAGACCGATATAGAAGGAAGCTTTCTGTATAGACGTTTCTTGGTTGTTTAGACGGAATTGATTTATAAGATTATGAAACCTTGCCTCGATTTTGAACCTGCAACCATGAACCTTGCTATCCAATATAATAATCCTTATGCTACAATAACATCTGATAAAGGTGTCCATATAAGCCAGGGGCGGGCAACCTTACTTCTTTAGGAGAGACCAGCAAGCTGATGTCTTCTCTCTCTTGAGCGAGACCGAGATAGGAGGAAGCTTTCTGTATAGACGTTTCTTGGTTGCTTAGACGCAATTGATTTATAAGATTATGAAACCTTGCCTCGATTTTGAACCTGCAACCATGAACCTTGCTATCCAATATAATAATCCTTATGCTACAATAACATCTGATAAAGGTGTCCATATAAGCCAGGGGCGGGCAACCTTACTTCTTTAGGAGAGACCAGCAAGCTGATGTCTTCTCTCTCTTGAGCGAGACCGAGATAGGAGGAAGCTTTCTGTATAGACGTTTCTTGGTTGCTTAGACGGAATTGATTTATAAGATTATGAAACCTTGCCTCGATTTTGAACCTGCAACCATGAACCTTGCTATCCAATATAATAATCCTTATGCTACAATAACATCTGATAAAGGTGTCAATATAAGCCAGGGGCGGGCAACCTTACTTCTTTAGGAGAGACCAGCAAGCTGATGTCTTCTCTCTCTTGAGCGAGACCGAGATAGGAGGAAGCTTTCTGTATAGACGTTTCTTGGTTGCTTAGACGGAATTGATTTATAAGATAATGAAACCCTTGCCTCGATTTTGAACCTGCAACCATGAACCTTGCTATCCAATATAATAATCCTTATGCTACAATAACATCTGATAAAGGTGTCCATATAAGCCAGGGGCGGGCAACCTTACTTCTTTAGGAGAGACCAGCAAGCTGATGTCTTCTCTCTCTTGAGCGAGACCGATATAGAAGGAAGCTTTCTGTATAGACATTTCTTGGTTGCTTAGACGGAATTGATTTATAAGATTATTAAACCTTGCCTCGATTTTGAACCTGCAACCATGAACCTTGCTATCCAATATAATAATCCTTATGCTACAATAACATCTGATAAAGGTGTCCATATAAGCCAGGGGCGGGCAACCTTACTTCTTTAGGAGAGACCAGCAAGCTGATGTCTTCTCTCTCTTGAGCGAGACCGATATAGAAGGAAGCTTTCTGTATAGACGTTTCTTGGTTGCTTAGACGGAATTGATTTATAAGATTATGAAACCTTTGCCTCGATTTTGAACCTGCAACCATGAACCTTGCTATCCAATATAATAATCCTTATGCTACAATAACATCTGATAAAGGTGTCCATATAAGCCAGGGGCGGGCAACCTTACTTCTTTAGGAGAGACCAGCAAGCTGATGTCTTCTCTCTCTTGAGCGAGACCGAGATAGGAGGAAGCTTTCTGTATAGACGTTTCTTGGTTGTTTAGATGGAATTGATTTATAAGATTATGAAACCTTGCCTCGATTTTGAACCTGCAACCATGAACCTTGCTATCCAATATAATAATCCTTATGCTACAATAACATCTGATAAAGGTGTCCATATAAGCCAGGGGCGGGCAACCTTACTTCTTTAGGAGAGACCAGCAAGCTGATGTCTTCTCTCTCTTGAGCGAGACCGATATAGAAGGAAGCTTTCTGTATAGACGTTTCTTGGTTGCTTAGACGGAATTGATTTATAAGATTATGAAACCTTGCCTCGATTTTGAACCTGCAACCATGAACCTTGCTATCCAATATAATAATCCTTATGCTACAATAACATCTGATAAAGGTGTCCATATAAGCCAGGGGCGGGCAACCTTACTTCTTTAGGAGAGACCAGCAAGCTGATGTCTTCTCTCTCTTGAGCGAGACCGATATAGAAGGAAGCTTTCTGTATAGACGTTTCTTGGTTGCTTAGACGGAATTGATTTATAAGATTTGTAAACCTTGCCTCGATTTTGAACCTGCAACCATGAACCTTGCTATCCAATATAATAATCCTTATGCTACAATAACATCTGATAAAGGTGTCCATATAAGCCAGGGGCGGGCAACCTTACTTCTTTAGGAGAGACCAGCAAGCTGATGTCTTCTCTCTCTTGAGCGAGACCGATATAGAAGGAAGCTTTCTGTATAGACGTTTCTTGGTTGCTTAGACGGAATTGATTTATAAGATTATGAAACCTTGCCTCGATTTTGAACCTGCAACCATGAACCTTGCTATCCAATATAATAATTCTTATGCTACAATAACATCTGATAAAGGTGTCCATATAAGCCAGGGGCGGGCAACCTTACTTCTTTAGGAGAGACCAGCAAGCTGATGTCTTCTCTCTCTTGAGCGAGACCGATATAGAAGGAAGCTTTCTGTATAGACGTTTCTTGGTTGTTTAGACGGAATTGATTTATAAGATTATGAAACCTTGCCTCGATTTTGAACCTGCAACCATGAACCTTGCTATCCAATATAATAATTCTTATGCTACAATAACATCTGATAAAGGTGTCCATATAAGCCAGGGGCGGGCAACCTTACTTCTTTAGGAGAGACCAGCAAGCTGATGTCTTCTCTCTCTTGAGCGAGACCGATATAGAAGGAAGCTTTCTGTATAGACGTTTCTTGGTTGTTTAGACGGAATTGATTTATAAGATTATGAAACCTTGCCTCGATTTTGAACCTGCAACCATGAACCTTGCTATCCAATATAATAATCCTTATGCTACAATAACATCTGATAAAGGTGTCCATATAAGCCAGGGGCGGGCAACCTTACTTCTTTAGGAGAGACCAGCAAGCTGATGTCTTCTCTCTCTTGAGCGAGACCGATATAGAAGGAAACTTTCTGTATAGACGTTTCTTGGTTGCTTAGACGGAATTGATTTATAAGATTATGAAACCTTGCCTCGATTTTGAACCTGCAACCATGAACCTTGCTATCCAATATAATAATCCTTATGCTACAATAACATCTGATAAAGGTGTCCATATAAGCCAGGGGCGGGCAACCTTACTTCTTTAGGAGAGACCAGCAAGCTGATGTCTTCTCTCTCTTGAGCGAGACTGATATAGAAGGAAACTTTCTGTATAGACGTTTCTTGGTTGTTTAGACGGAATTGATTTATAAGATTATGAAACCTTGCCTCGATTTTGAACCTGCAACCATGAACCTTGCTATCCAATATAATAATCCTTATGCTACAATAACATCTGATAAAGGTGTCCATATAAGCCAGGGGCGGGCAACCTTACTTCTTTAGGAGAGACCAGCAAGCTGATGTCTTCTCTCTCTTGAGCGAGACCGATATAGAAGGAAGCTTTCTGTATAGACGTTTCTTGGTTGTTTAGACGGAATTGATTTATAAGATTATGAAACCTTGCCTCGATTTTGAACCTGCAACCATGAACCTTGCTATCCAATATAATAATCCTTATGCTACAATAACATCTGATAAAGGTGTCCATATAAGCCAGGGGCGGGCAACCTTACTTCTTTAGGAGAGACCAGCAAGCCGATGTCTTCTCTCTCTTGAGCGAGACCGATATAGAAGGAAGCTTTCTGTATAGACGTTTCTTGGTTGCTTAGACGGAATTGATTTATAAGATTATGAAACCTTTGCCTCGATTTTGAACCTGCAACCATGAACCTTGCTATCCAATATAATAATCCTTATGCTACAATAACATCTGATAAAGGTGTCCATATAAGCCAGGGGCGGGCAACCTTACTTCTTTAGGAGAGACCAGCAAGCCGATGTCTTCTCTCTCTTGAGCGAGACCGATATAGAAGGAAGCTTTCTGTATAGACGTTTCTTGGTTGCTTAGACGGAATTGATTTATAAGATTATGAAACCTTTGCCTCGATTTTGAACCTGCAACCATGAACCTTGCTATCCAATATAATAATCCTTATGCTACAATAACATCTGATAAAGGTGTCCATATAAGCCAGGGGCGGGCAACCTTACTTCTTTAGGAGAGACCAGCAAGCCGATGTCTTCTCTCTCTTGAGCGAGACCGATATAGAAGGAAGCTTTCTGTATAGACGTTTCTTGGTTGCTTAGACGGAATTGATTTATAAGATTATGAAACCTTTGCCTCGATTTTGAACCTGCAACCATGAACCTTGCTATCCAATATAATAATCCTTATGCTACAATAACATCTGATAAAGGTGTCCATATAAGCCAGGGGCGGGCAACCTTACTTCTTTAGGAGAGACCAGCAAGCCGACGTCTTCTCTCTCTTGAGCAAGACCGAGATAGAAGGAAACTTTCTGTATAGACGTTTCTTGGTTGCTTAGACGGAATTGATTTATAAGATTATGAAACCTTTGCCTCGATTTTGAACCTGCAACCATGAACCTTGCTATCCAATATAATAATCCTTATGCTACAATAACATCTGATAAAGGTGTCCATATAAGCCAAGGGCGGGCAACCTTATTTCTTTAGGAGAGACCAGCAAGCTGATGTCTTCTCTCTCTTGAGCGAGACCGATATAGAAGGAAGCTTTCTGTATAGACGTTTCTTGGTTGCTTAGACGGAATTGATTTATAAGATTATGAAACCTTTGCCTCGATTTTGAACCTGCAACCATGAACCTTGCTATCCAATATAATAATCCTTATGCTACAATAACATCTGATAAAGGTGTCCATATAAGCCAGGGGCGGGCAACCTTACTTCTTTAGGAGAGACCAGCAAGCTGATGTCTTCTCTCTCTTGAGCGAGACTGAGATAGGAGGAAACTTTCTGTATAGACGTTTCTTGGTTGCTTAGACGGAATTGATTTATAAGATTATGAAACCTTTGCCTCGATTTTGAACCTGCAACCATGAACCTTGCTATCCAATATAATAATCCTTATGCTACAATAACATCTGATAAAGGTGTCCATATAAGCCAGGGGCGGGCAACCTTACTTCTTTAGGAGAGACCAGCAAGCTGATGTCTTCTCTCTCTTGAGCGAGACCGATATAGAAGGAAGCTTTCTGTATAGACGTTTCTTGGTTGCTTAGACGGAATTGATTTATAAGATTATGAAACCTTTGCCTCGATTTTGAACCTGCAACCATGAACCTTGCTATCCAATATAATAATTCTTATGCTACAATAACATCTGATAAAGGTGTCCATATAAGCCAGGGGCGGGCAACCTTACTTCTTTAGGAGAGACCAGCAAGCTGATGTCTTCTCTCTCTTGAGCGAGACTGAGATAGGAGGAAACTTTCTGTATAGACGTTTCTTGGTTGCTTAGACGGAATTGATTTATAAGATTATGAAACCTTGCCTCGATTTTGAACCTGCAACCATGAACCTTGCTATCCAATATAATAATCCTTATGCTACAATAACATCTGATAAAGGTGTCCATATAAGCCAGGGGCGGGCAACCTTACTTCTTTAGGAGAGACCAGCAAGCTGATGTCTTCTCTCTCTTGAGCGAGACCGATATAGAAGGAAGCTTTCTGTATAGACGTTTCTTGGTTGCTTAGACGGAATTGATTTATAAGATTATGAAACCTTTGCCTCGATTTTGAACCTGCAACCATGAACCTTGCTATCCAATATAATAATCCTTATGCTACAATAACATCTGATAAAGGTGTCCATATAAGCCAAGGGCGGGCAACCTTACTTCTTTAGGAGAGACCAGCAAGCTGATGTCTTCTCTCTCTTGAGCGAGACCGATATAGAAGGAAGCTTTCTGTATAGACGTTTCTTGGTTGCTTAGACGGAATTGATTTATAAGATTATGAAACCTTTGCCTCGATTTTGAACCTGCAACCATGAACCTTGCTATCCAATATAATAATCCTTATGCTACAATAACATCTGATAAAGGTGTCCATATAAGCCAAGGGCGGGCAACCTTACTTCTTTAGGAGAGACCAGCAAGCTGATGTCTTCTCTCTCTTGAGCGAGACCGATATAGAAGGAAGCTTTCTGTATAGACGTTTCTTGGTTGTTTAGACGGAATTGATTTATAAGATTATGAAACCTTGCCTCGATTTTGAACCTGCAACCATGAACCTTGCTATCCAATATAATAATTCTTATGCTACAATAACATCTGATAAAGGTGTCCATATAAGCCAGGGGCGGGCAACCTTACTTCTTTAGGAGAGACCAGCAAGCTGATGTCTTCTCTCTCTTGAGCGAGACCGATATAGAAGGAAGCTTTCTGTATAGACGTTTCTTGGTTGTTTAGACGGAATTGATTTATAAGATTATGAAACCTTGCCTCGATTTTGAACCTGCAACCATGAACCTTGCTATCCAATATAATAATCCTTATGCTACAATAACATCTGATAAAGGTGTCCATATAAGCCAGGGGCGGGCAACCTTACTTCTTTAGGAGAGACCAGCAAGCTGATGTCTTCTCTCTCTTGAGCGAGACCGATATAGAAGGAAACTTTCTGTATAGACGTTTCTTGGTTGCTTAGACGGAATTGATTTATAAGATTATGAAACCTTGCCTCGATTTTGAACCTGCAACCATGAACCTTGCTATCCAATATAATAATCCTTATGCTACAATAACATCTGATAAAGGTGTCCATATAAGCCAGGGGCGGGCAACCTTACTTCTTTAGGAGAGACCAGCAAGCTGATGTCTTCTCTCTCTTGAGCGAGACTGATATAGAAGGAAACTTTCTGTATAGACGTTTCTTGGTTGTTTAGACGGAATTGATTTATAAGATTATGAAACCTTGCCTCGATTTTGAACCTGCAACCATGAACCTTGCTATCCAATATAATAATCCTTATGCTACAATAACATCTGATAAAGGTGTCCATATAAGCCAGGGGCGGGCAACCTTACTTCTTTAGGAGAGACCAGCAAGCTGATGTCTTCTCTCTCTTGAGCGAGACCGATATAGAAGGAAGCTTTCTGTATAGACGTTTCTTGGTTGTTTAGACGGAATTGATTTATAAGATTATGAAACCTTGCCTCGATTTTGAACCTGCAACCATGAACCTTGCTATCCAATATAATAATCCTTATGCTACAATAACATCTGATAAAGGTGTCCATATAAGCCAGGGGCGGGCAACCTTACTTCTTTAGGAGAGACCAGCAAGCCGATGTCTTCTCTCTCTTGAGCGAGACCGATATAGAAGGAAGCTTTCTGTATAGACGTTTCTTGGTTGCTTAGACGGAATTGATTTATAAGATTATGAAACCTTTGCCTCGATTTTGAACCTGCAACCATGAACCTTGCTATCCAATATAATAATCCTTATGCTACAATAACATCTGATAAAGGTGTCCATATAAGCCAGGGGCGGGCAACCTTACTTCTTTAGGAGAGACCAGCAAGCCGACGTCTTCTCTCTCTTGAGCAAGACCGAGATAGAAGGAAACTTTCTGTATAGACGTTTCTTGGTTGCTTAGACGGAATTGATTTATAAGATTATGAAACCTTTGCCTCGATTTTGAACCTGCAACCATGAACCTTGCTATCCAATATAATAATCCTTATGCTACAATAACATCTGATAAAGGTGTCCATATAAGCCAAGGGCGGGCAACCTTATTTCTTTAGGAGAGACCAGCAAGCTGATGTCTTCTCTCTCTTGAGCGAGACCGATATAGAAGGAAGCTTTCTGTATAGACGTTTCTTGGTTGCTTAGACGGAATTGATTTATAAGATTATGAAACCTTTGCCTCGATTTTGAACCTGCAACCATGAACCTTGCTATCCAATATAATAATCCTTATGCTACAATAACATCTGATAAAGGTGTCCATATAAGCCAGGGGCGGGCAACCTTACTTCTTTAGGAGAGACCAGCAAGCTGATGTCTTCTCTCTCTTGAGCGAGACTGAGATAGGAGGAAACTTTCTGTATAGACGTTTCTTGGTTGCTTAGACGGAATTGATTTATAAGATTATGAAACCTTTGCCTCGATTTTGAACCTGCAACCATGAACCTTGCTATCCAATATAATAATCCTTATGCTACAATAACATCTGATAAAGGTGTCCATATAAGCCAGGGGCGGGCAACCTTACTTCTTTAGGAGAGACCAGCAAGCTGATGTCTTCTCTCTCTTGAGCGAGACCGATATAGAAGGAAGCTTTCTGTATAGACGTTTCTTGGTTGCTTAGACGGAATTGATTTATAAGATTATGAAACCTTTGCCTCGATTTTGAACCTGCAACCATGAACCTTGCTATCCAATATAATAATTCTTATGCTACAATAACATCTGATAAAGGTGTCCATATAAGCCAGGGGCGGGCAACCTTACTTCTTTAGGAGAGACCAGCAAGCTGATGTCTTCTCTCTCTTGAGCGAGACTGAGATAGGAGGAAACTTTCTGTATAGACGTTTCTTGGTTGCTTAGACGGAATTGATTTATAAGATTATGAAACCTTGCCTCGATTTTGAACCTGCAACCATGAACCTTGCTATCCAATATAATAATCCTTATGCTACAATAACATCTGATAAAGGTGTCCATATAAGCCAGGGGCGGGCAACCTTACTTCTTTAGGAGAGACCAGCAAGCTGATGTCTTCTCTCTCTTGAGCGAGACCGATATAGAAGGAAGCTTTCTGTATAGACGTTTCTTGGTTGCTTAGACGGAATTGATTTATAAGATTATGAAACCTTTGCCTCGATTTTGAACCTGCAACCATGAACCTTGCTATCCAATATAATAATCCTTATGCTACAATAACATCTGATAAAGGTGTCCATATAAGCCAAGGGCGGGCAACCTTACTTCTTTAGGAGAGACCAGCAAGCTGATGTCTTCTCTCTCTTGAGCGAGACCGATATAGAAGGAAGCTTTCTGTATAGACGTTTCTTGGTTGCTTAGACGGAATTGATTTATAAGATTATGAAACCTTTGCCTCGATTTTGAACCTGCAACCATGAACCTTGCTATCCAATATAATAATCCTTATGCTACAATAACATCTGATAAAGGTGTCCATATAAGCCAAGGGCGGGCAACCTTACTTCTTTAGGAGAGACCAGCAAGCTGATGTCTTCTCTCTCTTGAGCGAGACCGATATAGAAGGAAGCTTTCTGTATAGACGTTTCTTGGTTGCTTAGACGGAATTGATTTATAAGATTATGAAACCTTTGCCTCGATTTTGAACCTGCAACCATGAACCTTGCTATCCAATATAATAATCCTTATGCTACAATAACATCTGATAAAGGTGTCCATATAAGCCAAGGGCGGGCAACCTTACTTCTTTAGGAGAGACCAGCAAGCTGATGTCTTCTCTCTCTTGAGCGAGACCGATATAGAAGGAAGCTTTCTGTATAGACGTTTCTTGGTTGCTTAGACGGAATTGATTTATAAGATTATGAAACCTTTGCCTC
Organism: Sepiola atlantica; assembly: GCA_963556195.1. Classification (NCBI taxonomy): domain Eukaryota; kingdom Metazoa; phylum Mollusca; class Cephalopoda; order Sepiida; family Sepiolidae; genus Sepiola; species Sepiola atlantica. Next base: position 163,775,130 of record OY744524.1, on the reverse strand, counting down.
GATTTTGAACCTGCAACCATGAACCTTGCTATCCAATATAATAATTCTTATGCTACAATAACATCTGATAAAGGTGTCCATATAAGCCAGGGGCGGGCAACCTTACTTCTTTAGGAGAGACCAGCAAGCTGATGTCTTCTCTCTCTTGAGCGAGACTGAGATAGGAGGAAACTTTCTGTATAGACGTTTCTTGGTTGCTTAGACGGAATTGATTTATAAGATTATGAAACCTTGCCTCGATTTTGAACCTGCAACCATGAACCTTGCTATCCAATATAATAATCCTTATGCTACAATAACATCTGATAAAGGTGTCCATATAAGCCAGGGGCGGGCAACCTTACTTCTTTAGGAGAGACCAGCAAGCTGATGTCTTCTCTCTCTTGAGCGAGACCGATATAGAAGGAAGCTTTCTGTATAGACGTTTCTTGGTTGCTTAGACGGAATTGATTTATAAGATTATGAAACCTTTGCCTCGATTTTGAACCTGCAACCATGAACCTTGCTATCCAATATAATAATCCTTATGCTACAATAACATCTGATAAAGGTGTCCATATAAGCCAAGGGCGGGCAACCTTACTTCTTTAGGAGAGACCAGCAAGCTGATGTCTTCTCTCTCTTGAGCGAGACCGATATAGAAGGAAGCTTTCTGTATAGACGTTTCTTGGTTGCTTAGACGGAATTGATTTATAAGATTATGAAACCTTTGCCTCGATTTTGAACCTGCAACCATGAACCTTGCTATCCAATATAATAATCCTTATGCTACAATAACATCTGATAAAGGTGTCCATATAAGCCAAGGGCGGGCAACCTTACTTCTTTAGGAGAGACCAGCAAGCTGATGTCTTCTCTCTCTTGAGCGAGACCGATATAGAAGGAAGCTTTCTGTATAGACGTTTCTTGGTTGCTTAGACGGAATTGATTTATAAGATTATGAAACCTTTGCCTCGATTTTGAACCTGCAACCATGAACCTTGCTATCCAATATAATAATCCTTATGCTACAATAACATCTGATAAAGGTGTCCATATAAGCCAGGGGCGGGCAACCTTACTTCTTTAGGAGAGACCAGCAAGCCGACGTCTTCTCTCTCTTGAGCAAGACCGAGATAGAAGGAAACTTTCTGTATAGACGTTTCTTGGTTGCTTAGACGGAATTGATTTATAAGATTATGAAACCTTTGCCTCGATTTTGAACCTTCAACCATGAACCTTGCTATCCAATATAATAATCCTTATGCTACAATAACATCTGATAAAGGTGTCCATATAAGCCAGGGGCGGGCAACCTTACTTCTGTAGGAGAGACCAGCAAGCTGATGTCTTCTCTCTCTTGAGCGAGACCGATATAGAAGGAAGCTTTCTGTATAGACGTTTCTTGGTTGCTTAGACGGAATTGATTTATAAGATTATGAAACCTTGCCTCGATTTTGAACCTGCAACCATGAACCTTGCTATCCAATATAATAATCCTTATGCTACAATAACATCAGATAAAGGTGTCCATATAAGCCAGGGGCGGGCAACCTTACTTCTTTAGGAGAGACCAGCAAGCCGACGTCTTCTCTCTCTTGAGCAAGACCGAGATAGAAGGAAACTTTCTGTATAGACGTTTCTTGGTTGCTTAGACGGAATTGATTTATAAGATTATGAAACCTTGCCTCGATTTTGAACCTGCAACCATGAACCTTGCTATCCAATATAATAATCCTTATGCTACAATAACATCTGATAAAGGTGTCCATATAAGCCAGGGGCGGGCAACCTTACTTCTTTAGGAGAGACCAGCAAGCTGATGTCTTCTCTCTCTTGAGCGAGACCGATATAGAAGGAAGCTTTCTGTATAGACGTTTCTTGGTTGCTTAGACGGAATTGATTTATAAGATTATGAAACCTTGCCTCGATTTTGAACCTGCAACCATGAACCTTGCTATCCAATATAATAATCCTTATGCTACAATAACATCAGATAAAGGTGTCCATATAAGCCAGGGGCGGGCAACCTTACTTCTTTAGGAGAGACCAGCAAGCTGATGTCTTCTCTCTCTTGAGCGAGACCGATATAGAAGGAAGCTTTCTGTATAGACGTTTCTTGGTTGCTTAGACGGAATTGATTTATAAGATTATGAAACCTTTGCCTCGATTTTGAACCTGCAACCATGAACCTTGCTATCCAATATAATAATCCTTATTCTACAATAACATCTGATAAAGGTGTCCATATAAGCCAGGGGCGGGCAACCTTACTTCTTTAGGAGAGACCAGCAAGCTGATGTCTTCTCTCTCTTGAGCGAGACCGATATAGAAGGAAGCTTTCTGTATAGACGTTTCTTGGTTGCTTAGACGGAATTGATTTATAAGATTTGTAAACCTTGCCTCGATTTTGAACCTGCAACCATGAACCTTGCTATCCAATATAATAATCCTTATGCTACAATAACATCTGATAAAGGTGTCCATATAAGCCAGGGGCGGGCAACCTTACTTCTTTAGGAGAGACCAGCAAGCTGATGTCTTCTCTCTCTTGAGCGAGACCGATATAGAAGGAAGCTTTCTGTATAGACGTTTCTTGGTTGCTTAGACGGAATTGATTTATAAGATTATGAAACCTTGCCTCGATTTTGAACCTGCAACCATGAACCTTGCTATCCAATATAATAATTCTTATGCTACAATAACATCTGATAAAGGTGTCCATATAAGCCAGGGGCGGGCAACCTTACTTCTTTAGGAGAGACCAGCAAGCTGATGTCTTCTCTCTCTTGAGCAAGACTGAGATAGGAGGAAGCTTTCTGTATAGACGTTTCTTGGTTGCTTAGACGGAATTGATTTATAAGATTATGAAACCTTGCCTCGATTTTGAACCTGCAACCATGAACCTTGCTATCCAATATAATAATCCTTATGCTACAATAACATCTGATAAAGGTGTCCATATAAGCCAGGGGCGGGCAACCTTACTTCTGTAGGAGAGACCAGCAAGCTGATGTCTTCTCTCTCTTGAGCGAGACCGAGATAGGAGGAAGCTTTCTGTATAGACGTTTCTTGGTTGCTTAGACGGAATTGATTTATAAGATTTTGAAACCTTGCCTCGATTTTGAACCTGCAACCATGAACCTTGCTATCCAATATAATAATCCTTATGCTACAATAACATCTGATAAAGGTGTCCATATAAGCCAGGGGCGGGCAACCTTACTTCTTTAGAAGAGACCAGCAAGCTGATGTCTTCTCTCTCTTGAGCGAGACCGAGATAGGAGGAAGCTTTCTGTATAGACGTTTCTTGGTTGCTTAGACGGAATTGATTTATAAGATTATGAAACCTTGCCTCGATTTTGAACCTGCAACCATGAACCTTGCTATCCAATATAATAATCCTTATGCTACAATAACATCTGATAAAGGTGTCCATATAAGCCAGGGGCGGGCAACCTTACTTCTTTAGGAGAGACCAGCAAGCCGATGTCTTCTCTCTCTTGAGCGAGACCGATATAGAAAGAAACTTTCTGTATAGACGTTTCTTGGTTGCTTAGACGGAATTGATTTATAAGATTATGAAACCTTGCCTCGATTTTGAACCTGCAACTATGAACCTTGCTATCCAATATAATAATTCTTATGCTACAATAACATCTGATAAAGGTGTCCATATAAGCCAGGGGCGGGCAACCTTACTTCTTTAGGAGAGACTAGCAAGCTGATGTCTTCTCTCTCTTGAGCGAGACCGATATAGAAGGAAGCTTTCTGTATAGACGTTTCTTGGTTGCTTAGACGGAATTGATTTATAAGATTTGTAAACCTTGCCTCGATTTTGAACCTGCAACCATGAACCTTGCTATCCAATATAATAATCCTTATGCTACAATAACATCTGATAAAGGTGTCCATATAAGCCAGGGGCGGGCAACCTTACTTCTTTAGGAGAGACCAGCAAGCTGATGTCTTCTCTCTCTTGAGCGAGACCGATATAGAAGGAAGCTTTCTGTATAGACGTTTCTTGGTTGCTTAGACGGAATTGATTTATAAGATTATGAAACCTTGCCTCGATTTTGAACCTGCAACCATGAACCTTGCTATCCAATATAATAATTCTTATGCTACAATAACATCTGATAAAGGTGTCCATATAAGCCAGGGGCGGGCAACCTTACTTCTTTAGGAGAGACCAGCAAGCTGATGTCTTCTCTCTCTTGAGCAAGACTGAGATAGGAGGAAGCTTTCTGTATAGACGTTTCTTGGTTGCTTAGACGGAATTGATTTATAAGATTATGAAACCTTGCCTCGATTTTGAACCTGCAACCATGAACCTTGCTATCCAATATAATAATCCTTATGCTACAATAACATCTGATAAAGGTGTCCATATAAGCCAGGGGCGGGCAACCTTACTTCTGTAGGAGAGACCAGCAAGCTGATGTCTTCTCTCTCTTGAGCGAGACCGAGATAGGAGGAAGCTTTCTGTATAGACGTTTCTTGGTTGCTTAGACGGAATTGATTTATAAGATTTTGAAACCTTGCCTCGATTTTGAACCTGCAACCATGAACCTTGCTATCCAATATAATAATCCTTATGCTACAATAACATCTGATAAAGGTGTCCATATAAGCCAGGGGCGGGCAACCTTACTTCTTTAGAAGAGACCAGCAAGCTGATGTCTTCTCTCTCTTGAGCGAGACCGAGATAGGAGGAAGCTTTCTGTATAGACGTTTCTTGGTTGCTTAGACGGAATTGATTTATAAGATTATGAAACCTTGCCTCGATTTTGAACCTGCAACCATGAACCTTGCTATCCAATATAATAATCCTTATGCTACAATAACATCTGATAAAGGTGTCCATATAAGCCAGGGGCGGGCAACCTTACTTCTTTAGGAGAGACCAGCAAGCCGATGTCTTCTCTCTCTTGAGCGAGACCGATATAGAAAGAAACTTTCTGTATAGACGTTTCTTGGTTGCTTAGACGGAATTGATTTATAAGATTATGAAACCTTGCCTCGATTTTGAACCTGCAACTATGAACCTTGCTATCCAATATAATAATTCTTATGCTACAATAACATCTGATAAAGGTGTCCATATAAGCCAGGGGCGGGCAACCTTACTTCTTTAGGAGAGACCAGCAAGCCGATGTCTTCTCTCTCTTGAGCGAGACCGATATAGAAGGAAACTTTCTGTATAGACGTTTCTTGGTTGCTTAGACGGAATTGATTTATAAGATTATGAAACCTTGCCTCGATTTTGAACCTGCAACCATGAACCTTGCTATCCAATATAATAATTCTTATGCTACAATAACATCTGATAAAGGTGTCCATATAAGCCAGGGGCGGGCAACCTTACTTCTTTAGGAGAGACCAGCAAGCCGATGTCTTCTCTCTCTTGAGCGAGACCGATATAGAAGGAAACTTTCTGTATAGACGTTTCTTGGTTGCTTAGACGGAATTGATTTATAAGATTATGAAACCTTGCCTCGATTTTGAACCTGCAACCATGAACCTTGCTATCCAATATAATAATTCTTATGCTACAATAACATCTGATAAAGGTGTCCATATAAGCCAGGGGCGGGCAACCTTACTTCTTTAGGAGAGACCAGCAAGCCGATGTCTTCTCTCTCTTGAGCGAGACCGATATAGAAGGAAACTTTCTGTATAGACGTTTCTTGGTTGCTTAGACGGAATTGATTTATAAGATTATGAAACCTTGCCTCGATTTTGAACCTGCAACCATGAACCTTGCTATCCAATATAATAATCCTTATGCTACAATAACATCTGATAAAGGTGTCCATATAAGCCAGGGGCGGGCAACCTTACTTCTTTAGGAGAGACCAGCAAGCCGATGTCTTCTCTCTCTTGAGCGAGACCGATATAGGAGGAAGCTTTCTGTATAGACGTTTCTTGGTTGCTTAGACGGAATTGATTTATAAGATTATGAAACCTTGCCTCGATTTTGAACCTGCAACCATGAACCTTGCTATCCAATATAATAATCCTTATGCTACAATAACATCTGATAAAGGTGTCCATATAAGCCAGGGGCGGGCAACCTTACTTCTTTAGGAGAGACCAGCAAGCTGATGTCTTTTCTCTCTTGAGCGAGACCGAGATAGGAGGAAGCTTTCTGTATAGACGTTTCTTGGTTGCTTAGATGGAATTGATTTATAAGATTATGAAACCTTGCCTCGATTTTGAACCTGCAACCATGAACCTTGCTATCCAATATAATAATCCTTATGCTACAATAACATCTGATAAAGGTGTCCATATAAGCCAGGGGCGGGCAACCTTACTTCTTTAGGAGAGACCAGCAAGCTGATGTCTTCTCTCTCTTGAGCGAGACCGATATAGGAGGAAGCTTTCTGTATAGACGTTTCTTGGTTGCTTAGACGGAATTGATTTATAAGATTATGAAACCTTGCCTCGATTTTGAACCTGCAACCATGAACCTTGCTATCCAATATAATAATCCTTATGCTACAATAACATCTGATAAAGGTGTCCATATAAGCCAGGGGCGGGCAACCTTACTTCTTTAGGAGAGACCAGCAAGCCGACGTCTTCTCTCTCTTAGCGAGACCGATATAGAAGGAAACTTTCTGTATAGACGTTTCTTGGTTGCTTAGACGGAATTGATTTATAAGATTTTGAAACCTTGCCTCGATTTTGAACCTGCAACCATGAACCTTGCTATCCAATATAATAATCCTTATGCTACAATAACATCTGATAAAGGTGTCCATATAAGCCAGGGGCGGGCAACCTTACTTCTTTAGGAGAGACCAGCAAGCCGACGTCTTCTCTCTCTTGAGCAAGACCGATATAGAAGGAAACTTTCTGTATAGACATTTCTTGGTTGCTTAGACGGAATTGATTTATAAGATTATGAAACCTTGCCTCGATTTATAACCTGCAACCATGAACCTTGCTATCCAATATAATAATCCTTATGCTACAATAACATCTGATAAAGGTGTCCATATAAGCCAGGGGCGGGCAACCTTACTTCTTTAGGAGAGACCAGCAAGCTGATGTCTTCTCTCTCTTGAGCGAGACCGAGATAGGAGGAAGCTTTCTGTATAGACGTTTCTTGGTTGCTTAGATGGAATTGATTTATAAGATTATGAAACCTTGCCTCGATTTTGAACCTGCAACCATGAACCTTGCTATCCAATATAATAATCCTTATGCTACAATAACATCTGATAAAGGTGTCCATATAAGCCAGAGGCGGGCAACCTTTTCAGAGTGAGGGCCAGATGAGACTTTTGGAAGGAGATCGCGAGCCGGAGTGAAAAACGAAATATAATAATTCTTATGCTACAATAACATCAGACAAATTAGAGTATAAAAATTAGCCCAATTTAATACAAAGAATATTTGAATATTAAATATAGACGTTCCCATTCAAAAATGGGACATTGATCTTTCATATATCAAGATTAACAAATCTTCCTGGGGTCCTGGATACGACCTATTTTTTTTTTTTTTATTTTTTTTTTTTTTTATATGGAAATCGCTCCAGACAAGCATAAAGTCACCTTATGTAATGAACTAAAAAAAAAAAAATACTACTTCAAGGTTAAAAACTGGCAACTGGCAAACGATAAGTGTTAGATGGATAGATTCCGACCCAGATTCCGAGGGTTTTTTTTTTTTTTTTTGTAGTTGTTTATGGAGAGGAGCTTCATCTTGGTAGCATTAAACGTGCCCATCGATTTTTGGGCCCCATTCTACTACAGACTAGGTCGTTTTCTAAGGATTCAGCCATTGTCTTGCATGAGGTAACATTCGATTTACCCTCATGCCGAGAATAGAGCGTCATGTCATCAGAAAATACACCCATCTTAGATACGATTGTATCGGGAGATTGCTTACGAAAATCTGGAATAATACAGGTCCGAGTATCGACCCCTGATGGGGCCCCAGTTTAGGAGCTTTGAAATCACTCCATAGTTATTATTTACTCCCAGGTCCACTATGATTTGGAGTGGTAGTACCTGTTGGGGACCCATCTATAGATTAAATAGAACTTGTCTCAGACACATTAAATTGCTTTGGACATCCTTGGACAAGGTGTTCACCTCTATCCCACACCACCATTCCATTCCGTCTTTCCCAGCTCTTTCTACATTTTCTGCCTACCCTATTTCTCAATTCTATCAACTTCTCAAGCTCTATCATTATAACACAAAACTGCATACAATGGTGGAACCTCAATTTGGGAGCCTTGGGGTAGTGTTAAGTAACCCCTTAGTTTCTGTTACTTCCAGATCATCTTCATATATAATATCGAACACTTGTCATAATCCATCCTCATAAGGAATCAACTGTCATCATTCAACTGTCAATCTACCCATCTCCTTAACCCTTATCCTTGAGTGGCTTTTAGCCTTGATATATGGTGACTTGTTATTAAAAAAAAAAAAAGAAGCCCACTTTGACCAAGAGTGGTAGTACTTGTTAGGGTCCTATCTATGGGTTAAATGTAATTTATCAAACTATTTATTTACCAAATATATGCCAATCAAATAAATTTACAAACCATTTGTATACAGGGTAGAATCTGTTAAATATTTGGTAAAAAGTAACTAGATTTGGCATTAAATAACCCAGAAAGGGTTGATATGCTATAAAACAAAACTATCAAACAAAAGTCCTTGGGATGTTAGAATAAAAGAACATTAGTTTAGAACAATCAAATGTCTCTTACAAACAGGACAAATGATAATGGAAATTATTATTTTTTTTTTTTGTAACTTTCATTTTGCAAATTTCAACCAGGCCAAGGCTACTCTAATTAACATATAAATTATTGATGACAAAGCTAAAAAGAGGTCGCAAAGCTCTACAAAGGCCCAACAATGCACCAGCTGACTTGAAGAATCAACTTTCAAAGTTTTTCTCACAATTCTCAGATCTTAATTGGTAAGTACTGTAGCTCGCTACCCAGAGCGGGGAATTAATTTGTGACGTAATCCTCCCTATCTCTCTGTCTGGGTGGTGCAAGCATATTTGTGGGCGGCAACCATCATGGAGGACTTGCTGAACTTTCAGGTCCACAAGTTATTAGTCTTCGGCGGTGGAATTGCGATTAGTTAACCATTTTGTAAGACTTTGCTCAGGATCGCTGTGCATGGGCTGCCATGGTTCGAGATGTGCCGGCCAGGAAGAAAGCCAGCTGAGCTCAACCAGGGTGAGCACTGGTGCAAAAGCAACAAATACTGTTAAAGTGCAGTGATTTATTCATATTATGCAAGATTTTAAACTGCTGTTATCTAAATGTAATGTTAACGATAAAAGAATCCTTCCAAAGATTTCTACATCTAGATCCAACTCTGCATGACTGCATTCAGCATTCAGTGGCATTTCCTGATCCAAAGAAGTCTTGTACAATTTTCTCCAAGATCAGTACTTATAATGTAAAGTTGCTAACAAAGAAAGAAATGCCAGATAAACCCTAAGCAGAGGTAATAACGATGTTATTATATAAAATATTTTCTGAAAGATCCACAAGAACTGGCTATTCCAAATTAAATATTGATTTTGTAGGAAGAAACGTACCAATGACCAAAATCGAGAATCAGACTTACTTTAATTTATATATTAGATAGTAAAGATATGCACCCTCAAGACGCAAATATTTAAGTTTTATGAATGCATATAAAAGAGTAATTTCTATTATTTATAATTGGATTCTCATAAGCTATACACAAAGCGTATAAGAAAAGAAAATAATAAAATTAGAAATCAATAACACACTAGTCAATCTATATGCTATTAAAGTTATGGTGTTTTTTTGAAGCTTGTCTGTTAAAGAGAAATAGGCAGAGTACACATTACTAAGATGGTAGTTTTTATGATGTCAATACCCGAGTTTAAATCTTGCATAAGTCTACAGGATTTTTTTTAACTAGATATGTGTTTTATAAATTTAAAGATTGCATAAATATTTTTTGAAAACTAAGTGGCCCTTTTTTTATTTTGATAATTTGTGAAGCAAAAGTATTTCACTTTGAACTAATGGCAATTACCATTAGTTCAAAGTGAATTACTTTTGCTTCACAAAATTTTTTTGAAATTAAAAAAAAAAAATTCTATTTTTTGCCAATAAACGCAATATGTAAATACATTCATCATAGTTATTTACTCTCTCATGTAAATATTTTTTCCACAAAATTTAACATATCTTTCTTTGTAACTAGCTATAAAATGGTAGAGCTAGGTAAAGATGGAAATTGACAATACTGCTTTTACATGAGTATAAATTAGTTATGTATTAAAAGCTTTTTAAAATCATGTCCTATTTATTATTTTAAGTTCTATTTCTTGTATAATGAACTGCCCTCTACCTCATGAGTTTAGTGAGTCTCGCCTGAGATTGAAGTTTCGGTGCTTCTTTGCATAAAACCCTCCGCTAAATGTGCAATTATTTAATTTGCTTGATTTTGTGAGTTGAGTGACGCCATTTTATCAAATATTAGTACTCTTTTATCTCGCAAGGTGTCATTATTCTTTATATTTATGTATAAATTAATAAAATAGCGTCTCTCAACTCAAAAACTGATTCGAAGGAAAAAAATTGAATTTCTTAAATAATAAGTAAAACTACTGGATTTTTTTTTGCATAAAATTTGATAACCTTTTTTTTTTTTTTTTTTTTTTTTTTTTTGTTTAAATAACACAAGTATATCCAGAAAATTGATTTTAAGTAGCATATTTACCAGGGATTGTAATGTAAAGAACCACTAAACTTTCTATTCTTGCTTATGTTGTAGCATGACGGTTGCAATTCTTTGGACTGAAAATAAATATAGCGGGCATAGATCTCTTAGAAGTGTTGACACATTAGTAGTAGCAGGTTACAAAGTTGTGTCATCTCACTTTTCAGCAGCCATTTGTTTGCACGTCTCTCTCTTTCTTTATAGCAGCGTTTGTAATAGTTGTTGTCTTGTCTCTTCGCATATATGAGTTGATTGTGAGCAAAACGACTCTTATTTTGGGATTTTTCTTTACAGTATACATTAATATTACACAGTATTCAGTTGGTCTTCCCTCTGGTTCATCGCTCATAGGGGAAGGGAGAATATCTTTGAAACACTTCTGCTCTCTTCCAGATTAAGAACTCAAGAGGTTCTCTCTCACTTACTCTCTGCCACATTCTTACTTACGTCACTACCTGTTTGTGCTATGTCACTTCTTTGAACATGTTAACTTGAATTTGAAGTGGAAATTTCCTTTCTACGTGATCTATACATCCCGTATACAATCTTATTACAATGAGATTCAAGTCAATAAATTAAGCAGAAAATAAAAGCTTCTAACTGGTATGGCCATGGTACCTGCCGTCAGTTATCACATCGATGTCAATGGCCCGAAACTGTGCGGTAGGCCGCTTAAGACATGTTAAGACATCAGTTGATGACTACCTGATACTAGCAGGCGGCACAAGTGAAATGATGACAGACAGACAAGTTGGAAGGCATTCACGAAACGTCTAACCTCGACATGGGACACAAAGATAAAAAATGAAAATAATAATAGAAGTGTGACAATAAAGAGGAACACTCACCATCAGGAAAAAGAATGAGGTGTTTAGCATGTCGTGTATGCAGATTTAAAAAATGCTTCTCTTCATAGGTGCAGGTGTTTATGGTGGTCTGATTTGCATATGTGGATATCATGTGATATAAATGAAGAGTACAGCTGGGAAGGAGGAGAAGCGATTTGGATGGGAGAGAGAAAGTGGGTTGCACGAAATTCGGTTGGAAATTGAATTAGTCAAAAAAAAATTTTTTTTTAATTCTTTTATTTTTCTGGCACAGATAGTTAACAAGAAGCGAGCAAGAGGAGAGTATGAAGAACAAATATGTGATAAACTGCCGAAAAGAAATTAGTTCAAGGAAAAAGAAAAATTACTGAAGCAAAAAATCTTTAGAATAAGGCAATCCTAATAGCTAGACTCAACTCATAAATCATTAACAGATTAGAACTCAACACAGAATTCTTAATCTAATACACACACGTAATTAGCACTTACACACACATAATAGCCCATATAATAAAGTTACATTATTATTTAATAAGCACTAGCCTTACAATTATGTTAAACACAAAAGCCATGAATAAAATTTTACGAAACAACACAAAACAAAAAGAACAACATTGGAAAGGAACAAGCAAACGTTGTCGTCATCTGTGATTCGGCCACGTATTGAACGTGATTCATGTGGCGTCCAACCGATGCAACGGTTTTCAGTTACTATTAGCTCTGGCTCATTTTAAAATGCAACAAGAAAATAATTCTCTGCTTTTCTTTTAAAAAATAGATGTTACTGCCAAGATATTAGGACGAACATATATAACTATAAAATGATATAATTAAATGTACAACAGTTAGATACATTATTGGTGTTGTTGCCTTGTATTATTATTGTACCTTTCTCTATATGATCGTATGTTCTTATATTTAATGGGAATTGGATCAGTGTGGCAAGTTCGAATTGTGTCTGGGCAATTTAATAACTTAATACCATTAGGAAAGATATGGGGTCATGTATACTCCGATCAGCTATGGATTAAATAGTAGCACTAGACCCTCTGGGCCGAGACAGTTTGTCTAGTAGATATATATATATATATATATATATATATATATATATGTATGTGTGTATGTGTATATATATATATATATATATATATATATACACATCATGATTTTTTGGGGAGTACAAAATTTTATTATCGCAAGCATGAAGGGAAGACGAATTCTATCGTTCATGATTAAAAGTTAATCAAGAAAGAAAAAAAAAAAATGCCAACCGACCGGTTTCGCCCTCTTTTAAAGGCTGTATCGAGGGATTTAAAAAAAACAAAAAAAACGATCGATTTAAAAAAAAAAAAAAAAAAAAACGGGATGAAAAGAGAGCGTACAGAAAATAAAATATCGTTATGTTATATGTACAATGGAGGATGGATCCTAGAGACTGATCACATCTAGTCCCAATAGAAATTCCCTTTGCTTACAAAGGGAGGGACGTTTAAGACGAACGTGGATCGTCTCCAAGATTTTTAGATGGTATAATGAGTGAACATCACTGAGAATGGTGAAGGAGTCCATGCTAAAATTCCTAGCACACGGCGGCTTTTTAAGTAAATGTTCTGTAATGGAAGACCCGTATGTGTTATTTTGAACGTCCGTTGACCGGAAGGTTCCATTCCTGATCTTATTTATATATATATATATGTATATATATATATATATATATATATATATATATATATATATATATACACGGGCCCAAATTCTAGTGTACATTAAATAGTTTTTTAATGCCAATACCTGTAGTTAAAGCAAAATAAATTGTTTTGGACTATTAAAAGAATTTCCGACGTTATTGATAATGTTTTAACTATTCATTTATTTATCTATTTTTATTATCACTTATGTTTGAATTGATGTTTTAAAACATGACATAAATCATAAATCTATGACGTCATATCAAAGCTATAATTATTTTTTTAAGGTAATGTTTTAAGATATATTTATGAGAATCTAAATAGCTCAGTTCATAGAACATCAGACTGAAGATCTCGAGGTTTCGGTTTCGATTTCCAGTCATGGCATCCGCTTTTTTTTTTGTTGGGAATTTATTATTTAGTATTAATACAATATTTTCCATTTCTAAAAGAAGTTAAGATATTTCTGTAAAAAAGTGTGACTGACACAGACATGCACACCCACCGAGAAAATGCCCTTATATTATTAGTGGAGATAGACTTGACTCTGAAGCCTTTGTTGTGCCACTAGTTTAGGAGAAGGAAAACTCTGAAATAACGCTAGTCTCTCTGCTTATCCCGGCATTGTTTTCATTCAACAAGATTTTTGTTGGTAGAAATGAAAAAGAAAAGCAAAAGAGAGCTGTCAAATGTTAATTTTTCTTAACTTGACATTCTATTTTAATGAGCTGAAAATAAACAGAAATTATCTTAAATTAACTCGAAACAAACCCCAAAAAACAAAATTGATTATAAAATAACAAAATAGAATTATTCAACCTCCCAAAAAGATTTTAAAAATTTAAAACAATAGATTCCAAAAGAAAAAAAAACCAAAACGCAGGAACTTAGTTGTCAACTCAATATTACAAACATGCAAGTTCTTTTTTGTGGAAACAAATTTGCCATTTCAGATTTGCACCAACTTTTGCATGTGCATCAAGACTCTTGATCATGCAAGCGATAAATAAATCATGTAGATACATGAAGATAGGTCATCAGGTGGCAGTGATTAAGTGGATAATGACACAAACTGATGATCTGGTTCGGCCAAGTTCAAATCTGGTTGGTTGATTCCTTAGCATCACTTTCACTTATGGATGTTGGCAACCTTCACATGGTCCCTTCTGTGAGTATCTGATTCTAGAAAGAATCAGGGAAACCAATGCCAACAACAGGATCAAGCCGGTCAAAAAGCCGTACTATGTTGATTCATACAAATCAACGTTTTTAACATTAAATGACCAAAAAGTTTTATATGTCATTTAAAGAAATAACCCTAACCCCCACCCTTCATTATACATTATTATAATTGAAAAAAAAGACTTTTAATCATTTAAAACCAGGATAAAACTTGCACATAAACCTGCTGATTCAAAATTTCCTATTGCTTTGCTTAGAGATCTACCATTGACAACTGATGTGTGGACACACACACACACATTTGCTTTTATATATATATAAATTCCCGAAACAGTTTTTCATGGTAAACAACTGATGATCCCTTAAAATAGTGTTAGAAACAAACTAATATAATAACTGTAAAAAATAAATTGACTTACATGAGTGATTTTCCACTGAAAGACTTGGGACTATAAGTTTTTTTTAAAAATTTTTGTTTTTTTTAATATAGTTTTAATGGTTGAGAAACTTCCGAGACTATATATATATAATATATATATATATACTAGCTGTCACTACTTACTACTATGATTAATATTAAGTAATGGATTTTTCAAAAAAGAGGGGGGGGGAGTAAAAAGCAGATTAAAAACAGGACCTTAAGATGTTCAGTCTGATCCTCTGTCATATTAGCTAAATACAGCAGCTTGTTTATGCAATAAATCTAAAGTTATGCTTCTGCTGCTGTTTCTATTGCTTTATAAGTCATTAGTGAAATATGTCACCATTGTAAAATAATTCCAAGTAGAATGCAATTTTATTTAGCAGAAATTGAGTAGAACTACATTTTGTTTTTTATTAAGAATGTATGCCCAGTTTTCACCAAAGAAACTGAACAATAAAATACTGAGTTTGTAGGCTGTATGTTCTCTATGACAATATATACGAAATAGACAGGATCTTCTATATTATAAAGATTAAGGCCTTCACGTTTTAGGTAATGATTTTTTTTTAATCATACCCACTCCACTGGCAACTCTAGTTTCAAGAGAAATAACCTCTTCCTCATTTGTGATGTGCTGTGCACTTCAATGACCTGCTCAAAATACAGACTTTGATATTTAATGTAATAATCGACCAATGAAAACGTCCTCTTCTATTTAATGCATCTCTCTGGTTACACCTGGTTTGATTGAAATTCCCATTCCTTGGATCTCCCCGCCATCGTCCATCTTGCACTCAACTATTATTTTGGTTATTACCACGCAAGCGTTTATGCCCATTAACACTATTTTAATAACTAACGTTGTTTGCAAAAAGGAACCCATTAAAAATACATAACAATTGATAAAAGGGAAAAAAAAACTCGTCTAGCCAATGTTTACTAACTTATCACAAACTTTAATGCGACAGAACTTTTGATCAATGTTTATGTAGTAGCCAATAACCTGCCAACATTAAATAAGTCACTGCTATAATGATGTACATATAAAGTACCAACCTGCCACCACGCGGCTCATAAAAATGATAAAAATTTTAAATGCCAGCTTTCAACGTCTATATGTGACAATAGTGTAACAAGGCAGAAGGTCAAAATACATTGAAGAATTTTTTATGGATAAAGAAATCTGTTTTACTCCAAGGGTGCCTTCAGGTAAAATTAAGCTCAAAACTACTTTTACATGCCAAATTTGTACTTTTGTTAAAAACCCACTATTTCACTATTATTAAATAACTGTGCCCTCTGCCGGGAACAGTCATTTAATAGATAACAGTTAGAGTATGGTGTCCAAACCTCTGCTTCATAATACATGATAGCAAGCATCTGGAGAGAATGGAACAGGGTCTACGGGATCTGCATTATGAAAGCCGACTCAAGAAGCTTAACCGTTTCTCTCTTGAACACCAATGATTACACAGTGATCTCATTTGTGCCTATAATCTCCTTAGTAGCCATTATGATCTCCCTAAGGACTTATTATTTACTCCTGCACCAGAAAGAGGTCTACACAGACATCAGCAGAAACTGTTTCACCACCGATTTCGCTTGAACCGGAGGGGGAAGCTTTTTCAATCAGGATCCCTGGACCTTGGAATGGACTTCCAGAAGATGTAATAAATGCGCTGACGATGCAACACATCAAGGCAAAATTGGATAAGTGCTGGGATACTGTATCTTCTTCTGTGTAAATTTCTGCCACCCTTTCCTTTCATGGCAACTGAAGCATGCTTCTTTTATTTTTGCTAAATTTATTGAATTGAATAGAGTTTGTGGAAGACAATTTTTTTCTACATCTATGAGTACTTTTGCTAATATATATTAATAGTATTTTTGTTGGTTTTATTATATACAGTAAGATCGGTTTATTGTAACCAGAAGTATTTAAAATATCCTTTGAATGTCCTAATACTTCTGTAATTTGTTACTGGTTTGTTCATTTGTGTTTAATTACAATTTTTAAAAAAAATTTTAATGTATATATTTAGATGACAATTCTCAGAATAGTCAGTATTTCTCTCAATTCTTACAAAAACATGAAATATTAAAGTGGTTGAATCAACATAAAGTGAGAGGAGGGGACATATATATGACATAATCACATTGACACACCGGTTCTCATTAGATCACCGAATTTAAGCAACGTTGAGCCTGGTCAGTTTCAGGTGGGTGACCATTTTGGACTACCAGATGTTGTATGTAGGAGAATGTCGACATCTCCCTGCAAAAACCCAACATCGTCATCTCCCCTGATGGGGATATACATGTGACTGGGGATTGCTTGTGAATTTGATATTCCCTAGAAACTTCCTTCTTTGGAGGAAGCCAGTTCAACCCGCCTAGGGTTAATGCCGCTTCGTTTATTTGAGAGGGGGCAAGAGAAATGCATAGATAGTTAAGGGATGGGTTATTTGTTCAGTTAATTACAAATTACAGCTAATTAAAAGAATATTTTGCAAATATAACTCAATTTCAGAATTAAGATATATCTTAGCATGTATTTTGTTTTATTAAAGTATATAGGAAAAAGCCTTAGGGGGAAAAAAAAGTTAACTCACATTTAGTATAATAATAGATAAAAACATAAGACTAATGAATAAAGAATAGAAAGGGCAGTAAAAATTAAATCTGGCCCACCAGAGAAAAAAGATTTCTGGAGCCGGACATAACTGATTGACAAGTGTTTTTTTTTTTTTCACCAAACTGCAAAACTTATTTTTAAACATTAAGATTAAGGTATCTTAATTGCCACCAACCAACCTGGATGATATAATAAGCCAACAGTTGAAATCTAATTTGATTTATTAGATCTGATTAGAATCCATGTCAATTGGGAAAAGGTATGAACCTTCATCCCCACCATTTTTCTTTAATGAATCTTTTTCAAAAGGTATTTTGTCTCTGCATTTAATAATCCAAACATTGATTTCTTTTTTTCTTCTGTTTTGTGAAATCCAAGTTTTAGGTTAACCATGATTTTGTTAAACATGATTTTGTCAATCAAAAAATAAAGATTCCAAATGTAATAAGTTGACTAAACCTTACCATCAGCATTTCGTCTTAAGGGTTGGTAAAGAAATGTCATCAGACTTTACCGTCAGCATTTTTTCTTCAGGTTTAAATAAGCAAGAATATAGTTTTATCTGGTTATTCTTATATACATGAATCTATAAGCACCAGAGATTTGGTCTCCTGATCACTGATGATCCCTGACTTTTCAATATCTATCTAATGTATTGAAAGCCATAAAGAAAGTGGTCAGGAAATAATGATTTTTATTATTCTTTAGGGGACAAAAATCGTGTACGTTTGGTTATTGATTCCCTTATAAAGTAATAGAATTGTATTTTGTTTAGCAATCCTCCTCTAGCAAAATGTTAAGGTGTGGCTATACAAATCTTCGGTCAGTCCACTGTCTCTCATAAACAGCTGTTCTCTCACTATGAATAAGTATCACATCATGTTTATTTGCAATAGGTCACATGATAATAAATAAGCAAGGGTGTTTGTCTTGAAGCAATGTTGACATTTCTCATTGAATTTTGATTAAATTTATCATGGAGATTTTCATACATCCTAGAATAACCCAAAAGAAACTGTGCCTGTTCATAACTCGGGATCTAACATTACTATTTTTATTTAGGTCAAATAAGATGTTTAAGCCTAAGCATACCCTCCAAGAAATTCCAACAGAAACCAAACAGCAAACCATGGTACACCCCTGAATGTGCTGCCAGCATTTTTCACAGAAATCACTCTTTCAATTGCTTTCAACAAAATATATGTTCTGAAACCAAAGCCGACTTTAGTACTGCCCACAACCACTTCAAAATGGTTATAGAAAATGCGTGAGAGTTCTAAGCTCCATCTGTTAAATCTAGAGTGGCTGAGCAGAGGCTTTGTTCCCATGAGTTTTGGCGAATAACAAACAGGATCTTGAACAGATGTAAGACATCTATTCTAACTATGATCAATGGACCAGAGGTGATTTCCTCAGCACTCGATAAAGGCAAACTTTTTTTACGAAGAACTTTACATCAAATTCCACTCATTTGCGCTTAACACCACCTACCTCCTGAATTTCCTCCTATGACTAAACATTCTGAGCAACATCCATATATTTGTCCGGGATGTTGCCAAACTTATCAAGAACCTTGATGTCAGCAAGGTAACTGGTCTTGACAACATTCCAATCATAGTGCTTAAGAAGCGGCCACCGGAACTAGCTTCTATCCTTACAAAGCTGTTTAATCGGGCTTAAAAAAGAAATGCTTCCTATCACCTTGGAAAACTTTGTCAATCTGTGCAGTATTTAAAAATACTAATGACCGGTCTTCTGCATCTCTGTACAGACCAATCAGTCTCATGTGCGTCATGAGTAAATTGTTTGAATCTGTGACAAATTAAGTTGTAAACCACCTCAGCAAAAACAATCTACCCAATGACAAGCAATATGGATTTTGTCCTGCAAGATCAACAGTTGGTGTGCTGATTAATATCACACTGGATCAGTGAACTTATAGATGGGGGGGGGGGCTTCGTTTCTAGAGCAATATCTCTTGACATATCAAAGGCCTTTGATTGAGTTTGGCACAAAGGTTTACTTTACAAGCTTGCTAGCTATGAAATATCTGGAAACGTCTTCTCGACGATCAAATCCTTTCTCTGATAGGTTTATAAAAGTAGTCGTTGATGGGCAGAAGTCTGAAGCACATAGTAGCAATGATGGCATGCCTAAAGAATACATACTGAGCCCAACCCTTTTTCTGATCTTAGATGATCTCACATTCTAAGATTATTCATTGCCATTTATGCTGATGACATAACCATTTATGGCAGCACTTTGAAGAGCACTAATGATCAAGATATTTTTGATTCTCTCTCTTCCGACGTGTAGCACGTTGTGCAATGAGGGAAAAAGTGACTGGCTACTTTTAATACATCTAAAGCCAAGCTTCTCTCCTTCCACAACCAATGCTCAGATCCTCACCTTGTCGCAATTTAAATGAATGACTTTCTCCTTGAGGAAGCCCCCTGCTTTGATAAGCTTCTAGAAACTATTTTCACTTCAGACCTGAAATGGAATACTTAAAATTTGTTGCTAAGGTTGCTGGAAGAATGGTTGGATCGTTCTACTTCTACAGAAATTATCTCGCTCTTGATGCAATCCTATACCTGTATACGAGTTAAATACGCCCTTAGATGAAATACTGTTGCTACATCTGTGGAGGTGCCGCTCAGAGCACCCTTTCCTGCCTTGCTAGAGTACAAAATCAACTTTAAAATCTGGTGGGAATATCCTCTTTGCTACCCTACAGCCTCTTTCTCACAGAAGAGAGGTTGCTAGTCTTTCTCTATTCTATCATTATTTTCTATGGTAGGTGCTCGACTGAGCTCCAATTTATGGTTCCCCCTCTAAAACATTCACAACAAAAACTTGTCTAGCTACAACCACTGTAGATAATTCTACTTTCTTCCTGTTTACCTAAAACTAAACGGAACTTTCATGAGTAAAGAACCACTTGTCTATGGAACATACACAAAGGAGCTGTTTCCAAGCTGACTACAACATTGTCGTTTTCGAGTCAAATGTTAACAAATTCTTGTTGAGCCATCCTCTGAAATAATCAAATTCTGTCCAGTTTCAACTGTCATTACCAATCCTGGTATTCTGGTCTCCTACACAAACTTCAGGGTTATGGTATTGGTGATGAGGTTCTTGACATTATTAGGTCTTTTCTTTCTGATTGAAGCTTGCAAGTAACTTTGGACAGTGTCTCTTCATTCTCTTTTCCTATCAATGCTGGTGTTTCTATTCTAGGCCCAACACTGTTTCTTCTCTACATAAATGATTTTCCAGAGAATATTGTTCAGAAAATTAACATCGCTTCTGATGATACCACTCTCTATTCTGGTGTTGCTTCTCGCCCATCTCCCTCGGATCAGTTGAAATATGCAGCTAATCTAGAAGTTGACCTGGGTTCAGTTGTGGATTGGGTACGAAATGGCTTTTTTTCATTTAATCCAGTTAAAACTCAACTTGTGTCTTTCAATCATAGGCATGCCCCTTTTCTTCTTGAGATTCTCATGGATGGCTCTGCTCTTGAGGAGAAATCAACTCTGAAACTTCTTGGTCTTTCATTCTCACTAAATCTTTCTTGGAATTAATACATTAGATCCATTGCTCTTTTTGCTTTTCGTAAATTTTGTTCTCTCTATCGCTCCAAACACTTTCTCACACCTGAGGATATTCTCTATCTCTACAAATCTACAATCAGACTATGTATGGAGTACTGTTGTCATATTTAGGCTGGTGAATCTCTATCCCGTTTGAGGGTTCTTTGTAAGGTGCAAAAACGTATCTGTAATTTGATTGGCCCTACCCTTTCTTCTCTGCACCCTCTCTCTCTCACAAATGTGATGTTGCTAGTCTCAGTCTTTTCTATAAATACTATTATAACATGTGTTCTTCAGAATTATGTGATCTATTTCCCATTTCTTTTGTTCCAGCCATTTGACTTGTTGGTCTAGTGGTCTCCATCAATTCACCATTTTGATACCTCATTGTGATACAACTTCCTATTCCAGTAGCTTCTTTCCAAGAACTGCAGGCTTGTGGAACTCTCTTCCTGCTGACTTCTACCTATAACCTTGGTCATTTCAAGACTAAGGCATATCCTGTCTTTGTGATAACCATATTTGTTCTTGTTAGCTCCTTACATCAAGTGGCTTCATGCCTTGTCTGGAGCGATTTCCATAAAAAATAAAATCCTCACCGTGCGTTCTTACTGTCCACCTGACAAACTTATTAACACTTGTCCTCGAGTGGCCTTTGGGCCTTGATAAGCAGTGACTTGTTAGTACATAAAAAAGCAGACCTTTTCACGTAAGATTAACATCAACATTTTTTCTGCCAAGTTTGTATTTTTATATTTAAAATTATTTTTTGCTATTATATATTATGGCGAAATCAATATCGGGTGTTAAAAACAAACCCTCCATCCAGGTGTATAAATAAATTGCTGGGAATATACCCAGCAACATACTAGCGTCCTGTCACGGAGATGGTTCAGGCCATTCATTCTGTAATTATTTACTTATTATACAAAACAGATCGTGAGAGTTCCCATTTATATTTCTTTAATCGAGCAGTGTTGTAATGAACTGCAAAATAATGGCTCTTGACATATTGAAAGGCCATCTGTAAAATGAAAAACTAAAATTAGTTGTTTGCGAAATAAAAAACGTCTTGATACTTTTCTGGCATTAAATAACCCATAAACGCTGACGTGCAAACCAAAGATAAACAAACCTAAATATCTACTTACTCTTTTAAAATTTCCTTCATTGCAAGAAAAGATATTTGTTTCCAAAGCGTATTAAATATTTGACATTGAATAACTCACAAGGGTTGATGTGCCGTTTAACAAAGAAAGTAAACTAAGTTAAAATAGAGACCCAGGTTTAATCTTTGGTCAAGTCATATCAAAGGCTAAAAAAAAGTACTTGCTGTCTCTTTGTATAATACTCAGCATTATAAAGTTAGGATCAAAGGAAAGTGGAGCAATCCAGGGAAAGGAGTGGCGCCCTCCCTTACATTTGTATAGTAGCCAATGAAAAAGGAGCCTTTGGGTTGCCCTCGATTTGTGATAAAGACCCCCCCCCCCCTCCAAAAAATGTTTTTTTTTAATATTTAATAATTAAATTACAGACACTATGAAAAGTTTTCTCAATTTTTTTATTTTTTTTTTTATTTTTTTTTAATGACTCTTATTAGACGGTTATGTTTAGGTCATTTTGTCTCTATTTACTTGTTCCACTCGAGGACAAAGTTAAACACAAGGTCCATTTTTAATATGGATGAAAATACAGATCCCTAAAAAGTGCACTCTGGATTGAGGTGAAAATTTTTTTTTAAATTGCCTTATTCTAGGATTTCTCCTAACCGAGGACAGAACAGGTATTGCACTTTTATCCTCGCCCAAAAAGCAGTTCATTTATTTACCTGCCTCCCCACAGTGGCAGAGTTAGACAGAAGTTCAGTTTATGATGAGAATCCAGCTCCCTCCAGAACAGGGCACTCTGAGCCTGTACAAAAATAGCTTGGTCAGTCCCAATGGCATTCCTCAATGAGGCAACTCCAACAACAGACGATAAACCATTGTTTAGAAAGCTTGCCCCATGATACTACACAGAACAGATACTGCACTTGCACCTTAATCCAAATGCCAGGTAGTATTCAAAAGGTTTTAGGTTATTATGTCCTTTTAATGTAATCAATAGCTTAAACAGATTGACGATTAAATGCAAAAGTTAATATAGAAGTAAAAGTAAAACTGAGATTTTGTGATAAAAATTTAAGTTTTATTGGGAAAAAAAATACAATTAATAAGAAAGGGAAACAGTTAAAATTGTTTGAAAAGTTGAAACGGTTCAAATGAGTTAATATCAATAACGGTTGGAGAGAATCATAGGAAAGAGCTGAGCTAATTTATTTGGTTCGAAATTTTTTAGACAATGGTTGATAATTTGGATTATTCAGACTACTGTTCCCATCTTGGATGTTATTCTCACGTTTCAGCCGATGTAACCTCCGACCTTCTTCAGGTGCGTCTTGTCGAACTAAGGAATCTTAACAGAATTTGGAATGGAACTCTTTTTTTTTAATGCACATAAGTAACTTGCTCTCATAGCTGTCAGGCATGATCGGGTAGAAGTCTTAAGTAAATTGTAATTGCGACACAACGGATAAAAGTGCTAAATAATAACGTGACAGTCTTCTGGAGGTTGAAGGTTCAATTCTCAATGCGGGTGATACTAAGAATAAAATTACAAATTACTTATGACTTCTACCCTGTCATAGCTGACGGAACGAGAGCAAGCTACCCCCGTGGATTACATAAAAGGTTCTGTTATGAAATTCTGCGCAGATTTCCAAGTTCGACAAGATGCACCTGAAGAAGGTCGGAGGTTACATCAACCAAAATATTGTGAGGAAACAAAATTTCCCAAATAGAATGATCCAAATTTTAGACTATTCTGGTTAATTCTACATATATACATTTGATACCTGATTTAAACTAGCCTATTTTTTCGTTCCTCTCTTCCACTGTGTGTTAGTGGCTGGAATATATTATTTTGCATTAAGTTCTTTTTGAAAATATTTATTCCGGGCTAGAAAACATTTAGAGTGGATAATTTTTCCTTTGTTCATTATAATGAAAGATAGGTAACAAACATTTTTTTCACAAAAAGTAGCTTCCCTTGGAAGCATTTAAAATTCTTGATAAATCCTCATTTAATTAAAATATTGAAAGTTTTGGAAACTATTTACATTAAATAATTTTATAGATTAAAACATTACTGTAATAAAATCAGTTAGTTTTATAACAATTTGGTTTGATTAATAATTTAATGATGAAACAATACCGTGATAATTAAATTTAACTTTTAAAATCTTATTTTAAAAAAAATGCAACCAAATAATACTTTAGTTAAAAAACACAACAAAAAGAGATTAGTTAAAAAAAATGCAAAACAAAAATAAAAGTACAAAGATTTCCACAGAGCACCGGGTAGGTACAGTTAATGATAAATTAATGTATCTGTTTTTTTTTTATGTGTATATATGTGTACACGACAAGACATTGAAGGAAGCAGCAGCGCTAATGTCAAAATATCAGCAGAAACTGCATATGACAGAA
The DNA here is from genome assembly GCA_963556195.1 of Sepiola atlantica. Classification (NCBI taxonomy): domain Eukaryota; kingdom Metazoa; phylum Mollusca; class Cephalopoda; order Sepiida; family Sepiolidae; genus Sepiola; species Sepiola atlantica. The sequence goes on along the minus strand of OY744524.1, from coordinate 163,750,521 downwards.
ATGGTAAATGAATGTTTATTTCATGTGTAAACTAAGACGTGTATGCGCTTATTTCATGTGTATGTATATATTTATGTGTAAGCTTTAAGTTTGCTATTTTCATATTATCAGTAGCAGCTTTTTTCTCAAGATCAAGAACTACATTCTTATGCTTCATATGTGTGTTAATATTTTCCTCTCCTATGAGTAACTTTGATGCTGGGCCCAGTAACTCTACAAGGAATTTTACAACTTCTGGGAGAAGGAACGTTACCATACTTTAACATGTTTAAACCGAAGTTTTTTTTCTTTCTTTTTGCTTTAACTCTAAAAGATAACTGAGACTTGCATAATGCCTTGTTCGGTACAGGAATGTTTCAGAAATGATCTCCAAGTGGGGTCTCGTCTGTTTGGATTGAAAGTACATCGAACCTAGATGTCGCGTGACAACACAGGCAACCTTGAACGAAATTAAAAAAATTAAAAAAATTACATAGTAGCAGACATTATAATGAGCTTTGAAAATAAAAGGAAAAAAACTGCTTTTTTAATAATATAAAACTAGAAAATCCGTGACCTGTTGGTCTCTCTCTTTGCTCTCTCTCTCTCTCTCTCTCTCTCTCTCTTTGCTCTCTCTTTCTCTCTCTCTCTCTTTGCTCTCTCTCTTTCTCTCTCTCTCTCTTTGCTCTCTCTCTTTGCTCTCTCTCTCTCTCTCTCTCTTTGCTCTCTCTCTCTTTGCTCTCTCTCTCTTTGCTCTCTCTCTCTTTGCTCTCTCTCTCTTTGCTCTCTCTCTCTTTGCTCTCTCTCTCTTTGCTCTCTCTCTCTTTGCTCTCTCTCTCTTTGCTCTCTCTCTCTTTGCTCTCTCTCTCTCTTTGCTCTCTCTCTCTCTTTGCTCTCTCTCTCTTTGCTCTCTCTCTCTCTTTGCTCTCTCTCTCTTTGCTCTCTCTCTCTCTTTGCTCTCTCTCTCTTTGCTCTCTCTTTCTTTGCTCTCTCTCTTTCTTTGCTCTCTCTCTCTCTTTGCTCTCTCTCTCTCTCTCTCTCTTTTCTCTCTCTCTCTCTTTGCTCTCTCTCTCTCTTTGCTCTCTCTCTCTCTTTGCTCTCTCTCTCTCTTTGCTCTCTCTCTCTCTTTGCTCTCTCTCTCTCTGTTCTCTCTCTCTCTCTCTCTCTTTGCTCTCTCTCTCTCTCTTTGCTCTCTCTCCCTCTCTTTGCTCTCTCTCCCTCTCTTTGCTCTCTCTCCCTCTCTTTGCTCTCTCTCCCTCTCTTTGCTCTCTCTCCCTCTCTTTGCTCTCTCCCTCTCTTTGCTCCCTCCCTCTCTTTGCTCTCTCCCTCTCTTTGCTCCCTCCCTCTCTTTGCTCCCTCCCTCTCTTTGCTCCCTCCCTCTCTCTTTGCTCCCTCCCTCTCTCTTTGCTCCCTCCCTCTCTCTTTGCTCCCTCCCTCTCTCTTTGCTCCCTCCCTCTCTCTTTGCTCCCTCCCTCTCTCTTTGCTCCCTCCCTCTCTCTTTGCTCCCTCCCTCTCTCTTTGCTCCCTCCCTCTCTCTTTGCTCCCTCCCTCCCTCTCTCTCCCTACCTCTCTCTCTCTCTCTTTGCTTCCTCCCTCCCTCTCTCTCTCTCTCTTTGCTTCCTCCCTCCCTCTCTCTCTCTCTCTTTGCTTCCTCCCTCCCTCTCTCTCTCTCTCTCTTTGCTTCCTCCCTCCCTCCCTCTCTCTCTCTCTTTGCTCCCTCCCTCCCTCTCTCTCTCTCTCTCTTTGCTCCCTCCCTCCCTCTCTCTCTCTCTCTTTGCTCCCTCCCTCCCTCTCTCTCTCTTTGCTCCCTCCCTCCCTCTCTCTCTCTTTGCTCCCTCCCTCCCTCTCTCTCTCTTTGCTCCCTCCCTCCCTCTCTCTCTCTTTGCTCCCTCCCTCCCTCTCTCTCTCTTTGCTCCCTCCCTCTCTCTCTCTTTGCTCCCTCCCTCCCTCTCTCTCTCTCTTTGCTCCCTCCCTCCCTCCCTCTCTCTCTCTTTGCTCCCTCCCTCCCTCTCTCTCTCTTTTCTCCCTCCCTCCCTCTCTCTCTCTTTGCTCCCTCCCTCTCTCTCTCTTTGCTCCCTCCCTCCCTCTCTCTTTGCTCCCTCCCTCCCTCTCTCTCTCTCTTTGCTCCCTCCCTCCCTCTCTCTCTCTCTTTGCTCCCTCCCTCCCTCTCTCTCTCTCTTTGCTCCCTCCCTCCCTCTCTCTCTCTCTTTGCTCCCTCCCTCCCTCTCTCTCTCTCTTTGCTCCCTCCCTCCCTCTCTCTCTCTCTTTGCTCCCTCCCTCCCTCTCTCTCTCTCTTTGCTCCCTCCCTCCCTCTCTCTCTCTTTGCTCCCTCCCTCCCTCTCTCTCTCTTTGCTCCCTCCCTCCCTCTCTCTTTGCTCCCTCCCTCCCTCTCTCTCTCTCTTTGCTCCCTCCCTCTCCCTCTCTCTCTGTCTTTGCCCCTTCTCCATGCCTTCCTTTATCTGCCCCCTTTCTTTCTCTTTCTGTGCTCTTCTCTCTCCTTTTGCCTCATCTCTTTATCTTTGCCCACACCTATCCCCTTCTCTCTCTCTCTGCGAACCCTTTTCCCCCTCTGCCCACCCTTTTCCCCTTCTCTCTCTCGCTCTCTTTTTTGCTTCCCCCCTTCTCGCTCTCTTCTTTTGCCCCCCCCCCTCCTTCTCTAGTTTGCTAAATGTCATTATTTTGATATTTTCACAAAACGATATCGTCACCCAATGTGCACGGGAACAAACAAGATCCACAGTTTTAGTAGCATATATATGTATATGTATTAATCTTAGCTCAACATATTTATTTACTTGTGCACACTAACAATACCATTCACCACCATGATCAGTTCTCCTCTTCACTCACACTTCAACCACCATAATGCCACATTCATTTATGAGTTAAGATACTTAAAATATCTCCAAATGTAGAAATTTCTTGTGGAAAGTTCTTATCTACGAGTTTTTGTGTGTGTGTGTACATTGCTGCCCTTATCACAGGCATCTTCAGGAGAAATGTCAAACAGTATTACTAGACCTGCAAACAGGGCCACACACTACATTTTTTATTTTTATTTAGTAATTGTACCTACCCGGCGCTGTCCGATATACAGTGAAGTTGTGTTCATTTTTAATTTTTTTTTGTTTGCACTACTGTTTTCATCTTGGATGTTATTCTCACAACGTTTCGGATGATGTAACTTTCTTCATGTGCGTCTTGTCAAACTCTGGGATCTGACATAATTTCAAACAGAACCTTTTATTTAATCGACAGGGATAGCTTACTCTCGTTTCGTCAGACATGACCAGGATGCCGTGAAGTCTTGTTACTTTTTATTTTTTATTTGTTTGCACATTTTTTTTAACTTATACAGAAAAAGAAATAAAATTTTAGTTGTATGGAAAACAACTCTTTTTTTTTTTTTTTTTTTTCTATTCAATTAAAAATGAGTTATTCCCCTTGCCTATTTTGATGTTTCGGTCATAATTGAAAAATGTTTCCATTTTAGCCATTGTCTAAGTGGGACTAAATTTTTTTTTTTTAAATGTAGCAAAGTAAATTATTATTGTGCAACAATAAAAAATGAAAATTGGCTCGATAATTAAAGTTTGATGTCAGCTTAAATGCTATTTAGGTCTAACTTTTAAAATTGCACAAGATACCTTTATTAGATTTGTTTATTATACCTCCTTGGATATCTCTTAACTCTTCTCGATTTAACCTTGAAAAAATAAAAAATAAAAATTATTTATTTAGCATTTTTGGGCATTTCTTGTTTGAGTCGATAATCTCATGCCAACAACAAAAAAAACACTCAAATTTATTTGGCAAAAAATAGCATAGTGCAACAAGCCATGTAAAGAGACAGGTAAAAGATCCACATACAGTTTGAATGTTTGTTCAAAGCCACTTTTAAACCTATGGTAGTCATCGTTAGGACCTTCTGGCAGGCTGTTCTACGAAGCAAACACGTGGAGATACAATTCTGCCTTTCTTCTATTGAAATGAAAGCGACAGTGGTACATCTTTTGTAGGTGCCAATGGACTTGGCACTGGGGTGCAACTCTTAAAAAAATAGATTTTAATTCCCGTTGATGTTGTACGCCAGAATCAAGTCTACTTGCGCCCCCCATTGCTCAAGTGAGAACAGATTTAGTCTTTGGAGCCGTTTTTTGTAGGTAAGTGTGAAGAGTCTCGTTGCCAATTGTTAAATTCTCCTAAATGTTTCATCAGATAGACACCAAAAGTGTCCCGTATTTGCATACTTCCCATGTAAGTATGATGCGGCACAAGGCCAGGAAGGTGGGGGGAATAAAGACCAGCACTCCTGATGGAGAAGCCAGGCTAGCTTCTAAAAAAAATAGCCTGGGCAGTTCTGTCGGCATTCCCCTGTATGGCGCCTCATGCAATTGGCAATAAACCGACCCCTTCCCAAAGAGGGAAGGCAAGGCCCGGTAGGGTGAACCTCCTAAGACTACCCAAGACATAATACCTCAGTCCGACTGATAAAGGCCACCAAACTGGCCCATCTCTGTCGGACTGATTCTCAAGAACGTATTCTCGACTGGTGAAGAATAATTAGACGACTTTTAACCAACGGAATCACACCAAAATGTCCCTGTAGATGAAAAAAATTTTACCATTTATTTCTGAATTCATTCGGCTAATTAAAATGATTTACATTAGACCCCTTTTTTTAAAACCTGATTAGGCAATTTGTTCCAAAAGTATATTACTCTATTATAATAAAAAAGTTCAATTGTGTGATTTAGTTTTCGAGATCTTTCTTGCCAGTAGGTTGTACTAAACATTTACACTGCTAATACAATATCGATATACGGATAAAATTCTGTTAATTGGAACAAATACATAGAAGACATTGCCAAGGCCGATGCAAATAAGGTAGGCTCCCTCTAACGCGCTAGAAAACTATTCACACCTGCTAGTATCCTATATCTCTACAAAGCCACCATTCGCCCATGCATGGAGTATTGTTGCCACATCTGTGCTGATGCATCTACCTCTCCCTATTAGACAGGATCCAAAAAAGAGTCTCCAATCTAATAGGTCCTGCACTGTCAACTAAACTACAGCCCCTGTCCTATCGCCGCAATTTGGCATCACTGTGCTTGTTTTACAAGTACTTTAATGGAATGTGCTCTCACGAACTCGTAGCACTTGTGCCCCCTCGACGTAAATACCCTCGACTAACCCAAGCAGCAAAATCCCACCCCTTCACTGTAGAGGTCCCCCAGATTCTGGAAAGCTTTCTACTCTAATAGTTTCTCCCCTCGTACTGCTAGACTTTGGAATTCCCTCCCTGCTTCCCTGATTGTACTCGCATGCAGAAATTTAAATGTAGTGCGAACAGACATTTTGCTGCTCAACTCTTTACTTAGAGTGCCCCTGTAGGCATGGTCCCTAATAGTAGCCCCTTACGTCCCAGTGGCAATGTGCCTTGTTTGTGGTGAAAAAGATTTTTTTTTTTTAATCTCATCTGATAGTTTCCAAATTCATTTTTTACTTTTGAATTTATCGAATTCCATCTGAAAATATTCTACTCTATTGTTGATTTGGCAACTCGTTCCAAGAACATATTACCCTATTAACAAAAAAATTCAATCAGTTAATAGATCTATTTTTTTTAAATTTTAATCTACCTTGATAATAATCTTTCATGTTGAGGTGAAACTACTTACTGTTATCTATAGTTGTTAGTAACATAATAAAAAATTAAAAATTGAAATTAAAAAAATGAAGAAAAACAACTTTTCAAATACTATTTTTAGTTAAACTTAGCAGATCATCCAAGATGTAGGTCAGGTAAGTCTTGTCATCATTCATCTGTCAGTTGGATTTCTATAGTGCAGCTGATAAGCAAAATGAATTACTGACTGTTCCCCGTGATCAGGACCGTCCTTTGTCAGGTAAACGTTGTCTGTACTGTTAGAAACTGGATGATGGCTTTCCCCAAATGAGCGAAGTTAGAATAAACTTATGAACAAATAGTCTGGATAGTTGAGTAATCCGTGTCACCAGCTATGCAGATGAGTTGTTTTTGCCAGCCAATCACTAACTGCATTCAGGTAATACTAATGGGACACTGAAATATTATTTCTTTTCAAAATAATAAATGTCTGTCAGGGTCGATACTAACAAGAAAAAAATTATTCTTTCTTTCGTAAAAATAATTATCATTATCAGCTAAATATTCTTTGAATAAAAGAATGTCTCCTTTTTATTTATTTATTTAAGTAAAATTGAAGCAATTTAATTCTTTATAAAACAAATACTCTGTCTTTTTTACCATACAATAATTCTCAGGTAAATATTCTACAAATCAATAAAACGAATGTCGTTTTTCGGAATGTATTTATTTAAAACTGAACTGTTTTAGTCAACTGGACGACATAATTTGATTATATAACAATTCATTTGAAAATGGGTAAAGTTGGTATTGTTTACCTTAGCGACATCAGATTAATTACCAATCACCATCTTTGCTGAGTGGACGATCTTATTTTTTTCAATCTGTATGAAATATGTAATCTGGCAAAATTTGGCTCATTTTCCACCATTGTCGTCTGCATATGTTCATGTTGACATTCTAGCCATTCTGTGTAATAGCATCCTGTTCGTGATTCTGTTGTTTTCGTTCCTTGCGTGTGTTGTTCCTACTGGTGATTATCTCTTGTTAACCTCCTGTTCATGCTTTCTGGTGATTCGGTTCTTCCTGTTTTTTGTTCCTGTCTGTTTTTTTAATTTTTTTTTTTATATTTAACCCTTAAATCCTTTATTTTTTATATTGGTTTTACATCGAAGACACTGATTACCTATTTAACGGGTGTGCTGATGCAACATCATACTAATACCTACTCACACTTGCCAACAGGTTCGTTGTAAATGTGAAACAAGTTGCAGGTTGATACATTTTCATTGAATATTATATTAAATAGGCATTTTGTTGGAACGTGTTGTATTTCAAACAAAAAGGATATTTAAAGGTTAAAGTTCAATGGTCCATTCCTTCTCGTTTGCGCAACCTGACCCTTGAAATGACCTGATTAGAAAAACCAGGTTCACTTTTTTTTCTCATTTTCATCAGACTCTTCTTTTGATCTATCACTGTTTGCTTTAGATAAACAAGCAGAAAGGACAACTGGCTACGCTAGTTGCCTACTAACACTCTTAAAACATTAAAAAAACATGTTTCATGGATTTAGACATATTAAAAAAAAAAATTAAAATACATGAAAATGTTTAATTTTTTTAATAGTAGGTTGTTATATAATAAAGTAAAGTCAGTTGGATTCTCGATTTGTCATCGATACATTCCTTTCTAACTCTGAATAGCCATGTTATTTTGATTAACGTTTGTTTTTTTTTATGGAAGATGAAATGCAATTACAGTTAAATAGCAAGACCCGTGAAAATTCCACACTCATATCCTTCATATATATAGCCGCCTCACTTTTTGACTTGGGCCCCCCCCCACTTTTTAGGAGACCCTCCCACCCTCACTTTTATAACTGTCCCACCGGCCCTGTATATATATATATATATATATATATATTGCTGCTGTGCATTCTATGGACTCCATCTGAGTTGAATGCAGACCCCGCGATATTATTCTACTACCTTTGATCAAACTGAAACTTATGTAGGTACTTCGGTTAATGTAGTTTCAGAATATATCTGGTTATGGAGGCAGGGGTCTATCTGTAGGAGTTTGTGACACATTTCTATTTTATACACGTTAGGTATGAATGCAACCCCCACAATATTATTGTACCATCATTGAACAGAAAAGATACTACACTTTGCTCCTAGTCTAAAGGCTAAGAAAGTGCATTTTAAGCTAGTTTCACGTTCAACAATACAGCAACATCAGATGAAATTTTTTTCAATATTTTTTTTTTTTTTACATTGCATATTTGGCAATGAGGCGATCCCATCTTTTAAAAAGGGGGTTACGATGATAACGTACGTACGAACAGGAAATTAGCATATTGTTAGAGTTGATTCCTTCCAGAAAATAATTTATTTGGTCAGATTTATTTCCATACAGCTGCCATTTAGAAAAATAGGGGAGGTAACTCTGTATGCATCCATTACAGACTTCCTGTTCTTTGGGACGAAAATATAAAATTTAAGGTGGGGACACTAAATTAAAAAAAAAAGGGAATTGCAAGTTTTATCGGGGGAAAAACTGAATATGTACAGCTAATATGTGTGTGTGTATATATATACTAGCAAAACCTACCTGTCCTCCGGGCAGCAATTAATGTTAATCAAAAAATGTTTTTTTACTCAGAGAATTCTATAATTTTAATAAACTTTGGTAAATTTGTAGATTAACATCCTCAGCTAAATTACCCCCCCCCCCCCTTAAAAATGAGATTCTTCTTTTTAGGGTCTAGATCGTTCAGGCAGCTAATGTTTTTAACATTAACCCTAAGTTTGTCTGAACTGGCCCAAAAACTTTAATTTATATACAAAAATGTTCCCCACTTCAAATGATAAAATAATTGTCTTTTATTTTCTTCTTTCCATTAAGTTAAAAAAGATAGAAATTTTTTTTTTTTGGGGGGGGGGGTTACAGAGGATCGAGACAACCACACTCTCCCTCCCACTCCCCCTTTCTCTTCTCGCTTCTGCCTCGTTAGTAAGGTCATCAGTGAGCGCATGAAGTTAAAACTTAAGGTGTTTTAGATATTTTCCCAATTACTGTTAATATAGACGAAACTATTGCATATAGATAGCCAACATAAGCCAATGCAATTCCAAAGTAATAATACTATACATTAATTAATTATGAATGGTTTAAAAAAATAGTTATGCTAATTAGACAGTCAAAAGGTTCTCGCAATGTTTTATCTTCACTATATATACAGAATATCAAGATTTTATGTTGTATTATTGATTTAAATAACAGTAATCCGTTTTGATTATAATATAGGAGTAATAAATGAAAAAACTTTCGCATTCATTTAGATATATTAGAAATTTATGGAAAACCAAAAACGATATATATTTTTTTCTTTAAAATAAACATTTATTTACTTTAAAATATGCGCTAGCTTTCAACCATAATAGGTCTTTCCATTCCTGTTTTCGTTGGAGATATAAAAACCTCTTGTGACGTTAGTAGTAATCCGAAGGGTCTTGATTCAGATGGCATCAGAAAGTCTTTTTAAGTGCCGCATGTGGCTTCGTGGTATGTTAATCAGTAATAAATTGACACTATTTTAGATATTGCTTAGTTTTGAATATTAGAAATTTATGGAAAGCCAAAAGCGATATAATTTTTTTTTTCTAAGGTTAGGAGAGAACCTCAATAGAGTGGAGGCAGACATAAACCGAGACTGAAGAGAGTCCGGTAAAGAAGACCCATTATAGGACCCCTTTGTTTGGATTTGAAACCGATGGTACCGATGTTGTTCGGATCTTCTGTAATACATACATACATATATATTTATATATATTTATATAATGTATATGTGTGTGTGTGTTAAGTACTGTCCCATCAAAGTGTCCCTGAAATATAAAACCTACTGTCCTCGGCGAATATTTTATTGCTGTTAATCTCTAGCCTTGCCTGCAGGGCATCATTTATCCAAGAACAAATATAAGAAATTTCAAAGTATCATAATTACTGTATGTCTACTGTTATCATAAAATTGTAAATTGGGTCATTGTGAAGCAAAGTGTGTGTCTTTACTGTATCTGGCTTTTTAAAGTCTTGGCAGCTGCCTCTCTGTTGACAGTGGGCTAGCACCATTCCATTTTGGTGAGGTGTTTAGGGAAGGAGTGTGACCTAGAGGTTTCTCTTCTTCTTCTTCTCCTCTATTAGAGCAAAAAGCTTTTTGATAAAGGAAAACCTTGTGTGCACAAAAAAGACGTGAGGAGTGGAGGGGGTCCAAGCAAATATTCAAGTCCATCCAGGGAATATATTTATTTCAGGGCATATAAAAACAGGTTGAGTTTTGTATGCACAATCATTACCCCCTCCCTCTCTCTCTATTTTAATCCATTTGTTCCTCTACCTACCTACCTACCTATGTATGTACGTACGTGCAGAAAAAACAAACGTTCTGATGCAAATAATGAGTATACCAGTATAGTGCAGATCGGGTTGACATGGCTTTGTTTGTTGATGGCGAAGTGGGTAGATGTTTTCCCTTTGTTTTGCAACCTGCTCGTTGGTGAAACGGGACCGAGGGGGGGGGGGGTCCTATAAGACCTGTTACTGATGCTCTACGCTTCATTTAGACTCGAGACCCCCCCCCCCATGGCCTCATTTTTAAAAACAAACCCTTATTATTTCACATCTTCGGTTTTCAAAGCTAAATCCTCGACCATACTCTATTTGAATATATATATATATACATACATATATATACACACATACTTTCTGACTTAGGACAGCCACCTACCATATTATTTGACCTGCTAGCACCACAACAAAAAACTTTTCTTTCTTCTGTGTGCCTCCATGAACAGTTTCTTTCCAATAACTTATCTGTAAAACATGTTGGCATAGGATTGCTTCCCTGAGGGCTACAACATGATCATCTTCAAATCTAATGTCAATAAATGCTTGTCATAAATCATAAAATTTTATTCATTCCATTCATTATTTTTCAATCCTCTCATAATATTCATCATTCAACTGTCAATCTATCTATCTCATTAACCTTAATCCTCGATTTGTGTTTAGCCTTGATAAGTGGTGATTCATTAGTAAAAAAATTAAAAATGATTCAATATTTTGATTTACGACTGAATGTAGTTTCATGTCATATCTGGAACAGATTCTATTTAACACATAGATGGGGACCCTGACAGTTACTTCCACTCTGGGTCAAAATGGATCTGAGAGTATAAGTTTGAATAGAAAAGTTTTAGTGACACCTAGCGGTTAGGGGGTGACCTTAGTAAAATAGAAGTCACCTGACTTTCTTGGGAAAAAAATCTCCTCCTTCCTAGCGACATTTCAAGCAAAGAGGAAGTATTAAAGGTGGACTCCCTAATGGTGTGGGGTATTGTTTTACTCCTCTCCAGGAGTTAGGCACAAGGCCAGTTTTTATCTTACTCCCACAAGTAAGATGTGACCCAAGGTCAGGAAAGTGGGGTTTAAAAATTGCCTGGGCAGCCCCGTCGGCATTCCCTGGTAGGGGCGCCTCAGGCACAGTAAGCAATAAACTTACTCCTCCCCAAAGAGAGGAGGCAAAGCCTGGGAAGGTAGACCTCCCAGAACTGCACAGGACAGACCCATTGACCGGCGTAAATCAAGACCCGAAGGCCAAGACAATACCAGTCTAGGGTGCAGTATCCAGCGGAACAGATACCACACTTTGATCTTAGCCAAAAGGCCAAGAGTTTAACAAGACAAGTATCTGTCTTTCTTTCTCTCTTTCACGTACGCAAGTAACCTGTCACTTTAACTGTTCTTTTCTTATTAATAAACCTTCATAAAAACTAAACATTGGTGTCCGGGTGATTGTCTTGACGGACAATCTAGAGCCTGGGTTCCCGATGATAACGGGTGTATAATGGTTTATACATGCTACGGACAACAGAAAATGGTACAGTGGAAATAAGAGTCATTTCTTTTTTTTTTTTTTTTTTTTTTTTTTTTACTAAACAATCACCACTTATCAAGGCCCAAATTCCACTTGAGGATAAGGGGTAGTAAGTGTCAGATGGACGGTGAGACAACACCAAGATGGTTGGCAATGATGGAAGTTTGGCAGAATTTGATTATTTAGGAGGACAGCCTAACAAGAACTTGTTTACATTAGACTTGAAAACGGCCACGTTGTAGTCAGCTGGGAAGCAGCCCCACAGTATTGAGTTCCACAGACAGGTAGTTCTAGGAAAGAAACTTTGCTCATGGAAGTTTCGTTTAGTTTTAGATACAGAGAAAGAAAGGAAAATTATTGACAGTGGTTGTAGCTAGACGATTTTTGTTGTAAATGGTTTAGTGGGGGGGGGGCATAGATTGGAGCTCCGAAATTGAAGCTTAACCACTTGGTGTTATCTTCAACCCAGGCTATAATGGTAAAAAGTACTATATTTTATAGTGTGTAAGACCAATCCTGTTTTTGTTTTTCTACAAAAAATGGTTCACTATCGTTATTAGACATGCATAGATTGGTCTGTGTGGTTGTGGTCCCTTGTTTCTTTTAAGGATTGCGTGGATTGGCTAAAAGGTATACTTAATCATTTCTTCCTTAGGAGGTCACATGCGAAGCTCACAATCTGGTATGGACATTAATTTTAGAAAATCTCAAGTGGGTTATAATCACCGCATGGAACATGTTTTTCACAACTTTAAGTGGTTTGATTTCTCAACATGAACTATTTAAAGAGGCCATAACTTGTTAAGAAATCAAATTTTGGGTGGGCTAACGATTTCTTGGATGGTTACTCTTCTCTTAGCTAAATATTTCCCACTTGTAGGCCTGCCGTCTGTAGTGTGCATGTATGCGCATGCTTAGTGGACAAACATGGATAGGAGGAAATTTCCATATTGTTAAAATTTCTAAGACGCTCATAGATTGGTCTGCATGGATTGGCCAATCACTACTCCCCTAAGGATCACATCAACCAGCCTAGGTAGACTCAAACGCTTAGGGCTCCCACCTCATTTTCCATTTTCATTACTAAGGATGACATCGATTAACGGTTGACTGCATCACAACACGAGTTCCAGAAGTCTGCTACGATCTAAACTTTTCCCCGACAACTGAAAGATCCAGCAACTATTGGGCCGAAGTGTGCACATCTGTTAGCAAAACACTTATTCACATGAGATAAGTCCTACGGATGCAAATGTTTGCAAATCCTTATTCTGTATATTCACCTGTTACTGTTTTGTATATCATTCTTATTACTTGCCTAAGTAAGATTGTTCAATTAATATACACGGTTTATGTTCCCTTTTTTCAAAAGCTGTTGCCCCAGTTAAACTTTCAGCATTCATGTTCAAATACATATCCTTTACTATCTAGCACTAACTCAGATGAAGTTTGAAAAATATTTTAAAAAATTGTTCCTGATCTATTCTCACTTCTAACAGACTGATAAACAAGCCTTACAGTTAATACATAGACTTTCTCATTTACTTACAAGATATTGTCAACTTATTTTTAACACTTGAAATCTATCAGCTCGGTTAAAATTTTTGTGATGTTAAGCTGGAGGTTTTACATGTGTCCTTGCAGGTTTGTAGAACTTTTTATTTTTTTTTTTTTTTTTTTATCGGAATGTCAGTCTGTCGTATTTGCATTGATGACACTTTCATAAACTGGTTAGTGCGGCTATTGCCCCTAGTCTCTTTAAGGGTCATGTGGATTGCCTAAAAGGTAAACCCAATCACTGCTCCTTTACGGGTCACATAACCCAGCCTATATAAACTAAAACACTCCTGGCTTTTTTTCACTACTCTGGTCAACATCAGTAGATTGCCTTGTGACACAAGCCACAGACGGCTGTCGCAAGCCTTTCTCCCATGACTGAAGAGCCAAAAATTGCTGAGGCCCGAAGCATGCACACTTGTTAACAAAATACTTTGTTACATAAGATAAGTGGATGAAAACGTTTACAAACCATCATTCTGTATTTTTACTGTTTACTGTTTGTATATCATTCTTTATTACTTGCCTAAGTAAAATTGTTCAATTAATATACAAGGTTGATGTTCCTTTTCTTCAAAAGCTGTCACTCTCAATTTTACTTTCTGCACTTATCTTCAACTAAAATTCCTATTTTCTCTCCTGCGAGAATTGAACTTTCTTTCAGCGATATAAATCCCAGTTTTTCAATGATGCAGCTTTCACACACAAAAAAAAACTAACTCCATAATTCTGTAAGATTAAATCTAAATGCAGTGTCCAGATTAACCATCTGCTCCTAATTTTTTAATAAAAAATAAATATTGTAAACAAACATGTGGCGATCGAATAAAGTCCATTAGATTTTTAAACGGACATAAAAGTTATGCACAACTTTATTTTAAAACAGGATAGACCCGGCATTGCTGAGGAGTACAAGAAAAAAAAAAATGACCTGTTTTTAGATATTTATTTTTTTGAAAAAAAAATCAAAGTATACAACTCGTTACATGATTATTTTCCTTTAATGTGTAAGAATATTCGGTGAGTAAGCGAAAATGTTTCCCCTCTCACAGTTTTCTTACCTAGAATAAGTATTTTTAGAAGAAAAAAAACTGATGCAACATAAATTATATTCTGGTCAATAACATAGTGGAAGAAAAAAATAAACAAAGAGGCTAGTCTGACTCGAGTATCGATATGTCAGACAGATTGCTATTTGGGTCTGAGTTTGAAGATCCAGTCAGGTAACTGTATATCTTCGAAAAGAAGACAAAAGAATATTTCAAAGAGAATAGACAATTTGATTGCTTATTCTTAAACACTATGGATTTATTTATCGAGACAGTAATTAACCTCTAGAAAAAGTTGCCGGAGCATTATTAAGAATATAATTCGTGTTAAAACGATTTTTAAATATTAACCAATTTCATGATTATGGTATATCGAGTACACAGCATGGGCACTATTTGAAGCTTCCAGATAAGATTTTTAAAAGAATCTGAACTTATTGTAAGTTATACTGGTTTAAACATGCACAGTGCTGCATGTTTAGCAGGATGTGTAGATGCGTGCTGCAGATGACAGGCCTGCAATGAGAGAAATATTTAGCTAAGAAAAGAGACCACCCAAGAAATCGGTTGGCTCTTTGTCTTGAATACGAGGTTCCAACTGTGATTGTGAGCCATTTGAAACTTTTTCAAAAGTTATGATCATTACAGATGTTAGGCCCCTGGTCAGTAAATTATGCCCAGTGATAAAAGGGTCAATGATTTTCAAGTGGGATGACTGTGGTCTACCCCAAATGACACTAATATCTCTATATTCCAGCAGAACAGGCATATTGAGGTCAATTTGGTTTCTGTGAGTCTTAAAGACAGGTGGGCTTTTTTGCTTTAAGCTGATGGACTGTTTGTGTTCGGTTGGGAAATATGTTTGTCCACATTTGCAAGTCTGTCGTTCGATGGAGAAGTCGGGTGTCATTGGAACCGCAAGATAAAACATTGTGGCTTGTTTTGAACTAGTTTAGAAGAAAAATGCTTTTGTTACATCAGTGGCCAAGACAATATGAGAAATAGAAACAACCAGTGTCAAAATCAAGCACCAAATTCGAACTGAGAAAAAAAGCCGATGATCATGGCCTGTGCAGTGCTTCTCTCTCTCTGTTGTCTTCTCTATCTCTCTCTCTGTTGTCTTCTCTATCTCTCTCTCTGTTGTCTTCTATATCTCTCTCTCTGTTGTCTTCTATATCTCTCTCTCTGTTGTCTTCTCTATCTCTCTCTCTGTTGTCTTCTCTATCTCTCTCTCTGTTGTCTTCTCTATCTCTCTCTCTGTTGTCTTCTCTATCTCTCTCTCTGTTGTCTTCTCTATCTCTCTCTCTGTTGTCTTCTCTATCTCTCTCTCTGTTGTCTTCTCTCTCTCTCTGTTGTCTTCTCTCTCTCTCTGTTGTCTTCTCTCTCTCTCTGTTGTCTTCTCTCTCTCTCTGTTGTCTTCTCTCTCTCTCTGTTGTCTTCTCTCTCTCTCTGTTGTCTTCTCTCTCTCTCTGTTGATTTCTCTCTCTCTGTTGTCTTCTCTCTCTCTCTCTCTGTTGTCTTCTCTCTCTCTCTCTCTGTTGTCTTCTCTCTCTCTCTCTCTGTTGTCTTCTCTCTCTCTCTCTCTGTTGTCTTCTCTCTCTCTCTCTCTGTTGTCTTCTCTCTCTCTCTCTGTTGTCTTCTCTCTCTCTCTCTCTGTTGTCTTCTCTCTCTCTCTCTCTGTTGTCTTCTCTCTCTCTCTCTCTGTTGTCTTCTCTCTCTCTCTCTCTGTTGTCTTCTCTCTCTCTCTCTCTGTTGTCTTCTCTCTCTCTCTCTCTGTTGTCTTCTCTCTCTCTCTCTCTGTTGTCTTCTCTCTCTCTCTCTCTGTTGTCTTCTCTCTCTCTCTCTCTGTTGTCTTCTCTCTCTCTCTCTGTTGTCTTCTCTCTCTCTCTCTGTTGTCTTCTCTCTCTCTCTCTCTGTTGTCTTCTCTCTCTCTCTCTCTCTGTTGTCTTCTCTCTCTCTCTCTGTTGTCTTCTCTCTCTCTCTCTCTGTTGTCTTCTCTCTCTCTCTCTCTGTCTCTCTCTCTCTCTGTTGTCTTCTCTCTCTCTCTCTCTGTTGTCTTCTCTCTCTCTCTCTCTCTGTTGTCTTCTCTCTCTCTCTCTCTCTCTGTTGTCTTCTCTCTCTCTCTCTCTCTGTTGTCTTCTCTCTCTCTCTCTCTGTTGTCTTCTCTCTCTCTGTTGTCTTCTCTCTCTCTCTCTCTCTCTCTGTTGTCTTCTCTCTCTCTCTCTCTCTCTGTTGTCTTCTCTGTTGTCTTCTCTCTCTCTCTGTTGTCTTCTCTCTCTCTCTCTCTCTGTTGTCTTCTCTCTCTCTCTCTCTCTGTTGTCTTCTCTCTCTCTCTCTCTGTTGTCTTCTCTCTCTCTCTCTCTCTCTCTGTTGTCTTCTCTCTCTCTCTCTGTTGTCTTCTCTCTCTCTCTCTGTTGTCTTCTCTCTCTCTCTCTCTGTTGTCTTCTCTCTCTCTCTCTCTGTTGTCTTCTCTCTCTCTCTCTCTGTTGTCTTCTCTCTCTCTCTCTCTCTCTCTCTCTGTTGTCTTCTCTCTCTCTCTCTCTGTTGTCTTCTCTCTCTCTCTCTCTCTCTGTTGTCTTCTCTCTCTCTCTCTCTCTGTTGTCTTCTCTCTCTCTCTCTCTCTCTGTTGTCTTCTCTCTCTCTCTCTCACTGTTGTCTTCTCTCTCTCTCTCTCTCTCTGTTGTCTTCTCTCTCTCTCTCTCTGTTGTCTTCTCTCTCTCTCTCTCTCTCTCTCTGTTGTCTTCTCTCTCTCTCTCTCTCTCTGTTGTCTTCTCTCTCTCTCTCTCTCTGTTGTCTTCTCTCTCTCTCTCTCTGTTGTCTTCTCTCTCTCTCTCTCTCTGTTGTCTTCTCTCTCTCTCTCTGTTGTCTTCTCTCTCTCTCTCTGTTGTCTTCTCTCTCTCTCTCTCTCTGTTGTCTTCTCTCTCTCTCTCTCTCTCTCTCTGTTGTCTTCTCTCTCTCTCTCTCTGTTGTCTTCTCTCTCTCTCTCTCTGTTGTCTTCTCTCTCTCTCTTTATTTTCTCTTCTTATTTTCTCTTCTCTTTATTTTCTCTTTTTATTTTCTCTTCTCTTTATTTTCTCTTCTCTTTATTTTCTCTTCTCTTTATTTTCTCTTCTCTTTATTTTCTCTTTTTATTTTCTCTTCTCTTTATTTTCTCTTCTCTTTATTTTCTCTTCTCTTTATTTTCTCTTCTCTTTATTTTCTCTTCTATTTATTTTCTCTTCTATTTATTTTCTCTTCTATTTATTTTCTCTTTTTATTTTCTCTTCTCTTTATTTTCTCTTCTCTTTATTTTCTCTTCTCTTTATTTTCTCTTCTCTTTATTTTCTCTTCTCTTTATTTTCTCTTCTCTTTATTTTCTTCTCTTTTTTTTTCTCTTTTTTTTTTTTTCTCTTTTTTTTTCTCTTTTTTTCTCTTTTTTTCTCTTTTTTTTCTTTTTTTCTTCTTTTCTCTCATTCGTTCAATCACACTTGAAATCTATTGTCATTATTCTATTATGACTTATTGTAAAAGAAAAAAAAGTGAATATGCAAAGCAACAATTGTCTTCTTCATCCACTTGACTGCTTCACTAACTTCCCAGCTGCAGAGTGTACCATAAGATAGGTCTCTTCCCAACACTCTATTGTATCAGGAAGAGTGTGTGACTTCACTATGGGAAATTTCTGACAAGAAAACAAACTAAAACAATCGTAGGCCCTAACTCCCACCCCTCCCCGCGCGATGGAATCTTTTTTCTTTTACTCCTTTTTTTTGTATTTCACTTTTGTAGCAGAAACATAATTCAAACTTTCTTATTTCTTTCTACGACCCTCTCTCTCTATTTCTTTCTATGCCCGTCTCTCTTTCTATTTCTTTCTATGTCCGTCTCTCTTTCTATTTCTTTCTATGCCCCTCTCTCTCTATTTCTTTCTATGCCCCTCTCTCTCTATTTCTTTCTGTACCCCTCTCTCTCTATTTCTTTCTATGCTCCTCTCTCTCTTTCTTTCTATGCCCCTCCCTCTCTCTCTATTTCTTTCTATGCCCCTCTCT
Source organism: Sepiola atlantica (assembly GCA_963556195.1). NCBI lineage: Eukaryota > Metazoa > Mollusca > Cephalopoda > Sepiida > Sepiolidae > Sepiola > Sepiola atlantica. The sequence continues at coordinate 163,732,338 of OY744524.1, read as the reverse complement.
CTATTTCTTTCTATGCCCCTCTCTCTCTTTCTTTCTATGCCCCTCTCTCTCTATTTCTTTCTATGCCCCTCTCTCTCTATTTCTTTCTATGCCCCTCTCTCTCTATTTCTTTCTATGCCCCTCTCTCTCTATTTCTTTCTATGCCCCTCTCTCTCTATTTCTTTCTATGCCCCTCTCTCTTTCTCTATTTCTTTCTATGCCCGTCTCTCTTTCTCTATTTCTTTCTATGCCCGTCTCTCTCTCTCTCTATTTCTTTCTATGCCCGTCTCTCTCTCTCTATTTCTTTCTATGCCCGTCTCTCTCTCTCTATTTCTTTCTATGCCCGTCCCTCTCTCTCTCTATTTTTATCTACTCCCCTCTCTCTCTCTCTATATATATTTTTTTATCTACTCCCCCCTCTCTCTCTCTCTCTCTCTATTTTTATCTACTCCCCTCTCTCTCTCTCTCTATTTTTATCTACTCCCCTCTCTCTCTCTCTATTTTTATCTACTCCCCTCTCTCTCTATTTTTATCTACTCCCCTCTCTCTCTATTTTTATCTACTGCCCTCTCTCTCTCTCTATTTTTATCTACTCCTCTCTCTCTCTCTATTTCTATCTACCCCCCCTCTCTCTCACTATTTCTATCTACTCCCCTCTCTCTCTCTCTCCTTTTGGCTAAGATCAAAGTGTAGTATCTGTTCCGATGGATACTGCACCCCATAGACTGGTATTGTCTTGACCTTCGGGACTTGATTTACGCCGGTCTATGGGTCTGTCCTGTGCAGTTCTAGGAGGTCCACCCTCCCAGGCTTCGCCTCCCCTCTTTGGGGAGGAGTAAGTTTATTGCTTACTGTCTGAGGCGCCCCTACCGGGGAATGCCGACAGGGCTGCCCAGGCAATTTTTAAACCCCACTTACCTGACCCGACCTTGGTCACATCTTACTTGTGGGAGTAAGAAAAAAACTGGCCTTGTGCCTAACTCCTGGAAAGGAGTAAATCAATACTCTCTCTCTCTATATATATATATATATGAGAGATAGAGATAGATATAGATATATGTATTTTTCTATGCCTCTCTTTTTCTGTCAAGTGTAAGACAATGGAAATAGGTGAGAACTCAGATATTGACAAAGTATATCTGGATAGCGAAGCTATTGAGATTGTCGAAGTTTTGTTACAATGTTGATACATTTAGAGCACAGGGTGGAACAGGTGCTAGTGTGATTGCTGAGGAGAGAAATGATATGGTGGATGTGTAAATGTGAGTATTAGAGACAGACTTAGTTTTGATGATCTCAGAGGAAAATTAAATCTGGACAATATACGGAGATGTTTGCAGAGAATATTGATTCAATTTCTTTTTTTAACTTGGATAAACCCTGTTGTTGTTAATGGAACAGATCTACTAGTACTAATATAAAAAAAAAATACCCAGAATGCATTTTGTTTGATTCTGGTTATTTCATACGTTCAAAGTTGGACAGTAGTATTTAATGTCTCTAAAGCAAATGAATGTGATTCTTCAAGACACAGCCCCGTCATTCCAAGGAGTGCAAGTATACATAAGAACAGCACAGCTGGAGATCATGCATAATCAATTGGTGTTTTATATATCTAGGGCAATGGGACGTCCGCCTTTTTGTGACATGTGACAAGCTATACTTGCCTACATTTTCGAATCATCTCGAAGACAGAAGTTTTTTTGTTCATTTTTGTTTTTTTTACATGTAATTTCAATAATTAAAAAAAAAAATGTAATATTTTTATTTTATTAAATTATTTTCGCTTTTATTTTTTGGTCCTTCAAAACAAAAATTTGCAAAATTGTTAACAATTTAACATGTTTTATTAAACATACAGACAAAACAAGGTACATTGCCAACACAGATTTTCTGACAACTGATGGTCTGAACAAAATTACAATAGTGAACTTGATAATCCTGTTAAGCCAGATAGTTTACTGACTCTGTATGTAGCTTGCCATCAGTTTGTTTCCTTACACTGCACCTGCTGGTGGTAGTCTCCCTTTATTTTCAGATATCTTATTTTAAGTGGCAGCCATTGTATTACACTGTAGTTTGATCGTCCGTCGATACCTTCGGTTTCACTGAAACAAGGTGAGTTATAAAATGTGTTAGCTATTTTTTCAAAGCATTGACTAAAGAACAACCACACTTGGTATATTTAGCCCTACAGGCTGGAGTTGTAGTGTTTCCATGAAACCACAGATATCAATGGACAATCAAACCTATGTGCAGTGTTATTTGAAGAAGAAAAAAAAAATATATATATATATATGTGTGTGTGTGTGTGCTCTTACATACCTAATCGAGCAGTCTGTTAATTTTTCCTATACAAGAAAACACCTACTATATATACACATTCATATGTACGTGCATTGGTGCATATGCATACTTGTGTGTGCGGGTAGAGAAGGAACCAGCAACAGTGCCGATATGCGGTGGTATTGAAGTATCAGGAGCTGTTGTTGTGTTATGTATATTGATGTATGTGTATTTTTTTAAAAACATATATATCAAATGTCTATATGTATGTACATGATTGTTTACCTTCTTTCCCGAACATATTTAAATTTATTGTATTCACATTACTATATATTTTCCCCCAAATTACAGACCTTCTCATCTTTTGTCACTTTTTCAACTTCACTCTTAATAAAGTTCTCGTAACAGTTGGGCAAACGTTGAGATGGAATCTTGAGTTTTAGATTTTCAATTTTATCTCGCATATATATATATGTGTGTGTGTGTGTGTGTGTGTGTGTGTAAGCTATAAGTTTACTGCTAGCAGTGAACTAACTCTGATTTTGGTGGCAATTTAATTTCTTTCTTCAGTTCCGGTAATAAATGTATTAACTCGACACGTTTTATTTTTTTTCCTTTATTTAAAGTTTGTATTTTATTTTGATTTTACAAATTATTCTATAATGAATAACTCAACAATGGCAATTATTTTATCCTGAAAAATGCTTTCAATACATTCTAACTTATCTGAACCCATAACTTATTTTCTTAATTTGATTGTCGGTATGCCATGTTGATTAATGCATACTAACCTGGCAGTGTCCACCCTTCAAGTAGCAAATGGCAGGCTTTAAGATATTCAATGCCGGAAGTAAAGAATAAAACACTGGTCTTTTATTTACTCTTTTATCCCGAGCTGAAGATTCATATCTTTTTAAGGTTGTTGATATTAAAATGAACACAACAGATCCGGTGACACTGTAACAGTGTGATTTGTCTTATAAAAGATCTTTCTCTTTCAGCCAATTTTTCTTGTTCACAGCAATTATAACGGCTTAGGGCATTTCTCTCCTCATATCTCATTGTCAGTTTAATCAAGAGCAATGGTTCCAAACTTCTTTTTTTTCCAATGATGAGCCACCACAACCTCCCGTCTCAAATTCGTTTTGTGACCTTCCCTAAAATTAATCTTAAAACAGGACAGCTTGAAAGAATATGGAAATGTTATAGCAAGAAAAATTAAATTATTTTGGCAAAGAAAAGGGGAGAAAAATACCTTCAGACTTGAGAGAGCAGACAGTTTTGTCTTACTGAGTATGTATCTAACAATATTAGACATGGGTGTCTTAAAATAACCCTAAAAACGGTAATTTTCCACGTAGGGTAAAATAAAGAAGAGCAGAAAATTCTATTAAAAGTTAAAGATTAGAATAAGGGCTACATGTTTAAGAAGTCTCTGGTAACGGGTAAGCTGATTAAATCTTTTTCTTGCTTTTGAACCGCAAAGAAAAGCGAATGTGTGTTCGAACAACTATCAAATCCTTTCTCTCTGATAGGTTTATAAAAGTAGTCGTTGATGGGCAGAAGTCTGAAGCACATAGTATCGATGCCGGCATGCCTCGGGGGGTCCATTCTGGGCCCAACTCTCTTCCTGATATTCATCAATAATCTCCCTAAACACATTCTAAGATCATTCGCTGACATTTTTGTTGATGCCACAACCATCTATGGCAACACTTCAAAGAGCGCTAATGATCAAGATCTATCTGATTCTCTATCTTCCGATCTGGAGCACATGGTGTAATGGGGGCAAGAAAGTGTTTGGTTACTTTTAATGCGGCTAAAACCAAGCTCTCTCTTTTCACCACCACCGCTCAAATCCTCACTTTGCCCCAATTGAAATAAATGACTCTTCCCTCGATGAAGCCCCTTGCTTTGATAAGCTTCTGGGACTGACCTTCACTTCAGACTTGAAATGGAAGACTTACATCAAATCCGTTTCTAAAGTCACTGGAAAAATGGTTGGATCATTTTACCGCTCCACAGGGTATCTCATGCCTAACGCAATCCTCTACCATTACAAGAGTAAAATGCATAGTAAAATGGAGTACAGTTGCCACATCTGGAGGGTGTCTTTCAGAGCATCCTTTCCTGTCTCGATAGTACAAAACCGACTTCGAAATCTAGTGAAGGATGTTCTCTTCTCTTCTTTACAGCCACTTTCTCACAGAAGAGATGTTGCTAGTCTTTCTCTGCTCTATCGTTATCTTCATGGTAGGTGCTTGACTGAACTCTAATCTATGGTATTCCCTGTAAAAAAATTCACAACTAAAACTCGTCTAGCTACGACTGTCAATAATTTCCCTTTCTTCCTCTGTGTACCTAATTATAAACGGAGCGACCAAAATAATCAAATTCTACCCAATTTCAACCATCGTTACCAATCATCATGGTGTTGTTTCACCGCCCACCTGACAAACTCATTTACCCTTATCCTCGAGTGGGCTTTGGGCCTTAATAAGTGGTGACTACTTATTAAAAAAAAAAAAAAAGTCAATACTACTAGACTAGATTATAAGATTTAAAAAATAGTAGAGCCATATTATAATCAAATGAAGTTATAATTTTAAATTCTTATTTCGTCGCATTTGGACCTTTCAAAAAATGAAATTTCAATTAAGAAAGCCACCGTGGAATTTCCGCTACTAATATTTGTAATTTTTTTCCCCCCCAGCAACAATTTTATTAGTAAAATATTTACCTATTTTCTATGAGATTAGAGATCTGGATTATATTTTTCTTATTAAATTGAAATTTCAATTTTTATCAACATAAAATGCGTTAATGCTTTACAGCAGATGTTGGGGTTGCTGTTTGCTCCCGTTTCATGGCAGTTTTCATTTTCTATGTTTTTAGCAATTTAAAACCATCTTTCATCATAAATAGCAAACCTCTTTATTTGTCTTCCTTTCCTTCTGCCTTTTTCTTTCCTTTCTCACCTCTTATTTCCCTTATCGCTTCTTTATTCCTTTCTTCGTTCATCGTCAGTAAGGGTTAGTCTTGGTGTGTTTACAGCTATGTCTTTACGGTTGAGATTTTTTAATGGCTAGTAATTGCGACTTTAAAAAACAAAACGCAAAAAGACATAGTGTTAAACGCACCAAAACTAACCCTGCCTGATGATTTGATGAATCAAATCGAAAATGTGTATAATTTGGATTATTCCGACTACTGTTCTCATCTTTAGTGGTGTTCTCACAACGTTTCAGTCGATGTAACTTCTGACATTCTTCAGATGTATCTTGTTAAACTCAGAAATCTGCACGGAATTTTGAACAGAACCCTTTATTTAATCCACGGGGGGTAGCATGCTCTCATTCCGTTAGCCATGACCGGGTAGAAGTCTTCAGTAATTCGCAATTCCTAGTATCGCCCGCATTGAGGATTGAACCTTCAACCTTCAGATGACTGCACCTAGAACTGAATTTTACTTAGTACTTTATCCGTTGCACAAAGATCCGTGGCGTAACAAATAAAGTCAAATACTAAATAGACTTTGGAAAATTGAAAAACTAAAAAAAACTCTTATCAAACGAAAACACTCTGCGTTATTCAATAACATTTGCCTAAATGAAAACATGCTATCTAAATACACACAATGTGTGTATATATATATATATATATATATATATAAAGTAATAGTATGACACACATCAAACGTAGCTAATGTAAATTGGAATTGTTAGAACATTCCGTATCACAAATAAACAAGGAATTGTTCTGACATAAACAGAACATGAAGGAATGTAAACTTATTTGTTTGAAAACGCAAAACTCTTGTAAATTAAACCAGAATTTTAATCGTTTGTTTTACTTTCTAATAAACTAACTTTTTTTTTTAATTCTCAAGAAATGTCAAGAATGTTTCTTTGAGATTCCATGAAGTCTTTTGCTTTGTACTTTTATAATTCTTCGTTCAAAAGGGTCGAAAAATCTCAGCATCGGCAACAAATTCTTCAACTCACATTTGATAAAAATATTTAGGATTGGTTTGTAGTGAAATTTTATATCTTGTTTTCCAATTACCAATAAATTAGATTTTTTGGTAAAATTCTTATATAAAAACTAAAATCCACAAGATAAAGACATTTCTATTCTATGTGTTTATTGGACAAGTTATACCTTCATCTTTACTGGTTTTATTACATTTCAGTCAATGCAATCTCGAGTCTTTATCTGTTGAATTCATCTTATTTGGATTATGTTTGTTAGATTCACAACGTTTCAGCCGATGTAACCTCCAACCTACAGGTTCATCTTTTCAAACTTGGGAATGTGTACTTCAACTAGAAGAATCCTCAAATTCAAGAAAGTTGTACCTGAAGAAGATCGGAGGTTACATTAGTTGAAACGTCAGTATAAGAACAAAGATGAATGTAGTAGTCTGGATAACACAAATTATGAATCCTCATCTCAAAAATTCTGAAATGTATTTAATTCATGATTTTGCTTTTACTTTTTGGGGCTTATTGAATATTCAACCCCATTTTTGGATTGTTTAATGCCAAAATATCTATTGTAAGCAATTAATTGAATGGAAGTTGATGTTTTTTTCCCCCCATAGCTGGACAGGGGTGTTCATGCCATTTCCAATGATATTACAATATAATGAATCCAATAGATTTCACTAAATTTGAACCCTGCTTAATCGATGTCATAGTCAATGTTGGTATTCATTGCATGGCTCACAAAAATATCAAATTAAAAAATTCTCTAAATAAAATTCTACCTAACCAAGCTGCAATGTGAATAAAAACATGCCATCCATGAAATCATTAAAATTCACAATCCATTTGGTACAAATAAATTCTAGTCTATGCATGACTTGTCCACAAAGTTTCAGTCATGAATATCTAACAGTCTTTGTTGTATTGTTGTTCAATGATAAACACACTTGTATACAACATGCAAAATTGTCAATAACTTTGACACTCTTCTTGCTTGACATTACCCTGATTTTGGTTGTGAATAGTTTGAGGATTGTTTTCATTGGGGTTATCTAAACGATAATGTCGCGGGGGGGGGGGGGGGTAGCGTATGTCAACAAGAAATTATCACAATCGGCTTTTCATTAGCAAACTCAACACTTACATTATATATATATATATTCGCAAAAATATGCGACTGTGGAGGGGGCTTATATTTTTGCTGTTGTATATAATAATCAACCGAAAGTCTGTCTGACACTGCATCACATAAAATTTACTGAACAACAATCTGAAATGTTATTTGGATGTATCTTTGATCTCTGAAAGTTTTTTTTAGGGAAGGTTAAAATATGATTTTTTTTTTTCTACAAAAAAAAAAGATCATTTTTGATACTCATTAAGTGTTTTAAACATGAGTTTTTTCTTAAACCAACCTCCTACTTGTCGTTGCCAGTCAACAATCACTGGTAATGATGTGAAAACTTCGAGTGAGTAAATAAATAATAATATTAATACTACTAATAATAACACCCTTTTTATTTAAAAAATTGACTACGGTACATACATAATCACCCTCGCCTGTGAAATCTAGTACCATTTTTTTGAGTCTTTAGTATAACTCGATCGAGATTTGAACCTTGATCTCCTGACTCATTATTAAATAGTGAAATCTAGATTTAAAAAATTTTTTTTTAATATCTGTATTACTCAAGATTACGATATATTTAAAAAAAAGAAAAAAAAAAGGGACCATTATCAACTCCTAAAGGAGAATTGAATTCTTTAGATTATTAGTATGCCTATTAGGATGGGTATCTTTTTTTAAATTAGTTAATATTATCTAGTATGTTAATCATAAAACAATTGATAGGATTATTAATAAATACCTCCTACTTCTTATTTAAGAAATAGAATATCTATCTGGACAAAATGTTTTCAATAAAATTAATTTGGAATACATTTTTTTTATTTAAAAACATAGACGGATATAAACTAGATGTTAATTTATCCTCACTGAGTGTGTTTATAATGCGTTGACAGATCCACAAAAAAGTCTGCATTTATATATGCATTATGCTATAAACATTTGCAAAACCTGGATTTTTATTTTGAGGTTTAACTAAGACTAAAATGTACAGAAACCTTCCAATTTCATGTTCTAATGCTCGACACATATCAAGCTTTATTTTCTCTTCTGAGCTTTTTATAAACTTTCTCCTTTTTACCAACAGTTTCAAGCCTTTCCAATTTATCACTAAAATTAACTTTTCGATTATTTTCAATACAATTCAAGCATAAATTGGAATAAGAAATTAACAGGACATTAACATCTCTTGACTCTCAAAAATACTGATGCATTTTTTTTTTTCAGCTCTACAACATTTCCGTGTTTCTTGACAAACTGGCTATCAATTCTGTCGTAGTTTCGGAGCCCAAAAGACATTGAGAAAGGAAGTGCTCAATTCTGATATCGATGACTCCACCTAACTTTTACAGCTGTAGGTTTCATAGGCGTCATCCATTCATTTGTGTACTGGTAACATTGGGAAACTTATGAAAACCCACTTCATCAGATTTCGATGAAGTAGCATTTGTCTTCGATGACCATTTATCATAGATTGTTTGCTGTGGATGTTGGGTTTTGGCATGAAATAACCCACTTTTTGATGGGTGCTATGCTAGATAATATTAACTGGAACAAAAAGGTTGATATGCCATAAAATTAATACAAAATTTCTCATTTGTTAAAACCAATATTTTAATTTCCTTATATTTACTAACGTTTATTACCAAATTCCAAATGGCAGACAGATGGGAATTTTAGAGCAACAAGTTTTTATACATGTACTAACAGGGAGACTCTGTATTACCACTAATGAATGGGGATCCCTCCCCCCCCATGTCTTTTTGTCTCCATATAACACACCATATTACCTTGTTCATTCTTTTTTTTTTTCATAATATTCAATTTTTGAAGTTGGGCACAAGGATGTATTGCTTATTTGAATCTATATTTGCTCTGCATATTTTATTTTTTATGTATTGATTACTTTTTTTATATTTCTTATTTCTGCAGCTGTATTCATCTTCAGTTTGAGAAGAAAGAATAGGGCTTCCTTATCCCCTTTCCTCTCAGTTGCTTTTTTTTTTTTTTTGGTGAGTGAGAAAATGGCCGGCAAATTTTATTTGAAGTGACTGTTGTCAGAAATTACTGACATAAATAAATATACAATGTACTACTTTTCATTTTGATTTTGTTGGGCCAGAATTATCCGAGTTATTATAGTGTATTATATCGTGTACCACCTTAGTATTGTCCTTTTCTGTTTACCTCAGTATTGTCCTTTTCAACATTTATGTGTGTTATCCACACTAGAACACACAAAATGGTGGCCTCGTGTTCAGGAAAGATATAACCAAACACGTGGTCACTAAAACGTAGAAGCTAAAATATAAAATACTCCTAGCTTTTTAACTTTTTAAAAAGTGAATGTTTATTTATTTATTTTTTTTTGCTTGTCAGTGACAAGTATCTGATCTAGAATGTAATTTTTTTTTTCTACTAGAAGAGATGATTCGCTTTCCATCATATATAAGTTGAATTTGGGGTCAGTCTTGTTCTTTGCGTGTATTTGAAGCAGATGGTCATACTTCACGCAGTCCTTTACATTATAATTGAACTGTACAAAATCTTTCAAACTGTACTGATTGGATAGTAGAGGTAAGACAAGGCAGTATGGTCCTCATCTCCACATTCACAGATTTTTAGGTTTCTCACAGCAGCTTTAGTTCACCCCATTTCTGTTCTCAGGTAGTTAAGTGGATCCAGGTTGCTTCTGAGCCAAAAGGGAGGACTTTAGAAGAGGGAATTCCCATATCAATAGGAGAGGGGCCATTTTCTAGCTCTCTAGTTCAGTTGCAGTCTGGTCTCTTCTTGGAGATGTTGTTAGGGGCTGAACATGGCTGAGGAAGCTTCTCCTTGACTTCAGCCATTAGTTCACATCCATGAAGGAGATGGTAGCATTCACCACTGCTAGTATTTGTTATCTCTACTTGACTGGCAACATCCTGTCTTATATCTGCATTTTGATCAGTGATTTAGGGTTGATATATGTTGATATTTTGATAATGATAGTGGATCGGTTTTAGACATAATCAAATTCAGTTTGTTTACCCACTAGGGAAATTGATGGAGTTACATAAGGAAACATAATTTAAGTTTCAGAATAGCCAGTAGAAATTCTTTTTAAAGAAATCTACAGTCTATGTTGGCAACACTACCGGCATCACGGAGACTGTTCTGAAAAGGACTTTGCTGGTTTGGTCACATTCTTCGATGCCCTGAGAAGGAATTCATCCGCAAGTTAGTAGCACAAATGCACCCAAGTAAAGACTAAGATTAAAACGGTGAAGACAGACAAGGAGTTTGTAACTGATTCCCGCGTTTTTTGGTATTCACTGCTGGAATAGGAAATGGCTGAACTATGTCGAGGACTCAGTTGCCAATCAACATGAGTAGACCGCTTGACGTGAGATGCAGTGAATGCCATTACAATGTTGCCAACTGTTACATGACATCCATTTCAAGACAATTCTGATTAAGTTTTATATCATCAATGGATTTGTTTGGCACTTAAAATGTTTCAAGAATAACATGTCCCTTCATTGAAAGATTTATGTATTCCTGTTAGGAAACGCTATAAAATAAAGGTCACTACACAACATGGACAGTTGTCATTCTTTTGAATGAATTGACTTTTTATTTGCACAAACACACGCATACACACGCATGCATCATCTCTTTATATTCCACTTGATTGGTATGTCAACATAAATGGATGGCGATCGGTTTTATGTGAGACAGCTGTGATACTGTTTTGCTGTTCATATTTTTTTTTTTCACCCTTAAATTTAGCTTTTAGTTTTATTAAGCTCTACCTATTCCTACGTAGTGAGCACTTTATTAGTTGAAGTGCAAGCAACAAATTGTTCAACACCAGAATTTTCTTTTTGATTCAACCACCTTCGATATTTCTATTTATATATACACGTTCTAAGTTTGCAATATGTGGATCTAGTTAGTATCCTACAAATTCAAGCCCGTTGGAGATCCTATATTAGTGTTATGGTAGTACTACAGTACTAGGAATACAGAAATGGGGGAATGCTTCTGTAATTTTAGCAGTGGGGGTGGGCTCTTTCTGTGGGTGGTCTATATGAATTGGATTTTTTTGCTTGCATTATATTATTGATGTTGAATACAGTTTTTTTTTTTTTTTTTTTTCTTACTGTATAAATGACTGAAAGCTTTTTTTGAATATATATATATATATATATATCTAAATGAATAAATGGGAGATTCTTTTACTTCTATATTAACATCAAAACGTTATGCTTATTTAATTCTGTGATACAACATAAGATTTTTAAATACCGTATATATAGTAATCTGCAAACACCCACAAACAATTTTAGGTATTCCTAATTTGTACATTTATTTTTTTAAATAGTTTCTAATGAGTTAATATTTTGTAATATACATTTGTAATATTCATTGTCATATTAAATATACACAATAGTTTCGTCAATAGTAAAATGTTTGATGTTGCATGGACGCTAAAAACAGCTACTACACTTTTGATCTTAGCCAAAAGGCCAAGTAACCGTAAAAAATGTTTTATGACTAGGCATTTTTAAATGAATGAAAAAAAAACTCTTCATTTAATTTATTATTGTATTATCTTTTATGGTAGTAGGTAGTGTAGGATCAGTTCTGTTGCCATAAGATCGTCCTCCCAGTAATTACCTCATCTTTTTTAAGGGGGTAGGGTAATCCTCCTAAGTATTACATCCTCCTTTGGGGTCGGAGGTAATGTAGTATCTGTTCTGTTATGAGACATCTCTTTTTTAAGGTCGATGGGAGGGGGGATAGTGTATCTTTCTGTTGCCATGATACTATATTCGCAGACATTACCATTAACTTTTATGGGGATCCTCCCAGGTATTACCTTTTCTATTTTGGAGGGGGAGTGTAGTATCTGTTCTGTTGTCATGATACCATCCTACCAAGCATTACCTCCTCCTTTGGGGGCTAGTGTAGTATATGTTGGTTCATTCTTATACAATCCTCCCAGGAATTACCACCCCTTTTTGGGGGGTGGGGGTTAATCCTCACAGGCTTTACCTCCCCCTTTGGGGGGGGGTAGCGTAGTATATTTTCATTTGTCATAATACATTCTTCCTAGAAATTACCTCCTTTTGGAGGGGGGAGTATAGTATGTTTATTCCTCATGATACTATCCTCCCAGGATTACCTCCTTTTTTTTTGGGGGGGGGGGCTAGTGTTGTATCTTCTATTCTCATAATATCCTTGGAGGGGGGGGCATAGTGTTTGTCATGATACACTCCTCTCACTCATTACCTACTTTGGAGGTCAGTGTAGTATATGTTCGTTCACTGATACCATCTAGGAGGATGGTATCAGTGAACGAACATATACTACAAAAATATGCAACCATGTCAATGAAACCATGATAGTCTCTGGAATATGTGATGTATAGTTTTTTAATAAATAATTTGTATTTTTGCTCTCACATTCTTGCGATCGAGCACTTAATTGATTTCTTTTCAACATACCCGACTCACTATATCACCATCAGGGTTTTGATCACTCCTGGAGGAGGAACCACTCCCTGGTTTCCGACCACCTTATTGGTGATTGTCATTCAGGGAGTTTGCCATTGTCGCCACGTTAGACACTGCGGGTTGGCGACGCTATTTGCCCATAGCTAGATGTCCATATACAGTGCCCTCTATTCCCAAATGGTCACCCATCTGGTACTGCCCAGACTCAATGTCGCTTAACTTTACTGATCTAACAGGAACCTGTGTGTCAACGTGATTATGCCGTGTGTGTGTATATGTATATATATAAGTTAGGTATGTGTATATGTTTATATACTTTTATGTATAGAATTCACTCCTAGACTGACTAAACGATCATTGTTAATTTTGGAACAGGTGTAAGGATAAATGTGGACTATATTTAGTTTTATGCAAAGGGGGTGGAAGCCCTTTGTGAACATTTTGATACCTCCGATTTTTTTGTGAAATTTTAACAATAAGTATTAGACACCAATTAAGCAAAATTTTCTGAATTTTAATTTCTTAAGTCCCCTTCAGCTTAAGCCTGAAATTTGAGACATTTTCTAGAATCAAAATTATATAATAGATTTTGATCAAAATCGGAATAAGGATTCTAGATATATGGTTTAGTAACATTATATCTTGATTTTAATCTTTGTAAGGGAACATAAGTGGTGCAGAACTGTTCTGTTCAGGGAATTAATTTTTCTAGTAGCTGTGTGTGTAATGTTTGGTCATTTTTTCTCTACTAAAAACAAAAACAAGAGTGCTCGATTATGTAAGAGCATATTTTATTTCCAATAAATAATTATTTGTTTAATCGTCCATTGATAACTGCAATTTCACAGAAACACTGGAAACTCGGCCTGTAGGGCTGAAGATTCTAAGTGTGACAGTTCTTCAGTCAGTGATATGGCGAACTAAGTTATTTGATGTATATAATTTCATTTTACTTCAGTGTAAAGGCTCAGAAATCAAGGGGGGGGGGGAGAGGCTTCCTGGAGCTAACACTTGATCTATATATGAGATATCCGAGTGTTACACTAAAGTTCCCTTTACCTCTCAAACGTTGAGTTAGTAAAGAAGTGAAGAACATTAATATTCCTCTACCCAATTGACCAGTTAACTGTGTTATAGTACCGGATTCCTGGACAAGAATTAATTTAGTTTGGTCGAGTATCCAGCTAAGTGCTGTTACTTGAAGAAACATCACCAGGAGAAGGTGCTTTATTCCTCGTATAAGCCTGTGTATAGCTGTGTCGAAGGGATCTTATTTGGACTTTGAATACTGTTATTTTGAATATTAGGTCAGGATTTACTTGTAGGGAGAAGTATCCTCATGTCAGGTTGTCCTGACACACCCTTTTACAGAGAGACCGAAGACACGCGAGGATAGTGTCTAGTAGGTAATTCAAACTCTCCTCTGTGGGTGTGGGTGCGGGTGCAAGGAGTGTGATCGCTATGGACATGCAGGAGGCGGCAACCACTGTCCGCTGATGCAGCGACAGTAGCTACTCCAGACCGTGGTAACCGTCGGTTGCAGTGGATGGAGAAGGGGCAACGCGGCAACCCACATCTGTGTGTGTGTGTGTGTGTTTGTATGTGTGTGATATTGTAGTTGTCACATCCACCCACACAGTAACCATTTTTTCTTACTATTTTAAGGAATCAGATGTGAAAATCTCTAAGTATCTACAAAGTATAACCTCCACGCACTCCAAACCATCATGTTATGTTACAGTCTGTCTGTAAATATACTTATTGGGTGCGTTATATATAAATAACAGTGTCCAACTCCTACTCTCTTGTCTCTTATGACTTCCTAACCAAACATAATCTATTGTACTTCTATCTCGATGTTCCATTAATTAACTTATAAAACAGTAAGCATTCCTCTCTTTCTCCACTCACGAGTCTAGCTAGAATTTTTCTGTGGTGTTTCACTTCTGATGATTCATAGGATTCAAAAGGTACCCCCATCTCTTCGAGACTCCTCCATCCCAGAAATTGTTTTATAAGGGGGGGGGGAAGAAAACTTATGACAGTAGTTCCACCCATTGCTGTCGCATTGTGAATCGTATAGTAAGACATCTATTTTGAGTGTTACAATATTTACAGACTTTTTCGATTATTAATAACTAGCATATTTTTTCTAGCCTGGGAGGATGGTATTATGATGAACGAATATATACTACACTACACTGTATGTCCTTCAAAGGAGGTAATCCCTAGGAGGATAGTATCATGACAACAGATACTACCCCCTCCCCCGAATTGAGCTTTTAAAAATAGTACATTAGTCTGAAATAGTCTAGTAAACTGAATTGAGTATTAAAAGATAGTAAAATTAATAGAAGTAATATCATAGTTTTGGCTTCAGGCAGACAAATACCAAATCTCCATTAATAATGGATAATGTAAAATTAATGCCTACTTAAGGTTAGCGAAATTGATCGTTGGGTTACTATTTTGATGCCGAGTAAGATTCTTGAATTATTGAAGAATATAATAGGAGTTGTCTACCTTAAGTTTAAAAATGTTCAAACAAATAAAATTAAAAACTAAAATGACTTCACTGCATCCCAGACAATATGTTGTAAAACTAACTTATTTGTTATAGTTTCTAATTAAAATTAAAAAAAAAAAAAATGGAGATAAAAATAGATCCATGTGTGTCTGTAAAAATTTTATTGCTAAACAATTCTTACAAACATTTGTTATGTTTAATGGATTATTTATGTTGAATAAAATTTCATGAATCTTTTGTCTCTCGTTTGTAAAACAAAACAAAATATTATGTGACTGCGTTATATTTCAGAAAAATGTTTTGTGTCTGGAGAGGGGAGGGTTACTCTAATTTATTTAAATAAATCTCAACTATTATTGTTGATAGAACTCAAATAACACATTTTATTAAAATTGTACTCAATATAATGAATAGTATTGCTAGTTTTTTAATCTCTTCCCCCCCCCCCCCCAACGGCAGGAAGATGTAACACAAAGTCGGAAAATGGAGATAGAAAAGCTAGCACCCAATAGGTTGAGCATTCTGGCCTACAAAAAATGCCTGGGCAGCCCCGTTGTCATTCCCCGGTAGGGGCGCTACAGGCAATTGACAATAAATAAACCTCTTCTCAAAGTGTAAGAAAGTCAAACCTGGTGGATGGACCCCCTCGAACTGCACAGAACCATATCTCAGCCCGATAATTCAGGACCAGAAGATGCCATAACGGCCCAGCCTCTGTTGGACTGCTCGTCGAGGACGTATCCTCAACCCGAGACACTGAATCACCACTTATCAAGGTTAAAAACCTGTCAAGGTTAAGTGTTAATGAGATGGATGAATTCAGTTGAGTGACAAAGAATATTAGAGGATTGAAAATGATGAATGGAATGAACAAAATTGGATTACTTATGGGGACATTTTATGACAAGTATTTGTTGACAAGGAATTTAAAGATGACGATGTTGTAGTCTGCAGGGAAGCAGTCTCGTGATAATGTGTTCCACAGATTGGAGTTTCCTGAAAAGAAACTCTGTTCATGGAAATTTCGTTTGATGTCAAACACATAGAAGAAGAAATGAAAATTCTTGCTAGTGATGATAAAAGGCAAGTTTTTAAAACTCTATTTTACAATGATGCAAACTTCTGCTGGGTGTTTTGAAGTTAATAAGCCAAAAGTCACTGAAGCATGGTGTTTATTCTAGCCCTTTGCTGAGGGCTCTTGGAACGATTTAAAAATCATAATTTTGAACATGCATGAGTGATTTCACTGCACTGGCCGTGATCGTTCCACTCATTGTGCCGGTTCAAAGTTGTTGCTCGACTCAGTCAGTGCTGTAACAAAGAATTCTCATCTCAAGTAAAATCACAACGCTTGTTTCAAAACAAGTAACAGGTTTATTTATTAGAGGTTACAAATGATACTCGTGTTCTTAACTTAAATAGCAAACTTGCAAAATGAGATTTTTGTCTGACCAAATGGAAACATGAGTCCAATGAACGCAATCCTTTGGCTAAGAGCCCCAAAGACTCAGCTTACCTGGAGAGGCACCCGGCCCAACTGACTGCCAACCCTCAGAAAAACTAACTGCCTCTGCCATGCCCAGAGAGCCAAGTCACTGACCCCCCCCCCCTCCATTCCACTCTACTAGAATATTTTCACTCCTGACTGGAAATCTTAGATTCTGATCTTTCTCAGTGGTCACCATTCGACCACCCAAGGACTGGCTACCCACTCGAGATAATATCCAGCCAGTGTCTGGAGCTCATCTAAGAACCTTACTTTTCTCAAGTGGGCCGGTCTCAGCAGGATTCCCTGTTTTTATGAGGCACTTATTTATTTTTTTTTCAAAGAGAAATAATATTATGGGTGGCCTGATATAAAATAAAGCATTTTCAATTTCCTCTGTGCCCATCTATCACCTGCAACGTCTGCTATTCAAATGCATCATTGACACATGCAGCTTAGTGCATGTTTACAATGATTAGTATTCTTAATTTTAATTTTATTACATCTGGCATTTTTGCAATTCTAATCAGTTTTGAACCCATGTTGGTAATCATGAATTTTACTTTAATTCACCCCAAATAAAGCACATTACCACTGAGATGTAAGGGGCTACTGAGAATTAGGAGCCAGATTTATAGGGGGCACCCTAAGTGAGAATGTGTGCAGCGAGATGTTTGTTCATATTACATTTAAATTTCTGCATATCGATACAGTCAGGGAAGGAATTCCAAAGGGTAACGGTTTGAAGAAAGAAACTATTAGAGTAGAAATCCCTACGACATTTGGGGACCTCCATAATGAAGGGGTGTGATTTAGCTGATTGTAGGGTCAGTCGGGTGTATTTACGTCAAGGAGGCACCAGAGCAGCAAGTTCGTCAGCGCACATTCTATTAAAGTACTTATAAAACAAGCACAGGGATGCAACATTGCGATGATAGAACAGGGGCTGGAGCTTGGTGGACAGTGCGGGACCTATTAGATTAGAGACTTTGTTTTGGACCCTGTCGATGAGAGAGAAACTAGTGGTTGTGCATCAGCCCAGATGTGACAACAATATTCCATGCGGATGGTGGGTTTGTAGAGATATAGGATACTGTCAGATGTGAGATGTTTTCTAGCATGGTAGAGGAAGCCCATTTTCCTTGCAGCAGCTTTAGCAGTATCTTCAATGTATTTTTTCCAATTCATGTTACCTGTGAATGTTAGGCCAAGGAGTTTGAATGTTTGACTCTCAAGTAGGGTGCTATTAGTCATGGCAGTTGAAAAGGTTTCTTATAATTGTTAAAGGAAATGTTACCATCTATTTATGTCTCCCATTGAATTCCAGACTGGAGGTCATTTTCTAAGGAGTCATCCATTGCTTTAGATATGTGTGTGTGTTCGTTTTATCCACATGTCGAGAATAGAGTGTGGTGTCATCAGCAAATATACCCATCTCTGACACAATTGCGGATATAAATTATTTTATAGGAAATGCAGTTGGGAAATTAGTCAAAAACAATTTATTTTGCTTTACCTATTTATTTTGACCTATTTGCATTAAAAAAAGTTATAGTTCCATAAATATCAGATCTGAGGATAATAACCACATTTGTTTAGTCGTTTCCTGGATAACTTATACTGCTGATGTTATCTAATAAAATACATTCATAATATTTTTTTTTCTTGGGTTGACAGGATTATATATATATATATATATTTTTTTTCTTGGTCTTATCTTCTAAATTGTATTTGACGATATTTCTGAGATATCTTTGACTATTATACTAAACCATGTATATTTTTTTTGTTTGAAGCTTTGTCCTTGGAAATTCCTCCTGGATACATGGAGAAAGAATGGAAAGTCCTTTTCTATTGTGGTAGATAGATGTGCTGTGAGGTTGGAGCTCAGTCGAGCACCTCCCATGTAAATAACGATAAAGTAGAGAGAAAGGGGCTGTAAGGAGCAGAAGAGATCATCTCCCACTAGATTTCGAAATCGATTTTTAACTCTGTCCAAGTTATGAAAAGTGCTAAGCCACTTCACTACGCAGTCTTCTTTTTGTCGTAGACTATAATCTTCCGAGAATTTCAAAGCGAACCCCCTATTTAACACATATGGCATAATCACGTTGACACACTGGTTCTTGTAAGATCAATGAAGTTAAAGAACGTTGAGCCTGACGTTGTCAAAATCATCTCCCCTGAGCAGGATATACATGGGACCATTTATGAATTTAATATTCACCCAAAACTTCCTCCTTCAGAGGAAGCCGGCTCAATTCACCCAGGATGAATGTCGTACTAGGACAGGCCTAATCCGCCAAGGTAGACTGAACATAGTGTAGTATCTGTTCTGATGCTATACTCCATTTTTTTCTGTCCTTTGTTAGTGAAGGAGAAATCCTTCTAGACTGAGGCAGTTTTAATTTTTGTCCCAATTCAGAGTGCCCCTTTGTTTTAACTGGATTTTCCACACATTAAAAACCGACTTTGTGTCTAACTCTGCCCTCGTGGGGAAGAAAATAAATCGGGACTGCTCCCATTCTGTGTTCCATAGCTTCAGATTTAGTATATTCATTAATTAGTTACCCTTTTTTTTTTTTCCTTTTTTTTTTTTTTATGCTTTAGAATATCTCGTAATCAAGGTTTGTACCCGCCAGGCCATATTTAACAATTTGGAATGAATTTCTAGGATTTCTAAAACTGTCTGTAGTTATTTGCTTTTATTGCTATTGTATTTTTATGATTGTTTTGAAGTTATTTACTTTTATTTATATTGAATTTTTCTATGCTTATTGAAACTAATTATTATAATTATTCTGGGACCATCTGCCCTTTCTTTCTAATTATCGATTCCTATATTGTGTTCATCTCTAAACATGACCTACTTACGGTCACTGTAACCTGGTAAAGTCATTAAAAGCAGACATGATCATAGAAAAATGTAATGTGAGTAAAAGTATAATTACAATATATTTACTACCTTGCTCTACTCATGCATTGAGCACTGTTGAAGTAAATACTGAAAATCGATATATAAAATATATTTCCTTATAACATTTTATGTGGATACATATATATATATATATATAATGATCTTTATAAATAAATATTAAATTATTTATATCTACAGATGCTAGCGTTTCAAGCTTCTTGCTCTCATCAGTGTAGGAAAGTAACAATTTCAGACGGTCAGGAGGCGTATACCTGAATCAAAGTCAGCCTAAAATCTGCAAGCAGTCGCCATATCCATTCAGCCACCGGAAACTATCACATGATTAAGGAAAATCAAGATCTATATGTACTTAAAAGCGGGCACAGTGTTAGATGAACGTATTCGGAACTTTGCATTAGAGCTTTTTGACAGTCTATTTTTAACATCCACGAAGAGTGCTCGACTTTAATTTCTTAAAGGGGCTTATTATAATATTTATATTTAAATATTAAATTATTAATACCTACAGATGCTACACTAGCATTTCAAGCTTTATATATATATAACTCAATCTCTGTTTGTGTGTTCCCTATAGAAAGGTTAGAGAATCTATATAAAATCTAAGTGCATTTATTGTAAAATTTAGTAGGGAAGACAATGGAAGTATTCCCGAATCTGTAAGTACACCCTTAAGGAGGCTATGAGAGCATAACCCCCTTAAAACTTTAAATATATCCTATTTTGATGAAATTTATATCATGTATAAAATTCTCCAGGGAAGAGGATAAAAGTGGTTCCAAATCTCTACATGCCTCACCTCTAAGTGACCCATAGGGACAAAACTCTCTCAAAACTTCAAATGCGTATATTCGATTTTTCTTAAGAGTGTTATTTTAAAAGTTGACTTCAAAAATGTCCGAATTGTTTAGTTGGGAAAGTATCGGACTGAAAACACTGAGTGTGCTGTTTCCATTCTACCTCACGATTTAAAAAAAAATTTTAAAAAAAGGTAAATAAGTAAATAAAATTATGTGAAATCAAAGAATAAATTTTTCGTTTTTTTTTTAATATATATAATAAAATGTAAGTGAAAAATTTGGGTATATTTAGTATGTAACATGTCTTCGTTCGTCTGTCTGTCTCATATATATATATATATATATATATATAAGAACACCTATCTGTGTGCATGTTTATCTCTAAAAAACGAAGACATACTAGTGCGTGTACCTTAAATATAAGTGTATTCACGTTTTCAATTTGCATGTGAATATAATGGAAGTAGTTCTGCGTCTTTAGCTGCCCCTTAAAACAGCTAATGTCACTTTTCTAACATATTACACAATGAAATTAATCTATGTATTAGCTTTAGTTTAAGAGTATTAACATATATCTGAATAGCTCAGTGGGTAAGATATCTAGCTGACAACATCAAGGTCGCACTTAAAGTAAATTCTCCTTAATATAATGTTGTATATGATGCTATCCCACACTCTAACCCGGGCAATGCCGGGTAACCCTGCTGGTATATTAATAAACGATATAAAGTTAGATTCCAGTAAACATATTTTTTATTCACCTTTCAAAAATTGAAATATATGAATTTAAGAACAGTTTTTTGAGGAAAAGGTTGTGTAGTTTGTGTATTTGGTCATTATTCTCAGCTAAAATAAGAATATCATCGACATAGCGTATGTAAATAGAGGGTTTTACAATGTTATTACATATTTTATTTTCTAGGTTTGCCATGTAGAATTCGCTAACAGTCGACCCAAGAACCGAACTCATTGAAACTCCCGTCAATTTGAGTGTAAATGCCCCCCCCCCCCTGAATTTATAAATGAATACTTCAGTGGTGTAAATTAATAGTATCTATTTTAGTATTTCTTAATACTTTGTTTAAATGGAAGAAGAGACAAGTTACTCTATATCTTATTGATAATTATATCAATTGTTTCTTTTACAGGAATATTAGTGATTAAGTCTTCTACATAAAAAGAAGCATGTATATACACAAGAAGAATACTCGTCCCCGGGGCGGGTAAAGCTAGTTCTCTGAACAGAAGTTTTGCTTCACTTTTATATCCCCTTATGAAGATTAAAGTCATGATATTAAATGTCTAAAATCCTTCAATTAAAATCCATTATATGATTTTGATTCTAGAAAATGTCTAAAATCTAAGGCTTAAACTTAAGGGGCTTTTAAGAAGAAAAGGAAATTCAGAGAATCTTGCTTAATTGGTGTATGATGACTGTAGATACATTTCAGTACAAATCTGATATATTTGAATTTTCAAATCGGATGTTGTGTCCGTATTATATCCCTTAAAGTACTCAAAAGAAACTGAAATTTGGGGAATATTTATTAATTGATGTCTGATACCAATTGTTAAAATTTCACAAAAAAAACAGATATCTGTATTTTCACAAAGGTCTTTCACCTCCTTTTACCCTTTTGCATAAAACTAAATATAGCCCACATTTGGACCTTTACACATAGCAGCCATGTTTTAAAATTCATAATGACCGGTTAATTAGTTTAGGAGTGAATCCTGTACATACAAATATATAAACATACACGTACCTAACTTTATATAGAGATAAATGGATTGACCATAATTGAAGGTCGCCCAAAGACTCCCTTTTCATTAGCTCCTACACTGAAATGTAGGTGAGGGTGACCCTCCTTTTCCTGGATTGCTCCACTTATCCTTGACCTTCACTTTATAATAGTGAGTGTTTAGCAAGGATGCATCAAATACCATTTTTTTTTTTAATCTTTGTTATGTCTCAGCCAAGAATTGAACCCTGGTTTCCTTGGTCCGTTAGCAAACACTTTAAACATTATGCCAAATCATCACTATCATTCGGTTTAATACCCCTTTTACGTGATGGCATGTGTTTGACGGTTTGTAGAAATTGACTTCCAAACTAACGTATCTCTGACCAGGCCTTTATTTTTACCTCTTTCTCTCAAGTCCATCCTCCTGTGTTTTCCTTGGCCTTAACCTGTGAACTGAACCTGCAACCTCAATTGTTCTACATCTACTAATCCAAGAACTCTCACCCATTCTTACAACGTGGCCATACCATCGATTTCTCTTCCGCAGATATCTCCCAATACTGTTGAGATTTAATCAAATAAGTTAGTAAATTGCAATATAAACATGAGTAAATAATCATATTCTGGTCGTTAGGTTTATAAAATCCCAGTAATTTATTCTATATTTGTCCCGCTTGACACATGACCTTGTGAATAAGTCTTTGTTGCACATTCAAGACGGCCAAAGAGTACAGTGGCCGAGTATATTCGTATGAACGTGTTCTGTGTGTATTTACTGCATAAGCCGTGATTGTCTGCTCGTTGCGCTAGTCCAAAGTCGTTGCGCTAGTCCAAAGTCGTTGCGCTAGTCCAAAGTCGTTGCGCTAGTCCAACACCAGTTACAGTGTCAATATGGTCTCAGTCAGTGCTGCAACAAAACTCTCCCTCCAAATAAAATCGCAACTCCCGTGTAAAACAAGCAACAAGGTTTTATTCTTTTGAAGGTTTTTTTCCTTTGAATAACACTTAAAATGAGAAATTTTAACCTGACCAAATCAAAACACAAGTCCAATGGCTTAGAGCTTAAGGGTTCATCTTGTTTGGAGAGGCACACACACCCAACTGCTGTCAGTTCCCAGAAAACCTAACTGCCCGTGAGACGCCCTTAGGGTCAACTCTGACTGAACTCCACTGCCAATCTGCTGGAATATATGTAGATATCACCAGGACCACCTAAGAAAGAAATTGAAATAATAGCTAGCCGGCATCCACTTGAAAGGGAATATCTGTTTCCAATCTAGGAACATAAAAAACCTACTGTCTCAGCCCCTCCTATCTAAACAGTCATTAAATTTGGAAGGTGAGTCATGACCACAGCAGGGAACCTCATATGTGAAGAAACATTATTTTCTCAAGTGGACAAATGGAATTCTGAGTGGCCAAACTCGAGGTCAGACATATTTCAAATTTCCTGTGTGCTCTGTTTTACATATTACTCACTTGCAGCAAATTCATCACTCGCGTGCATTTAAACTATGCAACCCACCAAACATGCTGCCTAGTGCATGTTTACATCCGTATGAATCAGCATGGCACAATTCCAGTGACCGGCTTGATTCTGTTGGCATTCTTGCAGGAAGGATCACATAATCGTTGCAAACATCCCTGAGTGAAATAGGTACTATAGAATCGACTGGATTCGAACTTGACACACCCGGGTCGTCAGTCCGTGTTGTTATCCATTAAACCACCTTCACCTTCCTAATACGCTGTGAATATAACAAACACGAACAAGGATAAGTCTGAATCTTATCTGAAATCAGAAACTGATCCGTCATCGCTGGCCTGTGTCTCATCAGCACAGATCACAATGAATAGCTCAAGATTGTTTGTTGTAATTATAGATTACTAGTTGGCCATCGGCTTGCAAGGCCACTGAAGACCAGGTTTTACATGCAGCACATTTCCAAATGGTCAGCTATCTTAGGTACTGATCGACATTGCTTAACTTTGGTGATCTTACAGATGCTAAAAGTCAATCGAGAACAAGGGTTATGAGATGGATAGATTGTCAGTTGAATGAATTTATCTCCCCTTTTTTATGATGCAAGGCAGAAAAAGTAAATCTTAAAATTTAGATTCGTTTTATTAATTTAAAGAATATTTAGCTGACAATTATTTTTACGATAAAAAGGAAAAGTCTATTCATTTTTAAACAATTTAAATTGTAACAATAAATAAATTAAATAAAGGTTAAAACTTTCGTTTTATTTATTTGAAAGAGAATTGAATATTTACCTGACAATTATTTTTTTATGGCAAGAAAGAATATTTATTATTTTAAGAGGATATACATTTTTACAGTTTTTAATAAAGACATTCGTTTTATTTATTTAAAGAATATTTAACTGGCAATTATTTTTATAGAAAAAAGCGACAATGTTTGCTTAATATTATTAAACCTTGTAGCAGCAGTATTACAAATGACAACAACAAGCCGCCATTAGCGATATTTTGAATCTATGCTTGACTTCTAAGCTGGGCACTGATTGGTGCAATTTGTTCAATCAGAAACAATCTCTCATGCGAACTGAGATGGGTACCAGCGGTAATAAAAGACGATACTTGCCACATTCTTTTTGGCCACGAGACGGCGCAGCTATCTGACTCATCCGCAGCGCTTTTTTCAATCCCCAAACTTCTCTCTTGGGGCGCCCCCCCCCCCCGCCAGGATGTCTGGCCCTAGGTTAGACAAGACTCCAAAATATAACATTGTGACAGTCGCACACATGTGAACAATGTAGCACACACACACACACACACACATACCTACATGGACACGGCCTGACATAAACGTATGTACAGACTTGAGCACAGGCTATCTCCACTAAAAGATAAACTGCTCGTAGACTTTCGGCAGCCAACGAACCTTCCTAATTCCTTTTCATTACATGTTAACGAAGATAGCCAATAAAGTTGTTATAAATATTAGAAATGGACTTCGTCCCTTTCCAATAACCTAACATAAATGTATTGAAATAAAATATTGTTAAATGCACATTATGCAGATAGATGAAAAAAGTGAGCCTGGAATTAACACGGTGTCACGTTAGTTATGAATATTATGAAAGGAGCGGGTTTTACATACTTCAATTGTTATTCCCAAATGATCACCCATCTAAGAACTGACCAGTATCAACATCGTTTAACTTTGATGATCTCACTCGAGAATGAGAGTTATGAGATGGATGGATTGTCAGATGAGTGTTTTTTATTATTATGAAAGGATTGAAAATAACGAATGGAATGAATAAAAATTTGACGATTTATGAGAAAGATGTTTAAATTCTAACAAGTGATGGTGGGTGTGTGTTTGGAGGAGGGGGGGGAAGTGAATGAAAAGTATTAAAGTTTTACTTTTATCTGTCTTCCACCCCCCCCCTCCGTGTAAATGTTCCATATTGGTCATTGATCGATGCAACAGATGAACAATAGTTTTTTTTGTTTTTTTTTATTTTTCTTAATATTATTCCCATAGAAATGTGTCCGACCGTTTTTGTTTGGAAGTGTTATTGTTATTCAATACACGTTTAGATCATTAATGATAACCTTTCTTACCATACATAAATAAAGAGAAGAAAAAAAACTCTGTACATTGGATAAGTAATATAACTTCTATTGAGTGATAGGACAATCCTAAAATCTTATTTTATTTCTTATTATAAACTCTCCTCTGAATTTAATACATTTTGATGGATATACAAAAAAAAAAAAAAATTATAATGAATGAATAGATGATATTCCTCTTTGTTTCAGAATTTTTGAGACTAGGATTGATAATTTGTCTTTTTATTATTCGAACTACTATCTTGAACTTGGTTATATTTATAATGTCTCGTAACCTCCAACCGTCTTCAGGTGTATATTTCCGACTGTGTGAACCTTCTAGTCGATCTCTGGAACCTGTAGAGAATTTTGAACTGAACCCTTTATTCAATCCAAGAGGAAGGTGGGGGGGGGGGTAGATTGTTCTCGTTCCATCAGCTGTAACGGAGTAGAAGTGTTGGTTTTATTTTCTTAGTTATTGCTTTAGCCTTCAGAAGACTGCTTTTTCAGAGACAGAAACATCTAACTTTTATTGAAATAATTTTGCCAGTAGAATTCATTTAATAAAAAAAATTTAACTACTAAGCTATAGAAACTCTAAAACATGCATTATTTGAGCCATAGACTGTTTACTGTTTAGAGGGGGGGGGAGTATCGCCTTGCTTTCATTAGCATGAAGTATAAACAACAGAGTTTATGATTAATCTATTCACTGCAAATACAAGAAATGCACTTTCTGGGAATTTGATATTCATTTTATTGTAAGGGCTTTGTACACAAGTTTTAATTTATTCATTTTTTTTTTTTACTAATATCAGGGTGAGTTCCAGAAGTTGATCTCTCCTTGGCAGTACCAGTTCATGAGGGGTAGGTTCAATCCCCTAATACACGTGTTCCCTCACTAGTAGAGAAAAATGTAAAATGAACATTTAATTTTGTGTGTGGATGTGTGTCTATCTCTGTCGTCACAAATTGTTGAGTACCCTAAACAGAGCTAATGCCAAACTTCCTCACTTGGGGATGTGAATAAGATTTACGACCAGCACTCCTTATTTACTTTTCTCCCCACTAGTGCAAAGTTGGACTAGGTTGGTTTTTAATGTGGAGGATATCCAGCTCACCCGAAAAGTGAGAGCCTGGATTGAGACAAAAGTTAAAAAAAATAAGTCTTTGTCTCAAAGGATTTCTCCTCCCTTGACTAAGGATAGAACAGATACTATACTTTTAATTATTTATTTCCAAATAAAATAAAAATGGGTTACATTTACAAATTAGGCATAAGGCCATCAAAAGTGTGGATAGTGAGTTATCTTCTGTCTATTCTACTCTTAACTAGCCGCATTTTGACCCATTCGTACCAGCATTTGCTTTCATTTTTTCACCATTTGTTCATCACTTTTACTTCAGCAATCACCACAGTACCACATTTACTCTGTGGACTATCTTACTTGACAATCAATCCGACAGTGGTCTTGTTGCTGTCTGGCTGAGATATGGTTCTGTGTCGTTCTAGGAGGTCCACCCTCCCAGGCTTTACCTTTGTTTATTGCCAATCGTCGGAGGGGCTCCTATCGGGGAATGCAGACGTAGCTGCTTAGGCATATTTTGTAGACCAGAGTGCATTTCTCTTGGTGCATTGGCTTTTTCAAAACCTTGCCTGGCCTTGTATCTAACCTCCTCGAGAGGAGGTAAATAAATACCTGAAGATGTCCCCCAATGGTTTAAAATTTTATTTACAAAAAATATTTCATATATACTACACTTTGATCCTACCTCGAAGGCAGGATGATAGGTTTTTTAATTTTTTTTGTTTTTTATTGCTTTTGCTCTTTACAACTGCTCTTTTTTTTCTTTATTTTAATGATTATTTTTTGACATCTGTTCATTGGCTGTTCATTTATAGCTGACAAGTCATGTGACCATTTTTTTTTTTTCTTAATCTGTTTTCAGTGTTTCGAAAATAATGGTAAGTTTAACATACATGACCCCGGATTTTTTTTAGCTAAAGACTGGTCGAAATAAATGGGGGATCATTTTGTGTTAAACTTACAAAGAAAACAAAACACTCAACTGAAACTAATCTGAAAATTTAGTGCTTAAAATGTATTCTGACGAATTAAAGGAAAATTCAGTCAGTGTTTTAGAGGTAGGTGGAACGTTCACCAATATTTGTTTATTTATAATTTATGATCACAAGTCATCATGTTTGCGTATCAGACGATCTGATTTGTGTGTGTGTGTACGGTGATAAAGTACATCCAAGTTTGCAGACCGTAAGTATAATGATCATACGCTGTCTATCAATTTAGTTGGTATATTTATAAAGATAGATTTACGTCATTAATGATTGTTCGATGTTCTTTTAATATGTGATCTATTGAATAGTTTTTAATTCAATATGTGATCTAGCCATTAACCCTAACTCTAACAACCATTCGGTAGATCACACATTGGAAAAGCACTGATTGTTCAATATTTTATGGTATCCTTCATGGTGCAGCGGAATAATTTTACACATGAAATACAAACCAGTGGCAGGCGGAACGTCCACCAATATTTGTTTGCTTATAATTTATATAGAACTTTTTTCTTTTTTTTACTTATGAGTCACCACTTAGCAAGGCTAAAAGCCACTCATGGATAAGGATTAATCACTTACGAGAACAGCTTATGGCAAGCATTTATTGAAATTAGATTTTAAGAGGACCATGTTGTAGCTTGGAGGGAAGCAGTCTTCTTGCAATGTGTTCCACACATGGGAAGTTCTTGGAAAGAAACTCTGTTCGTGGAAATTCTGTTTGATATTAGGCGCATGGAGGGAGAAAAGAAAAGTTATGTGAAAGTTTTACAAGGAGGAACCAGAGATTAAGTACTTTCAATAGGAAATGACGATAGAGTAGAGAAAGACTAACAATGCCTCTTCTGTGAGAAAGGGGTTGTAGAGAAGAGAAGAAATCACACACCCCTCCCCACTAAATTGCAAAGTTGGTTTTGAACCCTGTCAAGGCAAAAAAGTATACTCTGCGTGACACCTTTCCAGATGTGACAACTATTTCATCTGAAGATGTATTAGATTCTTATAGAAGTAGGATATTGCATCAGGAGTCGGGTATTTTTAGGAGCGATAGAATGATGCAACCATTTTTCCAGCAATTGAAAGAAAGATTAAAAAAAATCACTTTAATATCTTTGCTTTAACTTTTCTTCAAAAGTTATGAAATTTAAATGACGGTTCTTTTCATTTGCAACATTCTAATTAAAAAAAATTAAAATAATAATACGTTGGATGATTCCATTTTCTCGAAGTTCCACCGTTTTCCTTTATATCCTATATCTAAATCACATGACCAGCCTATTTGTTACTTATGGCCAAAAGTTTTGACTAAGACATATACACACTGACCGTGAATGTTTCAAAAGAAATTCAAAAACATGTATTTACACTTAACATCTTTTCTAAAGAAAAAGCCTACAACTTTAAGAATTAAATTCACTTAGGAAAAAACAGCTATTATCATGTTTATAAACGGCTTTAATATTAATACTTAGTTGCTCCTGATACTTGCATTTGATTTCCTTTGATTATATACCGAATTACCTCCCTTAGTTTTACACACTAAGATTATATATATATATATATATATATATATAAAATATGAAGCTAAAAGTATACTTTTAGTAGATAGAACCTATAGTGAAATGGTTTAAGCTCAATATACAAGCAATTATAAAGATAGATGAAAGAAGAGGGATAAACATGTACGAATGACAAATCTATTTCAACTTCGATTGTTCAATGCAAGG
Source organism: Sepiola atlantica (assembly GCA_963556195.1). Classification (NCBI taxonomy): domain Eukaryota; kingdom Metazoa; phylum Mollusca; class Cephalopoda; order Sepiida; family Sepiolidae; genus Sepiola; species Sepiola atlantica. Next base: position 163,702,578 of record OY744524.1, on the reverse strand, counting down.
TGTACTCGGTAAAAACATGTTTATTATTCTTTCCTTAAGCAAAGGCTTTTCAAAGATTAAAATCTTATCAGAAGAATTACATAGATAGATAAGTTGGCAGTGGAAAAGCCAAAACTCAAAATTTGAAAAAATATTAAGTAATGGAGAGTGAGAATGTGCGTGTAAAAAAAAAAAAAAAAAAAAAATGTTCACCCCCAAGCAGGCATATTGCCACTGAAGTATAAGGGGTTACTGTGATGGAGTTGGGCAGCAAGATGTCTTCGCATTACATCTAAATTTCTGTATGTTGCGATGGACAGGGAACAGAGGGAATTCCAAAGGCAGGCGGTCCAAGGAAAGAAGCAATTAGAGTAGAAAATCTTACGGCATCTAGGGACCTTTACAGTGAAGGGGGGGGGGGGGATTTTGCTGCTAGTCAGGGTGTTTGAGGTTATATATATAAACAAACACATAAAATGTATCATGGTTGATAAACTGAAGTGGTCTCTAGTGTAACTAAAGTATTTTTTCATTTTATGCATGTATTAGTTGGGTTTTCAAAAATTTTTTTTTTACACTTAAGTTCACCCCAAACAAGGTACAATGCCACTGAGACGTAGGGGACTACTCTGAATTAGTGGATCCTATGTGGGGAGTTTTGCAGCTAGATGCTTGTTCAGATTACATTTAAATGTCTGTTAGTACGGCAGGGAAACAGGAAACAGGAAGGGAATTCCAAAAGCTAGCAGTACGAGGAAAGAAGCTATTAGATTAGAAATCTCTCCGGCATCTGGTGACCTCAACAGTGAAGGGGTGGGATCTTGCTGACTGACGGGTTGATCTGGGGTATTTACGTAGAGGGGGCACCAATGCAGCACATTTGTTGGAGCACATTCCATTAAAGTACTTGTAAAACAATATTGTGGCGATGGGACAGAGGCTGGAGCATGCTTGATAGTGAGGGACCTATTCGATTAGACTCTTTTTTGGACCCTGTCCAAGATGGAGAGGCTAGCGTTTGGTGCACCAGCCCAGATGTGACAACAATACTCCATGCATGGGCGAATGGTGGCTTTGTAGAGATATAGGATACTGTCAGGTGTGAGAAGTTTTCTAGCTCGATAGAGGGAGCCCACCTTTCTTTGCAGCAGCCTTGGCAATGTCTTCTACGTATTTGTTCCAAGACATGTTATCTGTGAATGTTAGCCCTAGTAGTTTGAATGACACTCTCAGGTAGGGTGCTATTAGTCATGGCAATTGGTAGTTGAAAAGGTTTCTTATAATTGTTGCAGGATAAGAGCTTTGTCTTAGTAGCATTAAATGTTACCATCCACTTATGTTCCCATTCCACTACAGACTGGTTGTCATTTTCTAAGAATTCAGCCATTGCCTTTTATATGCGTGTGTTCGTTTTATCCACATGTCAGGTGTAGAGCGTGAATCATCAGCAAATTAACAAATCTCAGACACAATTTCATCAGGGAAGTCGTTTATAAAAACCAGGAATAATAACCGTCCAAGGATCGACCCCTGGGGCACACTCGCATTAATGTCATGTTTTGATTTTCTTTGCAAGGTGGGTTTTTTTTTTTTTTTTTTTTTAGATAGAAAAGTCTTATCTGGGCAAAGTTTATAAAACTGATAAACCTTGATCGACGAAGATAGAATATTTTAGATTGAGATTTCCAATCATGCTATTTCTCATGTTAATGTGTAAAATTAAGGGAGGTAATTCAGTATTAAAGAGTCTGCTCATTTACTCTTTTTTAAACAAAACAAAAACATTAGGTGCTTTTTAAAAATGGGCATCCAAAGATTTGCAGGTGTGATGTAAGCAGTTCCGACTACGAACAGAGAAAGCCGAATTAAGTTCCGTCGTTCTGAATGTTACCGAAATATACAAATATAAAAGATGCTTATTTTTTTTTAGCAGACGCATTTAATGAAATAAAATAATCAACTTCCAGCTTAATACTTGTAAAACTTTTCATTTTGAAATTGTCGATACCAGACGACCTTTTTAATCAATTAGAAAAATCATTTTTTATACCTTTTGTGTGTAATTTTTGGGATACTTATTTTGAATACTTGTTATTGTACTCTTAATTTTATCTTCCCTGTGCACACTTCTCCCTCCTCCCCTCCAAAAAGAAACTTTGTGGGACTGCCTCTACCTGAAACATTTTGACTTTTTTTAAAATCCAATTCATATACACCAAACTTTGTTACAAACGTTTATTTTGCATGTTTTTTTTTTTTTTTTTTTTTTTTTTTTTTGCTTGGCTGTTTTATTTATGCTAACTGTGTGATTAGGTTTAGAAAAAAGTACAAATTTAGCCTCTTTAGTTCACTTCTGAAAAAAAATATCAGGCTAAAATACGGTCATAGCAAAGATGGAAAAATATTGATATGACAGTTTATGTAAAACACACACACACACACACAAAAACGTTTGTAAAACAGTTTGCTAAATACAATGGAAAAAATATGCAAACTAAATTTCTTTTATTCAAAATAACAAAACAAAAACAAAATACAATTAAACATACAAGCTAAGTTTCTTTCATTAAATGACTTCTTGCAAAAAATTACAAGAAAAACTAAAAAAATGAATCCCTAATAATACATTCATTTTGTTCAGTAAAGTTTGTTAACGTTCGCCAGTCACGGAAGTGTTCGGTGAAACTCGTCATTGATGATGTAAGTACTGAGATTTTCTTGGATGCCTGTTCCTAAAAAGTACCAGACATTAGAAAACAATCTGGCTCTGACTTTGTATAAATGATACGAAAAAAAAAATCATTGGTTGTGAACATTTTTCCCACTGATTAAACATCTTTTTTTCTCTTTTTTTTTTATTTATTTTTTTTTTTTTTATTACAGCTGGTGGAAGAATTCCCAAATTCAAGCCAAACACAATGTTGATTTATTTCACTGATACAAAAGAGCCGGTAAGTCTACATTTTAATAAAATCTATGAGAAAAATAATGTTCAACTTTGTAAATATTGGATTATTCGAACTACTGTTCTCATCTTGGATGTTCTTATAACATTTTGACTGATATAAACCTGTGACCTTCTTCAGGTGCATCTTGGCGAACTTAGGAATCTGTACGCAATTTTGAACAGATCCCTTTATTCAATCCATGGAGCTAGCATGCTCTCGTTCCATTAACTATGACCGTGTCTTAAATAATTTGTAATTGTATTCTTAGTATCGTCTGTAATTAGGATTGAACTTTCAACCTCCAGAAGACTGTCACTTAGAACTGATTATTATGTAGCACTTTTATCCATTGCGCCACAGGTCCGTGTTGATTGAATAAAGGGTTCTGTTTGAAATTGCATATAGATTCCCGAGTTTGACAAGATGCACATGAAGAAGGTGGGAGGTTACATCGGCTTAAAACATGAGAATAACATCCAAATTGAGAACTGTAGTCTGAATAATACAAATACAAATTATTAATCCTCATCTAGAAAATTCTGAAACATTTGTAAATGTCGTATAATTATCTACCATAGTTGGTGGCTTAAGCCGATAACTTTTGTTTTTGTACGTTTAAAAAGTGTAAAATAATGCAAAAAAAAAATGCATACACAAATAATTGAATAAAGATATTTTCAAACTACAGATCTGTCTCTGTAATTGGGTCACAAGTTGACAATATATTTGAAACAAAATTATTGATTACAGAAAGTGTGATATATGTACTAGAGGGACATTGCGGAAATTCCACAGTGCTTACTACATCTATTCTTTATTTTATTTTTATTTTTTTTATTTTCCACTGAGTCACTGCTTATAAAGGCCTACAGGCCACTCGAGGATAAAGGTTATTGAGTTTGACAGGTAGACGGCGAAACACTGAGGGGATTAGTAACGGTGGTTGTAACTGGTCAGAAACGTGCTATTAACATCAGATTAATCACCAATCATCTTTGCTAATGGGACAATCTCATTTTTCTAATGTGTGAAAAGGTGATAACGTACATCCAAGTTTGCAGACCATAATTATAGTGACCATGCGCTGTTACTATTTAGTCTATCATCAACACATCTCCCTTTATAAATATACCAACTATGTCATTAATGATTGTTTAATATTTAATGGTATCCTTCGTAGTGTGGTGGAATAATTTTAAATATGAAATCAAAAAATTTCCTCAAGTCATGCGGACTTGACCCTTAAATGTCAGAATGATGCTAAGATGAACCTCGGCTGGTATGACCACCCAGCAAGCACAGATACTACACTTTGATTTAAGATCACAGTACTAAGTAACGGTCTGTGAGTCTTCCCTTGAAAATTCAAGTTCTTAAACTATCTAAATGTTTATGCATAAAACTTGTTACAGCCTTTATTTCAAGAACCGGTTATGTTGTAGAATCATGCCCACACCTCCGACCGCCTTACCTCAAGTGCGTGTGCCATGGTTCTTCATTTTCCTATGAGCCGTGTAGGGATTCTAGTGTTGACACTTGTCAGTGCACGAAGGAAGCATAGTCCACAATTTACATACATGATAAGACAACAGACAAAGGCATTCTATACATACGACCTGTTGGACACTGGTGTGTATGTGTTTTACGGTCTTATCGCTAGTGTTTATATATCCAAGTTTAATTTTGCATCTCTCAAGAGTGACTGACTTCTCTCATCGTAAAACTTCTTGTTCTCTTGCCATGATCGTTTTTCCCTAATAGCCGGTGTCTCCCGAATTTATCTTTTTTTCCAGAAATCAGAAGTCCGTTTTTTCTTAGTTTAGTTTGCTTTCAGTGGAAACTAGCAATCTTTCTCATATTTCAACATTCTCTACCATGACCCTCCAGCTGTTCATGATCTTTGTCTGTGAAGTTCAATAGATAAGTCACGTTTTTAATGTCTTTTTATTGTCATTCATTTTCTAGCTAATCTCTCCCGGTAGTCCTAGCTGGGGGTGGGGTATCACAATGGCGAAAAATACTTTTAATGAAAGTTTAGAATTCTAAGACACATAGTTTTGAGCAAACCTCAGTGGAGAAACAAGAATGATTCTAGTAGTTGGGTTGCAGAAAAATCTGTCTGACATAAAACATAATTCTGTTTTTCAGAATAGAACTGGTTTTTAATAGTTCTTGTTGTATATACTCCCCGTGGAATCAGATGAATATCCTGTTAGCTGATATGAAGCATAATTATTTTCATAAGAAATATATCAACAATAATAACGAAATCTGATTCTTTCTTTCATTCAGGACAATGAAATTCGAGATTGGCATTTTATCTGTGAAACTAGAAACCATTAATGGTAATTTAACACTTAGAAGTGTGACAATTAAAAAGGTCTGGGTTCTTAATTATTTGAGGTCAATTAGTATTTCTCTCTCACTCCACATGTCGAGGAGGGCTGAGGACTTGTCTATTTCTTTTTGTTGTTCTAATTCCTCTTCTCTAATGTCTCTCTCTCTCATATATATATATATATATTGGTACTTCATGTATCCACATAAAATATTATAAGGAGATATAATTTTTTATGTGTGAGTTTTCAGTATTTACTTCAACAGTGCTCGATATGTAAGTAGAGCTAGGTAGTAAGCAATGAAAATATATATGGCAATTTAGATAATATTATTCTTAGTAAAGTAGTACCGGTCGACCATAGTACATGACTATCCAAAGGCTTTTTTATTGGCTACTATACCGAGATGTAGGGGAGGGTGCCACTCCTTTTTCAGGATGATGTCACTTACCTTTGCTCCTCACCTTATAATGACGAGTGTTAAGCAAAAAGGCATCAACTATCATTTTGTGAGTCTTTGGTATGATGACTCGACCAAAGATTGAACCGTGGTCTTCCGGACCATTAACGAACATTAATCATTATGTTAAATGGCCACAGTGTACATGATTATTATAATATGTGGGGTCACCATAAGCTTCTCATCCATAGTTCAGCTGTTTTAAGTTGACGAGACAGAGACCTGTTATATGAAACAGAGGAGCAAAGTGTAACATCTGTTCTGATACTATAATTCATCTGTTCTGTCTTCGGTCAGTGAAGAAGAAATCCTTCTACACTGAAATAATTTTAATTTTTGTCCTAATTCTCATGGAACTGGACCCCCCCCCCCCCAGACACACACATTAAAAACCGACCTTGTGGGGAGGCAAGTAAACAGGGACAGCAGTTTTTAGATAATTCTCAGTTTGTAACAAAAGTAAAAAAAACCAATTTTAGGATAAAAAGAAAATTGTAAAGGGTTAAATTTAAAGCTGACAAAGAAAGGAAAGGACAAGAGAGAAAAGAGAAAGGAAAAGGCACAAAGAAAAAAAGGACACCGGAAAGAGAAGAACAGCGAAAAAGGGGGGTGGGGGATAAATTAGAAAAATAACTATTTGTTAAAAATTTCATGATTTAATAACTTTTTTTTTTAGACTATCACAAAAAATATGGTTAAATACATTCTTTTCAGACAGACTTTAAAAAACTAATTATAAATTGTTGGCATTCCCTTAGGCAACAGCTAATGAACTTACCCTCTCCCTATTTATGCAATGTAGTAGGTAATACCTAAATGAATAAATGCAAAAGTTGGGCCCATTTCTCGCACGAATGGTAAAGTCAAAACTATTTCCAATTAATTCAACTCCTATTTATCTACGTCCCACAAAGTAGAATGTGACACAAGGTCGGAAGGTGGGAATTTGTACTCTAGAGGAAGAGTACGGAGTTTCTTAAAAAATTGCCTGGGCAGGGCGCCTCAGACAGTAAGCAACAAACCCACCCCTCCCCAAAGAGGGGAGGCAAAGCCTGGGAGGGGGTTAACCTCCCATAACTGCACAGGACAGTGGGAACAGATACTACACTTTGATCCTAGCCAAAAGACCAAGGAAGCATCCGAAACTCTTATTTAATATGCGCACCTTCTTTTTTATATACCGTGTATATAGTTGTGATATCAAGTTTCGCAAGGTTAACTAATTTGCATATTGGTTTTGTAAAAGTTAATTTTAATAATTAACTATTATTTGGTATTGTTTTGTAAGTCAATTATTTTTTTAAATTTTAATATAACAAATGTTCTGTTTCGCAATATTGTTCTATTTTCTGGACAAATATTTAGCATTTGTGTTCAAACGTTTTCTAACGTCGTTCAAATGTTTCAAACATCGGTCGCTCTCAAGAAAAAGCGACCCACTCGATTTTTGTAAATTGTCAGTGAAAAGACAAATTTGTTTCTTCTCTCTTTTCTTTTATTTAGGTCACATTTAAAAGGTAAATAAATGTTTCGAAATTACCAAAATGTTAACGTTTCGTGTTTGAAAAGTTTATTATTTTAAACTAGCAAAATTGTTCTGGGGGAATAGTAATTTATTTTTATCAATAACAATTGACTTCTTACTGTTGTCACACGCGAGGTAAATCGTAATGTACAAACTGAAAACAACTAATCGAAGTGAAACTTACCCCCCAAAAGCCAAACCCCCCCAAAAAAAAAATAAATAAATAAACAGATACGCGAGTTACATCTGACTAAAAAAAAAAAAGAAATACCTGAGTAAAGTTAAAAAAAAAAAAAATTTATAAAACGCGAGACAAGTTTTACTCAACAAAATAAACTCATCTCATCTCTCATTTTCTCTCTCGTGTTAACAACGCAGTATTATGTTGCTTTTTTTTTATTATTGTTTGAAGCAATAGTTTCGTCGATAGTAAATGAGATGCTGAGAACAGATACTACATTTTGAATTATTTTATTATCGTTGGTCATCCTTGGTCAACAGTTATAAAAATGTCTATCTTACTCTTAACTAAACCATCTCAGTCACCACATATACTTGGAGAGGGGGCATCCTACTTAAAATATCTTCAAATTATTGAAAAAAAAATTTTTTTCATGAATACATTTATTTATAGAAATTCATTGAATTAAAATGGGGAGTGGGATCTTAGGGAAAGGACCAAGAAACTATACAAAAAATGTGTTCATAACTCGGCATTTATAAATTAATGACCCCCCCCCCCCAAAAAAAAAACCCAAACAAACTGATTTAATCTGTTATTGGATTATCTTTTAATAAGAATAGGTTAGTGTGGTATCGGTTCTGTTGTCATGAGACCATCTTCCCAGGGATTACCTTCTTTGGGGGGGGGGGGGGTAGTGTAGTATCTTTTTGCCATGATACTATATTCACAGGCATTACCTTCTGCTTTTATGGGGAGATCCTCCCAGGTATTACCTCCTCTATTTTGAAAGGGGTATTGTATTACCTGTACTGTTAAGATACCATTCTACCAGAAATTACCCCTTCCTTTAAGGATTAGTGTAGTATATGTTCGTTAATATCTCCTCCTTTTGGGTTCAGTGTATGTAGTTCGTTCATCATGATTTCATCCTCCCAGCCTAGCAAATGTATGCAACCAAAGGGAGCAAATATTTGCCAGTTAATCATAAAATGCAAAAGTTAGCATTAATTAACTACATTTCTTTATACGGTGGTGAAAGACACTTATTATAATTGATTTCAGTTTTGATATCTACATACAATGAACACTAACTTAAGAAATATAAAAGGTTGTATTATTCAATTCAGTTTATTATATTAAAGACAATTATATTCGGACTAAAGAAGGAGGTCATGTTGAATTCTTTATGCTTGCGATGCCTTCACAAGTGGCGAAAAAGTGTCAAAGGAGGTGCTGATGTCGATTCTTAACCTGCGCTGAGCATCTGACTGTCCCAGCATTTCCACTGTAAAACCAACGTACCAACTTTGTCTACATAGAATGTAGCGAAAGTGGTGAAACGGAGTCTAGCATTGAAGGGGTGGGTGAGTGATTTTGTCGTATTTGCTACCAAAACGTCTGTTTTTATTTGACATGCATGACATCGGTTTGAAAGAACATTTTATTTACCTACCATGGAAAGAGTATAATATTTCCTATGTAGAAAATAAACAGTTTCCGATGTGATTAGAACCCGAGCCTCGCATTAACGATCTTAGCTTGATTTTTTTTTTTTTAACCGAGTGGCATGAGGCAAACCCCTATAAACTAGTTATCATCTTTCAACCTACCGGTAATTCCACTGCATTTCTTGTGTACCCAATGCTTACAAGTACCACAACAGTCCCATTCCACAAACTGAGCAGGGGAAATGTCCTCTTTTGGGGAGCTTTCCAACATTACAACCACTGATCATCACATTGGTCTTGGTAACATTCATTCTCAGACCTTTACTTTCCATAGAATGTCTCCAAGTCTCCAACTTAACAAGTAGATCATCCATTGTTTCACAGGCAAGTACTAAATCATCAGCATACAGCATCTCTTCTGGACAACCTGGACAATGCTTCTCAGACGCAGATGAAAAGCAACAAACTCTGTACAAAACCCTGATGAACTACTACGTTAACATTAAAGCTGTCACTAAATGTGCTGTTAATTCTTACATAACTTTGAGCATTTTTGTACATTAATACTGGCCACTGACTTTCAGTACATTGACATTAAAAAAAAAAAAAAAAAAACTATTGGTGTTAGCTCGTTTTTAAAAATTGACATGCCTATAATACTCTAGTCAAAGATACATCGACAAAAACTTGATAGAATTTTGTCAAATAGTTGATCACTGATTTTTCAGACTGTTGACGTTAACCTTACGGTGATACTATCGTGGCCCGGGGAGTTACTGCATTCTGGGTGACTCTGCACTAAATAAAGTTCGATGCCATGAGAATCGCATGTGTTCTGACAGCTGCTCTGTCAATCGCTCCACACCACACTGTGTTTGAAGAACTACAGAACCTTTGTGTCAGAAACTTGGGTAAGGGGTCGGTTCTGTGGATGATCTAAAGATGTCTTATGTGGACATCTCTAGGGGTTTATCCTAGGTTATTTATCATAGTCATAGTACCGTGCCCCTTTAATTGGCCTGGAGACCATATCAACTCGACATTTTGATATTCAGAAAACTCTTTTAGTCAAGTCTGGTTCAGGGTCGTGCAAAAAGGTGACTTTAGCATTTCTTTGTGCCACACTTCCAGCAACTCCAAAAATCTATTTAGTGTCGATTTTCAAAACGAATATGCTTTATACACTCTCTGGGATTGAAGATACAGCTACATAAAATTTCTCTTAATGTTGTTGAGTAGTTTTCATATAATCCTGTGTGGGGCAGACGATTGCCAAAATTATAAGTACGTTATTGCATAAATCTTCATAGAATTGTCATGATTTTTAGGCATTACTTTCTCAAAATGATGTTTTTGTTTCCTTCGTGATGATGAATAAATTGCTTGTCAGCCATAAATAGGGGACTGACTGGCTTTTAAATAACTTTGGCAAAAGCGATGTTCAGCCTGGTCATACTTTGATGAAAGACACCACATATATAGCAGGGTTGCAGAGTTGGAAAATATAAAAATTCGACTCTGACTCCTTATTTTAAAGTCTTCCAATATTCAGACTCAGGGAAGAGGTGGTGGTGAGGAGGGGAGGGCGGGGATGAGGGGGCGCCTGAGAAGATAGTGATTTTTACACTTTTGCCCTGGGCAACGCCGAGTAACTCCTGCTAGTCTATTATATAAAGGGCAGTTGTGTGTGTGTGTGTATGTTTGTATGTCCGGCTAGAACTTGAAAAATGTGTAACAAATACCCACAAAGTTGACATTTCGGTCGTATAATATGCAAAAATTGGAGAAAAAAAAACATCCGTTCCTTCATGTAGAACTGACATAAAATTTGCCGCCGAGGGGAGGGGTGTGTGCTTCGTTTTCCCGTTGCATGTATGTCTTGCACATGCGCAACATGCAAAAAAACCCCAAAAAAACACGAATTCTAAAAGCGTTCAAGTTACCTATTTTTCGTCAGTTCTTATACTCTGTCTCTTCGGTGAAACGGTTAGCGATAGAGAACGAAGATCGAGAGGTTGATGGTTCGATCCCCACCGACTCTTAAGAATTTTTCTTTTTTTTTAACGATAACTTAGACATACATCGAAGAGAGGTGAGGGGGACGATAGAGATAGTACTTGTAATAGAAATATGTTACACTTTTGCCCGGGCAACAGGGGGGTGAGGGGGCAGCCGGAGTAGAGACCGTTTTTACCCCGGGGGAAGAGAGAGATTGTTACACTTTTTCCTCGGGCGACGCCGGGTAACTCCTGCTACTCTATAATATAGGAGAGTACTAAAAACTTGAAGCATAAAACCTTTTACCAAAATGATTGAATTCGCCATTAAATAAACCAAAAATGATTTTTATGGCATAAAACAAACCCTTTGTCATTTGTTTGTTACCCAACCTTGACCAGTTGTTCATTTGTATAGTCTTGTGCCAAACTTGCTTGACTTAACATTCTCTTGTAAGCACTTTAAATGTGTGACAGTTTTGTGACGCAGTAGTAGAATCAGCTGTCTGTCGTGCTCACCATGTGTGACACTGTTGCTTGTCTGTCATTGTTAGCATGGCACTTCGAAACCACCTTCCCTCCACTCTCTCCAAACAGCTGTTAAAACCCTGGTTTTAGAAACCTCTGCCGAGTCGTCAGGGTGGGGGGGGGGGGCTAACCCATGCCGTATTCAAACAGTTACCCTTTTGTATACAAAATGCATGCCAATAGCACTGAACCAGCCAGCCTACCAATAATCGTCAGAGAGGGCCGTTGCTCAGACAGAAGCGGGGTGAAATTACGCAGGAGAGAGGTAATGAGAAAGTGTGTAAGAAGAGAACACCCGCGGGTGAAGGCGAGGGGGGGGCGTGGACAGAAAACCCAGCTGATTATTTGTAACTAGTCGTTTTTTTTTGGGGGGGGGGGGGCAGTGCACCCCCACCTAACCTCGATACTTCTCGGCTTTTCTATAGTTGCAGCAGTTTATATTTTATTTGCCGTTTTAGGCTGGAACGGAGTCCATGGGATAGAGAGAGGTGTGTGATGAAATGTTTTGTTTTTTTAAACTGAATATGGAAAACCTCTTCTCTAAATCATACTTTCCTATTTATATCTGCGGAGATGGCGGCCTTCCTCTTGAACTTGTATTTCAAATTTCCTTGATACGTTGAAGCTAGATTACATGTCAGCCGCAATAAACATCTTTCACTTCCTACAATTCACCTCATATTAAATTGATATCGTTTTCATTTGTTTTTTTTTATTTTTGCAACAAGGACGCTTTTGTTTTTCCGTCTCTTTCATGTGTGGCTCTTGTTGTTAAGCCGCTCTTTTTTTTCTCTTTTTTTTTTAAATGATGTTGTATAATTGCAGTGTTTTTGTTTGTTTTTATTGTCTTTTTATTTTTTAAATTTATTTTAAGAATTTGGCAAAACTGCAGACATCGAAGATATTTTAACAATTTTTTTTTTTAAATAATTGTAAATTTTCTGTTGATTATTATCGAAAATCAAAAAATGAAGTTTTCTCAATTTTAATGCTGTTTTTTTTTTTGTTTTGTTTTTAATTTTTTTATTTGAAGGTTTAGAAAAGTTACAACTTTTTAAATTTCAACAATTTTCTTAAGTGTATGTAGGTCATCTGATTCTCTCTCCCTCCCTGTCTCTCTCTCTCTCCCTCTCTCTCCCACTCTCTCTCCCTCTCTCTCCCACTCTCTCTCCCTCTCTCTCCCACTCTCTTTCTCTCTCTCGCTCCCTCACTGTCTTTCCCTCGCTCCCTCCCTGTCGCTCCCTCCCTGTCGCTCCCTCCCTGTCTCTCTCTCGCTCCTTTTCTCTCTCTCTCTCTCGCTCCTTTTCTCTCTCTCTCTCTCGCTCCTTTTCTCTCTCTCTCTCTCTCGCTCCTTTTCTCTCTCTCTCTCTCTCGCTCCTTTTCTCTCTCTCTCTCTCGCTCCTTTTCTCTCTCTCTCTCTCTCGCTCCTTTTCTCTCTCTCTCTCGCTCCTTTTCTCTCTCTCTCTCTCTCTCTCGCTCCTTTTCTCTCTCTCTCTCTCGCTCCTTTTCTCTCTCTCTCTCTCGCTCCTTTTTCTCTCTCTCTCTCTCGCTCCTTTTTCTCTCTCTCTCTCTCGCTCCTTTTTCTCTCTCTCTCTCTCGCTCCTTTTTCTCTCTCTCTCTCTCTCGCTCCTTTTCTCTCTCTCTCTCTCTCTCGCTCCTTTTCTCTCTCTCTCGCTCCTTTTCTCTCTCTCTCGCTCCTTTTCTCTCTCTCTCGCTCCTTTTCTCTCTCTCTCTCGCTCCTTTTCTCTCTCTCTCGCTCCTTTTCTCTCTCTCTCGCTCCTTTTCTCTCTCTCTCGCTCCTTTTCTCTCTCTCTCGCTCCTTTTCTCTCTCTCTCTCGCTCCTTTTCTCTCTCTCTCTCTCGCTCCTTTTCTCTCTCTCTCTCGCTCCTTTTCTCTCTCTCTCTCGCTCCTTCTCTCTCTCTCTCTCGCTCCTTTTCTCTCTCTCTCTCGCTCCTTTTCTCTCTCTCTCTCGCTCCTTCTCTCTCTCTCTCTCTCGCTCCTTTTCTCTCTCTCTCTCTCGCTCCTTTTCTCTCTCTCTCTCTCGCTCCTTCTCTCTCTCTCTCTCTCGCTCCTTCTCTCTCTCTCTCGCTCCTTCTCTCTCTCTCTCGCTCCTTCTCTCTCTCTCTCGCTCCTTCTCTCTCTCTCTCTCGCTCCTTCTCTCTCTCTCTCTCTCGCTCCTTCTCTCTCTCTCTCTCGCTCCTTTTCTCTCTCTCGCTCCTTTTCTCTCTCTCTCTCGCTCCTTTTCTCTCTCTCTCTCTCGCTCCTTTTCTCTCTCTCTCTCTCGCTCCTTTTCTCTCTCTCTCTCTCTCGCTCCTTTTCTCTCTCTCTCTCTCTCGCTCCTTTTCTCTCTCTCTCTCTCTCGCTCCTTTTCTCTCTCTCTCTCTCGCTCCTTTTCTCTCTCTCTCTCTCGCTCCTTTTCTCTCTCTCTCTCTCTCTCGCTCCTTCTTTCTCTCTCGCTCCTTCTCTCTCTCTCGCTCCTTCTCTCTCTCTCGCCCCTTCTCTCTCTCTCTCGCCCCTTCTCTCTCTCTCTCGCCCCTTCTCTCTCTCTCTCGCCCCTTCTCTCTCTCTCTCGCTCCTTCTCTCTCTCTCTCTCTCGCTCCTTCTCTCTCTCTCTCGCTCCTTCTCTCTCTCTCTCGCTCCTTCTCTCTCTCTCGCTCCTTCTCTCTCTCTCTCTCGCTCCTTCTCTCTCTCTCTCGCTCCTTCTCTCTCTCTCTCGCTCCTTCTCTCTCTCTCTCGCTCCTTCTCTCTCTCTCTCTCGCTCCTTCTCTCTCTCTCTCTCGCTCCTTCTCTCTCTCTCTCGCTCCTTCTCTCTCTCTCTCGCTCCTTCTCTCTCTCTCTCTCTCGTTCCTTCTCTCTCTCTCTCGTTCCTTCTCTCTCTCTCTCGTTCCTTCTCTCTCTCTCTCGCTCCTTCTCTCTCTCTCTCGCTCCTTCTCTCTCGCTCCTTCTCTCTCTCTCGCTCCTTCTCTCTCTCTCGCTCCTTCTCTCTCTCTCGCTCCTTCTCTCTCTCGCTCCTTCTCTCTCTCGCTCCTTCTCTCTCTCGCTCCTTCTCTCTCTCGCTCCTTCTCTCTCTCTCGCTCCTTCTCTCTCCTTCTCTCTCTCTCTCGCTCCTTCTCTCTCTCTCGCTCCTTCTCTCTCTCTCGCTCCTTCTCTCTCTCTCGCTCCTTCTCTCTCTCTCGCTCCTTCTCTCTCTCTCGCTCCTTCTCTCTCTCTCGCTCCTTCTCTCTCTCTCGCTCCTTCTCTCTCTCGCTCCTTCTCTCTCTCGCTCCTTCTATCTCTCTCGCTCCTTTTCTCTCTCTCTCTCTCTCGCTCCTTTTCTCTTTCTCTCTTGCTCCTTTTCTCTCTCGCTCGCGCTCCTTTTCTCTCTCGCGCTCCTTTTCTCTCTCGCGCGCGCTCCTTCTCTTTCTCTCTCGCGCTCCTTTTCTCTCTCTCGCTCCTTCTATCTCTCTCGCTCCTTTTCTCTCTCTCTCTCTCTCGCTCCTTTTCTCTCTCTCTCTCTCTCTCGCTCCTTTTCTCTTTCTCTCTTGCTCCTTTTCTCTCTCGCTCGCGCTCCTTTTCTCTCTCGCGCGCGCTCCTTTTCTCTCTCGCGCGCGCTCCTTTTCTCTCTCGCGCGCGCTCCTTCTCTTTCTCTCTCGCGCTCCTTTTCTCTCTCTCTCTCTCTCTCTCTCTCGCGCTCCTTTTCTCTCTCTCGCGCTCCTTTTCTCTCTCTCGCTCTCTCTCTCGCTCCTTTTCTCTCTCTCTCGCTCTCTCTCTCGCTCCTTCTCTACTCCTTGCCTGCTCTCTCTTTCTCTCATTTCCTCGCTCGCAAATGAGATGATTTTTGACATTGTTAGTTTTTGCAGTGAGGTACTGTCATCTTTCCACATATATTGCATGATAATCCATAAATAGGCATCCATCTTGTACTGACCAAGCTCAACACTGCTTAACTCAAGTGATTTAACGACAACCGGTGCGGCAATCTTATTATGCCATATTCTTGTTTTTAGGGGTTTTTAAGAAATGATTTACAGTGAAATCCTTTTGATACATCGGTTCCCATCAGATCACCAAAGTTAAGCTACATTAAATCTGATCAGTACCGGATGGGTGACCATTTGGGGATACCAGGTGCTGTAAGCAAACTCTCTGTCCAGGTTTATAAATGAATATCAGACTAACGTCTTGTTATGGGGATGGTTCGGGCCATCTGTTTCACACTCTACTATAAGATGGGGATAACAACAGGACCTAAAACTATTCAAAGAGATGTAATTTTCAAGATTATAATCATAACCACACACCCCGTCTAGCAGGGTATTATAACTAGTACATAATATTACTAGTATTAATGTAGAAGTGTCACGGGTGGGCGGACGTGTTCTTAAATTCTGTCAAAAAATGCTGACCCAATTGTCTGTCTTAACGTTTGTTTTTCTTATGCCAACTCTGTTGTTCTACAGTTCAATGGAAAGGTTTGTTTGTCAAAGAAACTCTGACACCAATCTCCTCCTCCTCCTCCTCACTCTCGACCAATCCACTGTGACTATTGTTTTTAAGATGCTTCACATTGTAAGAGGTTGATCAAAAGAGACAGGAAGGTTTCCTTTTTGTGATCACTGAAGTCCATAACAAATTTCCTGAGCACCTTTTGTAAGGATTCTAAAAAGCAATTTTATTAACCCCCATAGTAATCCAACTGAAATTAACACCCACCTGTCTGGATGGTTGCTTTCAAGTTGTTTCTCACTTTCCTCCACGATTGTTTACCTTTTCTTCTTGCTCGATTGAACATGAAAAACCGATGCCGGCTTCACACACAAAAGGAATTTAACAAGTATGGAGATTGAAGCTGTAAATTTGCTTATTTTCTGATAGTTATTAATATATTTAATATCCAATATTTCAAGATGAACATCTTCAAAAGAGAATAAAAAATGATTACAAAATGTATGCATTGATACTAGACGTACCCGTGACCCGTTGGGTCACAATCACTACCATTATTTGTTCCACTTTGATTTAATTCGGCAATTCATAATCTGATATATCTGTTAAGAAATTCTTCTTGCATAACTAAAAAATAAGTCTTTACTTCTATATTATATATAAGGGTAATATAGAAGTAAAGAGTCCTATTATTTTTCTATCTAATTTACATACGTGTTTATGGTGTGCACGACCTCACTATATGAATTAGCTGAAAAGAGTCACTTTTTCTAAATGCTCACAGAGACATTACAAAATATTAGATTGGTTAAGTCAACGTAGTGAGAGGGGGGAGAAATACATAGAGAACTAAGAGGGAAACGGGTGACGTGTTCAGTTAATTATAAACTGCGACTAATCTCAATCCAAGAAGTAAAGTACATTTTAGCATGTATTTTGTGTTATTAAAAGATATAGGAAAAAAAGGCTTTAGGGAAACAAACGTTAACACACATTTAATATAATAATTGTAAATTATCAATGCATTAACAATAAATGAAACGTTAATCTATATGTCATCTATATACTAAAAACTTTGTGGATTTTGTTTGTTTGCTTGTCTCTGTGCACAATGGATGACATCATAAATGCTGAAGTAACAAAAGGATGATGACATCCATTAAGACAGAATAAATACGACCCATGACCTTTGAGGGTCACTAGTCATCCATGTGGACAATGACATGCATGTGTGTATATAATATATATATATATATATATATATATATATATATATATATATATAATTATAGAAACCACATCAAATGTAGGGAACAAATTCTCACAAATTCACCAAAAAATCAGATTTTTTGGTGAATTTGTGAGAATTTGTTCCCTACATTTGATGTAGGTTCTGTAATATTAAAATATTTTTATTACAGCTCTAATTCTACACTGTCAAGCTATTTGGAAAACTTTTTGTTATAAAAAAATTATATTTGAAATATATATACACACACATACTAGATGAATTGCCTAGACCCTCCGAGGCCTGAGGATGTTATTTGTTATCTAGCTTGCTTGTCACCGTGCACATTCATCTGCACATGAATGTTTTAGATGATGGGAAGTAGGGTGAATGATAAGAGAAGTGGTTAAACGAATAGAATCGTCATCAAATTCGGTTTAACGTCTGTTTTACATGCTGGCATGATGTAAATAATTTAAGAGGGGCTATTATGACCTCACAATGTATTTTAACAATGAGAAATTCTTTGACTTTGTAATCCTTGTAAAAACATGATTATCAACTAAGTTAAGAAATTATATATTTGGTAACAAACACTGACCCAACGGGTCCGGGTTATCTAGTATAATACTAAAACTTTCTCATTTATTTCTTGTTTGTCATCACACATTATTTTCATGTCGTTGTTTCTTTCATTGTTGTAAGAGTTTAAAAAAATAAAAATCATGTATGTGAATTAGATAACAAAATAAGTTTCTTTGAATTCTACTCGCAAACATATGTTCCCTCCGGTCGCATATGTTTACTAGCATGAGAGTATAGTATCATGGCGAACGAACATATACTACACTCCGCTCTCCAAAAAAGGGGATAATACTAAATAGGAAGTTCTAATGACAAAATAATAGATACTATACTATCCCACCCCCGAATTGAGTATTGAAAGATAGCACATTAGTCTGAAATAGTATAGTAAACTGAATTGAGCATTAAAAGATAGTACATTAGTCTGAACTAGTATAGTAAACTGAATTGAGCATTAAAAGATAGTACATTAGTCTGAAATAGTATAGTAAACTGAATTGAGCATTAAAAGATAGTACATTAGTTTGAAATAGTATAGTAAACTGAATTGAGCATTAAAAGATAGTACATTAGTCTGAAATAGTATAGTAAACTGAATTGAGCATTAAAAGATAGTACATTAGTCAGAAATAGTATAGTAAACTGAATTGAGCATTAAAAGATAGTACATTAGTCTGAAATAGTATAGTAAACTGAATTGAACATTAAAAGATAGTACATTAGTCTGAAATAGTATAGTAAACTAAATTGAGCCTTGAAAGATAGTACATTAGTCTGAAATAGTATAGTAAACTGAATTGAGCACTGAAAGATAGTACATTAGTCTGAAATAGTATAGTAAACTGAATTGAGCATTAAAAGATAGTACATTAGTCAGAAATAGTATAGTAAACTGAATTGAGCATTAAAAGATAGTACATTAGTCTGAAATAGTATAGTAACCTGAATTGAGCATTAAAAGATAGTACATTAGTCTGAAATAGTATAGTAACCTGAATTGAGCATTAAAAGATAGTACATTAGTCTGAAATAGTATAGTAAACTGAATTGAGCATTAAAAGATAGTACATTAGTCTGAAATAGTATAGTAAACTGAATTGAGCATTAAAAGATAGTACATTAGTCTGAAATAGTATAGTAAACTGAATTGAGCATTAAAAGATAGTACATTAGTCTGAAATAGTATAGTAAACTGAATTGAGCATTAAAAGATAGTACATTAGTCTGAAATAGTATAGTAAACTGAATTGAGCATTAAAAGATAGTACATTAGTCCGAAATAGTATAGTAAACTGAATTGAGCATTAAAAGATAGTACATTAGTCTGACATAGTATAGTAAACTGAATTGAGCATTAAAATATAGTACATTAGTCTGAAATAGTATAGTAAACTGAATTGAGCATTAAAAGATAGTACATTAGTCTGAAATAGTATAGTAAACTGAATTGAGCATTAAAAGATAGTACATTAGTCTGAAATAGTATAGTAAACTGAATTGAGCATTAAAAGATAGTACATTAGTCCGAAATAGTATAGTAAACTGAATTGAGCATTAAAAGATGGTACATTAGTCTGAAATAGTATAGTAAACTGAATTGAGCATTAAAAGATAGTACATTAGTCTGAAATAGTATAGTAAACTGAATTGAGCAGTAAAAGATAGTACATTAGTCTGAAATAGTATAGTAAACTGAATTGAGCATTAAAAGATAGTACATTAGTCTGAAATAGTATAGTAAACTGAATTGAGCAGTAAAAGATAGTACATTAGTCTGAAATAGTATAGTAAACTGAATTGAGCATTAAAAGATAGTACATTAGTCTGAAATAGTATAGTAAACTGAATTGGGTATTAAAAGATAGTACATTAGTCTGAAATAGTATAGTAAACTGAATTGAGCATTAAAAGATAGTACATTAGTCTGAAATAGTATAGTAAACTGAATTGAGCATTAAAAGATAGTACATTAGTCTGAAATAGTATAGTAAACTGAATTGAGCATTAAAAGATAGTACATTAGTCCGAAATAGTATAGTAAACTGAATTGAGCATTAAAAGATAGTACATTAGTCTGACATAGTATAGTAAACTGAATTGAGCATTAAAATATAGTACATTAGTCTGAAATAGTATAGTAAACTGAATTGAGCATTAAAAGATAGTACATTAGTCTGAAATAGTATAGTAAACTGAATTGAGCATTAAAAGATAGTACATTAGTCTGAAATAGTATAGTAAACTGAATTGAGCATTAAAAGATAGTACATTAGTCCGAAATAGTATAGTAAACTGAATTGAGCATTAAAAGATAGTACATTAGTCTGAAATAGTATAGTAAACTGAATTGAGCATTAAAAGATAGTACATTAGTCTGAAATAGTATAGTAAACTGAATTGAGCAGTAAAAGATAGTACATTAGTCTGAAATAGTATAGTAAACTGAATTGAGCATTAAAAGATAGTACATTAGTCTGAAATAGTATAGTAAACTGAATTGAGCATTAAAAGATAGTACAATTAATAGAAGTAATAGTACAATTTCGGCTTAAAACAGACTGATACCAAATCTCCATTAATAATAGATGTTATTATTTAACTCTACATGCTTTTCCTGTAGAAATATACTGTTCTATTTTAGTATAACTTAAAAAATAATGTCTCCACTGTTAATCATACTGATAATATCCTTCATTAGTTCACCGTCGTGGAATTTAGTTCTTATTTACTGAAAAAGTTATTGAATGTATGTCTTATTTGAAAATAGGATTCTGGCATGTTTATCCATGTGCTTCCCACCGTGGCAAAGTTTTACACAAGATCAGTTTATAGTGGGGAATCCAGCTGCCCCCAAAAAGGGGGTCCGCTGTGAACGGATGCAAAATTTGACATGATCGGATGTAAATAGCTTCCAAAACTCAATCTTTAATGCATGAGAGTTAGCTTAAAAATTTTACAGTCGGGGATGATTTTTCTGTTCAACAGTTTAAATGCTTCCAAATTCCTTTCAAATTTCGTAAGGTCATGAAGTAATTTATTTTTTCCCCAACTATTAACTTTCTGTGTGTGTGTCCCCTCCCCACCGACCTTTAGATAACATGAATTAAGTAAAGATGAACAGATGAAGATGCTGAGATTAAGTACTAAGAATAAATGAAAGATTCTAGAGAAACTGGAAACTACTCATCATCGTCAGCCAATTTATCATCTTGTATTTTTACTATTATTAGAACTGGATGGAACTTGGTGTCTACTTACCTATATATAGCCCATCTAATTTTACACTTAACTGAAGTATTGAAAATATGGGAATCTATATTTTATTAAATCCAAGTTATTACTTGTATGTATATATTTAAGGTAGGGGTCTTCTGTTTATGTTTCACTGCTATATAGTTGATTCCATTTTTGTATTTGTGAATTTTCCAGTGGTAAATCGACTTATACAAGTGCTGAGTTTGCAATAAATGGATTTAGGTAGTCTCAATAAGTTTTTAAACTGCATTTGTTTTTCTATTATAAATGACTAAAAGCTTCTTTTGAATAATATATATATATATATATATATATATATATATATATATATAAAATGTGTTTCTTGGCTAAAAGATATTTGTTCACATTTGACAAATAAAAATGATAGCTTTATGGAAAATAAAAGCATGTAAGATTATAGGTGTTATTATAATTTAAATTTCAATATTTTGAACGATCCTCCGCTCTTTATCAAAAAATGTATTTGATAAAAAATGAATGAAAATTAGACCGTTGTGTAAAACTGGAATTTTAACTTTCTGCAGCATTCAATCTATGTTTTAACGTGTAAGTCAGTTTATATATGTTCTTGCTTAAAACAATAAAGCATTCTGGTTAATTTTTCTGCAATTTACCTGTTTCTCATTGCGGCAAAGTTGGACACTAATCAGTTTAAGGTGGTGGTGGGGGGAGGCACCTCCGTGAGGTGATACTCTAGAATATTAGAAAAATAGCCATGATGAAACCTATCGGCATTTCCCGATAGGTGCGCCTCAGACGACCGCAATAAACCAATCCCACATCCTAAAGGAGGAGGAGATGCCTAGGATGGTGACCTCCTCGAACCGAACTATATCCCAGTCCATTTCATGTGTTGGATACCAGAGCAAGCCAGACCCGAGTGGCCGAATGTGCCAAATAACTATAGAAATGATAGATAGATCGCCTTAGCTACAGCTGACTACTTTTTTCCACCCGGCAGAAACATAAAAATAGTTTTCCAAAAAAACAATTTGTGTTTTTCTTGGCCCAATTTCCTCCTCTGTCTGCCTCCCCTCCACCCCACCCGTTCTCTTGTTTCTATTCTTAAAAATAAATGCCTACATCGTTGTATGTCTGGTCTGGTTCTGTTTGCAAAGGTACAAATTGAAAACTGATTCTATTTTTACAAATTCGACCTAGAAATACGAGAATAAACGATTTAACCTATACATATCTAAAAAGCATGGAAGTCAAATGGAGAACACACAGGCAAATAAATTTGATCAGGACAAACCAAAGAGAAACTAGACTAGTATACAGTATCCCGAAGATATGGCATCCATTTTCCAAACGCTCTGTACAGATATATAGGAAATTTATTTTATCTTTTTTTAATTCTATTTAAAAATTTTGATTTTAAGACCAGATGCTCAAAGAAGCTTTCTAAATAAATACATCTATTACTAATGGCGATTTGGTATCTGCCTGTCTGATGCCGAAACTGTACTATTAGTATTTTTTCATGCTCAATTCAGGGGGCGTGGGGGGGGGGGGTTAAGTATGTATTCATTCATCATGCTACCAGGCAGTACATACTTTTTGTTTGGGGAGATGGTTGTGTCGCATCTGTTCTGTGGTCATGATATCATCCTCCCAGGGATTACCATCTTTTTGGGGAGGAGAGGGGAGAATCTGTTCTGTGGTCATGACACCATCTTCCTAGGGATTACCTCTTTTTAGGGGGGATGGAGTAGTGTAGTATGTTCGTTTGTCATGATACGATCCTCCCAGGCATTACCTTCTCCTATGCGGTGGCAGTGTAGGATATGTTCGTTCGTCACATATTCTAGCAAAAATATGCGAGCAGAGGAAGGATATTTCTTATAGTTTTTGTAATTTTTACGAATATAAATTCTAATTTTACTTTAATCTTTTTTTTTTTTTTACTATCTGTATAAATCTTTGTTTTTATCGCATTGATTCTTGTATTTGTATTTGTTTGTTTTTGTTTTTTGTTTTTTAGCTTTTTATTTATGAGTTAATTTTTTGGCTTAAATAGATTTGATTGGTCGAAGAGTTTTTTGTAATTTCTAAATGTGCAATTAATTGACATAAAGAGACATATGTTGTTCGGAGTTCCTGTTTAGACACTGATAAATGAATATACCAACATTCGTAGATTATGAATCATCAGTAGACTATTACGGTGGCTATTGTGTATGATACCTGTACGTATCTATATGTTAATGTCATGCCATCTACCTACCACGTTATCATGTGCTATGGAATCGGATACACAGAGTGCAACATTTTTTCCTCAAGCTGTGAGTAAAAAGCCAGACCCTCGCTCTCCATTTGTCTGTTTCTCTCCGAGATGTCTGCTTTCTTTTAAATCTTTATTTTTCTTCCCTCACCTTTTTTGCTTGTTTGTCTTATTTTTAATCAGTTCTAAGTGTTCTGGAGGTTGAAGGTTCAATCCTTACTACAGACGATAATAAGTAAGAATAACAATAATTAACACTTCTATCCGGTCATTGCTAATGGAACGAGAACAATATAACCGCATGGATTAAATAAGGCATTCAATTCAAAATTCCGTATAGGAACCAGATTTCGACATATAAAGATTCCAGAGTTGGTAGTTATCCAAATTAGGACCCAAACTAAAATCGACTTGGTTTGGTAGTTTCTGGATGTTTATGTAGACGGCCGGAAAATGCTCAAGCGCTTATCCAATCAGAATTTGAAAATAAGTGGACAAGTTTACATTTTAATTGATTGAATCGTGAAATTCACTAATTGGAAATAAAAATTGATTAGCGATAATGAATTTTAATGAACCCTAACCCCATTTTAACACTTATTCAGTGAAAAAACAAACTTTTTCATCCAGAAAAAAACCCTTTTATAACCCTAACTCTAACACTGTTTTAACACTTGTTCAGTGATATATTTCTTTAAAACAAAAATTTTACATGTAAAAAAACAAACATTTTCCCGGTTGTACATCCAGCCTCGTTTTAGATTTTTTGGACGCAGGGAACCGACTTTTTATTTGGCTTTTTCCGGCCGTCTATGTAAACATTCGGAAACTACCGACACCAAGTCGACTTTAGCTTGGGTCTTAATCTGGATTGGTACCCCCAGAGTTTGAAGAGATGCATGTGAAGAAGGTCGGGGGTTACATCAGCCAAAAAGATAACAAGATAAAAATAGTCGTCCGAATTATCCAAATACAGATTGATTTATTATTGAAAATTATATGAAAAAAAAAAAAATTAATTTCAGATTTAAGATTCTGCAAAATCATTTGTGTCACTCTTATCGCCTGCTGATCAGATCCCCAAATTGTAAAGAACAAAAATTCTGGTTGACGGAAATCAGTGACTGGAGCCCGTGGTAACCGTTGTCAACCGATTCGTATCTGGTGCTAGCTGCAAACAAAATTTCAAGGAACTGACAATTCTGATGACGAATTACGACAGGTTTATTAACACAAGTGACGAGAATGTTTACTAGCGTTGTGTATAACAATTAATCCTGTTCATCTGTGAAGGTAGTTGCAATGTGGATAAATAGTCCCCCCCCCCCTTTTGTAACATTGGGTGATTGAAAGCTGGAAGTTGTCGGTTCCTTGAAATTTCATTTGCAGTTAACACGAGATGCAGACCAGACAACACACAACGGTTACCACCGGCTCCGGTCGTTAATTTTTGTCGACCGGTGTTTACCCAACAACCTTTTGTTTCGCACAATTTGGTGATCTGGTCATAAGGGTAGTCACCAGGCGATAAACTCATATTTGTGTCCCTGTATTGGGAGGATGTAATCATTATCTCGGCAATTAATACATGGGTGTACATTAAAGTGCTTGATAATTTTCTCATTCCGTTGATAGAAAATTGGATTAGTGATGAAGACATTTTTCAGGATGATAATGCATCATCAAAAGAGGATTTAAGTTTTTCTTCAGGAAACGGCCCGGATCTAAATCCAATTGAATTTTATTTTATTTTTTTGTTCTCACCAGTTGTTTTAACCCAATATCCTCATCCTTGTTTTATCACTATCTTTCAGCCTTCATCCGTTCAAGTGTATAATTCATACTTTAAGAACATGAGAGGCTTATCAGGATGCCGGAGATTCCCACGAGGCGTGTCGATTTTTATTTTAACAAATAAAAATATGCTCCCCCCCCCCCTCCGGTCGCATGTTTTTCCAAGTATATATAATGTAAATGTTGAGTTTTCTAATAAACAACCGATTGTGACAATATCTTCTTCATATATGCTAGCCCCCCTCCCAAGGAGAAGGTAATCCTTGGAAGGATAGTATCATGAACAAAGAACAGATATTACACTACCCCCTGGATTGAGCATGGATAGATAGTACATTAGTCTGACATAGTATAGTAAACTGAATTGACCAGTAAAAGATAGTACAATTAATAGAAGTGGTAGTATAGTTTCAATGTAAGTTTCACTAATAACCATGGGGAAAGTTATAAATTTATAGGAAGAAACAGCAGCAGCGAATGTTGTTTTTACATATCGACTCTCGATTGGACAAAATCTAATCAGCAGTTTTTCAGTCAGCCACAGGTTCGAGGATATTCATTGCTGAAATTTTGCGCGTAATATAAAAACTCAAACACGCAGCATTTTTCCTCTTTTTTCGTTTTTTTTTTCTTTTCAGACTCAATATGCATGTGTACATCACAAAATCAACCTAGGCCTCTGACCAAAGGCCAAAGGCGAACACAACACAATCTAGGGTGTGCCATTCGTCTTGTTGGCAGCGATATTTTTGATGGTTTGGGCATCATCACCCAGAAGTAGACCTAATTCACAATGTAATCATCTCTATCTGGGTGGTGTAAGCATATCGGTGGACAGCTGGAGCCCTGGACGGCAGTTATAAAGGAGGACTTTGCTGAGCTCTCTGTGTTGCATAGCCATCCCAGAATGGGCCGTGGCAGTTCTCGCTTTGTATACCCGTCCCGGAATGGGCCGTGGCAGTTCTCGCTTAAACAACTGGTCATTTTTAACACCAAAAATGTATATGTTGCATACCTTTTAATTTCTCGTACCTTCTCTCTTTCCTCGTCGTGTGGAGGGGTGTCGTCTCGATGTCATCTAGTGGTTGTTATTTCATCTTTCTTTCTGCCGTGAACCTTGCCGTCCATTGTGTCTGCAACAAAACCTTTATGACACAAATTCACGAGGCAACAATCTTTTAAACTTTCATTTGTTTATTTCAGGCGTCAGTTATCGTCGCCGCTGGAGATGCCTCACTAACGTCGAGGGAGAGACCAAATTACTGCTTTATCATTATTTTCTAGATTAAGTCCTTAGCCTGTATTCTCTTAGGGAATTAAATTCCCATTTTTCATTTGAAGACTACATAAAGAAACCGTCCGTTCGGCCCGCTTCCAAAACCCAGACTGACAAAACTCTGCTTCCCACACAAAAGCCTGTGACGTCACAGAACCCCTATGCGCAGGTGCACCTTGACCCTTGACCCTTGACTTAAGGTCTCGTCAATGTGGTGACCCTATCAACGCTTGTGAGCTCTGATTGTGAGAACCAGTTTATTTTGCACTCAACCGTACGGGTCCACCCGCACTAAATCGCGCAAGCCAAACCGAATGATCCCTCACACATGCGTCCACTTCAAGATGCGTCCGGCCCCACAGGGCCATTATCCAACATCTGGTCTACGATGGTCAGCCTTTGGTGGTACTGTTACAATTGGTTAACCATCTCTTGTAACCTTGCTCAGGACCGCCGTACATGGACCGCCATGATTTAGAATGTAGTGCAGGACAGCGACTAGGGTGAATATCGTTGCAACAGCAGAATTAAGGAGTTTAGTCTGATTTTTAACGTTGACTAATTCGTAAATTTCTTCCTTCAAATTATGCAAATGTTTTGTTCAAATGTAGTCACTACTAATTGTTCTAGCGAGAATGTAAAATAAATCAAAACACATCTGGCCACCAAAAAATGTGTAGGTAGAAGGATTGTCTCTTGTTAAAGATAATGTAGAGTATCTGATGTACAATAACGAAATGGAAATATGAAATAATAATGCTATAGAAGGATGTGTCCTATTAAAAAAAAAGTCTTCCTGGTAGATGTGAATGGCAGTGGTAGTAGATTTGAGTATGAGAGTGAAAATTCCTTCAATTTCCTGTCTATGTTAAGAAAACATTATGAGCATGTCTAAATATAAAAATCGATGAAATTGAACGAAACCAAATTTATAATTTCTGAAAACACACCAATAACTGGCCTGAATCGATACTGAAGCAGATTTGTATATGTGTAATTTTGGGGTAGAAAGCTATATTCGTAAACGGTACATGGGGAAAATCACACTCTACTTTATAAGATAAACTAAGATTTCCCATTAATATTGATACAACAGGTCAGTCAGTAAATCATCTTGATTTTGTCCGTCCGTTAATCACAATTTTGTTTAAATGGAATAAATACATTGCGGAATTTGTTTCATTTCGAAATATCAGATCTTAACTACTTTTAGAAATGGAGAATATTGGATTAATGGTAAATAATAAATTCTCATCAAATAAAATGGATGCCATGACTGGAAACCGAAACCTTGAGATTCTAAAAACTGACTTATTTGAACTTCCTTATGAATAGAGCTTAAAACATTACCGTAACAAAATTATTATAGCTTTGGCGTGACGTCATAGATTTATGATTTATGTCATGTTTCAAAACATGAATTCAAACATAAGTGATAAAAAAATAAATAGATATACATGGAGAGAGAAAAAAAGGAATACTGTTTGTTTGAATTGCCAACATCAACAAGATGAACGATTTTTTTTAGTCATTTTTGTTGGAGATTCAGTTTACCACGAGGACATGAAAATGTCGATACTTTTTCGCTGGTATTTTCATATTCAATATTAAAACCAAATGCAACACATTTCTTTAACATTTATTTTTTTTATCAGAACAAATAAAAAAAATTTTTTTAACTAACGAGCGACACAAAATGTTGAGCAAAGAAGAAAAAAAACAGGGTTAGAGACCGCTTAGAACATTGACATTTATAAGGAGGGGGGGGTAACTCACAACCGCTTTCTGAGAAATAAAAGGAAGACAGGATGGAATTTATTGTTGAAAACGAAAGAAAATTTAAATAACGTCAATAAATATCGTCATGTTTAATTCCTATTTCAGTCACATAATTATTTAGACGCTAAATGTTGCCTAGCAAAAATATGCGACCGGAGGGAATATATTTTTGCTAGTTTAGTAAATAAAACCTTGTTTCTATTATATAATTTTTTTTTTTTTTTTTTTTTAATGTAGGATAACCATATTTCTAGGTTTAGAGCCCTCGGTTAAATCTATGCCACCTGAAACCTGCTTTTAATTTGTATTCATTTTTAAAAAAAATTATCTGAAAGCCGTAACAATTAACACACTATGTATACACGGGGTGTGTCAAAAAATAATGTATATTCTCTTTGAATCGTTAGAAGTCGTTCAATTTACTGATTTTGACTTGCAAAAAAGATTGATAGCCGAGTAAAAGAGTAAGAATACACATTTAAAAATTCTGACAGTGAAATTAACAAAAACAGAAAATTAACTTTTAATAAAAGTAAAGGCGACTTGGGGTAATTACAGAATGTTCATAAATTAACCGTAACACGAACCCAGGTATAGGTTTGGGGTTGGGTTAATGTATAAACATGGAAGGGGAATGTTGCAGACAGTTTGTACATTCATTTCTTCACAATATGAAAGATGTATTAAAATTACCCGAAGTCGCTATTACCTTTATTAAAAGTTAATTTTCTATGATTTTGTTAATTTTACTGTCAGTAGTTTTAAATGTGTATTCTTACTCTTCTATCAATCTTGTCTGCAAGTCAAAATCAGTAAATTGAACAAGTTATAACGATTCAAAGGGTGTATGCATCTCTCATGTGTGTGTATGTATGTATATATATATGTATATATATAAGATTTAGTTACATTCCAAAGGCCAAGATTTTATTTATCTTACAAAACATTTTTTCAAGACAATCTCTTTTGGTACTATTTTATGGTTCTGTTTCGTTAAGCAGGGAACTAACTGTAAAATTGTACCAAAAGAGTTTGTTTTGTGAAAACGTTTCGTAAGATAAACAAAATCTTGGTCTTTGGAATGTAACAAAATCTTGGTCTTTAGAATGTAACAAAATCTTGGTCTTTGGAATGTAACAAAATCTTGGTCTTTGGAATGTAACAAAATCTTGGTCTTTGGAATGTAACAAAATCTTGGTCTTTGGAATGTAACAAAATCTTGTATTTTTATATATGCTCTGTTGTTACAAGTTAACAATCATCAAGCTTTCAGTTAGAAGAGGTTGGTGTACATAAAGAATAGAAGGTATATGCTGAAACATATTTTCGCACTCATATATATATATATATTTGTTACAGTTGCTAACACTACTGACTGATGAGTCGGTGTATAGGTCACGTCAGAATAACCTGAAGGAAAAACGTTAGTCTGCCCATTTTGCGATGAGTGGGTTCAAGCCCCTTAAAAGACAAACTACATTTAACGGGGTCAGAGAATTTAACTTTAATGGTGAAAAAAGAGAATGATTTAAAAGCTGCATTTTGCTGTATTTTTTTTTAATTGTTGTACCATATTATTGGCACTATAATAATGTACTTTGGTACAGTTTATTTTAAAAATTATCTAGTCCCATTCAGACAACTAATAAAAATGAAATGGAAACTTATAACCGAAAAATCAATCATCAAAGGGAATAACTTTTTTTTGTGCTCCTACAGAATTTGAACTGAACCAAACACACTTTTGCCGCACTAAACCTAAAATTTAGGGTTAAAAAAACAGTTTGGTTTTAATTTTGTAAAGTACATGTGTGGTATCTCTCTGTTTAGGGAGGCAATTTAAAACAAAGCCCTATACCAAGTAAGAGCTACTTTTCTCAAGTAAAATTTCATTCAGAAATTCAATGGTAGCATTAATTTTGTATTAAGTTTTCATGATACCGTGGGTCTCTACATTTGTCTCAGATGTCCATAAACAGCAAAGACGTCATCTTACATTTCTATTTTATAAATTTAAAATCATCGAAATTAAAAGGTAAGAATAAAAATGGTAATATAGGATTCAGGAATGGGAGCAAGGGTACACTAGAGTCCTCATTCATTTGAGGCAATTTTATAAAAATAGGATACATTTGAAGCTTTAAGGGCGTTATGCCCTCTTAGTGGTAAACATAGAGATTTGGAACTACTTCTATTGTCTTTCCACGATAAATTTTACATAAATATACACTTTTAGATTTTATGTAGATTCTCTAACCTTTCTTTCTATAGGGAACACACAAACATCACACACACAGACACTGAATTATATATATATATATATATATATATATATATATATATATATATATATATATATATGACCACGTATGTAATGTCTTCCTTCTCGAAAATTTGGAAACATGGTCAGCTGTTTGAACATAAAATTTAACATTCTTAAAGTTTTAGAAATCTGGCATGAAACCTTTCAAGGACGTGTGACCAGACTTTTGTTTACTTTCTCAATTTGATATTTGTTTGTATTTTTGTGTTTTCGTTTTTCTTTAGACAGAAATTGAAAATGGATCTCCACCCCCACCCCTTTTTGTTTTTATTTTAAACCAATCCTTAATTTCCGTCTCTTGAGTTTGTCTTTACACTTCATGGACCGGTCTTATTTTTTGACTTAAAAACTTCAACTTATATCCTCCTTTTCTTTTTGGAAATGGATAGCAATCAATCTTTTATGTTTTTAGTTTTAGGTCTTTGGAAAATGACAAATTTCATAAACACACATTTTCTTGGACCCATTTATTAAGCTTTTCACCTTATTGGAGATCATTGAAATACTGATATCAAGTTCCATAGACATTTATTTGACACTTGGATGTGGGTTTTGTTCAACAATTGCTTTCAACTGTTCATTGTCAAGAGTGCATGACCATCCTCTACCTTCTTGGTCTTCAAGACTCTAGTGACCAGTATGAAATTTCTTAAATTTTGTACTGTCCGATCACCTGTGGACCCTCCTTCCCATGTTCTATTGATATTGGTGCCTGTCTCGGAAGCATTATGACAAAGTTTGAACCCTTGAAAGAAAAGGATAGGCATTTTTTCCCTCTTATTGTATGCTTCCAAAATCAGAAATTTATTAAAGTCCACATCAATTATTAAGCATGTGAAAGACGGAGTAAGTTCAGGCTACTTCAGCCGTTACTGACCAGCAGAGTGTTATCACTCTCGACCAATGGAAGAGTCTATCAGGCATCTGTAGCAGTGTGATGGATGTATGGAAGTGAAACCTGGCCAGTGACGGTTGAGGACATGCGTTGCATGGAAAGAAAGAAATTCTCATCCATTCTTTCAACATGGTCATACCATCGAAGTCTCCTGTTCTGCACACATCTCCCTATCAGATCTAAGTCTGTCTTTAAGACTCACATTACACATTTATTGTATCATTCTCATATCATTTCTCTCCGGGGAACATGTCCCCTCAACCTTCACTGACCAGGTTTCATTTCCATACATCATCACACTGCGTATACATGCCTGATAGATTCTTACCCTGGTCGACGGTGGTAACGCTCTGTTGGTTAGTAAAGGCAAATGTTCCCTGAACTTACTCTGTCCACTCCTAACTCTTGCGATCACATTAGTACCTGCTCCATCCTGTTTCCATAATGTTTCCAAATAAACAATTTTATATTTATTTGGTGTAGTACACCAAATAAAAAGTTGATAACTACAATTTCCGTTACTGAACTTGTGGTCATAATCAAGTGTGAAATAAGACAAAAATTGAATTAAAATTATTGTTCAAGATTTTTGTTCTACATGAATAAATCTGCCTAAAATATGGAATAAGTTTGCAAATATTTAATTTATTTAACCCATCAATATCCTTCACTGAATGAAAAAAATAAAAATGTTAATTTAAAAAAATAAAAAACCAACACATAAATTGATTATTTCTTTATCAAAGCTCTATAAAAATTAAAGAATTATGCAATTCACTTGCTACTTAAGCAAAAACCCAGTCTATAAATTTATCTGGGAAAGTTCACTAAACTGTAGGCTTGGTTATCCCAACAATCAACCCGGTCTATTGTTGAAAGACATCATGTCATATCCTCTGTTCAGTTTCGAGACAATGGATACACCCATTTTTGTACTGAGAGGCTCAACGTTGCTTAAGCAACATTGTAGAAAGACATCAATAATAACATTATTTAAGAAAGATCACATCTAAACTTTTCTGCAAGTTAGATTGCAATATGGGAAATTCGTTGGTTAGGGGTTTTTTTATCCCAATTTTTTCCCTCATTTCTTTTGCTTCTTTGTTGTCTGCTTTTTATTTTCGCTTCTGACTAGCAAAATTAATTAAAAATAATTTGGCTCTGATGAAATTTCTTGATGTATATTTGATAGGAAAAGCCTTAAAGTTAGAATTGGTGGGAAAACAGTTTTAGATTCCAAGTTTCATTAAAGAAACGCATGTTGACTCACCGTGTCTGCATATTCCACCCCTTCCGAAATGTCTTATTAATAACAATTCATTTTGAGATTACCCCTTTTGGGTTGGGCCATTTATTTAAGAAGAAAAAAAAAACAGATTGGGTGTGGTTGACCGTTAAACATTAAGTGGATTTAGTTGAAATTTGTATAGTTAGAAAATGAAGCCGGTTTATTTAAAAATTAACCTTATTACCTCTGCCCTGGCAGAGGTTATGTTTTTGGTCGAGTTTGTCACTATTTGTGTACAGACTATCCTCCACATCGCCTGACCAATTGTCACCAAACTTGGTCAAAATATGGATCATGATTTAACTTAAAACTGATTTAATTTTGGGGGTATCTCGGCCAAAGGTCATGGGAAAGATGAAAATCACACTTGTGGCAATAACTGTGGTTCTGTTTATTGTAGAGACACACTCCTTGGCCCATATTGTAGCATCTTATATGACCATGACAAGTTGAAAGTTTGATGGAATTTCAACTTCTGATTTTTCAAAATTTGATCTATGGATCTGAAGCTTTTTTTATAAGAGTAACCACAATGCAAAATTTCAGCCTGATCAAATAAATAGTTTTTGAGTTATCAAAGTTTCCATGGCAACCAAAATGCTCCGCTATTAAAAATATTACGTTGTCATGTGGAGTATGCAATTTCACGACTGACTTATGTTCCTGTTTATTAATAAATTGAAGTAATTTGCAACTATTCTTAGTGGTTTTCTTTAAAAGTGCACATACTATAAGAATGTTTGAAAATTATCCACTCATTATTGATTGAAAATTTCCAATTATTTTTCCAAAGATTGTATGAATTCTTTTGTTGAAATATCCATCACCAAAAAAAAAGTGCCACCATGGAATTGTTAATGAAATTCAATCTTTTCTGCAATCCAACTATATTTAGTACAAATAAACTTCAGTCTATGCCTGACTTGTCCACCAATTTTCAGCCAGTAATGTCCAACAGTCTTTGTTTTATCATTGTACGATCATAAAATGAGCCAAAGTACTGTTGCAGATTTTATTTTCTACCAAATCCACTAAGCGATCTTCTGTAACAGTGCTTCTTACGCTTTTAAGGGTAAGAACCCCTTAAAGCTATGTGTTGTAGCAGTATTTCCAGTAGAAGGGGGAGACTTCTAGCTCCATGGGACAAACACAGTCTCTACACCCGAAACGCGCACCAGACGGATAATAAACAAAACAACACATGCACCTCTAATTGCGCTGTACTAATGCTGACGGAACATTCTAACCACACAAAAATGGCGCTAGCTATGTGGCGTCCAAAGAATCATTGCAAATCACAATGTTACTCTTTTTATTGAGCTTTTTAGACTTCGGAAGACAACGGCTACTTTGCATAGTAACACCATTACCTTTGAAGTCGGACAGTCTTAGGTTCGCTTCTTCGGACATCCATTGTCTCTTCACAGTGGGCACATACTAGTCATGGATGCTTATCTCGTCTTTCCGCACCATCACCACAAATGCATTTGAGAGAAGGGGAGAGTAGTCAATCAATAGTTATTCTCTTTTCAACATAAAGTAAAACCTATGATGTGATGAAACAGCCATAGATTAAATCCTATTTTAATTAAGATTTTGTGTGCGTATGTTTATAACCAAAACTAAAAATATTATTTAACGGTGACATGGTGTTAAACAACATCGATCGTTGAACAAATGGATTAAAGTTCTTCGATTAGTAGATGTAGAACAGTTGAGGTAGCAGGTTCAGTTCATAGGTAGCGATAAGGATGAACTTGAAAGAAAAGGCCAAATAAAGATCTAGCCAGACATAGGTTAGTTTGGAAGTCAATTTCTAAAAGCCATCCAACGCATGCCAGCATGTTAAACGGAAAATGATGATTGAGAGTGCTCAAGTTAGATGTAGAACAGTTGAGATAGCATGGTCAGTTGGCAGGGGGAGGCAAAGGAAAACATGGAAGTGATAAAGATGGATATGACAGAAAGTGGAATAAAGACCTGGCCAGAGAGAGGTTAGTTTAGAAGTCAATTTCTAAAAGCATCAAATGTATACCAGCTTATATAATGGACGTTAAACCAAATATGATGTAAATTATATTTATTTGTTGGTGTAGCTAATGTTATCCAATACCATGTTCCTTTTAAATAATATCGTACACATAGTATCTACATTATAATAAGCATTATGACTTAGTTACAATAGGAATGGTATTCAATTCTCTGCCCCCCCCCCCACACACACACACCCACTTTGTTACCGCCTCTCTTCTACTCAATCTCCACCCGCCACTTCACCACCGGACTCTCTAAAATAATTTGTTGTGGTTTGATAGTCCATTTTTCACTTATGATGTGATAAGGTCAACTGGAAAGTCATGCCCAACCTTCTCTGCCAAGCAATGCATTAGTCATACTCTGCTTTGTTTTTCTTGATCTTTCTTTTCATTAACACTTTCTTTTGTTGTTTTTGTTTTTGTTTTTTAAAATAATTGTAACCCGTTAGAAGAGCATGGCTATTGGCTAATGGTGGAACAAAAGCAACACTTTAGCATATTTTCACTTTTATTTTTATTGCAAAACTTCATAGCTCTGTCAACGACGGACTCTCCAAACATTACCAGAATGCAATCTTCAGAGTTAGAATAATAAGGGTTTTATTGCCACAGACAAAATGGTAATTTCTTAAAAAGAAAAACAACGCCTTTGCAGAACATTTGTATTATGTATGAAGTTTGTAAGAATTTAGCAAAAGTTTATTTTCAAGTGTCTAATCACTACATGACATTCAAGAGTGAAAAAAATAAAATATAAAAAATAAATAAATATTTCTCAATTCTCGGATTGGGTTATGGTTGAAAATTCTTCCACTTTAATTGTTCTAATTAGCTGTGATTTGCAAATAACTTGAATGACCTATATCTTACTAACTTTCTATCGCTTTCACCCTCTCTCATTGTATGTTGTTTGACCCCTCTAACACCCTTATTTTATGTCGGCTTTTTCTTACTCCTCTCTCTCTCTCTTTCTCTCTCTCTCTCTCTTTATTAAGAGTTAATGGTAATAAAGAAAAAGAAGAAAAAGATTGAAATAGTCCATTATAAACAAGAGAATATCAACACAAGTAGTAATATTATTTAACTAATAGATGTTGAGGGAAAGAAAGAAAAAGGAGATATGGAGAGCAGTAAAACACTTATTTTGGAGTTTGTCTTTATTTTTTTATATTTAACTGGCTTTGCAAACTTGTTTTCCCCAGATTCAAATAATCTAACCTAAGCTCAATGGGTGACCCAACAGATCAAAAAATTCTAATATATATATTTAATGTGTGTAAGGTTAGTGTGAGAGAATCACAGCAGAGTGCTCGATAATTGAGAAAAATCGAAAATAAGAGCGTAATATTTATTTTTATATATATTACATAAGATTAGAACAACATCAGTACCGTTGGTTTTAAATCCTAACAAAGGGGACCTATAATAGGCAACTACTGGACTCTCTTCAGGTTATGTCCCCTTTGTTAAGATTTGAAACCGACGGTACCGATGTTGTTCTAATCTTATGTATGATATATATATATATATATATATATATATATATTATTATTATTAATGTTTGTATTACAGAAGATCAGAACAACATCGGTACCGACTCTCTCCAGCCTCTGTTTATATTTTTTATCTTTAAACAGAGGCTAAAGAGAGTCCGATAAAGAGGCCTTTATAGGTCCCCTTTGTTAGGATTTGAAACCGACGGTACCGATGTTGTTCTGATCTTCTGTAATACATATATAAATAAAGATATAAATTAAAAATAGGACCTTACACGGAAATCTGAGGAATATATAGCAAAGTTGTAGCTGTTGTAACTTATTTTAATACTCGTGTATTACTGATAACGTGACACAAAACGAAGGTACAAACCCATTAATGTATAGATTTCCATTTAAACAATGAATTATTTACATAATATTATTCAAAATTAGTTTTATGCGAATGGTTGTTTTTGTTACTTTATAGCAAGTAACCATGAACAATTCTCACTTTTTATATAATACTTCTAATCAGCTGCTTCTGATGCAATACACTTAATTACCCCCCTCCCCTTTTTAGTGTTACAATCTATATAATAAAAGTGAACAGACGTTTGTCAAGCTTGCTTCAATAATCACGTTTGCAAATTTATTTTTATTAATAGTCTTAATTGATAATAATAATATAATAATAATCACATATGCAATTTTAATTTTCATGAGCAAAGAAGATGAGGCTTAATCTTAATAACTGATGAAAAAAAATAAGAATTTCTTTCACTTTTAATAGACACAAAAATATTCCGTTATTCTTAATATTTTTTTTATTTTTTTTTACTAAAATAGGAATTAATCTACGGGCACGCAGATGCTTTATTTACAGATTCAACAGAAAGAGCAGATTAGTTTATTTTGAAGTAAAACTTATCTCGCATTTTTTTTTGTTATGTATGTTTTTGTATAACTTTTGTTCTTTAAGTAAAATTTAACTTGCATGTTTTTTTTTTTTGTTATGTATGTTTTTGTATAACTTTTGTTCTTTAAGTAAAATTTAACTTGCATGTTTTTTTTTTTGTTATGTATGTTTTTGTATAACTTTTGTTCTTTAAGTAAAATTTAACTTGCATGTTTTTTTTTTTGTTATGTATGTTTTTGTATAACTTTTGTTCTTTAAGTAAAATTTAACTTGCATGTTTTTTTTTTTGTTATGTATGTTTTTGTATAACTTTTGTTCTTTAAGTAAAATTTAACTTGCATGTTTTTTTTTTTGTTATGTATGTTTTTGTATAACTTTTGTTCTTTAAGTAAAATTTAACTTGCATGTTTTTTTTTTTGTTACCTTGATAGTTGTTTCACTTTTTACAGTAAGATTTATCTTACGTGTGACAACAGTAGGAAATCAATTGTTATTGATAAAAATAAATTACTTACTAGCCCCTGGGTAGCTTTGCTAGTTTGTACATATATTGAAAGAGGAACATAGCACATTGTTATGGTTGATTGTATTTATAATGCAATTTTTAATATGAATTTTCGGTGCTTATATAGATGAAGGCACATATGAAAAACGCTGTTACACAGGTGAAAATTGCAGTTCTAAATAAATTAACCAGAAAAAACCCTTGATATACTTATATATCAGGCAAAAATAGGTATCTACATTAAAAATTAGCAAAAAATATCAAGTAGAATTTTAATTAAAAATAAAAATGAGTTATATCGTTTTTTAGGGTTCCGCCATTGATTCAAGCGAAAAAAACACTAAAATCAGGGGGGGGGGGGGGGGGGATAACCCAGTCCGTCATATTAACAAGGAATAAATCCTTGGCAATTGGCAAAATCTGATGAAACATTTATTTTTAATTAAAATTCTACTTGATCATTTTTCCTAATTTTTGGCGAGGATACTTATTGCCTGATGCGTAAATATAAACAGGAGTTTTTACTTGGAATTGCGTTTTCTGTATGCGCCCTCATCTATATAAGCACCAAATTTTCTGTTAGCATTTTAGCTGACTTGTGTTGACTCTAATTCTCCATCAAATAATTTCTAAGAGAGTAATGAACGTTTATTTCCTAAAGCTTTTTTATCCTTATATTTTAATTGCACAAAATACATGCTAAAATATTCCTCAATTCTTAAGTTACACTTGAAAACAAAAAAATTCATTTTAACTGTTCTAATGGGCCATAATTTGCAATTAATTCACTAAGTAACCAATCTCTTGCTACGGTTCTGTCTATCACTTTCATCCTCTCACTTTGTTTGACCTCCCCTCGCACTCTTATTTTATACAGTGCCTACAACTCTTGCTTCTGTCTCTCTTTGTCTATAAACAGTTAAAGGTAATCACTTTCACTCTGCCACTGCCACTTTCTTTAATCCTCATCCTCTCGTCTCTTTCTATATTGACGAAGAGGGACAGCGAGAAAAGAATAGTGATATTATTTAACTTATGACTGGAGAGATGGAGAGAAATAGGTGAAAGGATGACGAGCAGAACGAGACTAATTTTTAATTTTGTCTTTTTAGTTTCTAAAATTTAATTTGCTTTGCAGGCTTATTTTTTCCTGATTCAAACAATCTAACTCAAGCTCAATGGATGACTCAACGGGTCACATTTTTTTATAGTGCTTAAATAAACTTTCAGTTACTTAACTGCTTTTTTGAATAGAGAGTTGGAAAAAAATAACACTTTGATACTGATTGCGTATATATTTCGTGAAGAAGCTCTGTCAATCTATTGGTCAGTGTGTCTGTCGTGCTTAATTTTTTAATACCATTTTCTCTGGTCTGTTCTGCTGAAAATGGCATTTTCAACTGCTGATACACATTTCAGAATATCCATTTTTATTAAGTAATTGCTCTCATGGTATTTCAGAAAGAGCTCATCCAGTTTTGACTTCAAGTCTATTCTTTTCTTGCTGCGGAAGTTTCTGGTTTCAGAATTTTCTTTATATATATTTCTTTTAAACCATACAAAATAATTTAACCCCAATACACTTTTGATCAAATTACTTCAAATTAACAAATGTTTCTCATTATCTGAATTTTTTTTCTAATCAAACTCCATTAATTATTCTCCTTTGAACAAACTCTTTACAATATGATTCATGTCAATTTGATAGATTTGACTTGACAGCAATGATTAAAAAGCTAAACTTTTGAGGAAATAGGTGGAGTGAAATGACGAAGTTAAATTAAGGCCATTATAACCATTTAATTAGTTATTTCTCTCTCCCCCTCTCTCCTATATATATATATATATATATATATATATATGCTATTTCACGATTCAACGATATATACTGCCATTCTCTGATGATTGACAAGATTGGACTAAATAAATACACTTACCCGATTTTGCCATGAAACGCGTGTAATGGATGAATATTAATACTTGAATAAATTACTTTTTCGCGTGTAAGTTGAGGGGAAGAAATAAAAATTCATTGAAGTAAAGAAATAAAGAAACTGTTAAAACTAATGAAAATTATGTTTTTTGGAGAAATTCTCCATGGTCAATGGAATGCATATCTATCTAATATATATATATATATATATATATAATCAATTCCAAAAAAGTCATTCTAGAGTTCAAAGATTTTTAACATCGATAAAAAAAGAATTATACTTCTTTTCACACTTCCAGTTATTCTGATACATAGGGTTGCGTGCGTGCGTGCGTGCATATATATATATATATATATATATTTATCCACATACATATTTGTCCTCGTCTCTATGACTCATCGGTGTGGCTAAGCACAACAAGATTTGGAGTCTGGCTGAGCTATCCAATCTACCACTGAGAGAGGAAGAAATTATATCACATTTGAATAAGACTATTTACATTTTTTTATGATACTGATAGGTGAAACTAAATTCTTTTAATCTAATATATATATATATATATATATATATATATATATATATATATATATATATATATTAGATATGTCAATGTTTGTGTGTTATAGAACTTGATATGTTAAGTTAGAACATTCAAATAAGTTTCAATAAGAGTTAAATTTTTCAAGGAATCTAAAGACACCATTGAAACTTTCCTTCGATTCCATCTGGGGTCATTAACCCCAGATGGAATCAAAGAAAAGTTTCAATAATCAGTGAGATCCATTGAATAATAACAGATTCGTTTTGATTTGTTGAAGCCCTGTGCCGTTTTTCAGAAACACAGTATCAACAAGTAGTTTTTTAAGAAAACATCACTGCGCTAAGTTTTTTTTTATTACTTGACCTCATATTCCAAATATTATTTTTAATTTTTCTTCCAAGGTTAAAATTGTTTATGACTATTTTGAAAATTATTTCAAACCGTGACTAAAACATTTCGAGTAATCTATTGATTACAAATGTCATTGTTTTGAGAGGAGATCAACCGCTGAAATTGCTGCCTAGACATACATAACACATCGTTTATATATATATATATATATATATATAATTTCATTAAATATCACAGATGCTTTGTGTCTGCACATTTTTTTCCATGATCCTTTTTAGATGCCTAATTAATTTTAGTTTCAGGCTGGAACTGGCAGATGAATTTGAAGTACTTGTTGTGTACTCTAGTACTTTCAGTTCCTTCCGGGGCCATATTCAGGGGGTGGGTATCGAATAAAAAAAAAATGGATATTAATACTACAAATCACACAGTTCCCACCAAAACCATTACTAAACTTTTAAAATTACATGTTCTTTACTCGATACCCACTCTCTGAAGATGGCTCTGGAAGGAACCAAAATTACTAGAGTACACAATGAGTACGGCAAATCCATCTGCCAGTTCCAGCCTGAAATTCGAAAATTAATCAGGCATCTAGAA
Source organism: Sepiola atlantica (assembly GCA_963556195.1). Taxonomy (NCBI): domain Eukaryota; kingdom Metazoa; phylum Mollusca; class Cephalopoda; order Sepiida; family Sepiolidae; genus Sepiola; species Sepiola atlantica. Next base: position 163,661,716 of record OY744524.1, on the reverse strand, counting down.
AGTATCATGGAAAAAATATGCAAACACAAGTCATCTGTAATATTAACAAAAATATATATATATATATATATATATATATTGAGTTTGCTATTAATACAATTCATTTTCCACGCTCTATTTGGAAATTTTGAGTGTCTGCGATTTGTCTGGTTATCAAACGGCAATCTTCAACTACAACTTTCACTGTCGATCATCTTTGGTCGGCCAAAGGAGGGAGTATCTTTCACTGAAAAATTTTCTTTTTGGAATCAAGCAAACCATTTCTGGCACACCTGTTCTGTAACAGAATTCTCCCCATACACATGGCATGTCTTGGTGCAGGTTTCTGTAGCTTTCCTCCCCCCCCCCCCTTTTCTATATTGAAAAAGCATCAGATGTCGGTAGTGCTCTTCTTGATCTTCCATTTCATGGCCTGAAATACAAGCAAAAATGTAAGAACTACTCTACTCTAAGGCTTATTACACACTGACATAAACATACTTGCTACACGAAATAGATGATTTGAAGAATAGGAATATAAAACTATCTTTAGTAGGCCGGAAAGATGATGTTCAAAAAACGAACAGACTTTTTGGCCAACCTAATACATAACGATGTGTTATGCATGTCCAGGCAGCAATTTCAGCAGTTGATCCCCTCTCAAGACAATGACACTTGTCATCAGTAATACTATTACTGGTAGTTTTGAGGGACGAAGGTGATTATGGTTAAGATAATGTTGTTTTAATGGCAGCCATGTTAAAGCTAAAAACTTCAATATGACCGATTTATTAAACAGTTGCAGAGTCACAAGAAAACCAAAGAGATTAAACACTTTATCACACAGGTCATCACAGTGTGTGAGAGAGAGAATATGAATGAATGAATATATACAGGACTGCTGGGCCGTGCACTAATTGCGTAACATTGTGCGCCCATCCCTAACCATAATGGGGCAAAATAGGGGAGCAGCAACTTTTGCGTCTGTTCTGCTTGGTGTGTTGCTGGGGAAAAGAATCTCTTCCGGAAGTCAAACGATTTTGCCAACTTCAGTTTCTACTGGGGTCACCCATTAATTCTTACCTGTTATTCACCCTCTCCATTCAAACTTGTAGCCTTGACTATGTAGCAAGGGGGGGGGGGGAATATTTAGTCACGACTGACCGAGCAGAAGGGTGTTTTGAAAAAGGAAGTCGGTTAAAACAGTTGCCAAGATACACCTCAAAAACCAAGTTTCTCTCCTTTCACCACCAAGGCTCAGATCCTTGTTTTGCTCCAGTTGAAATGAATGCCTCTCTCCTTGAGGAAACTACTTGCTTTGATAAGTTCCTAGGACTGGCTTTCACTTCAGATCTAAAATGGAAAACTTCTACCCAATCTGTTGCTAAAGTTGCTGGAAAAATGGTTAAATCATTCTACTGCTCCAAAAAATATCTGACTCCTGATGCAATCATCTACCTATATAAAACTCTGATACATCCTAAGATGGAGTACTGTTGCCACATCTGGGGAGGTGCTGCTCGGCACTCTTTCTTGCCTTGACAGAATTCAAAATCGACTTCGCAATCTAGTGGGAGATTATCTCGTTTTGTTCTCTATAGCCCCCTTTCTTACAGAAGATACGTTGCTAGCCGTTCTTTACTCTATCGAAGGAAGGTGCTCACCTGAGTTTCAATCTCTGGTTCCTCCTAAAACTTTCACAGCAAGAACTCGTCTTCTATCATAACTGCAAACAACTTTCCTTTATTCCTCCGTGTGTCAAACATCAAAAAGGAAATTTCCATCTGTCGAACAAATTACCACAGGATTGCTTCCCTGATGACTACAATATGGTTATCTTCAAATCGAGTGTCTATAAACACTTGATATAAACTGTGACAATAAAGAGGAACACTCACCATCAGGAAAAAGAATGAGGTGCTTTGCATGTCGTATGCGGATCTAAAAAGGGCTTCTCTTCATAGGTGCAGGTATGTGGATATCAGGTGATATAAATGAAGAGGACAGCTGGGAAGGAGGAGAAGCGATTTTGCATTGGAGAGAGGAAGTGGGTAGCACGAAATTTTGTTGGAAATTGAATGACAGTCAAAACTTTTGGAGAAAAAGGCAGAAAGTGGGTTGCACGAAATTCGGTTCGATTTAATTAGTCAAAAATTTTTTTAATTCTTATATTTTTCTGGCACAATTAGTTAACATAAAACCTCCTCATAAGTCATCAAACTTTCTTGGCCTTTTGGCTAAGATCAAAGTGTAGTATCTGTTCCGATGGATACTGCACCTCATAGACTGGTATTGTCTTGGCATTCGGGGCTTGATTTACACCTGTCTATGGGTCTGTTCTGTGCAGTTCTAGGAGGTCCACCCTCCCAGGCTTCACCTCCCCTCTTTGGGGAGGAGTAAGTTTATTGCTTACTGTCTGAGGCGCCCCTACCGGGGAATGCCGACGGGGCTGATCAGGCAATTTTTAATGGCTAGAGTGCTTACCTCTCTGGCGCTGGCTTTTCAAGTCCCACTTTCCCGACCCGACCTTGGGTCACATCTTACTTGTGGGAGTAAGATAAAACTGGCCTTGTGCCTAACTCCTGGAGAGGAGTAAATAAATATTCATTATTTTGAATCTTCGTATAATATTCAGCATGATTAAACTGTCAATCTATCTCATTAACCCTTATCCTTGGGTGGCTTTTATCCTTGATAAGTGACGACTCATTAGTAAATAAGTCAGTTGGTGATAATATGGAAGCCCTTCCTTATGTCCACCTGCAAACAGGGAATGAATAATGGAAGGTCGTAGAAACGTATTTCACAACTAACCGGTGTTCGCTTGAATTGATTCAATAAATTAATATTATAAAAAAATGTATTCTTAGTTATCAATTCATCTAGATGTCATTTCCAACTAGGATAATATACACACATATATTAAAAGTCATTACATTGTTCACAGGAAAAAGTTCCCTAATATGACTATTCGATTTGGATTATTCGGATTACTATTCTCATCTTGGATGTTATTTTTCACAACGTTTCCACTGATATAACCTCCGATCTTCTTCAGGTGCATCTTTTTGAACTCTAGAATCTTTATGTAGAACCCTGGAATCTATACCGAATTTTGAACTGAAGCCTCTTCATTTAAATAACCTGTTCAGTTAAAAATTCTGTATAGATTCCCCGAGTTTGACAAAGTGAAGGTTGGAGGTTACAATGGCCGAAACGTTGTGAAAATAACAATAAATATGAGAATAATCAAATAATCAAACTAACACACATGGTTAAAGTCAAGATTGTCTGCTCATTTTGACTTCCAGTTTCTGCTCCGCAGACGGGACTACGGTGACAACCCAGATATGGTCCCTTCTAATTAATGATTAGTGCACAGTCTTTACAATAACCATATTTTTTTTATTACAAATATTTTTCTTGAAATAGAAAATGTAAGTTATTTTTTTTTCTTTTATCAAATACTCAAACGAATTCGTCTGTTTGTCAGAATTTTTTAATTTTGAATAGAATATGTTATAATGATAATAATAGATTTTGTTAAGATTTTTTTTAACAAATAATCAACCGAATTGGTCAAGTTAAAGAAATAAGAAGGAAAGAAAACTTCTCACTCTGGAAAGTTTTAAAAAACAACAATGAGTATAGAAAGAAAAAAAAGAAAACGTTTCATTATGTAAAGAGTGAAGGATTTCTTTTCAAATTCATTTCAGATGGAGAGGGTGTCTGACTTGCAATTTGTTTTCTCCCTTCTAATCATTTGAAATGGTTTCGTCTGACAGTTTTTTTTACTCGCTAATGTTTTTGTGAAGGGGATGGAGATATATATATATATACATATATATATATATACATATATATATATATATATTACTCGCTAATGTTTTTGTGAAGGGGATGGAGATATATATATATATATATATATATATATATATATATTCATCAACGTTTCGTCTTTATTGTAAGACTTCCTCAGGATGATAATTTGAAGAAAAATGTCATGCAAGTACATCAAAATTTTGGGTTGACATGATGGGGTGATTACTGTGAGTGCTGGAAGAGAGTCCAGGCTGGGAGAATGAAATGAATATTGAAAGCTTTTAGTGGGTACCATTAAGGCAGCAGTGAAAAAGGGAGGGGTGAGAGTGTTAGTGAATTTGCCTTAGGGTGGGGGAGAGGAAAGGGGGGGGGAGAGGAAAGGGGGGGCTGAGGTTTTTGTCGTGGTGAGGTGTGGCATGGATTTTGAGAGCCTGGGGAAAGAGGAGGAAAGGGGGAAACTGTGTTTAGCATGTAGGTGGTATCAGTTTTAGAAAAAGATTTGAAGAAATGAAGATAACTTGGGGAGGGGCGGGGCGGTAAGAGTGTGAAGGAAATAGTCAAAAGGGTGAGATAGGTGAGGAGAGATTTTTGTAGTGGTCAGGTGTGGAATTTTTTTTTTTTTTTTAGGCTGGAGGGAGGAGTTTTGACCAGGTGGTTATGGTTGGAATGTGTGAGTATAAGTGTGTTTGAAAGAATGTGTAGAAGTGTGCTGTGAGCATGAGAAGAAAGAAAAATGATTTTAATTTTGGGGGAGTGATAAGTAAACACAGAGTTTCCTCCTTCCCTCCTCTTTCCCCACTCTCTCAAAATCCATGAATGAAATAAATATGGAAAGCTTTGAGTGGGTACCATTAAGGTAGCAGTGAAAAAGGGGAGGGGTAAGAGTGTTAGTGAATTTGCCTTAGGGTGGAAGATAGGAAGGGGGGGCTGAGGTTTTTGTCGTAGTGAGGTGTGGCATGGATTTTGAGAGAGTGGGGAAAGAGGAGGGAAGGAGGAAACTCTGTGTTTACTTATCACTCCCCCAAAATTAAAATCATTTTTCTTTCTTCTCATGCTCACAGCACACTTCTACACATTCTTTCAAACACACTTATACTCACACATTCCAACCATAACCACCTGGTCAAAACTCCTCCCTCCAGCCTAAAAAAAAAAAAAAAATTCCACACCTGACCACTACAAAAATCTCTCCTCACCTATCTCACCCTTTTGACTATTTCCTTCACACTCTTACCGCCCCGCCCCTCCCCAAGTTATCTTCATTTCTTCAAATCTTTTTCTAAAACTGATACCACCTACATGCTAAACACAGTTTCCCCCTTTCCTCCTCTTTCCCCAGGCTCTCAAAATCCATGCCACACCTCACCACGACAAAAACCTCAGCCCCCCCTTTCCTCTCCCCCCCCCTTTCCTCTCCCCCACCCTAAGGCAAATTCACTAACACTCTCACCCCTCCCTTTTTCACTGCTGCCTTAATGGTACCCACTAAAAGCTTTCAATATTCATTTCATTCTCCCAGCCTGGACTCTCTTCCAGCACTCACAGTAATCACCCCATCATGTCAACCCAAAATTTCGATGTACTTGCATGACATTTTTCTTCAAATTATCATCCTGAGGAAGTCTTACAATAAAAACGAAACGTTGATGAATATATAAAAAATATCTTTTTTTTTTTTCCTTTTTCATTTCCCACATAATTGAATCATTTGCAATAGGTTTTATGGTGTTTAGGATTGATATGTCTTAAAACAAACAGGGGTAGAGCACACATACAATTGTGATATTTTTCGTTTTTGTTCAAGTTGTTTTGTTTTTTTGTTTTGTTTTTTTGTTTTTTTTGTTTGTTTTTTTGTTTTTATTTATTTTTATTTTTATTTGCACAATAAAACTGATGCTATTAGATTGCCAACTCGGCTGCATTCTCTTAAATTTGATCGGTCTGATATGACCGGATTCCCTTGCATTAATTCCATCAATGTTCAAGGGTATCTTGAACACTTCTTCCATAAAGACTTATACAATATAGGAGCCAGGTGTGGTTCTAGTGGAATATACACTTTTAACTTGAGGGACATTGATCCTTGAATTGACACTTGATCCCATGAGACTTTGTGTGGAACAGGATTCTTAAGTGTACAGCTTGTCATTTCTGCTTGGCTTTATTTATTGTGTTTAATTTAATAGGCTGTTTTTGTTCATTTTGGTGATGAGTGGGGAGTAAAACAGTTGTTTATGTACTTGATTTTCTCTTGATCATAGGCTTGGTTTCTATTGATATATCCAACTGAGCGTGTCTATATAATGTATATATCTATAAAGTTATCTTGTTGGATTTTCAAAGTCAGACCTAAATAGCCTTAAGATGACAAATAAAACTTTATTTCTAACTAGCTTGTTTTCATTTATTATTGTTGTAACATGTTATTGGCAATATAATAATGTACTTAGCTACAAATTATTTTAAAAATTAGTCTAGCCCAGAAAGACTGATGATATGAAACATTTTTTCATAATCCCCGAAAAATCAAATTCATCAAGGGAATAACTTATATTTTTAATTTGAGAATATATAATAAAAGTTGTCTCTCTTACAACTACATTTGTTTTTCTGTATAAGTTTGAAAAATGTGCAAATAAATAAAACTTGAACCTAAAATGATTCAATGCATCCCAGTCAATGTTTTCATGTGTAACTCTCTTGTTCTTTCTCCCTCTCTCTCTATCTCATATACATTAACCAGAGATATAATTTTTTTAAATAACTCAGAGTAAACTCTGAGACTCTTTTCTTTTCCTTTTTATTGCTAAATAAAAAAACTAATGGTTAAAAAAAAAATCAAATAATTTTGGAGCGATAAAACCACGCTCTTTAGTCCCAAATGGAGTTGCTCCCGCTCCACTCCCGCTGAATATAGAATGAGCCCTCCTTTCCTTCGCGCCAGCAAAAAAGAGCACGCTCCTGGAGCGCGCTCCTTTTTGGAGGGCTCCGTAAAGCCCTGCATATATATATGCAATATGTTACTTATATATATATATTATATATATAATATATATATATATATACTAGCTGCCCGGGAGAAATATAAAAGAATGAATTAAAATTTGTCGACATCCGACAGAACGCAAATAAGTGATATCGGACAATTGTAATGTTCGATTTGGAATTGTGGAATGGAGATAAGAGGAAGAAATTAATGAATGAAGGAAAGAGACGCGTTTTTTTTTTCCAATTTTTAGATATGCGTGTGAAAGGTGTAGGATTAAGAAAATGTCCACTTTATTGGAGTCTATCTAGTATCTTGGCGTATATTGACTTAATTCGTAAGTCGAATCGCTAAAGAAATTGTAGATTCCATGTTGAATGATGAAATACTGCAAGAAATACTGTTCGTCAATTGCATTCTCTAAAAAACAGAATGAGTATAAATGTATACGTAATAGGTAGAAATAATGTAATCCGATATTCTCGAAAATTAGCTGGAGCGTCAATTAAATATGTGCGTAATGTTTTGTATTATGTAGTGAATTGATAGCAGACAAATAGTAAATATTAATGGACACTTTTTTTGAAAAGTAGACGTTTATTACTTCCCTGTGTCGTTGAGGAGAGTGTCAGTACTGAAGTGTTAGGGGAAAAAAGTTTTTGCTACCACCTATATGGAGTATGTTTTTAGGAGAGTCGAAGATGGTGGGCCAAAAGTAATATTTAGTGTTAGCTGGAGAAAAATAATAACAAATTTACTAAAATACGCTCGAGTGAATAAGCGTAATATAGCGATGAGTTCAATAGCCTGTGATGCATGTAGTTATTTTCCTATTCTTCAAAAAGCTACAGGGGAAAATCGTCTTAACTTTATATATTAGATATACACATATATATGCAATATGTTACTTTATATTATATATACGCAGACATATATATGTAATATGTTACTTTATATTATATATATATATATATATATATATAGATGCAATATGTTACTTTATATTATATATATATATATATATATATATATATATATATATATATAGATGCAATATGTTACTTTATATTATATATATATATATATACATATAGATGCAATATGTAACTTTATATTATATATGTATACATATATATGCAATATGTTACTTTATATTATATATGTATACATATATATGCAATATGTTACTTTATATTATATATGTATACATATATATGCAATATGTTACTTTATATTATATATGTATACATATATATGCAATATATTTATATATATATGCAATATATTTATATATATATGCATATATTTATATATATATATGCAATATATTTATATATATATATGCAATATATTTATATATATATATGCAATATATTTATATATTTATATATATATATGCAATATATTTATATATATATATGCAATATATTTATATATATATGTATGCAATATATTTATATATATATATGTAATATATTTATATATATATATGTAATATATTTATATATATATATGTAATATATTTATATATATATATGTAATATAATTATATATATATATGTAATATATTTATATATATATATGTAATATATTATATATATATATGTAATATATTTATATATATATATGTAATATATTTATATATATATGTATGTAATATATTTATATATATATGTATGTAATATATTTATATATATATGTATGTAATATATTTATATATATATGTATGTAATATATTTATATATATATGTATGTAATATATTTATATATATATGTATGTAATATATTTATATATATATGTATGTAATATATTTATATATATATGTATGTAATATATTTATATATATATGTATGTAATATATTTATATATATATGTATGTAATATATTTATATATATATGTATGTAATATATATATATGTATGTAATATATATATATGTATGTAATATATTTATATATATATGTATGTAATATATTTATATATATATATGTATGTAATATATTTATATATATATATGTATGTAATATATTTATATATATATATGTATGTAATATATTTATATATATATATGTATGTAATATATTTATATATATATATGTATGTAATATATTTATATATATGTATGTAATATATTTATATATATATATGTAATATATTTATATATATATATGTAATATATTTATATATATATATGTAATATATTTATATATATATATGTAATATATTTATATATATATATGTAATATATTTATATATATATATGTAATATATTTATATATATATATGTAATATATTTATATATATATATGTAATATATTTATATATATATATGTAATATATTTATATATATATATGTAATATATTATATATATATATGTAATATATTATATATATATATATGTAATATATTATATATATATTATGTAATATATTATATATATATATGCAATATATTATATATATATATGCAATATATTATATATATATATGTAATATATTATATATATATATGCAATATATTATATATATATATATGCAATATATTATATATATATATGCAATATATTTATATATATATATGCAATATATTTATATATATATATATGCAATATATTTATATATATATATGCAATATATTTATATATATATATATGTAATATATTTATATATATATATATATATGTAATATATTTATATATATATATATATGTAATATATTTATATATATATATATATGTAATATATTTATATATATATATATATGTAATATATTTATATATATATGTAATATATTTATATATATATATATATATGCAATATATTTATATATATATATATGCAATATATTTATATATATATATATGCAATATATTTATATATATATGCAATATATTTATATATATATATGCAATATATTTATATATATATATATATGCAATATATTTATATATATATATATATGCAATATATTTATATATATATATATATGCAATATATTTATATATATATATATATATGCAATATATTTATATATATATATATATATGCAATATATTTATATATATATATATATGCAATATATTTCTATATATATATATGCAATATATTTATATATATATATATGCAATATATTTATATATATATATATATGCAATATATTTATATATATATATATATGCAATATATTTATATATATATATATGCAATATATTTATATATATATATATATGCAATATATTTATATATATATATATATGCAATATATTTATATATATATATATATATGCAATATATTTATATATATATATATATATATATGCAATATATTTATATATATATATATATATATATATATGCAATATATTTATATATATATATATATGCAATATATTTTTATATATATATATGGGAAGAGAAGGATGAAGGTAATCCGACGTGATGGTAAAATGAAAAAGGAAAACCAAAAACTGGATGTTTTTTATGTGTACATCAACGTTTCGTCTTTATTTATAAGACTTCATCAGGATGATGATATAGGGAAAAGATATCATGCAAGCACAGATACATGTAGGGTAGACATGTTGGGAAGAAAAATAAAATAAAATGAAAAATAATGGCAGCGTCTTGCTGGACGTCCGTACTTGTTAGAGAATGAAAATGAGTGGGAGAAAAAAGGGGAAGGGTGGAGGGAGCAAGGACTACTGTGGCTGGCGATGAGAGAAAGAGGTGGGGGATGAGCAGGGGTAAAATGGATGGCAGAGAGAGATTGGAGGAAGAGGGGGAGGGGGTGTTTGACCAGATGGCTGTGGTCGAGATTGAAGGGGAAGAGTGAGTTGGAATGTTTGTGTGTGGGGGGTGTATGCAGGGAAAATGGGGATGGGTAGAGAGAGAGGGAGGGGGCTGTGATTTTGGTGGATGGGCGAAAGTTATGGTCTTAGAGGGCGTTTGGAGAAAATGAGGGAATTTAAGAAGAGGTATGGGAGAAAATAGATGAGAGGGGGAAGAGGGAGGATTTGTCGTGATAGGGTGTGAAATATTTGAAATATTTGGAAAATGATAGCAATGAGTGATGGATTGGAGTGGGTGGGGGAGGGGGGTGATTGAAAGGGTGGGTGAGGAATATTTGAAATATTTGGAACATGAGAAAGTTTATTTGGACTGTAGTATTAAAAATGTGAGGGAAAAAAGTGAGGAAAAATAAGAGAAGATTCAGGGAGAAGAGGGAAGGGTGTGGGTGAATGGAAGAGTGTCATAAGGTTAGAGATGAAAATAAAAGTTAGCCATGATCAGGCAAAAGACTTTGTTCTGTGAGGATGATCTTGCTTATTAAGGGTGATAGGTTAAAGAAACCATTTCGCTGCTTGATAGTAGTGGAGGATGTGATGAGGGCAGTTTCCAATAATCTTCGCCGAGATTTGTTGTGGATGTGTTTAGTGATTTTGGCTTGTTCAAATTTGAATGCATGACCATATTCTAGAGCATGGGAGAAAAGTGCACTAAGAGGGTTGTTGTTTTTTATGTCCCTTTTATGTTCATTTAATCGTTTTAAACGCCCTCTAAGACCATAACTTTCGCCCATCCACCAAAATCACAGCCCCCTCCCTCCCTCTCTACCCATCCCCATTTTCCCTGCATACACCCCCCACACACAAACATTCCAACTCACTCTTCCCCTTCAATCTCGACCACAGCCATCTGGTCAAACACCCCCTCCCCCTCTTCCTCCAATCTCTCTCTGCCATCCATTTTACCCCTGCTCATCCCCCACCTCTTTCTCTCATCGCCAGCCACAGTAGTCCTTGCTCCCTCCACCCTTCCCCTTTTTTCTCCCACTCATTTTCATTCTCTAACAAGTACGGACGTCCAGCAAGACGCTGCCATTATTTTTCATTTTATTTTATTTTTCTTCCCAACATGTCTACCCTACATGTATCTGTGCTTGCATGATATCTTTTCCCTATATCATCATCCTGATGAAGTCTTATAAATAAAGACGAAACGTTGATGTACACATAAAAAACATCCAGTTTTTGGTTTTCCTTTTTCATTTTACCATATATATATATGCAATATATTTATATATATATATATGCAATATATTTATATATATATATATATGCAATATATTTATATATATATATATATATATATGCAATATATTTATATATATATGCAATATATTTATATATATATATATATATATATGCAATATATTTATATATATATATATATATATATGCAATATATTTATATATATATATATATATATATGCAATATATTTATATATATATATATATATATATGCAATATATTTATATATATATATATGCAATATATTTATATATATATATATATATATATGCAATATTTATATATATATATATATGCAATATTTATATATATATATATATATATGCAATATTTATATATATATATATATATATGCAATTTATATATATATATTTATGCAATTTATATATATATATATGCAATTTATATATATATATATATATGCAATTTATATATATATATATATGCAATTTATATATATATATATATGCAATTTATATATATATATATATGCAATTTATATATATATATATATGCAATTTATATATATATATATGCAATTTATATATATATATATGCAATTTATATATATATATATATGCAATTTATATATATATATGCAATTTATATATATATATATATGCAATTTATATATATATATATATGCAATTTATATATATATATATATATATATATGCAATTTATATATATATATATATATATATATGCAATTTATATATATATATATATATGCAATTTATATATATATATATGCAATATATTTATATATATATATATGCAATATATTTATATATATATATATATATGCAATATATTTATATATATATATATATGCAATATATTTATATATATATATGCAATATATTTATATATATATATGCAATATATTTATATATATATATGCAATATATTTATATATATATATGCAATATATTTATGTATATATATGCAATATATTTATGTATATATATGCAATATATTTATATGTATATATATGCAATATATTTATATGTATATATATGCAATATATTTATATGTATATATATGCAATATATTTATATATATATATGCAATATATTTATATATATATATGCAATATATTTATATATATATATGCAATATATTTATATATATATATATATATATATATATATGCAATATATTTATATATATGCAATATATATATATATATGCAATATATATATATATATGCAATATATTTATATATTTCATTAAATATGACGGACAATATATGCCGGCATATTTATTGTTTTGATCCTTATTAATTTCCATATGTGTTTCTGGTTTCCAAGCGGGAACTGGCTGATGTATCTACCGTATTCACTCATATCCCTAGTACTTTTGGATCTTTGTGAGTTCACTATCCGGGGTGGTTATCAAGTAAAGAACATGGTGTTTAGATATTTATAAGTAGTCTTGACGGGAATCACGTGATTGTTGTAGTATTAATAATGTATTAGTGTTAGTATTATAGGCAGTTTAGTATCTTCTCACTATTATTGAAATTAATTTTGTAGATGCAAACATAAATTGTTCTTCACATGTAACCAAATATGCTTAAAAGAAAAAATGCTGGTAACAGTGCCCAGTACGTGAGTAAAACGTAGTAGTAGTATAATATATTTTCATACTATGTTTTATTATTCACAACTGTTTTGAATGTGAAAGTTGAATTAAGAATGAAAGGCACAAGAAAGCTTACAAAAAGTTTAACATTTAATCGAAATTGGCTTATATCAAATGAGCTGAAAACTTTGATCAAATATTTTTGTTAAAGAATTCACATAAGAGTTGTATGTAGAAATTAAAGTATCATTTTTTTTTTTTTTAAACCATCATACACTGAATATTTCCTGTCTTTGAAAATTTTGATTTTTGAAACATTAAGGACTATTGAAAAATAGAATTCTTTTATCATAAAACATGAATATGTTTAATTTTAATCAATTGATATATACTGAATTCTCATCTTCATCTTTTGCAAAATGCAATGAAATGAGATGAGCGACAAAATATCATCAGTGAACAACAAAAACAAAGAAACTGACCTTGTTGTTCCAATACTATTGGTGCGGACTTGTGTGTGTGACTTGTATTGTTATTGGAAGAGTTAAATGTAAAATACAATACTATCGTAAACTATGAAATCAATTATGTTAAATCTAATCCTATCAAATCTATTGTGTCCAATTACACTAGTATCCTTGGGAAAGGTATGAGCCCACAATTCCCCCCTCCAGCTATGGGTAAAGTAGCAATTCGTGTTCAACTTATCTAATCCTCAATGAATCGTTTAAAATAGGAATTGTGTTTTGGCAGTAAGTTATGCCAAAAGGGTTGATATGCTGTCAACTAAACCAAACCTGGTGATGAGATTTTATTTAACCCTTTTTCCGAACATGCGTGTGGTACATGTAAACTTTTATTCAGAATTTATGTAAGTGAAAATATGCAAATTTGCTCGCTTTCACTACATAGAAAATAGGGTAATTTTAATAATCTGATGGAACAGTGGCAATAAAGTTCAAATATATCGATAAAATTAACTTAAAACCAATATTTTTCAAAAGTGCTCAATACAAAGTAGAGCTTTATAAATAAAATTATATAAACATTAGAAGAGCCTACGTGGATTAACCAGTGTTTCGATGTTAGTACATCTCAACAGGACTGTGAAGTATTAAGGATTTCACAGTCCCATTGAGATGTACTAACATTGAAACGCTGGTAAATTCGCGTAGTATGAACAAAGTTAAAAACCAAATATATAGTTACTTACTGACCAAATAAAACAAGTCCAACCGAACACAAGTCCCTGAGAGCCACCAAAAATCAACTGCTCTCCTCTGCCTCTCTACTAGAATATATATAGATATTGAGGTCCTTTGTCGTGGACCACCCAACCATCCCTTGAAAATAATGGGCCATAATAAATAATAATAATGGACATCAAAACAACTACTGCCCAAGGGGGGGGGGGGGGGGGGCATATCTGGATGGGCATTACTTTTTCGAGTTCTCATCTCTCAGCATGACTCCCCGTTTAGACAGGCAATAACTTTTCCAAGTGGAGAAATCAAATTCTGGGTGGTCAAACTTCAAGCCAGATGTATTTCCTATTTCTTTCATTTCAATACTTCTCCCACAGAAAGCCTGTTATTCGCGTGCATTGCAACTATGCAACCCACTAAACATGCAGCCTTGAACATGTTTACATTAAATTCATCGATTATAGTGGCTTTTCCTCATTAAATGTGGGTTGCATGTTAATCATTGTGGTACAAAGTGATTTTCTCTATGAAATTCTATCAACCCTAACCCTTAAATGCTTTATTTTTTTATATTGGTTTGACATTGAAGATACTGATTACCTATTTAACGGCTGTGCTGATGCAACATCATGCTAATACCTACTCACACTTGCCAACAGGCTCGTTGTAGATGCGAAACAAGTTTGTTTGACACATTTTCATTGAATATTATGTTAAATAGGCATTGTGCTAGAATGTGTCATTTTTCAAACAAAAATCATTTAAGAGTTAAGGTCATTTCTGACTGAGTCACTCAAAGTTCTTTTCCTTGGTTACCCTCAACTGAATACATCTATTTATCCAACCAAAGCTTTGTTCAACATGCCCATACCACCACCACCACAAACAGTTCCAACGCAGAACCGACTCTAGTCTCGGAACCTTCAGCTTCACTAGCAGGGAGTCAGAACTATCTGTCATCAAGACACACACCACAAATCCATTGAACCCTAGCCCTGTCATTTCTCTGCATCCTCAGAGAGACCGAATTACATGTTACATTACACTGTTGTAACCGTTTATACTATCCAGAAACTAACCGTGTGTTACATAGTCTGTCGTAGTGATTGCTTAATATTTTCTGAATATTATTTTTTTATTTTTATTTTTTTTTCAGAACTTGTTGATCCATACCAGTGGCTCCATCCCCCTGAGTTTGAACTCTTAGCAGCACCATTCAAACCGAATTATGGCTTGAATTATCAAAGAAACAAACTCCTTGTTTTATCTGAAATAAAACTACAAACCTCTGCAAAGCAGACGACTTGATGCTTGCCTTTGTGATTTTGAACAAATTTTAGAATTAGTAGAACAACCTTTGAACTGCCCCACCCTAAAAGAAAAACAAAACATTTTGGCAAGCCGGCTGGTTAATTGGTGGAGAGTGTGAGAAAAACCAAAAGGATCTGCCGCTCACCCCTGCTCATTGCACCTTTTATAGGGAGTGCTGCGGAGATGCTGGCTGGAAACCGTGGCAACAGATGAATAGGTAACATTAACCTCTCTCTCTTTTTCTCTCTCTCTCTCTTTTTCTCTCTCTCTCTCTTTTTCTCTCTCTCTCTCTTTTATATATATATAAACATATATTTTGGCAGTAAATCATTATCAATTAAAGACGACAGTTTTCTCTTATTTTCGTAATTGTTTTTTTTTTCGATTTTGCGACTAAAAAAAATAGCAAATTAATAAAAACAAATATGTGAATATATGAATAACAGATAAAATTGAACTTTTTTTCTCTCCCAACAAAACTACAGACTAAAATAATAAAACGCCCTAAATAACGAAAATATGACGAGAGAAAAAAAACATCCAATTCTTGATGGCGATCGTGACAATTGAAAGCACTTAAGATGGACGAAAAAATAAATCTCGCCTCCATATGTCAGAGACACGGAACTAGCTCACAAAGTCAAGAAAACAATTTTAAAAAAATAAGAGAAAAATCCATCGTCTTCAGACTTGCATTGATATATATATATATATATATGCCTACATTCTCAGACAAATCCCTTTTAAGTTTTTTTAATGTTTACAGACCAGAAAGTTTTAAGTTCACTTTTATTTCATTTACTATAGTTTAAAGTGAAATGTTAGATTTTTTTTTTAACAAATAAATGAATTTTTGAGATGGGGATTGATAATTTGGATAATTCAGATTACTATTTGCATCTTGGTAGTTATTTCCATAATGTTTCGGTCGATGTAACCTCCCATGGCGTAACAGTTAAAGGTGTTAATTAGCTGTCGGTTCTAAATGAAAGTCTTCTAGACGTTGAAGGGTCAATCCTTACTACGGGAGAGAATGACTAAGAATTACAAAAAAAAATAATTAACACTTCTACCCGAACAGAAACAATCTATTCCCGTGGAGTTCGAAAATTCCGTGTTCCAGAATTCGGCAAAAAGATGCACCTGGAGAAGGTCGGAGATTACATCGGCCGAAACAGTGTAAGAATAAAAATCCGAATAATTCAAATAAATTTAGCATAAAAAAAATGGACAAACTTTTCATATCGCAATAAAAATTTATTTCCCTTTAAACAATGATCTATTTACATCAGTGGTCCCCAACCCCCGGGCCGCGGATCAATTGGTATTGGGCCCACAAGAAATAACTATTTCCGTTTTATTTATTATTTGAATTTAGTTTCTTATCTTTCTTTCTTTCAGCGATTTGGTGAATTAAAATTTTCATGCAATTTATATTCGTTTTTGTAGTACATCTGTATATCTGTATCTTATTTAAAAGGCATGTTTAAGGGTCACCATAGCGACTTCAGTCAGAGAACGTAAGGTCAGTGGTCGCCAATAGAAGGATGGGAGAAGAGGAGAGTTTGTGAAGCGGGCACACAAACATGCAGCAGACTTATCTGATAGTTCAAACTGCTAACTTCATTCAGCTGTTGAAAAATAACAACCTTAGAGTGCTCCTGGACCGTGGTAAAATTGTCAAACATTGAGCAGTCCGCGGTTATAAAAAGGTTGAGGACCACTGATTTACATCATGCTCTTTAAAATTAGCTTCATTCCAATGGTTGTTTATTGATGCTTTATGTCAAGCGACCACAAACAATTATCAATTTTTATATTATACTTCCAATTAGCTGCTCTTGATGTTACATACTGAACTATCGCCCCCCCTCTTAGTGTTATGCTTTATTTGTGCATGAATATATTGAAACGAAGACACAATACATATTATAGTTGATGATTTAATTATTCATTATAACTGCTGAATGTTAAAAAAATCTTATTGTTAATCTTTCATAAAATGAATGTCGAAATTATTTTAAAAGAAAATAGTTTTTAATAGAATTTCCAACATTACGTTCCAGTTTTTTTTTTTAATTTCAAAGAGAAATATTTCTTGTGTTTAAATTCAGTGAAAAGGTTGAGTTTTCTAACGTATTCCTTCTTCCTATCCTCCTTTCTTTCCGTTCTTCTTTAATCTTTTTATAATCTTCCTCTCGCTTTTTCTCTCTCACATCAATGTGTGACAAATATTAATATATCAATTAATCTTGAAATGATTTTTGTGTAAAATTTTATTTAAGTTTTTCAGTGAAAGTTATTGCAGTCATTAACATTGCAAATATCTAAACAATTCTGTTGACTCTCTTGTGCAGGGAGATTTAAATGTTTCAGAAGGATTTTTTTTTTTAGACTTCATATTAGTATTATTAGATGCCTCATCACATTTCAATGAGGGGTTTATTTCTGTTAGTTCGTCAAGCTTTAGTTTAGTCTGTCACACTTATGTTTGAAAACGAATTTTTCATCACTAAATGAACAGATCGAGTAGACACATTTTAAGAATATTCAGTTTATTTTTTGCTTTTTCAATATAAATTGCTAAAAATATGTAAAATATCAATTTTTGAACAGACAGAATTTTTTTCCGTAAAAGTGCAGAATGGTTAACACTTGCACTCATAAGCAAAAAAATAAATAAATTTAATTAGAAAGCATTAGAATGAAAATCTCTACCGAACATAGCTAGTTTTAATATGTTGAAATGATTTGTAAGATTTTTTACAATTAAAAAAAAAAAAAAAAAAAAAAAAAAAAAAAAGACAGGTTCCGCATTTTTTTTATGAACTCTCGGGTGTTAACATTTCTGTAATTTTACTGTAGAAAGAAATCTTTCCACATGTTAAAATTAGCCGTATTCAGTCAGTCACTCACTATCCTAGTTTAGCGTTTGTGTTTCTTTGGTCAGGTGTTCGATGTTGTCTGGCAGTCTTTATACATTGTCACCAGTGGACAATAGAGAATTTTATTCAATGTGTTTTACATAAATTGTGTTTTGTTTTTTTACTTGAAGTTTATTTTACAAGAGGTGAGTGTTCTTTAGTTAATGGAATATACATTGAAATTTTTTGTTTCTTATATACATAATTTTAAAATAGACCTTTTTTTTTTTATTACAAATTGATACAAAAATGTTTAAACTTAAACTGGTAGTCGATGGAATTATTTGTTGTATAAAGATAAACTTTACTTTAAAAATAATTCAGGAAGTTCTTCAAACATCTGTCAAAAACTAGTCGAACCCCTTCACCAGTTATAGGCAGCTTGTCATTGCTGTCTTAAAAGCTTTTTTTTCTATCAAAACTTTATCTTGACTAAATCATGAACAATTTATTTTTATATTGATTTGTTTTTAGAATTGTTGGTAAAAGTACAGAATAATTAACACTCAAGAACTTGTAACCCCCCACCCCCCAAAACAACACGTAATTTATATAAAACGCATTAAAATTAAATTCTCCATTGAACCTGCCTAGTTTTAACATATGGAAATGATTTATAAGATTTTTGAAAATGGTGAAAATGGTGACACCACTTGTAAATGGAAACACCGATTTTTTTTAATTTTATTTTTTTTTTTAACGTGTGAAAATTGTAAGATTTTTTTTTTTTAACAGTAAAAAATCTCACAAATCGTTTCCACACGTTAAAACTAGGCGGGTTCAGTAGAGAATTTCGTTCTAATGTTTTATATAAATTATGCATTCTTTTTTCCGTTTTGGTTCAGGCGTTCTCGAGTGTTAACTATTTTGTACTTTTACTGAGTTTGTATGTAATTTTACTTTCTTTTTTTTTTTACTCTATCTTATCTATATTTTCTTTATTATTTAAAAAAAATTAAGTATTAAAAATTCTTAAATATATATTTTTTTCATTTGTACTTTTTTTCCTTACTTTCTGCATACCAAAAACAAGTTGTGGTTCTATTTTAGGAGAAGCTCTAAGGACTGTAAGTGAAAAAATAATTATATATATATATATTCATAGGAGGGTTTTAAATGGCACTAAGAAATGGCTTTTGCATTTTACTTTATTTAATTTTACTGATTAAATTGAATTCAGGCCAATGGGATTGATTTATTTTCTGGCTATTTTCTCATTTCGTTTTTTGCTGTCAATTCAATGTGAGGAAAACGCCTTCTGGTGGTGAGTCTGTAATTGTGTTGACAAAGGGAGGTAATGCTACAAGTGTATTACAATAATTGACCTGTGACTAATGTAAATTGTAAACAATATGGCTACTGTTGTTGCCTTCAGTTTTACTTGTATCAAAAATAAATATGGACATGTTTACTAGGTTTT
The DNA here is from genome assembly GCA_963556195.1 of Sepiola atlantica. Classification (NCBI taxonomy): domain Eukaryota; kingdom Metazoa; phylum Mollusca; class Cephalopoda; order Sepiida; family Sepiolidae; genus Sepiola; species Sepiola atlantica. The sequence continues at coordinate 163,641,390 of OY744524.1, read as the reverse complement.
TGAGTACTTTCCATTTGCAAGAGAATCATTTTGACAGCAAAAGACAACTATATTAAATTTAAAATGGCTTTTTTATGTTTTAATTCTTCTTATCACTCCTTTTGCATGCTGGGTATTATTTGGGCTTTAGAGGTTTTATATATGTATACATTTTTTATTTATTTATTTTATTTACCCCAAATAAATTATATTGCCACAGAAGCGTAAGAGGTTACTGTGATAGGGGCCAGATTGGGAGGGGGGCAACTTGGGTGTGAAGTTAGGCAGCAAGATGTTTGTTCCCCATTACATTTAAATTTCTGCATGTTGGTAGGGTTCATAAAGCAGGAAGGGGATTCCAAAGGCAAGCGGTCCGAGAAAAAAAGCTATCAGAGTAGAACATCTATCAGCATCTTCAAGTCAGATGAGTCGGGGCGTATTTTTACCTTCTTATATTACCCTCCCATCTTCAATCGGATGTTAAATTCTTTGTGGATTAAAAAACAATTTTTAATTCATACTTTATCATTTTATTGAACAAATAATTCAGAACATATTTAATATACAGGCTGTTCCCGAAGTCTTACACGCATTTTGACATTTATCCATTTTGTCCTGCAACTGTTGGGCTAACTGTAGCTTGTAAGGTGTCATGTGTAGTTGTCTTTTTAAGACACGCCAAACAGTTGTTGTAGGAAGCTGGAGTTCCCTACTGGCTCTTCTGATTGATTTACAGGGCAGTTTGAATTCGCTCGACCATATAATCTGAAGTTGAGGGGTGTCCCATTCTCTTAGCTGGGTACAAACACCCATCCTTCATGAATTTACCATACCATCTCGATATGGATTTCCTTTCTGGTGCCTCTTTTAGGAATTTTGTGCAAAATGCACATTGAACAAATGTCCATGATTCAATTTTGGCAAATTCAAGGATGCTTTTTCTGGTTGAGTGAACGCCATTACTGGATCTGAAAAATATGAAGAAAGTTCATTAGCATTACAAGAAATTTAATGAACTTAGCTTTAAAATGATACCAGTTTCATCTTACTACGATTCATAGATGAGCAGATATAAGGGTTTGTGTAAACGTGCACTAGGCTGCATGTTATAGCGATGCATGTTAATAGCAGACGTTGCAGGTGATAGATGCTCGGCCAAGGTAAAAGGAGTGGGGCACCCATAATTTTATTTCTCTTTGAAAAAAATAAGTGTCTCATTAAACAGGGAGTCATGCTGGGACGGGTCCACTTGAGAAGCCGTGTTCCTAGATGGGTTCCATGATAAACCCCCTTGAGTGGACCGTCTGTTAGTTACTTCTAGTGGATATCTCCAGCAGTCAGCTTCTGGGTGGTCGAATGGTGACCAGTGAGAAAGACTAGAATCCAAGATTTCAGGTCAGGAGGAAAGGATTCCAGAGATGGGAAGGGGGAGACCTGGCCCACTGGGCGTGACAGAAGCAGTTTGGTTTTCTGGGGGCTGGCAGTCAATTGGGGCGGATGCCTGCCCAGGCAACATGATCTGTTGGGGCTCTTAGCTAAAGGATTGAGTTCGTGGGACCTATGTTTCATTTGGTCGGGCAAAGATATCATTTTTGCAAGTCTGCCATTCAACCTAAGAACACGGGTATCATTTGTAACCTGCAACAAATAAACCTGTTACTTGTTTATAGACTAGACTTGTGGTTTTGCTTGGAACGAGAATTCTTTGTTGCAGCACTGACAAAATCGAACACAACTTTGCACCAGGCACAACGAGTGGGATGATTGCAGTGTACGCAGTTGTGCATGTTCATACGTGAAATGTGCCCAAGATTTCTGGAACATCCTGTACTGTTAATATTAGATATCACTTTAAATGTCATAAAATATGGAGATATCTAATGAGACACTTGATATAGTTTTTAGGCTACCAGAATTTTAGTGTGGTTCAATCTGCTTTTGGTATGTGCAGAAACGTATCTGTAATTTGATTGGCCCCCCCACCTTTTCTTCTTCTCTGCATCCTTTCTCTCACAGACGTGATGTTGCTAGTCTGTAATTTCTATAAATACTATTATAACATGTGTCTTCAGAATTCTCTGATCTATTCCCTGCTTCCTTTGTTCCAACTCGTTTGATTCGTTGGTTAAGTGGTCTACATCAATTCACTGTTTTGTAATACAGCTTCCTATTCCAGTAGCTTTTTTCCAAGAACTGCTGACTTGTGGAACTCTCTTCCTGCTGACTGCTTTTCTTCTAGCTATAGCTTTGGTCTTTTCAAGACTAAGGCAAATAGTCATCTCCTGTCTTTGTGATAATCATCCTTGGTTCTTGTTAGCTCCTTACATCAAGTGGTTTCATGCCTTGTCTGGAGCGATTTCCATAAAAGAGAAAAAACTCATTTGAACTCATCTTATCTAAAACGGTCACAGCTTTGAAAAGACTGGATTAGTGTATATAAAATCATAAATTATTAAAAGGAATACTTTAAGTACTTCCTACATAACCCCCCGCCCTCTCGGGCATATGCTACCTATAATCCTTTCCCCCACCCCACCCAAAGCCATACTCCATTTCTGGCTAAGAATCACTAATATATATATATATATATATATATATATATATATATATATATAAACTAGCGTGACCCGTGTCCAGCACTGTCTGAGAAAATTGAGGAAACCAAGAATCGCAACCTCCGGAAGTGAATTGTCCAAAAAAGGAATTGAAAGACTCATTTATTCACGATATAAATATATTCGTAAATAGAACTGTGCGTTATAATAAAATGAAAACAATCATCGCATAAGAGAACAATAAAGACAAATAGTTAATTAATGAAATGTCCTTTTGCAAAGCAATATGCATATTAGTTAACAATCGGGCGACGATTGCATGGATATTACTGAATATATTAAAAAGCTGTACTTCTATCATAAATGTGAAGTTGGCATTTTGATGTCACTGTCAGAAATTGCTCACTCTATGAATATACAGATGTAGAAAGATGCGTCTTTTTTATGTAAAAGTCAAAAAAAAAAAAAAAAAACTTAACCAATTTTTTTACATTTAATATTTATTTACCATATTCTTTGGATAAGCTGCACTCCTTTTTTCTTTTTTTTTTATGCTTAAAAATTAAAATTTGGGAAGTGTCTTAACCTTATCAAGACTAGAACACCTGTAAAATGCTTGCCAAGGCAGGTTGTAGTAGTCCTGAAAAATCTACATAAAAATAAATAAATAAAAATAAAAAATAATGCTGCAGTGCATTATTATTCTTCTGTCGCAATGTTTTTAATGCAAGTTTGAGGGTGGGGCATAGGCAAACACACCTGCCCAAGCAGACAAAATAGGGCTTCATTTTAAGGCATTCTGATCTTATTAGGGTTATGTGTTCAAAGGTAATTCTCACAAAACAATACTACATATATAGGCCACTACAAATTTTCAGCTGTTCTCAGATATCCTTTATTCCAAAACTATGATAGGAATAAGACATTTTTATTCATGCACTGCTTGATCAAAAGTTTTTTTAACTATGTTAGCTAAAAAATAAATTTGTGAAATTAAGCATTTTTTAAATAATAAATGTAATTATTTCCAAAATTTGAGATTTGAAATACTGGCCTTTTTTTTTTTTTTTTTTTTAATTTTTTGTGTGTGTTTGGGTGAATTCTTTTATACTGTACAGAACTCTTTCTCAAAAAACAATTGTTTTGTGATATCTTTGGGGCATCTATACTGCATCGTGTTTGATCTAAATCATGACAAAAACACCTCAGTTTTATATCTTGGTACCAAAAAAGTATAAGAGATGTTGATGCTTCTTAGCAATCTTCTGTAACTACTGGGTAAATGTTATATCATGCAGACTTATTATTTTGTAGAAAAGTGATATTTCAAGTTTTAATGAAGACAAACATGTATTTTTGTTTATATTTACTAGAATTACTGGGTCTGCTATCATGCACAAGCAAAGAATCACTATGCTGGCAACCACTGTAATACTAGCCGAATATATTTCTGATGAGGTTTTCTCAGGCAATCTAGACCACTTCAAGCATATGATATTATGTTAATTAATCAGTTAATTGTAAAATCCTTTTACAAAAGAAAATGCTTTATTCGACCATGTTTGTATTTGGGCTGGAAGAGGGGGAAGAGGGGCAAAAGAGAAAGACAAAGAGAGACACTTAATTAGAAGGGCATGGCTTTGTTACTTTTAACGCTTGTCAGAACCTTTTTTATGGAAGTTTCTCCAGACACGGCATGAAGCCACTTGATGAAAGGGGCTAATCCTAATGATAAAAAGGGAGAGGAAGGTAGAATCACGTCAAGACAAACCAAACTGGAAAGAAACCCCACCACCAGCGTTCAATCCTCAGAACTACAAATAAGCTAGCCAAAATGTAAGCCCAGAACTTCATATTCTCAAATCAGTCGTCTGACATCACTCTGCTAACTTGTTGTTTCCACACAGGGATGATTTGCCCCAAAAGGTTAACAGCCTAAACCCTTCTGATCCCAGTCTATAATACATCCTGTTTATGACTTATTGTGTTAATTTCTCTTGACGAATACTTTTTAACCAAATAAAGAATTACCTGATGTGCCTACTAATATCAACAATTTTATGAACTTGTAGCAGTCACATGTTTTGATGTACTATTTTTCTCTTGATATAAATAGACAAAGTTTAGCACTGAGTAATTGGCCCAATCAAATGGTTTGGCGTATGAATACAGTTTGTTGGGCTAGTGTGTTGGAGTGACATCGCATAAGGAAGCGTCCAACTCACCAGCCGAGAATAAAGTCTGCCAGGAAGCATGGCGCCGCCCTTTTTGTAAAGATTATTATTGTCTGTCTTTAATTTCTTTCCAATTCGACTGAAATAAAAGGTATTTTCTGTTAGATAACAATGTCATTGTCTGTTCTTTCGTCTTTGAACCAGAGGGACTTTCTATCTAAGTGTTTCTAACATGGAGTCAGAAGGACCGACAACCTTAACTAAAACTTTATTTATGATGGTCATGTATACCCAATCAACTTTAATCTCCTCCATTTAACCAACCATTATAAACTCTTTTCTAAAAAGATTAGAAAGTTTAAAAATCTTCTTTTTTTTTTAATTTTTAAATACCTGATTTCACTAAAAGCTGGAATAATACTTGTTTGCACGATAACAAATTTGCATAATGTAAAATTAGAATCATATTTACCAGCGTTACCAAGGATTGTTTTCGCCAAGCAATCAGGTGATAATCTATGTCAAGCACTTTTTTTTTTGCATTCATGCGGTATAGTTAACAGCCAAGAAATCAAAAACAAACAAAATATGCAACAATAATTTTTACTAAATGCAAGAAAATTCAATTTTCTAACAACCTATATAATTTTAAAGTATGGAAACTGGATGGCCAGTTTAAAAATTTTTTATTTAACTATTTTTTAAGGAATGAAACACCAACAAGCACACACATGGCTCAACCATATTGGAGTTTTAGTGTCTCCAAAAAGAGATATCGGCAATCTTATATTGAAATTAAAAAAAACAACTTTAAAAGTTTCAAAACTTTAAAACTATGCAGGTTGAAAATAAAATGAAATTTTCTTGCGTTTGATAAAAGTTATTTTAGTATATTTAGTTTGTTTTCGATTTCTCGGCTGTTAACTATACTGCATGAATGCCTTTTTTCTTTTCTTTTTATTAGTAGTACCAGATATTTCTCTTAAATGTCTACGTAAGTATTTTTTTTTTTTCTGAACCAAATTTTTCGGAATTGCTTTATTAAAATAAATACCTTTTTAAAGATGTTATTTTTTTTTTTTTTTCCTAAAATGCTTTCTTTCACATGGTATCCTCCTGAAGAATGAAGATATTTTTTTTGTATTTTCTAGATCCGGTTAGACACGAACGCATCATTCTGTTAAACAACAACTTCATTCTGATGCTTTTCTGTCTTAACCCAAATTGAAAAAGTATTTTCTGTTCTTCAGAAATGGCTACAGTGGAATTGGCCGAGTTACTGTAGCTTCTGCAAGCGGTTCAGTAACACCTGCTGATCATCTCCCTTGGTTTCCTTCCACAGCTGCTGGTGATGGATCACTCTTGAGAGTAGGACGACGATCTCCCCCGCTGCATCCTCCTGGCACTACCACGACGACCACTCACAGCAGACGCCTGTCTAGCCACACTGCTCTGGCTCTTTCTCCGGCAGACAGTTTGCATTCTGTGCACGCAGCAGCAGCAGCACCGCCTCACCTGGAAATGCAATCGGTTCTTAACAGCAGCCAATCGTCTATTGGCAGCTTATTTCGGCCTCCATTGACTATTGCTGACCCAGCCCCGAGAATCTACCACGGTGCCCAGTACGGTGGTTCCCTCTACACGACGGCCAACACTACCATTGCTTCATTTTCATCTCTCTACAGTATTCATGGCCAGCCAGCCAGCCACATGACATCGGGTGCTTTGTCACCGTACAATACATTCTACCCACAGTATCCGCAGGGCTACTCTCACCGCTGTCTTTTGTCCCCGGCTGGTCACTATCCTCACATTGACTCTTATTCTGCTGTTCTCGCAAGCATGGGTAGCCACGCACAGCATGTCAGCCAATCCCAGCTACCTCGCTCATTCATGCCTACGCATATCTCCCAATACTCTCCGCTCTCAAACCATCGGAATGCAACGCCAACCACGTCACCCACCTCGGTTGCAAACATTAGACACTCGCCCAAGCAACAAATTCTCATGCACCGAGATTCTCCCAAATCTGAACAGATTCGAGATTCTCTCGCAGAGGTTACCGTTGTTGCAGCAGCCGAGGGCTATGGCCATGCCCCTCATGGTCTCTCAATAAAAGAGGAAAAATCTCACTCCACGTCGCAACTCATGCAGTCGCGCCAGTTGTCTCCCTTATCTGGTCACACTAAAAGTGTCTCGGTACTAAAGGAACCTTCCATGAAATCAGATCTCAACAAAGACATGGGTTACAAGTTGCCCAGCGGGAAGGAGGGCAGCCTCAAACACAGAATACTCATCCGGCCTTCCAATAATCAGATTAACGAATGTCCCATATCGGGGCCTGAACAAATCTTGTCCACTGGCACCAAATCTTACACAAAATCTGAGTCGATTTCTCCTGCCAAACGCTCAAAGTCGATAAGCGAAATGGCTTCTTCTGACTCGGATTCTGGGTGTGGACAATCGCAGTCCCAGTGTACAGTACCTCCTCAAGGGGTTCCAAACGTCCCTATGATCCCTCATTTACATTACCCCCCTCATTTCATGAAAGGCTCAATCATTCAACTTGCCAATGGCGACCTAAAACGAGTGGAAGACTTGCAGACAGACGATTTCATACACAGTGCCAAGATCAGTGCCGATCTGAAAATTGATTCCAGTACAGTGGTCCGTACAGATGAGAATATCGAGCGAGGAACCACCATTCTTAGTTTTCTTGTTGGCGAGAATAAAGTTCAGGTATGAGGAAATGTCACCTTTTTCTGTTGCCATGTTTTTTTTGTTTTTTTTTATTAATTTGTGTTCATTCATCCAAATGACCTTCTTTCTCTATTGTAAAAAAAATAACTAATTATATCAGTTAATTAAGAAAGATATAGAACATAGCATTAATTAAAATGTTAATTGCTCTCATTATATATTAGCTGGGCTACCCGGCGTTGCCCGGGGCAAAAGTGTAACATATTTCTATTAAAACTTCTATCTCTCTCTCTTTCCCCCTTCTCCGTTTTCCTCCTCCCCACCAGCTCTTTCTTCTCCGTCCAACCCATTCCTTTCTCTGGACATGCACACATACTTTTATAGATTACTCGAGGAATGAGTCTGTGTAAGAGAAAAAAACTCATTAGAAAAAAAAATCAGTTATTGGGGTAAAAAGATGAAATGGTTACCCCCCCCAAAAAAAATCGTGTCCAGTTTACCCTCAAAGAATAAATATTTTTTTCTGAATTTGAGATATTGTTCATTCCGGGCAACGCTGATCAAGAATATAACAACTTTGTAGGTGTTTCTTTGGTAGTTTTGTACACTTAGCTGGACATGCACACACACATACGCTTCCCTTTATATAATAGACTAGCAGGGCTACCCGGTGTTGCCCAGGGCTCTCTCTTCCCTGGTAGCCCCATTTCATCGCCCCCTCTCCTCGTTGCCACCTTCTCCCTGTTGTCTTTTTTATATTATAATATTATCATTGTTATAATATTATTATTATTATTATTATTATAATATTGTTGTTGTTATAAATTTTTGTAAATATTTATAAGTAGCAGAAGTATCTGGTATTATGGTTCGGAATTTTTTAGATAAAGATTGATTTGTATTAGTTGGAGTACGTCTCCGCAACAGATAAAAGTTATATCAGTTCTAAGTTCCAGTCTTCTGGTGGTTTACGGTTCAATCCTCAGTACAGGTGATAAGAATACAATTACAAATGATATTATCTGAGCATGGCTGATGGAATGAGAGCAAGCAACTCCCATGGATTAAATAAAGGGTTCTGTTTGAAATTCCGTACAGATTCCCAAGTTCGACAAGACACCTAAAGAAGGTCGGATGTTATATTGGCCGAAATGTTATGAGAATAATATTTCTGAAACTCTTATCAGAGCACAGTTTACATTCTGACTTCAGCGTGAACAAAGCTCAATTTCATCGGATAAATATGAAAATAATAATGGATTTGTTGCCAAAGTCATTAAATAATTTCAGTTAATTCTTTTAAACTAATGAAAATACAGATAATTTGTGGGTTCACCCTTTTCTTATTTAGGTGGATTTGCTTATTGCAGTGCAAAAACCAGTTGTTCTGTTTCTCGTAGGTTGTGAGTTCGAGCCTCATTAGTAACCTATGATTTCAACATTTCCTTACTTTTCAAACTGCATGGAAGGCCAAGATGGACCCTACCATTGAATGGCAATCAAACAAAACCGTTGGGCATTGATTACTGAAGGCTGACGAAAAAAATCATGCAGACATAGACTGAAGTTTATTTGTATCAAATATTGTTGGATTGCAGAAAGCATTGAAATTTATTAACGATACCATGAGTGGCATTTTTGGGCTTGACTGTACTTTTAACTCCCTCAGATACCATTCTGTTCTGGCTGATCTTCATCATGTAGCTGTGCCGACATAGAATTTGTAAATGTAGCTCTTCTCTAAAAACTGTTTTCAAGAAAGATTTGTCTAAAACATGAAGAAAAACCTTGAAAAAACATTAAAATTCAGTTGGTCTTAACTGTTTCTTAAAAATTGTAGTGTTTAATTGCAGTCAACTGTTCCTATTCACTTATATTAATCACCAATTACCATCTTTGCTAATTGGATCTCATTTTTTTAAATGTGTTTGAAAGGTGATTCAATTCAATTGGCAATGTTTCAGTTGTCATGTAGGAAAAGTGTGGTAGAAATTTACACAGTAGAGGATACAGTAGTCCAGCACCCGTCCAAATTCACCTTGAATTGCTGTTGTTGGCGCATTTATTACCTCTCTTGAGAGTCTATTCCAAGATTCAGGGATCCTGATTGAAAAGGCTGCCCTCCGCTGGTTCAATCAAAATCGGTGGTGAAATAGTTTCTTGTGGTGTCCGCATAGACCTCTTTCTGGTGCAGAAGTGAATAATAGGTCCTGAGGTATATCGTAATGACCATTGAGGAGATTGTAGGCCAAAATGAGATCATTTCATAATCGTCGGCGCTCAAGGGAGAAAAGGTTAAGTTTCTTGAGTCGGCTTTCATAGGGCAGATCCTATAGACCTTGCCCATTCGAGTAGCCAGTCTTTGAACTCTCTCCAGTTGGTGGATATCATGTATTAGATATGGAGCAGAGGCCTGGACACCATACTCTAACAGTGGTCTGACGAGGGAGACATAAAGTGGTAGAAATATTTCAGGAGTGAGTTTGCAGAAAGAACATCGAATGAGAAATAGTGCTCCTTTCTGTGTTTGCAGCCTGAATACAATGTTTAGATGTGACAACATACATATGAACATGAAGTAGCTTAGCGTATTATTATATAGATGTGCATACTTCAGAGAGCTTCGCCACATGCTTGAGAACAAGATTCTGCCACTTATCAGGGTCTTGGGCCAGTCTTTCAACTCTCAGGGAGGTTTACCAGTATCAACCTATTTCTGGTCGCCCTATTTCTTTGATGGTCGCCCTATTGACTTTTCTTCAAGGTAATCGCCTTTATAGGCTTTCTTTGCATAGGTAGCCTGGAAACATGTCCAAATAAGGTTATTTTCTTTTTTTCTTTTTTTCAAACAGCGAATAAAACTCTTAGAAAAAAAGGTATTAATCTATCTATCCCCCTACCCTCTAGCTAAAGGTGGAATAGTATAGACTAGACCCTTAGGCCTTTGTGAGGCAACTAGACAAAGAGAAGTAAAGCTCCAAAATAACACCAGTGTTTCTCTGCTTATCCCAGCATTGCTTCTGGTTCTGTTGGAATTACCCCTACCATAATATAACTCAACATTTAAAAATTGTAAAACATTTTAAAAGGATCGATGCGTGCACATGAGCACCAATAATATGTATGTGCTTGATAAATCCTAAACTATTGAACTTATTATATAATATGTATTCCAGGTAACAGGGTGAGTAATGTGGCCACATTATTTTTCTTTTTTTTTTTTGTAAACTTTACCCCTCAAAGAAAGAAAAAAAACATTAAAATTTAAAACTAATGCTATATTTATAGCTTATACCTGCCCTGGGGTGGGTATACTATTAGTAAATTCTAATATTTTTCTGGGCATAGCCATCACCTCTTATAGCAGCAGGAGGGGGCGGGTGAGTGATGAAGTACTTAAGATTATTTTTTTCTGTTCTGGAAGATGATAAAAATTTGTATGTTTTGTAATTAATTGAAATTTGATTTGCCAATGAAATTTTGAATGTGCGAAGCTTGACATGTGTTGCTGATGTGCATATCGATTGATGCTGCCATTGTGGATTAGTATCGACTGAGAATACATGGATTAATTGGTGTTGGTTGTTGGCTTGGTGTTGACTGGGGCTGCATGAGTGGATCAGTGTGAAGCCACATGGGTTAGGGTTGGCTGTGGGGATGTCTGGATCAGCATCGCATATTTCCACTTTCTAAAAGTAAAAAATGATGCCCTATAAGTAAACTATTAATTGCTTCTAAACTTTAATCTTATATAGTTAATCTATGCTTCAAGATGCTTTAAATCATTACAAGAAGAGGAGGTTGTACTAGACAGATTCCATGTGGGACATACATATGCTACTTTTAGGCATTTGCTGGATGGTGAAGAGTCTCCAGTGTGTTTCATGTTAGGAGTCATATACAGTTAAGCAAATGCTTGTTGACTGTCAAGAAGGCACTACAGTTCAAATGACATAAGGGACCTGTTCAGGAACATTAACCCAGGCAGCATCTTGGACTACATAAGAAAAATTGGGCTCTTCGGTAAAATTTAACTACAAACTATCTTAAAAAATAAAAAATAAAAATAATATAAATGAATAGAAAGATTAAATGGTTATCCCATCTATAGGATTCTATCCGACAATTTGATTCAGCATTAAATAACTCATTGATGGTTGATATAGCATAAAACAAACAAAAACTATACCTAAATTATTACATGTGATAATTAAAATATTTTATTGTTTTTTTTATTTTATTTATTTTCTTATAAATGAAGTTAATATTGATATCTTTCACTTTTTTCTTTTTTTTTTTGCCAGGTTACTGTGGAAGCTACCTTGGAGCACCCATTTTTCGTTTTCGGTCAGGGATGGTCCTCTTGTTGTCCTCAGCGAACAATAAAACGCTATGGGCTTGACTGCCATAAATTGTCTGTGGGAGACGTGTGCATTTCTCTAACGCACAAAGAAGTGCGCCGAGATGCCAACCGGATAAACTACCACCAATTCTCAAGGGGGGTGAAAATCGAAGGGGGTCACCACTCTGCAAACACATCACCTATGTTAACGGACAATAAATCAGCTCATTTGAGCCGTCATCGTAGTCCGCCTGCTGCCATGGGGCCTTACCAGAGAAACACAAAAACGCACAGCGCCGAGACGCAGACCAATTTGGCAGACAATAATAATAATAATAATAATAAAAATAGTAGTACCAGTAGTTGCAGCAGTGGTGGCAATAACAATGTTGGTAACCGGTCAGTTGGACAATCGGTGCGAAAGCGGCGTTGGTCAGCTCCTGGTAAAATGAATCTTGACTCTTTGCCAAACTTTATGAAGTCTTCTTTGGTTAAAAAAATTGAACCCGAAATTCAACACCAAATCAATGATTGATTAAAAAAAAAAGTCGATAACTCGGTGAGTTATGGTGGATGAAATGTTATATGGTGTCAAAAAATAACAAAGCAAAGATAAAAAGAAAAAAAATCATTAAATTTTAGCATTTAATGATTTTTTTTTCTAAAAAATTAAAATAAATCACAGCTTTAAAAAAAGGACAATATTAGCTGCAAAAGAAAAACATTTTATTAAAAAAAAAAAGAAATATAAGAAATTAAAACGTAAACAAAAAAAAAACTGCAAAATTCATCGGGCCCTCCATGTCAAATCGCACGTTGTTAAAAATCTACTCTGATCTATTAAATCAACTGGTATTATTAAAATTGGAAACAAAAAATTACCAGTTTGATCATTTTATTTGTAAGAGATTTTTTTTTTATGTGTAAAAAAAAAACAAAAAAAAACACATACCTATTTTTCTTGTGTTATTGTCTGTCTATACATGACTTTCTCTTTGTCCCCCTCCCCTTCAATCCTTCTGCCAAAAATAATTCCCCCAAAGGCTGTAAGTATTATAAAACAAAAACATAACCTTTGCTCTCTATAAACATTTGTTCTTTTAATAAGAACGCAGAGTATATTCCTTTAAACTTTAAAAGAACACATCCTAAAAGCAATGTTTATATTTTTATCTTTACTTTATTTTCCCTAAAGCCCTCCGGCCCCTTTTTTGTTAGCTCCTGTAAAAAGTAGCATCACTGTTCTACCTACTTCTGAACCTTTTAGTATTACTTGTTACATTTGTTTGGATCTGCCATAATTTTGGTCATAGACATTGAAGATGATCAGGTAATCAGAAAGATCGACGATTTTAACATAATGTGATAAAAAAAAATTGTGTATAGGCAATAAAAATAGTTTTATGTTTTTTTTTTTTTAAATATTATTAAATGAGGAATCATTTTGAGTTACAATCTATTTAGTAGTACGCATGTAATCGGAAGAAAAACACGTTTGAAATGTCTAAATATCCTACAAAAAGCGTGATTTTCACAAAATGGAGTTTTACAGGATGCCACTATGTTGTTTTTTGTATCGCTCAAGACAAAAAAAAGTATTAAAACGTCTTTTTTTTTCTTTTTTTTTTTTACCTGTTACTATGTAATAATACATTGAATTTAACTCCAAAACGTTCTGAGTGTCATAATATTTAAATATATATATATATATGTATTATCGCCTATATATATATATATATGTATATATATATATATATGATTATCGCCTATATATTAATTTTATTCGAATTTTTGAAGAAACTGTTTACATCGATCTTTACGATTACCGATCATCACTTTGAGAATCAAATTCACTATACAAGCAATGGTCTTGCAGAAATTTTTTTTTAATTGTTATTCTATAACCGGCACCTGAATAGATGTTAAGGTTTGCTAAGTCTTGCAAATCTATAACAATGGGCAACCCAGTGAGGATCAAACTTGGTATGCTAGCAATAGTCTGCAAACCATTGCCTTTTTTTATGGCAGAAACCGCTTTTTCGATTTGGTTATGTGTAATGAATGCATAAGGATACTTAACAAGGAAACTTATTCAACAAGCAAACAAAAATGTTGGGTTTCTTTTTCTTATAATGAAAATAACGAACGACCGGCTTTTAGACGTTTCTAGTGGTTGATTTTTTTTTTTTTTTTTTTTTTTTTTTTTTTTCCTTAGGCTATTTTTGGTCTCTCTCTCTCTCGTCCCCGCTCTCTCGATTTTAAGGTTGTGTCAAAATGATTACAGATTAAAGCCTTGAACTGGTCAATGCTGAATGAACCCTTGGCATAAAAAATAGCCCCTCTCCTGCACCGCGCCATCTTTTTATTCTTCCTCATCAGCCCTTACTATGAAGTATGGATTGGTCGGAGAGATGGGGAAGGTCTACTGTTGAATCCTTTCTTTGTTCAAAAACTGTAGGGTGGGGGGAACATCCTTTGCACAATATAATTCTTTTTAAGGGATGCTTATTCTCTTTCTCTCTTTCTTTCTCTCAACAGTGAGATTAAGAAAGTATATCTCTGACTTTTCTAATTCATATTCTTGTAGTTGTCATGATGCAATAAAAAGGTGGAATAATCAGAATGGGGCCATGTAACCCCTTCTCTCCACATACACGCTTCTCTTTCAACAATGAGTAAAATAGAAATAAATTTGTCTACAAGGAATCGTTTACGATAGATATTGTGGTTATATATATATATATATGTATATGTATTTGAATTTTTTTTTTTAAATATAAGCATTAAATAACCTACAAATATGCTGTAAACCGAACAAACCTGACCAAACCTATAAAAAAGTAAGTTTGGTTAGAGTCATTAACAAGACGGTCTATAAATTCCCATTTTTAGGAATGTGAGTTCTCGGCTTTTTAGCAGAATTCCGCTTTTTCTTTTTTTTTTTTTTTTTTTTTCTTACTTCCAGAAAAAGCGGATTTTCGTTTATATTGCTAGAGCCTCTACAGGGTGGTAAGTTCTCCACTTTTTGATCGAAAAAAAAAGCTTATTTTCCCCCTTATGACAGTTCTATCTGAAAACTGAAAATGTTAATTGTGCCATGAAGGCTAAGACTTCAAGCAATTTATGATGGGGAGGGGTTAAGGGTGTTAGATGACTTTTGTTTCATCAAAGAATGACTTGTTTCCTTTCCTCCCTCCTATATGCATAATCAGTATCTTTTTATTTCTTACCTGAAACTGATTGGAGTTTAGGAATAAAGTTGTTTTTTGTGCTGCCCTCTCTCCACATGGCCTCCTCAGGTTGGTAAATTCAGCTCGATTTCAGCTTTTTGGCCATTGGCTACTCACATCCCTGCATTTTGTATGTTTAAATTTTAAATTAAAGCTTTATTAAATTAGTTAATTCTCGATCTACGATAGGAGGAGGGATGGAGGTACTACAAGAAATAAAATTGGTCAGTTGTTTACATTTCTTAAAAATAGTCATTCATGGAAGTTCACAATGGCCAACTGGTTATTTTCCCTCTTGAAACTATATCTTTAGCTCATTCAAATTTTTCTCAATCAAGCATGGCTGTCGGCTATTCTGGGGGGGGGGGGGGGGGCTTTTAAAAAAAAATATTCTCTTTGCTTAATATCATTAAACCATCGAGAACTGATTTGTTTGAACAACGGTATTCTCTTGATTTCTTACCCTGTGAAGGCTGTTTACATCAACATTGTGATATTAAAAAAAAATCTTCACGGAAGCACATTCTTTTTTTTTTTTTTTTTTTTTTTTTTTTTCATTCTAAAAACCATAAAACTCGAATGGTATGTATAAAGAATTTTTATAAAGGCCTTTTGCTGTTAATGTTTACTGAAACAGGCAGGAGACTTTTCTTTTTATTTGTCTTCAGTGAAGAAGAAAGATGATATGATTTTATAAATTGAAATCCATCTCAACTAAACGCACAGATATATGTATATGTATTAAGAATTGTGTGAGTTATTGAACAAATTAATTCCGGATCACTTAGAAAGGAAATTAAACATTTGATGTTTGATTGCTGCTAATTGATTACAATGTTATGTTTTACTTTGTCTCTACCGTGTTTTGCTGAAATTAATTGCAAACATTGATTAAATGCTTCTTGTCTGTTTAATTTTGAATTAAAAAAAACAAAAAAGCTTGAAGCTACTGATGACGAGAATTTTCCAAATTTAATCAGTCTTAATTTCGAGCTGTAACTTAAAACCTGAATAAAAATTATTCTCAGAAACATGTATAGACTAAAGACATGTATGAATCGTTCTTGCTGAAGCCGGATTTAAATGTTTTAAATATGCGTTGAATCTATACACACACACATATATATATATATATATATATATATATATATAATTTTAAAGTTCTATTTTTCTCTTGAATAACTAGAATTACTTCCCAACCTCCGAAACATTCAGTCCATCGATACATAGTGGCACAATCAAAAACATAGCGTTTTTCTTTAGTCAAGAAGCACAAAAAAAAACATAATACTCGATTTTGGCCTATCAACTTTAATTCTAGCCAGAAATTATTTTCGAATTGATATTTTAAAGGCTTCAAAATCTCTTTTGAATGGCTATAGAGAAATCAGTAACAGTCATTTTTTGATCTATAATAATGGGGGGGGGGGAGAAACAATGTTTACCTTGTAGCCCTCAGCATTTTAAAGTGCTTTTGAAACCTCTAAATTTGCGGATAGAGTAATCTGTGGTTAGAATTAAAGTTTCTAGACCCCAAGGTCAGGTATTATGGTTCATTTGTGTTCCTAAACCAAAGAAAAACAGTATATTTTACTTTGTCAATGTATCATTGAATCAAACATTCACTGGTGCTTTTGACTCCTCATTCTTTACACTGTGCATAGAAACATAATAAATTGTCCGCCTTTTTCCCCACTTCCTGTTTTTGTTCAATTTCTTTCTTTTCTTTTTTTTTTTTTTTTTTTTTTTTTTTTAGAAAAAACTGCTTAAATTATTTGATATTTGCGTTGTATTAATTTTATTACTGCAGTCTAATCTTTTCTTTTTTTAAGCAATATTTTTTTTTTTTTTTTTTTTCAGCGTTTAAAAAGATCAAAAAAAGGAACTGATTGGTTTAATATTGTTGCATGCAACATGAGGAAAGTTGAAGAATCTAAGTAAAAATGATTGTGATAAAGATAATACATAAGTAAACAAAACAAAATACTATATATGCACACAAACAGATTATGCAGGGAAAGATGCTGTTTATTTTCTCTTCTTATATTTCTTTTAAGAAATGACGATGCACACATCGTCATTGTAGGTTTGTGGATAAATTGAGAAATTCAGAGATTTTAAACTTTAGAACTTTTAAAAATCAATTTTGTTCAAAATTGGCTGAAAAATTTAAATTTTAAAATTTCTTATAAAAAGTTAAATATTAACGTTTTTAGAAATGATTAAATAGTAATTTTTCTAAAGCATCCAACACATGCCAGCATGTAAAATGGATGCTAAATCAAATATAATGATGATGAAAGAATGGATGAAAGTGCTTGGGTTAGTAGATGCAGAACAGTTGAGGTAGCAGGTGTAATTAGCAGGAGAAAGCCAAGTAAAACCTGGGAGGAAATGATAAGGTTTGATTTGAGAGAAAGAAGCCCTGTCAGCGATAGATAAGTTTAGAAGTAAATTTTTAAAAGCTGTTCAACACATGCCAGCATGTAAAACAGATGTTAAATCGATGATGATGAATCTCATTTTCAGTTACCATTGGATTCACTTTTCTTAGAATTTTTCGCTTTAATTCCTGGAAATTTTTTTCCCTGGAACATCACTTTCAGGAAGGTTTTTGGTGATGCCAAAGGTCTTCTACTATAGAATAATTAATCCAATTATACTGACAGTGAAACATAACAGTTGAACAATTGCCTGTTGTAAAACCTTGTGGCTGATGCCAGATTTCACTTTGTGTAAAATCAACATTTTGTTTTCACGTTCTCTGTTCATGTTTTTTTTAATAACAGGGGAACCAATTCACTCACAATAAAATGTTTTCAAAGCAAAATAGTCCTTCGGTTTATATTTTAAAGAGAATAATACATAGTTTATAATAGCAACATTGCAATACGTTGTAAGATATATTAAAAATAAGGTAGAAATTAAAATGGTCAGAAGAACAAATTAGTCAAATTTTTATTTTACTGTAAATAAAAATGTTTTATATCTCAAAATGAAAGGTTTAATTAAGTACTAGAATCTGCTTCCATCAAAAACTGACAGGGAAATCTTACATATTTTCAGACAAAACAATTTGTAAGATATGATAGAAATATTGTGTTTTTTGAATTTTTTTCAACAACTTGTATAATGCGCTGTATCTATAGTGGTTCTTATGACTTTTTGGAGTCTTTTTTTTTTTTTTTTTTTTTCCCCTCCCCCAAAGTAAAAATCCATGGCTTTGTTTGCTGGACATTGCGTACACACAGGAAATATTGTTCAAAATCCACACAGCTTAAAACCCCATCGGAATCTGATGAAACGTCTAGAAAAAGTAAATTGGGAACAACATACTGATAAAACAGTGAAGAGCAAGGAATCGTTTAACCATGTCCAGTCTCTCCAATCTATAGTTTCCCCAATCTTAAATATTAAAGTTGAAAAGTATTATTTAGTAACATCTAATTTAGTTGATTAACGTGCCACTTTCAAAGTGTAGTTTTGTTTACGATTAAAGAAAGGCCGGGATACTAGGTGAGTATGTATGATGTTAAAAAAACTAAAGCCAACACATCACTGATATCTCACGTTGAAGCATCTTCATGATGTACAACTGTAAACATAAAGAAGGGGTAGAATTTAATTAGATAAATAAAAATAAGAAATTAATTCTTTGTCATTTATATAAAGTTGCTTTCAATTATAGTGGTCACAAACTTAATTCATTCTTTGACATACATATATATACACACGTTCACGAACCGAAATGTTTGAGTTGAAACAATTGTTATCGATTGTAATTAATGTAAATCCAATTATTTCGTTCGTCTGCCCCAGAAACACGCTTTCATTAATCCACACTATCAATAATTTCTGTTTTTTTTAACACTTGAAACCTTTGCTTCGTTAACATAGTCACTCCTTTAGCCAATCAGATACCTTTTTGCTTGGTGAGATCCATAACAAAAACCCCATTCTCATATTTATCATCGTATCACGAACGACGCAATGATGAAGAGTGTTTATAGTATGCAAATCTGAGTACAACTGATGCTCTATGAGACGCTAGTCTGGTGCAATAGCTCATGTGTTTGTGTGGTCGTACATCAATACAGTGTTCGTGGGTCAAAACAAAATTAGTTTATGGTTTAAGGAATTAGTGAATTGAAATAACATTGAAAATGGTATTTTTTTTTTAATCTATGAAATTTAAATTTGTGAATGAGTTTCTGTTGAATTTCTTTAAACCTTGCAAGAATGTAACATAAGTAATGATTTCACTTTGAAGTATGTTTGTAATCACTTAAAAATTTGAGAACCTGAAATGAAACAGTGATAACATTTTACGATAATTTATTTATTTATTTTTTTTTTTTCGAATGCATTGTTTATCTACTGATATTTTCCTGTATTTTAATTTTTGGTTCCATCTTTTGCTTGTATAAAACAAATATTTCCGATTTTACACTGAAAGGGGGTGAGGCTGATATTTTAAATTATCTTGATTTAAGTGTATTTATTTTATAGAAATAGGGAAATATTTGTACAGTAAGACTTTTTTTAGATTAAAAAAAAATTCTTCTGATTACCAACAATTAAGCAGCAAACTATAAGATTATCAAAAAGTAATTTTTTAATTAAATGTCTTGTAAAACGTGCCCTTTACTCTTTTATATCTGAACATAAAAAACAGAAGCTATAAAAGAGTGGTTATTGTGCAGACTTAGTTTACTCAATATTAAAAAAAGAAGAAAAGGTTTATCTGGTATTGTGAGTGAAGTCACTCAGGTATCAACTCATCAGATTTAAATTTTTAAAATGTATATATATATATATATATATATATTTCAATACATTGAATAAACAAATCCTAAAATCTGGAGGAGAGAAACCTATTCAAAATATTTCTAAAGATTCAATTTTCCACACTAAAGAACAGGGTTTGCATAAAAACAGGGGACATAACTACAAACTAACAAAAGGGACATAACTGCTACAAAAAAATCTCTTGTAAAATTCTTATAAAGATGAATATGGAAAATAATCTATTCTACATTAACTCCTACATAAAATACATTTTTGTTTTTTTGGTGTTTAATTTTGTTTTTCAACTATCTAAAGATGCCAAGAAAACATGAAACCATTTGTAATGAAAATTATGTGAAATCCATTAATCTATATAATGAATAGAGGCCTCCTTGCAATCTCGGGAGATAATGGATACCTACTTCCCTCCCTGTAAGGGTGTTTGTGAAGGAAGTCTATAATGAAGCAAGGGTTGTTCAATCCGCTGGTGCACCTCTACTTAACCAGCATTGCTTGAATCCAGACGAACTGGAAGTAATGCCGAAATAAGCAGAGAAAGACTGTTATTTAAAAATGTTCCTTCTGTACTAGTTGCACAAGCAAGACTTCAAAAGTCTAGTCTACCCTCCTATTAAATCCATAGCTGAAGGGAGGATATATAGTTAATTTTTTTTTTTTACTATAAACAAATCTTTCAAATCAGATTGCTTTTTGAACTAAAGTACTTGTAAAAAAAAATGTTATATTCAAACAGTGACTATTTTGGTTTGGTATGTTCCTTGCTTAAAGACATGTTCTTTTACTAGCAATTCATACCAGCCTAAAACTCAACACGGATATTGTACAATTAAATATGGATGCCAGAATAATGCATAGTTCGTTTATCCTTTCCATTTTCCACTTCTTGCATATTTCTTTTAATTTTTTTCATTTGAGATATTTCTGTCTTCATTGATTTTGTTTCAAATGCTTGCAATCTGCCTCCTCTAGGCCTATCTTTGACCAACTACATATTCCCATGAACTAAACAGACCCCAACACTTTAAAATATTGTTCATTCTGTTTTTAAATCTCAAGAGAGGGTTATCAAGTTTTCTAGTTTCTTCTGCTAGTTCACCATACAAGAGCATGTTCCTGGATTCTTATTAATGGTCATGTGTGCACCATGGCTAATTCAGTGCAATTGATTCCTGATGAGAATGATCTCAACATATGCAGTATTAGAATGATCGAATACTTAATCGTTTGTAATATACAGGGTGTTTGAGACAAATTTGACATTTTGGGGAAAGGAAAGAAAGAACATTGATGTATTCTCGAAATACTTCAAATGGTTCTGAAATGAAAAAATATTTTTTAAATTATCAAATTTCTCTCGAACACCTTGTAGTGATCTCATCTTATTTCGAGCATCAATCGCAAATGTCATCGTAAAGTTGTAATAAGCTTGATGATATCGATTTTTTTTTTTTTTTTTTTTTTTTTTTTAGGCGCGGGGGGGTGTATCTGTTACGTATGTTTCCTATTTCTTGCTATCATCATCTGACAGAAATATATTAGTTCTCTTAAAAAATAAGATATATTTTTTCTATTCATTTAACGCCACTCTTCCCTTGTTCAGGGGTCAGACGTTTTCTGATATTAAGCAAGTTCACTCTCCACTTCTCGCAGGTCAGCCGTCTCCAAATTCCACTCTGTGCAATCTTGTCAAATCACTTGCCTCCAAGTTTTCCTAGGCCAGCCAACCTTCCTGCGATTTAGGATATTCATGCTTCTGCAACGGTTTATCCAAGAAAAATAAATATTCCACATGACAATACCAGTGTAATCGATTCATCATTAGGATAACCTCCATGCTGGGCAAATGTACTGCTTTCAGCAAATCCTCTGACCTGATGTGTTGGGTTTGGTCAGATTTCACATTGTACATCCATCTGATAATGGATCTGTCATTGTGCTGCAGACAGGCAAGAGAGGACTGAGCGAGAGCCCAGCATTCATAGCCATATATCATGACGCTCCTGACATAGCTGCTATACAATCTACCCTGTATGTAGAGAGGGGCAGCTTGTGATGTTATCAGAGGCAACAACTCCCGAATATGAAAAGATAAATTTCATCTAAAGATTATAAAATTAATAACTAAATTCTTCTTGTTCTACTTTTACAACTTTTAAAAAAATTTTTTAATAGTGAATTCTCTGGTGTAAGATCAACCCAAACATTAAAACCTGGGTTTTATTTATTTGTATCGAAATCAATGATAAATATGCTAAACCAGCGAACATTTAGAGCTTAATGATCCATACCACCCTCCTCAAAAAAGGATTCCAGTTTGGGTTTATATATATATATATATATTACATATGTCAAAACTTTTATTTTCAATAACATTCTGCGCTTCAAAATCAGCCAAAAATTCTCCACATCTCTACTCTCTTATTATTTTCTCTTCCCCTCCTTTTCCCCCCTTTTCTCTTTTTCCCTCTTTGTCCCCATCCAAGTTTTAAATAAACGGCAGACTCATACTTCCACACACTCCGTCCCCCTACCTACTGCAGCCATGCTTGGCTATAACATATGTTGATCCCAGTTACCTTCCTAGCTAAAATAGTCATAAACTAACAAATCCAAGCCATCAATCCCATTCATCTCGCGTCCTTTGAAGGAGACTGACCGCGGCTGATAACACTACTACCAAAATCATGTTTTTCATTCTCTGCTTGTTCACGCCAACAGACACTTTCTGACATATCAAAACTAATATTCTGTATGATTTTTCTACATTGCTTTTTTTCATTCTGAGGAAGTCTTTCAATAAAGACGAAACGTTGATGAATACATAATCACATAGGTTTTGGCTTTCCTTTTTTCATTTTATATTACGTCGGATCATTTTATCCCCACCTTTCCTCATATATATATATATATATATGTATATATTAGCTGAATCTGCCACCTCGTTATCGCTTTGCAAAGTTTGTTACTTGAAATACTTGAAGCATTAATTTAAAATAATAAACATTTCATAAGATTGTTGTAAATACCAAACAAAATCTTTGTCATTTATTCATATAGATAGATAAACTTTAGCATTTTGATAATTTCGAAACATTGATTTATCATTTATGAAGAAAGGAAAGGAAATCAATTTGCCTTTTAATTTGGAATTTAGAAATGGATCGTGACTTGTAGAAAATCAAGTCGGTCCCTCTAAAGAAAAAACACAAATGCTAAATATTTGTCAAGAAAATAAAACAATATTGCGAAACAACTATTTGTTATATTAAAATCAAAATGATCATTGAATTAAAAAGACAATCACATATAATAGTTAATTAATAAAGTCCTTTTTCAAAACCAATATGCAAATTAGTTAACCTTGTGACTGAGCTATCACATCTCCATAAGCTGATCTCAAGTTCGATGCCTTTTGGCCGCGATCAAAGTGTAGTATCTGTTCCGATAGATACTACACCCTACAGACCGGTATCGTCTTGGCCTTCGGGTCTTGATTCCGCCGGTCTGTGGGTTTGTCCTGTGCGATTCTAGGAGGTCCACCCTCCTAGGCTTTGCCTCCCCTCTTTGGGGTGGAGTAAGTTTATCGCTTACTGCTTGAGGCGCCCCTACGGGGAATGCCGACGGGGCTGCCCAGGCATTTTTTGTAGGCCAGAGTGCTCACCTTCTCGGGCGATGGCTTTTCAAATCCCACTTTCCCGACCCGACCTTGGGTCACATCTTACCTTGTGAGAGTAAGATAAAACTGGCCTTGTGTCTAACCTCCTGGGGAGGTAAATAAATTGTTTGAATCGAGGTGGGGGTTGCAAAGCTAGTTAAGTTTTTTTAAATAAAGATGAAATAAGAATGTGGAGTGAAACAACTTAGTGAGAGAGAGTGATAGACAGAATTTTGGAGAGATATGGGTCATTTTGTTTATTTATTGCAAAGCACAACTAGTCAGATAAATTAGATTGATTTTTATTTTTCAATTTCAAATGTAACCTAATAATACAAAAAACTACTTTGTTATCACTAAAAGTTTGATCATCACTTTCCAACACATTAACAAGTCTGCATAACATAACATTAGAATCGTATTTACAGATGTTAACAGATCTTGGTTTGTTAAGTAAAGAATTTCCCTTGTTTTTTGTTTAAATAGTTATGCCCTGAAATGTTAAGAATACTCGACTTCAACAATCTGTTGTGTATAAATATTTATATATCTGATGATTCCAAGGTCAGTCGAGTGATATTTCAAATTCCATCACCAAATGGTTTGCTCTTGTGCCAGTTGACATTTAAAAGAAAGAATTCCAGAAACCAATTGTCTCTTTCCGAAAGCACTGAAAGCTTCACAAGTTCACACAAATAACACGGCTTTTAGATGCATTTCATGACTATTTCAAAGGAATTATACAACCTAAGATGGTGTACAGATTTTATTTTCAATACTGAAGAGCTCTATTTTTGCCATTTTGTCTTCATAAGACAACTTGAATAAATATCGATAAATTGTGAGTTTCATAAAAATGTGGTATTTATTTCCTTGATTAAAGAAGCGAAAATATTCGTTAAACTCAACATGATGATTATTGTTGAGAAACTTATCTGCACAGTTAAATCCCTTTTTTGTCATTTTATACAATTTTTTTTGGTTTTAAGGGGGTGGGGGTCCAAGATAAATCGCTCAAAATGAGAATTGATCGCACAAAGTTTCATTAATAATTCTGCTATATTTTATACCTACCTGATACTTTTCAAACTATTTGGGATGGATGTATATATATATATATATGATATTTATATATATATGTGTGTGTGTGTGTGTGTGTTTTATGCATCCATATATTTATCTATACACACAGGTATAAATGTGTGCATAAGACTTTTCACAGAACGTACAGATACTACACTATGATCGCTAGACAAAGCGCACATATACTCTGATCTTATGCAAAAGTATTAATCCATTAGTGCCCAAATTTCTTTTCTTTAATTTATTACCGAAAATCTTTTGTAAATACAATATTATATTTGAATCAAATTACCTCCAAAGGTTTACTTGACTTTATAGGATAGTTAGAGCATTCATTTATACGATATATAAAATGTGGGTTGGTTATAAGAACTATTTACCCCCCAAAATTGTTATTAAATAAAAGATGAAACTGATCGCATCATTCCACTCTAGATGTTCACAGTATACTGAAAACTGAGACAAAAGATTACTGCCAATATACATCAGACAGTAGGTGTAATATTTGAAAGACACTCCAATCTTTATGACTAACTATAGATATCTCTGAAAAATACAGATGTTGCTGAAATTTGGTTAATTATACTTCTTGTCAAATATTAAAAAAAAAGGATCATGGGTTAATAAATAATCCCGTTTTTTATACGTGGTATGCATATATTTAAAATCTAATTATTATATTATGAGCTATGTCCTATATACGTGTCTTATATTTTATACATCTATATATTTATACAGACAGGCATAAATGTATGTATGAACCACTTCATAAAGCGCACATATACCACACTCTGATCCTAGACAAAGCGCACATATACTCGGATCTTATGCAGAAGCATCAATCCATTAATAAATGATTGCATTTTTTATGCATAGTATGTATTCAAAAAGTATCTAATTATTGCATTATTATATTCTTCATTTAATTAATGTTTGTTTTGAATGAATAGTTAAAAAAAACATTTTTACCTTTGAATATTAGAAGCCCTAGTTAATAATATGCGGTGACCATCTTTGCATATGCAGAAAGAATATTCTAACAACCTCGAATTGATGGGAATTATATATATATATATATATATATATAAATAAATAATAATAACCAGTAATATAAATACATAAAAATAACCAAAAGGGAAGGGGGTGATAAGTAGTATAATGGATTCGTCCAAACTCTATAAAATACAGCAGGGTGACTGTGTATGAGCATAGTATCCAATGCGTCATCTGTAAACCGGAGATCACGTGATATTAATTGCACCGTTTTTAAGTCCTGTACCCCCAAAAAATACCGGGCAATGGAATCATAGCTTAATGTCAGAGAAGCAGTATTTTGAAGAAATAAGCTGATATTAAATTTGAGGGGGGGGGGGGGGTATTTTCGTGTTTTTTTTGTTTGTTTTTTTATTGGTTCCTTAAATTAAATAATTAATAAACAAAAATGAATTCATGTGGTGCCAACAATACGGTCGCACTGAGATCGAAACATTCAACAATCTGCTCACACATATTTCACATTTTTATCATGTCAATTAATTATTGTTTTAAAAGATTCTTTTCATTTTGTTGCGATTGCCAACTATTTAACTTCTCTTAACACAGAAAAAACGAACTGCCCGGTATGTTTTTGTACGGGACTTAAAAACGGTGCAATTAATATCATATGATCTCCAGTTTACTGATGACACATTGGGTACTATGCTCGTACACATTCACCTACAGCAGTTTTGTAAATAATTAATACATTTTTCTTGAGCAAAGGCGAACAGGTGAGGAGAATATTTTTAGTAACAAAATATGTATGAAAAAAAATTAATATGGAGCAAAAAAATAGATCTGATATCCGGAGAGCTTTTTGTTTTAAA
Source organism: Sepiola atlantica (assembly GCA_963556195.1). Lineage (NCBI taxonomy): Eukaryota > Metazoa > Mollusca > Cephalopoda > Sepiida > Sepiolidae > Sepiola > Sepiola atlantica. Next base: position 163,614,998 of record OY744524.1, on the reverse strand, counting down.
GGGAGGTGGTGTCTTATCAACACTGCTGAGGAGCCATGAGAAAAAATACTATTTTGTTTTTAAATTTCCAAAAAAGTTTTTCATGGTAAATAACTGATTCTTATAAAAAATATTAAAACTAGCATAAATTCTTGGAAGTTAATGAATACAGTGATTACAAGAGATTGATTGACTTACAAAGCAAGGGAATTTTCCAACGAAAGGCTTGGGACTAAAAGTTTTTTTGTTTTTTTTTATCATTTTAAAGGTTAAAAAATTTCCAAGACTATATATATATATATATATATATATAATTATGTTACGTTTTTAGTATAGGAGAAATGACCAGAATTCTCAATTACATGCGTAATAGCATATATTTATATTTTAAAAACACTACACATTACTTTCATTGTCCATCAATACATTTGGTTTCACAGAAATACTGGAATCTCAGCCCATGGGGCTAAAGCTACCAAATGATCCGTTCTTCAGTCGATGGTCCAACATGTTCTTATTTGTATAACTCTCTGCCGAGTGAGGAAAAAAACTGGTAGGGATAAGACTAAAATTTGGTAACAGATACATTGTTCAAGTTACAGTTCACTCCACATATCCAACATGGCCCCAGGTTTCATGCCTCCAGTAGGTGTTGCTTTCTGATGCGATTCAGTTCTTATTTGAATTGTTTTAATGTAATTACTTCAATGCAACACGTCATGACACTTCACATGTTCAAACGTGATATCCCTATTTCTTTTTTCAGGTTATTTATCTATTATATATATATATAATATATATATATATATATATATATGCACACAAAAACAAACCTACAAAAATAAGTGATAAGATAGAGAAAAAAAAGAATTATTTTTACACAAAAATATTTCTTATCACTGCATTTATTTCAACAGGTGACTCTTAATATCTGTATAGGTTTCCGAGTTCATCACATAGATTCTTAAGTTCAGAAAGATGCACCTGAAGATGTTTACGGTCATATAGGCTGAAACGTAAAGATAACAACCAAGATGCGAATAGTAGTTCGAATAATCTAAATAATGCAACTTTGTTTAATGTTATCGGACGTTTATTGTCATCAAAATGTGGAATCACTGAACCGATTATCATAAACAGTTTTCACTGTTATTTTTTTTTCAATGCCTCGCAACAATCACATTCAATTCTGTTTTCCCATAATTTTGATCAATATTAGAGCAACTACATACTTCCCTCACCCACAAGTGCAGAGTTAGGCACACGGTCGGTTTATAATATGCGGAAAATCCAGCTCCCCAAAAAGAGGCATTCTGGATTGGGACAAAAATTAACATTTCTTCAATCTAGAAGTATTTTTCCTTCGCTGACCGAGGACAGAAAAGATGAAGTGTAGTATCAGAACAGATACTAAAGTTTGCTCTTAGCCAAAAGGCCAAGGAAGTCTAATCGAAAAGAAACTCCCAAATAATATAAATCCTTAATTGTGAGGTGAGAAATTCCACTTTAAGGACAAGTTGTTATCAAAACTGTAGTCATACCTCGGCAGATATATTTCTCTTTGGGAACGGCTCATTTAAATATGAATTTCATTCTACCTTTGCATATCTACATTTTTGATTCAAATGTATCAACGTATCTTTGGACAAATAAAGAAGAAGAAAGAGAGAGAAAAATTAAGAATTTGTATATTTTTCTTGTTGAAATTTTGGTACTTGTTCAGATTAGGACCCAAGCTAAAATCGACTTGGTGTCGGTAGTTTCCGGATGTTTACATAGACGGTTGGAAAAATCGAAAGAAAAGTCGTTTGCCTTCGTTGAAAAAATCCAAAACTATGCTGGATGTACAACTGGAAAAAATGTTTTTGTTTTGTTTTTTTTTTTAAATATCACTGAACAAGTGTTAAAACAGGGTTAGGGTTACAAAATGTTTTTTCTGTATGAAAAAGTTTTTTCACTGAACAAATGTTATGTTAAAACTGCTAGGGTTAGGTTCGTTAAAATTCATTATCGCTTTAGTCAATTTTTATTTCCAATTAGTGAATTTTGCGATTCAATCAATTAAAATGTTAACTCGTCGTCTACTTATTTTCTCACATTTTGATTGGATAAGCGGTTCGGCATTTTCCAGCCGTTTACGTAAATATCCGGAAACTACCAACGCTAAATCGATTTCAGCCTTGATCCTAATCTGGACAAATACCAAAATTTTTCAAGATTACAATTTAATATCTTTGCTGGTTTCATTTTTCAATTTTAGTGTCCATGATTTGTTCCACTATATTTTTACACACTCTACTCGTCTGATCTCTTAAATCAGTCGGTTTCTTCAAGACCTTGTAAAATTCTACCATTTCTGAGTTGAACTCTATCACCAGTTTTTTTGTTTTTCTTTTACTAGTCACCACTTATCAAGGCCAAAAACCACTTGAGGATAAGAATTACTGAGATGGATAGATTAACAGTTGAATGGTGATGAATACTATGAGAAGATTGAAAATCTCTAAATACTACCCACTCAAAACGACAGCCGACCCAGAAAACAGCAATTCTTCCTTCTTTGTCAGAAACATCATTCCTAGAATGTAAAGAGTAAAAGACAAAGTAGGGGGGGGGGGGCTGCTGAAAGTAAACCGACGGTCCACTTTCTATTCTCCATACTTGCTGAATATCTGATATCTTCTGTTCTCTTTGAATTTGTCCCAAGAGCACGTCACCTCTTATCCTAACGATCAAATAGACGACATCACCTATTAAATGAATTCCGGTTTCAGAAAATTGTTCAACCTTGAAATTTTTGTTAAAATCTTCCAACCACTTAGAGAATTGATAACTGTTTGTCATCTTGTTTCGTATTCCTTTACATGAAACCGCATTGAAAAGTTTGTAAAAAAAATAAATGGTCTAGAAAAATGCACTAGTATTGTGACAAGGTTAATGGATCATTCAACAGCAGCCCTCACGAATGAGTTCAGTAGATCTTTTTCACATTTTCTGACAATTTTTGCGGGTCACCTTTTAAATGCTCACTATTTTGAAGCGAGCTTCAATTTGATTTGAAACGCACATGCCACTCAAAACTTTGAGGAACATTCTTTTAAAAAAAAAATAGCTGACAAAGCATTTTAAGGATCTTAGGAGATTTGATGTAGGCACAAGGCCATTCATATAACAGATCTAACATTTGAGGTCTTTTACTGAAGGCAAGATTTCCAGTCAGCAGAGATCTTTTTAGTTGCTAACACTTCATTCTCATTACTCCAAGAAAATGTCATTCTGAAAGGGAATTCCAAGCCATCAAATTTATTTCAACTGATATTCCGTATGATATCATAAATTACATTTGGATTATAAGCTTGTGGGTAAAAAGTAAAAATTGAATTTTATTGAACTTTTTTTTTCCATTATTGATTTAAAAAATGACAACAGTAGTTCATACTGATTTTATTTCTTAGGACAAATTTGATAGTTTAATATATTTTGTAAAAATTTCATATCAATCTTTTTAAAAGTTTTCTTTTCATATTGACAGCTATGTTTATTTAAAAAATAGCATTTTTTTCTTACTTTTTTATTAAAAAAAATGTATTAAAAAAAATCTGTCTTAATTTCTAGGAATTCGTCAATAATTGTCAAATTTATCAATTAGCTCGTTGTGGTTCTTATTATTTGGTATGTAAAACATAAAAAAAAAGAAAAGAATTTTTCCTCTGTTCTTAACTGCTATATCAATTATCTAAGAAAATTTGCATCGCCTCCAGTAAAAGACTCCAATTTCATGATTGTCGGACGGTTATAGGAATGACCTTATGTAGGCAGATTGCTTGAACTTGTCAGTTATCATAACGATGATGGCTATTTCTTTGCAACATTATAAAACCACGTGATAAGTGAATATGAGTTAACCATATGCAAAGCCTTTTTAGGCAGATGTATGAGATTTAATGAAATTCTATGAGTTTCATTCGGTGCTTTTCCATGGTTCCAGCTAAATTGAATATGGATGTCATAAAAAATAGCATGGAACCTTTATGTTGTACTTACTTGTCAGGGAAAATAAAAACTGTTCACCAAAATTTATGTAAATTCATCATGGCGGCGATATTCCTCGTACGGTTAAAACTTGAATTTATTTTATAAAAACAAAACTACTGGATGAATTTATGTAAATTTTGGTGAACGGTTTTATTTTCCCTGACAAGTAAGTACAACATAAAGGTTCCTTGCTATTTTTTATGACATCCATATTCAATTTAGGTGTAACCATAAAGAAGCATCTTTTATTCTATAAATAAAATTTCGAAACGATTAAGTGATACAATTTAAGAATGTCAACCATAATGGCAGGCAGTTGATTTTTTTTTTTTACATCCTTTTAGATATTTTGAGAGAGAGAGATTTTTTTCTTATTGTCTTTTTCCCTACTCCCCTTTCTCTTTGTAAAACAAAATATTTTTGATAATCAAATTAAATGCTATTCTATTGTCATCTGTTTTAACACTTTGGCATATCTTGAATAGATTTCTATATGTATAGCTCTGACGCACAAGTAATGATTTTTTCCCCCCTCTCTGTATCATATTTATAAAATACAGGCTTGGTAATGCCTTCTTGGTTGATCCCATATTTTGGTATTAAATGCCGTTTTTTTTTCTTCTGCTGCTGAATTCTTGACAACTTTGAAATTAAAAAAAAAAAAAAAAGAAAAAGAAATTATTTCAAAATATCTCAAGTTAATATACAGCTGCTGTGGCCACCTGATAATTTAAAAGTTTTTCTTTCACTCATTTTTTTTTCTTTAAATTTATTTTTATTTTAAATGTCCACTTTATTGTATAAATTGAAGAACAAAATTATGAAAAATTATAAAATCTCGAATTATACTTACACTCAGCTGGTCATATTTTTTTTTTTTTACTGTTCAACCTGATTCTTCTGAAATTTGCTGGATAAAAATAGTTGTTTTACTTTCTGTTTACTTTTTTAATTATTTTGTTCCTTTTGTTACTAAAAAAAAAAATGTTCGTTTGTAAAGTATTGACCTCTGCCAAGGACAAATCATCCCAACCTACAAATCAGTCTGAATGGAAGCAAACCCTTAGAAATTCGTTGCAGGTATTTGTGTCTCTTCACTTATATACAAGACTATTGTAGCTTATTTATATATATATATATATATATATATATATATGTGTGTGTAGAGATGAAATGGAGAAAGCAGATATACCAAAACAATGCAATCAAATTATGATAATTGATATGGTGAGATTTTAATATTTTGTCTTTATTATACAAACGCTTCCTCAGAAATGAGCGATTGGCGTTTGTTTGTTTGTTAGTTTGTTTTTCTGTTACAATTGAAAACATAGACATGAGGAAATAGAAAAGGAAAGAAAAGCACAAAGATAGATTTTTATTTTATTTTTCAGTGAAAATCACAAAAAAAAATGTCTCCCTTTTTCTCTTTTACCTGATTTTTTTCTAAGCCGTTATCAAACTTTTTTATTTTATTTTTTAAAGATATGTGAAATCCACCTTTTGTCTTTTTCTTTCCTTACGCACGTTTATCTCTCATGATTACATTTTCGATTGTAAATCTTAAAAAACAAAACAAAAAAGAACATTCCTTTTTCATTTCTGACGAATTCTTTTAATAATAAAGACAAAATCTTAAAATCTCACCAAGTGTTAATTTGATCGCATTGGTTTAGTATGTCTGCCTTTTTCATTTCAACTTCAGTTTGTCAGATTTTATCCAAACTTTTTTTCACACACGTACACGCACATATTATATATATATTTATAATATCATACAATTGTAGTGATTAGCCATCCATACCGGCGGTTTCTGGGACAATAGGTGTTTGGATACCACCCCTTCATCCAGCCGTTGAAGAAAGGGTGGTATCCAAACACCTACATTGCCCCAAAAGCTGCGGGCACAGATGACGAATTAGCACATAATTGTATTAGAAATATAGAAACATCTTATGCTCTTACTAACGTAGTTGAGCACTCTATCATTATTTCTTCATACATATTTTAATATATATATATATATATATATATATGATGAAAATTCTGGAAATAATATTCCAACATGATGAAAAAGGAAAACCAAAATGATTTATATATACATCAACGTTTCGTCTTTATTTCAAGACTTTCTCAAGATGATTGATTTGAAGAAATAATATGCAAGTACAATATTTTAAAATATGTGGTGCGTTTGTGACGAAAAAACAAAAACAAAACAAACAAAAATAAATATTCTTTTCACGTCACAAACGCATCACATATTTTAAAATATTGATTGTACTTGTATGTATGTTATTTCTTCAAATCAATCGTCTTGAGAAAGTCTTGGAATAAAGACGAGACGTTGATGTATAGATAAAGACTTTCGGTTTTTCGTTTTTCATTTTCCATATATATACATAAATAAAGAAAAGAGCAAATGCCATTTTATTTCTAGTAGCTTCGTTTACTTAGACTGTGTTGTTTGAATTCATCAATTTAGATCGGTTCAATGAATTAGTCTAACTTTGCTCTTTTTCTTTATTTATTGCTCCCACTGTTTTAGGTGGTTGAGCACTGTTGGTATTCCTGCCTTCACAGAAACACTGGAAACTCAGCCCGCATGACTAAAGATACCGAATGTAAACGATGCTTCAGTCAAAATATTGACTGAAGAATTGGTTACATTCGGTAGCTTTAGCCCTGTGGGTTGAGTTTCCAGTGTTTCTGTGAAACTGAAGGTATCGATTGAAGATCATACTAATGTATAGTGTCAATTGATATATATATATATATATATAGATTTAGATTTTTCACTTAGAAAATAGATTATTCAGTGAAGACCGGGATTAGGCCAATAAAAACAGTAGTAGTAGTAGCAACAATACTGAAAATCTGACGAGCTACTTTTCTAAGACATTTTCTATTTTTTTCTTTTTATCTTTTTACTTTTTTATTTTTTCTTCTCTTCTTAAGTGACCTCAATTAAGGCAACGCCACATTGTGTATTGTCGGTTGTTGAAACCCTTATTCCAGATACTTAATTTCCCTGATGATCTGCCAAGCAAGTACCTGCTTGGTAGTGAAACACGTGTAGGAAAAAACTCTTTAATTTGAATATATATGATAAATAAATAATCTTTGAAAGAAAAAGTCTTTTGTGGTGATGATTGATCTCCTGAACAGAATGCTTTGGTAAGCCTTCAAAAAATAACATATATATATATATATATATATAATGTGTGTGTGTTTTTAGGGGTTTCTGTTCATAGGGGTTAGTCCTATAAAGCTACAGTTTTATAAGATAGTGTACGAAATTCCGTACAGATTCACGAGTTTGACAAGACACACCTGAAGAGGGTCGGAAGTTTCATCGGCCGAAACGTTGCGAGAATAGCAACCAAGATGAAAACAATAGTCCGAATAATCCAGGTAGTACAAGATCCAATCAGTATTTATTATGTGAAGTTGCCGACAGACAGGCGCTGTATAAAACATACCCAATTGGCAGAGGTACAACAAGGTTTTCAGACAAAAACAAAATGAAAATTGTTTCAAATATTTTGTTGAGTTTCCAAAACTCTTAAACATTTGCTTTGCAGGACAAAATTTAAAAAAAAAAAACAATTTAAAAAAAATTTTCTTTTTAAAAAAAAATTATTCTGATTTTCCCTCTATTTTGTTGAATTTTGCTTATCACGAAAATAATCACTGAAATGACAGTCAGTTTGTTGATCTTATATTTGTCAATGAATTTGTCAAATTGATTGTAAAATAACAACACAAGAAAAAATATAATAAATTTGATCAAAAACAACTCCAAAGTATATTTTATTGTATGTATGAACTGTTTGTGTTTCTTTCACTCCCTTAAAATTGCACTGCATTAACAGTGATGGTTTTATTATATTGTTGAGTAAAAGACACAGCGTTGTTTCATTGCTGGCCAAAAGACGTGACATTGTGGATCCTAGTTAAAAACATGATTGGGGGGGGGGGGTATTTACACCCATTTGTTTACCCCCTCCCCAAATTTAAAAAAAATTTTTTACATCAGAACGGTGTATATAGCAATGATGGAAAGAAAATTTTCTTTATTTATCTCTTCACTTTTATTGTCCACACAGCGAGAACAACATAATAGGGATAGTTTCACAAGCCAATGAAAATAGTTTTTTATTTTTATTATTTTAACAAACAAAAAATGAATCTATTTAATGACCGAAAACTTTAATTTTAAAGCAAATGAATATTTACTAAAATCAATCTCTTTCTTTCTCTCTCTCTCTCTCTCTCTCTTATATATATATATATATATTTATATATATATATATATATATATATATATTTCTCTTCCTCTCTCTTAAATGAACTTTTTAAAACATGTCTTTGATTTAATTTCATACTTTTTGTTTAATGAAGAGAAGTTTGTCTTTCCTTCAGCAGACACATGACAATTTTGAGTTGCTTGAATAACAATAAGAACAAATATTAAGATGCGTCCATTCAATCTGCATGTTTAGCGATGAAAATTCTGTTTCAAATTTAACCGTGATAGACAAGCGAACAGATCCCCTTATGGTAATGCATTAATGCATCTAAAAATGCTATTTAAAACTGAAGCACGGCAGACCAACGAAAATGCTATTTCAAAATTAAGCGTGATGGATTGAATAAAATGCTATTTCAAACTAAAACATTACAAACCAAAGAAAAATGCTATTTCAAATTGAAACAAGACAGACTAAATAAAAATGCCTTTTCAAATTGAAACAAGATAGGCCAAAGAAAAATTATTTTTCAAATTGAAACAAGACAGACCAAAGAAAAATGTCTTTTCAAATTGAAAAAAGACAGACTAAAGAAAAATGCTTTTTTCAAACTAGAAGAGGACCGACCAAAGAAAAATGATTTTTTAAATTGAAACAAGACAGACCAAAGAAAAATGCCTTTTCAAATTGAAACAAGATAGACCAAAGAAAAATGCCTTTTCAAATTGAAACAAGACAGACCAAAGAAACATTCTTTTCAAATTGAAACAAGACAGACTAAAGAAAATGCTTTTTCAAATTGAAACAACGCAACTGACAACGCTTCTTCTCGAGATATAAGGACACATCCAAAACTATAAATCTTTTGGATTTTATATCATTGGATGACCCCCCCCCCCCGGAACACAGCAATTATCTTTTTCTCATGATTTATTTTTCAACTTGAGACTAATAAAGAATTGATTATTCCTATTGAATAAAGAACATGTTTCATGAGTCATCCTAAATAATAAGATGCACACCTATATTGATATTTACTCTTTTTTGTATAACACAGGACAGAATATAGATATGAGGAAAATGGCGGACTAGCCAAGGTGTCATCTTGCCAGATAGAATAACGACCCAATACATCAAATATAAATGTAGTAAATAAAAAGACAACTGTTTTAGTAATAGAAAGAAACAAAAGAAGAACAGGGCATAAATAAGCAGTGTATGAAAAGCAATGAAGCAAGTATCCAATAGATTTTAGTTGTCACTAAACATTGCAATGAAGCTGACGTGTTTACATCACCCTCATATACCATTTTGGGTTCCTTGGGCGCTGTGCTGTGTCATTTCTGATGCTTTTTTTTTTTTTTAACTTTGTGCCCTAAATCATGCCTCGCAAGCATAACGGTGACTTTGCCGATGGAAAAGGAAAGCCATTACTATGAAAGTGAAATACTTTGAAATGCTTATTTTGATGTGTTTCAACTTGCAACGAAAATCTGGTTACAACGTATTGTTCCTATTTACTTGCCTCCCCACGAGGGCAGACACAAGGTCAGTTTTTAATGTGGAGGAAATCCAGACACCCCCTAAAAGGGGCACTCTTGATGAGAACAAAAATTTAAATTACCTCAGTCTAGAAGGATTTCTCCTTCACTGACCAAGGACAGGAAAGATGAAGTGCAACATCTGAAACAGATACTACACTTTGCTCTCAGCCAAAAGGCCAAGGAAAGATTGTTATGAGCGTATCTTCATCGTAACCTTTTGCAAATATTTCTACCCGAACAATGTCAAGTAGTTTTGTTTCTCCGATCCCCACGGATTGTCTGTCGTCCTCTTCATCGACAGAAACTGCCATTTGTCTCTCTGAAGTAATTTGTGACGTCTAGTTGTAAATCTGGTCGTAGTCTTGTATTTCTTCTGTACTTATTAGAATGCCGACAAACACTGGTGTATAAAAATATGATATATCTTTATTGTTGGTGGCGGTGAATGAGTGGGGTAAATAAGAAAGGTGGAGGACGCACGGGAATTGACAGAGTTTGATTCCTCGAACACTATCGCCAGTCTACACTTGATCTCAGTTTGGGCTAGTTTATATAATAGTTTGGGACGCCCACGCATCCACCTGTAAACGCTCATTCTGGGATTTCATCATGCCCTGAGGGCATTTATTTTGAAATGGTTGTATTCGCACTTGCAAATGACCTTTGCAGTTAAACTTTATGGGTGTTTTTTTTTTTATCAAATCCCTAATTATTTTATTTTCTGAAGAGTTGTTTCTCTGTTTCACGCAACCACATTTTGTTTCTTCCAGCCAGGTGCGTGTCTGTGTTTATTTCTGCTAGTTGCCATTTCTGGTACACCAGACATGATATTCAACAGTAATGATGACATAGCAGCTGAAGTTCCTGTGTCTTCCTCTTTTCTCGTAACTGCAATAATGTAACGAAATAAAAGAAAAACGGCAACAACATCTTTGCTCAATGACGTCATGCGCTTTGATGTTGTTTTTTTTGTATTATTTATTCTTTTACACGTTATGTGAGCTTCCCCTGCACCCGCTCCCCAGATGAGGGGCAAACGAAGACAGAGTTTTGAAAAACAATACCTGAACACAGTCAGCTCAGAGGCCAAAGAGGCAGATCTTTCTCGCTTCTTTACCATATCCCATTTCGGACTTCCTGTCCGTGACGTCATATCCTGACACGTATTCCTAACCTCAAACTTGACTTCTAATGGAATTTTCCACTCTCTGCTTAATTTTAACCTTATGTGGGAAATTTCTGATTATGACCTTACTTTTACACACTTGCATTTAAATATTGCTTCAATAGAATCTTTTCTAAACTTTTATCAAAGATTTGTTACCTTGGTGATACCATTGGAGCACAGGGTGGGGCAGGGGCTAGTGTGATTGCAAGAGTTAGGAGTGGATGGAGTATGTTCAGGGTACTTCTGCCATTACTAACCAGCAGAGTGTTACCATTGTTGACCAAGAGAAGAATTTAGCAGGTATGTGTACATAGTGTGATGATGTATGGAAGTCAAATCTGATCAGTGAGGATTGAGGGCATGCGTTGCATGGAAGGAAATGATATGAGAATGATACGATGGATATGTAATGTGAGTCTTCAAGACAGGCTTAGATCTGATGACCTCAAAGGAAGATTAAATCGGAGATGTGTGTAGAACAGGCGACTTTGGTGTTATGGTCACGTTGAAAGAACGGATTGGGTTAGAATATGTAGAACAGTTGAGGTAGTAGTGGCAGTTGGCAGGATAAGGCCAAGGAAAGCACGGGAGGAAGTGATTATGATGGACTTGAGAGAAAGAGGGATAAATAAAAATGTGGCCAGAGATAAGTTAGTTTGGAAGTCAATTTTTAAAAGCTGTCCAACACATGCCAGCATGTAAAACAGGTGTTAAACCGAATATGATAATAATTCTACACATCTATATATAATCTTGCTACACTGAAAAAAAAAAAAAATTTGGTTTTAATCAAATACATTAAATTGCAACTAGATTGATTGACTTAATGTTACCCTAAAGTTAGTTGAATTAGTGAGTGAATTTTTAAAAAAATAGTTTTTAATTGAAAAATAATATTGTGAAGTTTTCAAATATGCCCAACTAAAAAATCAAAATTAAACAGAAAAATGCTATCATTTCAATTTTTAAACATTTTTCCAATGCTTTGTAAATACAGCATTCATTTAAAGATTGCATCATAAAAAAACATGCACCCTTTCTACTACTAACCCTAGGTCTGGGTGGCAAAATGCAAAATACATTTCAAAATTGAAAGAAAAAAACAACAATTGTTTCTGAATGCAAATTGGGGAATCAGTTTTGCATATAATTTTAACATCAAATGATCCACCATTTCTGGACCATTCTAACTTTTTAGGTCAGTAACCAGTTTTCTTTTGCGATGGGAGATTAATTCGATGCCTTGTTTTTCAACCAGGTTTGTTTAGTTCATGATTTATAAACGATTACGTGTGGTTTTACGACTGCGCGGTCGGACTTAGGATTAGTGGTAAAAAAATTTAGTTAACTGCCCTAAAAGACGGGGATCATTTTATTTGCAACCAATCCCTGACTCTAAATTAAAATATTGTTTTTTTTTCTATCTTGAAAAGTAACAAAATAAAGCCTTGGCTTACAAAATTTGCCTACCAGCCCCATCGGCATTCCCCGGTAGGGGCGCCTTCACTGAACCCGCTCGGTTGAGTGTGGAACTCTTCAGTCACAAAAGGGTGAGACACGGCAGCCTAGCTATAATATAAAAGGCAGTTGTGTGTGTATGTGTCTGTGTGTGTGTGTTCAGCTTAAAGTCCAAAGCTACAAAACAAAGACCAACAAAGTTGGTATATTCTTGATCAGCGTTGCTCGGTATGAATAATATCTAAAGTTTAGAAAAAAATATTCATTCTTTGACTCTAAACTGGTATAGATTTCGTCAGGGACAGGGGTGGGGGCTGTTTTCCAGCCACTAACTAAAGGAAAGTAACTCTGATTTTTTTTTTCAAGGAGTTAATTCCCCTATGCCGATGAATTCCTCGAGGAATCTAAATAAGGGAGTGCGTGCATATGTCTAGAGAAAGGGATGGGTTGGGCAGAGAAGAAAGAGGGGAGTGGGGAAAGCGAGGAGGAAACGGGGGAGGGGAAAAAAGTTTAAATACAAATATGTTACACTTTTGCCCCGGGCAACGCCGGGTAGCCCTGCTAGTTATTAATAAAATACTAATATTATATTAGGTTGTTCAGAAAATGATGACGGATTTCAGAAACAAAAATATATTCATTGGGTTTATGTTGGACACATTTATCCGTTTTTTTCATCTTACTAATTTTCTATGGATGATCAGAAACTATTGCCTGGACATTTTCTCTGACATTTTTATGTGGGTTTTAAGTTTAACCTATGTCCACAATAATTTGTTGATTCATTCATTGTAGAAAGATTAGGAGCAAAAATGAAATGCAAAATTAAATCGAACGAAAAAGGATTTCAAACATATGTAGCGGCCAAATTTATTCTCAGGAACTGGAAACAAAATATTTTACAATTATAAAACGTGACTAAAAAGTTGTTTTAGCAGCAGCAGTAATCCACACATGCACGCACAGTGTAAACATAGATAGTGGTGGAATAGTAGACTCCAACTTACACATACACTAGTATGGCCATGGACAGTAGGAGTTTACTACTAATTTATCACATACATTCACATGCATACATAGCGTGAGCCACCTGACACCCAGTTTTAAGGTTTTGCTGGGCGACGGCTACTATACAATGCAACACAATGGAGTGTGTGAATATCTCCACTGTACCATCTGTAAAAAGTTGAATATGCAGTGTAGCAGCAAGTTCTGGGAACATATACCAGAAAGAACTGTTGGAAATAAGTCATACACCATCCCCTATTACTATGCAATTCCTACAGCTACATACCTAGAAAACGGAGCTATTAAACCTGGCATAGTTATATGAGACAAGAGGGGGAAAGTAGCAACGCTAGTTGAAGTCAGTGTCCCTAATGATGCTGGCTTAAACCGAGCTGAGCAGGAGAAGATAACGAAATATCAAGGTCTTATGTATGAAAAGAAACTGGAATCTTTCCAGTAATTATAGAAGCATCCAGGCTCATGAAAAAGAATTTTTGAAAACTACCTGGCAAATATATCCAGTGAACTAAGTGCAAGAGAGATACAAACAATTGCGCTTAAAAGGATGGTTAGGATTTTAAAAAGATCTCAGGTGAATGTCTAGCATTCGGTAGGATGCTCCATCCCCAGCAAAAAAAAAAGATAAGAAAATTGGAAGAAAAAAAAGAAATATCAAGATGAGTTTTGTTAAACAATTGCTTTCGTACGTTCATTGACAAGAGTGGCTGGCCATCCTCTACTTTTTGCTCATTTTTAAGGCTCTCTCACTATGGAATTGCTGAAACCATCTCTGTACACTACTTATGCTCTTTTGATATCAGTGGCTGTTTGAGAAGCATTATGATCGAGTTTGAACTTCCACAAGAAAAGTACATGTATTCCTTCTTTCGTTTTTCATCTTCATTATTAAGGGCTTATATGCTTCAAATATGTATTGTGGAATTCTAAGAGCAGGAATTTAAGCTAACATGTTCAGGATGTTGCATCACAGACAGGAAGTCTCCAGTGACATGTAGCACATAAGTTAATTAGAGTCTTTCTCTTGTTTCTGAACTGCAAAAGGGAGCGTTTCCTCCCCCTATGTGGGGATGGGTTGGGGGAAGACCCACAAGATGTTATGTATGTATACTTTAAAAGAAAAAAAACTTCCTAAAGAATTGTTAAACACCAAATGATTGTATGCTGCCATTATTAATAACTTTTACGACCATTGCTATAAAAAAAAAAGAAGACAGCTGCAACAAAAAGAAAAAGAAAGAGCTCAACATCACTGCGACTACTGCTATGTGTTATCTATGTAACAAGACTCCACGTAAAAGAAATTATTAGTACACGTTAGTTATTAAGCATGAAGAATTTTGCATAAAACACTGCAAAAATGACAACCTAAATGAACTTTCTAAAAATGAGCCGAAAACTCAAACAGTATTTTCCGAATAATCTGATAGGCTTTGAATAATCTGATAGGCTTTGAATAATATGATAGGCTTTGAATAATCTGATAGGCTTTGAATAATATGATAGGCTTTGAATAATCTGATACTGTAATTGTGATTTCTGGAAAGATTTTCATTATCTGATGCTGAGAATCCATGACACATATAGTTTGTTTTTCTGTAGTTTGCAATGTTTATTTGGTGCATAGCGCAGTGCTGCATTCGAGTCAGGAGCATTCTTCTTTTGAGAAATGATTTGTGTTATGGTGATCTACCCTATTCCCTCACTGCATGGACTCTTCCTGACTCTATGAATAGAGTCATTCTGACCAATCAGCAGAAGTGAGAAAAGAAGCAAAGTGAGGAAGCAGCCTCTGCCAATGCATTACTTCTGTACTTTCTGTTAATACAATTTCTTGTTAATCATCTTCTGTTCGTGTTAATTCTTCCGGCAATTTAAGGCCACAACACTTGGACTGCTAGAGAAACAGATCTGATGATTTAAAACTTGAAACCTGCAGTGAAACCAGTTCATCACTGATGACCGAGCTCGGCACATCTACAAGATTTATTTCATGATTAAGTAAATAATGGATTTCATATCTGACGGTATATTATTAGAGTAAACGTTGCTCTTTTTAAAGGATTGTAGAGGGAAAGTCAACATCAGAAAGAAATATTCGTTTGCTGCTGCTGCTGCTGCTGCTGCTGCTGCTGCTGCTGCTGCTGCTGCTGATGATGATGATGATGATGATGATGATGATGATTATTGTTGTTGTTGTTAAGCGAGTCGGACTTCTGCATAAAGCCTACAAAGATCGTGCCTCAGGATTATCTGGTCTGCATGAAGACCTCCTCGTTGGTCGCAGCTATTTGTTAACCTGTAGGATTGCAGGTTTTACCTCAGACATCGACAGCAGCAAGGCTCAGCGGTTGCATGCAAAGTCGGGAAAGGTTTGAACACACAAAGGGATGGCGCAGAAGCAACGTTGTCACTCTCACTCCATCGATTTGTGGTTCCGATCCTGACACGTCTTTGCTTGCCACACACAGAGGCAAAGACGACCAGAAAACGACGGATCTTGTTGACGACTCCTCCTGGATTTTTACCAGAGCCCTGTTAGCCGGGTAGCTCTGACATTATCACATTGTCATCGCCCCTACCATGGTGAGGGATGGGTTAGACTTTAGCAGGGTACTGCTGCTGATAGCTCAACGTTCATAGAATGGCAAATATCGCACTAAATGAATGGATAATAATAGCGATGGAGATCGAACAAAGGCAAAAATTGAGACCCTGACAGGATTCGAACCTAGTAAAATAGCAACTTTGTTTAAGGAATTATTTATAATTAGCTGGCTTTGCCCGCTCGCTATCGATTCGTGAATTAATTTCTTATCCACTACTTGAAATCAATGAAACAAAACTAATCAATAAGAAAAAGAAGACAAAACTAATCAATAAGAAAAAGAAGACAAAACTACTGCTATTGCTACATAAAAATTAAGCTCTCTCATTCACCCACATATACACAAATAAACACAACTAAAGAAATTATTTATTCTAAGAACTAAATAAAATATCAATTCGTTTAAAAAATACTATTGCATTTTAAACTTAAGCGCCCCTCCTCTTTCTCTCTCTCGACCATACATAACTTTCAATGAGATAAACAGAAGATAGATTGGTTAAACATGAGTGTACGACATATTCCATCAAAAATGACAGAGAAATGAACAAATCAATCAAGCATTGAAAAAAAAAATTATTAGGTAATATTAAGTATTTGAAGCAGCAGCAGCCGACAGCTTAAAAACTGAATTCTGAATTGTTGACCGGTATCAAGCTTTAAAAGAACCACCAGCAGCAGCAGTCACCGCTACTCTTTTTTTTCACCTTCTTATTCATTCCTCTCCTTACACCTTCTCTTCTTCATATCATAAATCGGACTGGACACACGTACGTGCACTTTTATTATATAGACTAGTGTACACTCTTTGTCAAAAATAAAAATTTATGCTTTGCCAGCGTTCACGCTGGCTGTTTATCTAGATATATTATTAAAATATTCATATAAAATCATAAAATTACGTCAGTAATTTGAATTTTTCATCAATAAATTATTATCATTTTTGATGACCTAAAGAAAAAAAACACCCATCATTGACTTTTTATTATAGAATGGAGGATTTCTATTTAAATTCAGTTCAGGCGCCAAGGTAAGTTTGACGGAGGTGGTTGTCTGACTTGCTATTTGTTTTCTTATTTCTCTTCACCACTTGAAATGGTTTCATCCGGGGTCTAGAAAAAGGCAACTGTTTTGCTAATTTTCGCATGATGGGATCGAAGTACATATATTTATTCATATGAAAAGATGAAATGATAAAATAATCCAACGGTATGAATTAAAAGGACAGTGGAAGACCTTGAGAACTCAACGTTTCGCCCAACTGTTGTGTGAGCTTTATCAAGAGTGAAAAAGTGCAAAAATGGCAAAGAACGAGAATATCTGTAATTTGGGGAACTATTTATAGTGGTAGAGTTTAAATTTATGTAGAGAGGGAAGATCTGCAAATATGTACATGAGCAACAGATAAATACACATACATATATATAAATATACATATATAAAGAAAAAAAGTGCATATATATGTGAACGAAATATATATACAAAATGTGTATAGAGGTAGTATTTGAAAAAGGAAAGGAGAGGTTTAAAGAGAAAAAAGGGGATCCAAAGGACAACTAATTTAAAAGTAGATAATCATCCGGTGTCTAAATATATCTTTTTTTTATTAATAATAGCTTTAGATAGGTTGGGGGAGACATAATAGAAGCCCATTCTTTGTTTTATTTTATTTGTGGAATGGGCTATAAAGGATGATTCAATTATAAAGACTTATTATGTATTGTTTTAATTAAAGTGGAGTTATTAAAGTCAAAGTAATGCCCATATTCCATAGTGTGAGCACATAAGGCGTTGAGTGTGTTGTTGTTTTAATTGCTCTTTTGTGTTCATAAATCTGCTTGTCCAGGTTGCGCTGCGTCTCCCCAATGTAGACCCTATCACAATTCAGACAAGGGATGGAATATATGCCAGCTTTGACATTAGTTGAGTCTAGATGTTTTGATTAAATCCATAATACTTGTGATAATAATAGTGATAAGTAATGATAAGTAGTAAGACTACACATCTAAAACAAGAATAGATTTAAGGCTCTTAAAATTCTTACTAGAATTGTTCATAAGAACATGTGGCACAACGGATAAAAGTGCTAAATAATAATCAGTTCTAAGTGACAGTCTTCTAGAGGTTGAAGGTTTAATCCACAGTATGAGTGGTACTAAGAATACAATTATGAATTACTTAAGACTTCCAACCCGGTCATGGCTGACGGAACAAGAACAAGCTATCCCCTGTGGATTAATTATAGGATTCTGTTCAAAACACCTAAAGAAAGCTGGAGGTTACATCGGCTGAAACATTGTAAGAATAACATTCAAAATGAGAACAGTAGTTCGAATGATACAAATAAATACACATTAGTCTTTATTATAGAGTGAAAGATATGAAGCAGTCATAAATAATGACTTTTCTCTGCCCTGTTAGGTGATTTGATCACAAACTGACCAATCAGCTTGCAGAGCGCATTTATTTCATCAGTCCCAATCTCTCTGATGACCGACCGTGATTCCCAAAGGGGCTGAAGTAATCCTACTTCAGCCCCTTTGGGAATCACGGTCGGTCATCAGAGAGATTCCTGGAAGCTAAGAGGAAAGACATCCCCTTTCTCTCTCCCGTCCCTGTCCACTGGACACCCAAGCATCCACTATCTTCGCTTGAAGATAACTGCTCACAGATTTTCGGCAGCCCAAAGAACTTTCTAACCTTTCCTTTCCTCACTCGGACACCGACCAACTTTGTTTCACCTATATCAAACGGTGTAGGTATTTGAATAAAACCTTTCATTGTTGTTATAAAAAAGGGGGTTGTTTTTCCTTTCGTGCGACGGGTTTCGTTACTTACAAATAAGAATATGAGAGTTGGCCTTAACACTCTCTGCTAAGATTAGCACCTATAGATAGGCATTTGTATTAAATAACTCTAAAAAAAAAGTTGATATACCGTGAAAATAAAATACAGTGTGTTAGTAAACACTCCTCCCCCCTCCCCCCACTCATATCGAATTGTCCGATACAGCAAAACTCTTATATTGACCGTGCTGGAAAAGTCCATTTTTAGACGTGATGTTTTGCAAGTATTCATAACTAAATCATTTAAAACCATAGAGAAGGTTCACACAATCAACTGACGTATTAACTAATTTTTTTTTTTTTTTTTTAAATTTGGGAAATTTCCGTGGGAAAAAATATCTTTAACCCGTCTGAAATAAAGGAGAGGGACAAAAAATACTTTATAAAGGGCAGAATTAGTCGGTTTTTAATGTGGGGAAAATCAAGCTCCCCAATCTGGAGTGGGAATATTTATTCGCTATCAAATAAACATAACAAATTAGGCACAAAGCCAATAATTTTTTTTAAAAATTGGGAGGTGAGGGGGGGGGGTCGTGCTGGTTTATAACATTCTCTTAAACTATACACTTTCACCATAATACCGCATTTGCTCTATGGGCGTCAGCATTTGGTGGATTTTATTTACAAGAAGAATATGTACAGATGTATGAATGATAGAGAGTGGGACAACTAAAAACACCCTGAAAAACAAGTAAATAAAGAAACCAAATAAAAGGAGATAAAGAATAGGTTAGTAAGGCCTTCCCAACTTTTTTTAATTGTAAACCTCCGACTGTTTTCCGGTTTCTCAGTGCCGAAAACAAGCAGGTGAATCTCTATGTGGAACTGGAGTTTTAAGTGTGAAGAGAAGAAAAAGCCAGTTGAAGTTGGAGAATGGATGGTGTACAATAATAAAAAATGTCTCAGTTTAGAAGGATTTCTCCTTCATTGACCGAGAACGAAACGACCGTGTATGTATTGTCAACTAGTTTTACCTACCTGGTGTTGCCCGGGAAGCTTGTATCGCTATTATGTAATAGGGTCGCTGCGTTTGTATCTAAAATTCTTCAAGAAAGACAATGGAAGTGGTCCCGGATCTATACGTTACCTGCTATGTGGCAAAAATCTACATGCCCCCACCTCTGAGGGACCCATTGGAACACAACCCCTTTAAAACTTCAAATATTTAGATCCGATTTTAATGAAATTTAAACCATATGTATAAGACACTAATTGTGAGAGTTTTCCAAAATGTCAGCTTCTTTCGATTATATTAGGGTCGAAAACGGGAGGAGAGATGCAGTAAAAACAAAGAAAGTAATATGGTGTTATGCACATAATGACAAAGTACATCATAGTGATCCTCATTCAATCCCGAGCAACTTCGAGTCTTCCTGCTAATAAATTAATAAAATAAAATTATGTCACCCCGTGGACTGATAGAGTACATTTTTAAATAAAAACATTTGAAAAAATGTGTTTCGTTTTATTCATTTGAAGAATATTGAGTTGACAATTATTTTTACAGTAAAAAGGCAGATAATATTTATTGTTTTAAAAAGAATTAAATTGCTACAATTTTATTAAATAAATAAAGAAAAGACATTTGTTTTATTTATTTAAAGAATCACAATTATTTTTTATGGAAGAAGAAAGAGTAATTAATTAATAGTATTGACCCTGACAGACATTCATTATTTCAAAAGGAATATTATTTTAAACAGTAAATTACACAGGTTGATGTAGAAAGCACCGTGGAATTTCCATGGGTCCCACTAGTGCTTAAATAAAGCCCCCAACAGTCTTCCATGGGAGTTATACAACAGACCTCAATTTGGACGGCTTTTCGGATAGTTTTCTTTAAAAAACAAGAAACCCTCAATTGGAATAAATACATAGAAGATACTGACAGGTCTGCTGCAAAGAAGGTGGGCTCCCTCTACCGGTCTAGAAAACTTCTCACACCTGACAGCAACCTATATCTCTATAAAGCCACCATTCGTCAATGCATGGAGTATTGTTGACATATCTAGGCTGGTGCACCAACCACTAGTCTCTCTCAGGACCGGCGACACAGTTATAAAAGTGGGGGGCTCTCCTAAAAAGTGGGGGGGGGGGCCGGTTAAACACATGCATATATAACTTCATTATTGATGACCGTAAAGTGTGGGGGAAGGAGTCAAAAAGTGATATAATATCTTTTTTTTCATAAAATCTTTCTTTCTTTTCTTTTTCTCCTTGAATTTTACACTTCATTAATTCTGTTTAAATTTTTTAATAATTTTCCTTTAATTTAATTCCTTAAACACTTTAAAACTTTTAAAAAATTATAACTAATCTAACTGGCTTCACAATCGCGGAACAAAATACCACAAAGCTTGCCCCCCCCCCTTCCCCCCCTGTGCCGCCGTCCATGTCTCTCTCTCTCTTGGATAGGGTGCAAAAAAGAGTCTCTAACCTAATAGGTTCCACATTATCTACCAAACTCCAGCCCCTGTATCATCACTAAAATATTGCATCCCTATGCTTGTTTTACGAGTACTTCCACGGAACTTACTACACTTGTACCCCTCAACGTAAATACCCCCGACAAACTCGACAAGCAGCAAAGTCCCACCCCTTCACTCTAGAGGTCCCCAGATGCTGGAAAACTTTCTACTTTAATAGTTTCTTTCCTCGAACCGCTAACCTTTGGAATTCACCCCTGCTCCCTGTTTCCCCGACTGTACCAACATATAGAAATTTAAATGTAATGTGAACAAATATCTCTTTGGTCCTTTTTTTTAGAAATATGTTTGTCTCACAAATTAATACTTATCATTGCATTGTTTTTCATCTTTTTTTTTATTTATAATTTTTTTTCTAAACAGAATTTTCTCACATAAAAAAATGTTTCGATTTTTTTTTCTTTTTAATGAATTCACTTATTTATTGTTATTTCTCAGGAAACAAGTTTCAGATTATTCTTCCCAACATGCACTGCACCGTCATCTTGTTATTTTTCCCCTCTATCATCAAAATCACACAACCATTGCCCCTCCTCCACCCCCAAAACAACTGACAAACACAAATACTCAACGGTAGTCCTTTTCAGACTCTCGCACAGATCAGTGTATAAGATACTTAAATTGCTCTATTCTAAATAACAAAAGAAGAAATTGAACCTTTTTTGCTTTTGTAACTCTTTACAATAACCTTTTCAAACAGCAAAGCGACTCCAATTTGCTGAAATTGCACACCAGCAAACTTAGTTCATTTTTATATTTTTTTTTATATTCCTAATCAAATGGAATAGCCATTGTTTGACATAACTGACAATGGTTATAACATCTATTGCTACAATTGCCTAATGGAGATTTGGTATCTGTCTGTCTGAAGCCGAAACTATACTATTACTTCTCTTAATGTACTATTGTACTATCTTTCAGTGCTAAATTCAGGAGGTAGGGAGTGTAGTATCTGTTCTGTTGTCATGAGACCATCCTCACAGGCATTACCTCCTCCTTTGGGAGGGAGGGTTAGTATAGTATATGTTCGTTCATCATAATACCATAATCCCTGGCATTATCTACACCTTTTTGAGTGTAGTGTAGTATCTGTTCTGTTGTCATGAGACAGGTGCACAAACTTCGGCCGCAGCAGTTGCTGGCTCTTTCAGTCATAAGAGGAAGGCTTTGCTTGTGACAGCCGTCTCGGGCTTGTGTCGTAATATAATCAACTGTTAACCAACATAGTTGTGAAAATGGAAAAAGAGGCGGAAGTCTTAAGTATTTGAATTGATATAGGCTGACTCACGTGACTCCTAAGGGACCAATTATTGGGTTTAGCTTTTGGCCAATCCATGCAATCTTTAAAGGGACAAGGGTAGACAACCACACTGAAAAATCTAGGAGTGTTTTATAAATTTCACCAAAAATTTCTAGAAATGATATTTCCAAATTAAGCATAACTCAGCGAAAAATAAAACCGGACGAAGAAGAATGGGGACTGAATGCCACAAACTCAACACTTTTCAAAGCCCATAACTTCAGCCATGTAAGCTGTATTTTCCAAGTTTTCCCCATAGTATGCTTTTGATTGATATATAGTATTTGACTGAGACACTTCTGAAATATTTGAAAAAGTCTTTGAGGAAGAATGAACCCCAACCTCCCACTAAAAATATTTAACCTGTGATTTTAATGAAATTGCAACCAATATTAAAAGACACAAAAGTATACTGATTCCCAGAATTTTACCAAATTTCGATAATTTTACCACTTTCTAATGGGGATTTTACTTTTTAAAAACTAACCTTTTCCTAACAATACCATTTAGTGCATGGTAAAATAATAACATTTCCGTCTATAATAAATAATAATATAACTCATATGTACATTTTATCAATAAAAGTAAATAATTATTTCAACTGTAATTAGAAAAGTTGCCGCCATTTTTACGAAATCATAGCATAATTTTTTTTAGGATTTTACTTTTCTTGATTTTCTTTCTCTGTTTTTTTTTGGTGCAAAAATAAAATTACAGTTTCATCTCTCTCTCTCTCTCTCTCTCTCTCTCTCTCTCTCTCTCCCTCTCTCTCTCTCTCTTTCTCCCCCCCCCCTCTCTCTCTCTCTCTCTGCAGACTTAATACAATTAATTTACTGTCTTCTCTTTCGCTCTTTCTTTTTAATTTCTCTACGATTTCTTCCTGGCTGTAACTGTTATGTATTTTATTTATCTTCCTCCCACAAGGTAAGATGTGACACAAGGTCGGGAAAGTGGGATTTGAAAAGCCAGCGCCCGAGAAGGTGAGCACTCTGGCCTACAAAAAATGCCTGGGCAGCCCCGTCGGCATTCCCCGGTAGGGGCGCCTCAGGCAGTAAGCAATAAACTTACTCCTCCCCAAAGAGGGGAGGCAAATCCCGGGAGGGTGGACCTCCTAGAACTGCACAGGACGGACAACCGATAGACCGGCGTAAATCAAGCACCGAAGGCCAAGACAATACCAGTTTATGGGGTTATGTATATTTCGCTGAGTGTAGTCGGTTTGTCGCAGTGACAGGCGTCTGTTGGTGCAACTACTACCGCCCCTGTCTCTTTTTCTTTTCTTTATTTAGAACGATTTTTTTCCTTTTTTTTCTTTATTTTCTATCTTTATTTTGTATCTTTAGTTTTGTTTGTTTTTCCTTTTCTATTTCTACAAAATAAATATGATTACTTTACCATCTTCTCTTTCGCTTTTTCTTTCTTTTTTTTCATAGAATCTTTCTTTCTTTTCTTTTTCTCCTTGAATTTTACACTTCATTAATTCTGTTTAATTTTTTAAATAATTTTCCATTAATTTAATTCCTTAAACACTTTAAAACTTTAAAAAAATTATAACTAATCTAACTGGCTTCACAATCGCGGAACAAAATACCACAAAGCTGCTTCCTAACCGACTACAACATAGTCGTCTTCAAGTCTTTGATAATCAATTGCTCTTAAATAATCTTCTGCCAATTTCACCCATTGTTTTCAATTCTCTCATGGTGGTGATCATCGTCTAATTGAGAACCTGTTTAACCCTTATCATCGAGTGGCCCAGGGTCTTGATAAGCAATGACCCATTAGTAATACATACATTTTTAAAATTCAAAAACATCATCTACTTTTTATTTCGAACCAATCCCCCTCCCCCCTCTCTCTCTCTCTCTCTCTCTCTCTTCAAATCTAATTGGATTACTTTGCTGTCTTCTTTTTCCATCTTTCCTTTTCCTTTTTTTATTTACATCACTCTTATTTACTTCACCGTTTCTTTGGGGAATAGCGGGATTTAAGAAATTATTTAAGCTCTGCAAGACTCCTGGGCTACGCCGTGTATGGACAGTTAATATATATATATATATATATCTTTTGGCTAAGATCAAAGTGTAGTATCTGTTCCGATGGATACTGCACGCCTGTCCTGTGCAGTTCTAGGAGGTCCACCCTCCCAGGCTTCGCCTCCCCTCTTTGGGGAGGAGTAAGTTTATTGCTTACTGTCTGAGGCGCCCCTACCGGGGAATGCCGACGGGGCTGCCCAGGCAATTTTTAAATGGCCAGAGTGCTCACCTCTCGAGCGCTGGCTTTTAACCCCACTTGCTCGACCCGATCTTGGGTCACATCTTACCTGTGGGAGTAAGATAAAACTGGCCTTGTGCCTAACTCCGGGAGGAGTAAATAAATATATATATATATATATATATATATATATATATATAAATTTTGTACAGAAAATCAGTACAACATCAGTACTATTGGTTTCAAGCGCAGAAGGCGTTTACATTCCGGCTCTCATCAGCTTTGTTGACATCTGGTAAAGAAAATGGTTAGGTAAACGCTAATGGTACTGATGTTGTATTGATTTTCTGTACCAAAAAATAAATAAATAAATATTAAGCTCTTAATTTTGATTTTTTCAATTAATCGAGTACTCTGCTGGGATTTTTCCTACCATCTTACAAAAGAAGTTATATATATGAGAGAGAGAGAGAGAGAGAGAGACGAAGTTGATACAAATAAATTTATAACATTATTTATTTCAGTTCCAAGAAGTCAAGATCAACAGTAATTAGACGTACAATCGTTTCTAAGACGATTAGGAATATTTTTTTTTATTTTCTTATTTTTTACTTATTAATTTCAATATGTCTGTTCAGTGCCTTTTACAAAAGATCGTAAATAGAAGTCACGCAAAAAACATCAAAATTTTCTTCTCATTTGACAAAATATATTTTAAATTATTACAGGTATATATAAACAACTCAATGTCTGTGTGTATGTGTGATCTTTGTGTAATCCCTATAGAAAGAAAGATTAGAGAATCCACATACAATCTAAAAGTGTATTCTTATGCAAAAATTACAGAGGAAGACAATGGAAGTGTTCCCGAATCTCTAAATGCACCCATAAAACTTCAAATGTATCCTATTATGATGAAATCATATATATAAAATTCTTAGAGAAAGATAATGGAAGTGGTCCCAAAACTCTATATTACCCTCTATGCGCCGAAAATGTCCTCTCACCTCCGAGTTACCCATGATGGCAGCCCCCCCCTTAAAACTTCAAATACATATATCCGATTTTAATGAAATTAAAACTATATTTATAAGATATTAATTCAAAGAGTTTTCCAACATTTCAGCTTCTTCCGACTATATTAGGGGGCGAAATGGGAGAAGGGGGGGGGGGGGTGTCAGTAAAAACAAAGAAAGTAATATGGTGTTATGAGCATAGTGAAAAGGTCAATAGTAGTGGTCCTCATTCAATCCCGAGCAACATCGGATCTTCCTGCTAGTATATATATATATATATATATATATATATATATATATATATATGAAGTTAATCCGACAAAAGATATAAGCGTCAACTAATATCTTTTAATTAGTGAAACATCCGGATAAAGACTGAAGCTCAATATACTGGATAAAGCATTAATAGCATTATATAAAATGAAACAATAAAATAAGGAGCGAATCAAATCTTACTAGAATTCAAAATTCAGGCAAAGTATCTCAACGTCCTTAACTCATGAGTTTTCAAAGATAATTCTTCTCCTCAGAAGACCATTACCGCAGTGACGTTACTGCAGGTGATAAAATTACACTTTGAAAATATATAAAAATATATACAAAAATACATAAGAGTACATAACACATCAAATATTATCAAGCCAAAAACATACTTATTTGTTAAAGTTATAAAATCCATCCAAGTCATACAAATTAAAACATATTCAGGAAAGATATCCAAGAGGTTGATTGAAGATTGATCCAGGCATTGAATAACAGTCCAAAAGCGAAAAAATTGAAAGAACTGCAAAACCGAAAAAGTTATCCAGTCGGGAAAAGCGTCCGCAATCGATGCAGTAAATTACAGTGAAAAATGCATCCAATGTTTATGTTAATTGATACAATGATAAATGACCCAAATCAAATACAAGTTCAATAAACTCACTTTGTGTTGAAATCATGAAGTTCAAAATTCAGGATTCAAATGATTTGACCGGAGTAGCACAAATCAAAGTTCGCTGGTTAAATGGAAAATCCGCTAAATCCGATTTGAACAGAACTAAATCAAACCGAGTCAATATATTCGGCCATTTCTTCTTCCGGGTCTGATGAAGATCATTTCAATGGATAACGTTAAATTTGAAAGTAATCATTTTCCCGCAAGCCAAGTAAACAGACCCTTCCTCGACGATCAGAACGCGGTAATGGTCCTCTGAGGAGAAGAATTATCTTTGAAAACTCATGAGTTAAGGACGTTGAGATAATTTGCCTGAATTTTGAATTCTAATAAGATTTGATTCGCACCTTATTTTATTATTTCATTTTATATTATGCTATATATATATATATATATATATATATATATATATGAGTGTGTTTTGTTTTATTTTGTTTTCAAACGAAATCATAGTCGTTCGAATTCAAAAATTGTGGTGCAACATATGACGTGAAAGGAATGGTTTTGTTCTTTTTTTAGAATCTGAGTCTGTTAATGTAGTGTTCCGTATCAACCACAGGTGAATCTGATGGGGCAACCATATGACTAGGTAATACAGTTGGGTTCCATACAGCAGCTCAGCTGGGGAATATCCGAAATCTTCTTTAATAGCAGCACAACAGCCAAGGAGAACAATGGGCACATACTCCATCCAATGTTGAAGCTTTTAATTGTCGATGAAAGCGCTCAATCATTCCATGGGAAGCTCGGTGATAACTAGTAGCCCAAGTAATACTCAGTAATTTGGATAGTACTTGGAATAAGCAGGATTCAAACTGTCTGCCACGATCAGTGGTAATTGTTGCTGGGACACCATAACACAAAATCTAGCCAAATATTAAGACACGTGCTACAGTTTCAAAAGAAATATCACTCAATGTGATGGCTTCAGGCCATCGTGAAAAATGATCAATCCAGGTCAGTAGTAGGAGTAGTCTTGGCTGACTGGTCAGGGTCCAACCAAGTCAATGTGTATGTGGTTGAATCTTGCATCAGGGGTGCTGAAGGTTCCGAATTAGGTTCCTATATGTCTATACACCTTTGATTTCTGGCAGGGTAGACAGGAACGGGTTCAAACAGTGATTTCGTATCTCATATTCGACTAGAAAAATCTGTCTGAAACAAGTTTCACGATGGCCGAAACTTCGATGTGAGCCAGTCTGCACAAGGAAGAAAAGGCGGTTCTATGATGAGCTTTAGGAACTAAGGTGCAAGGTGAATTCTGAGAAGTATCGCATAAGATTTGCTCATTAGCTGTAAGGATGGCGATCTACTGGAATTTGCAAGTAGCAAATTCTGGAGCTGACAAATTAAAATCCTCATAAGATTGCTATTCAAAGCCATTTGACAGAAAGTTAATGTTGTCAGGTTAAAAAATAGCACTAATCTGAAGATTGCTTAGCATGTAGTGCAAACGTAAGTGGAAGATGATCCATGTAAATGTCAAATTCCCGACTGTTTAATGTGTGGCGAAAATGTTTAACAGCAATCAGCATTAGGTATGGGATGTTTTTCTTGTTTTGTTTTTTTTACTTTGGTTCACCCCAAGAAAGGCACAATGCCACTGAAACGTAAAGAGCTACTGTGAATTAGTGGCAGCCTAAGTAAGGAGTTGTGCATCGAGATGTATCTGCAAGCTTAGTCTTCGCTTGTGAAAGGCTTTAAGCTGGCAGTCATCCAGTGAAATAGGTTCATCTTTTTTTCTTTCAATTTTTCAGCTCCCAGAAAGCTCTGTGCTATTCCTCTGCAGAGTATGCTTGTACTGTTTGGGAGAGATCAATTCATGCCAAAAAAGACTAGACTCAGCATTGAACAACAACTGCTGTGTGATCACTGGCTTCCTGAAGGCTACCATCTTGAACAACCTGCATCTTCTCACAGGCACTGCTCCTTCAGATGTGAGATCGGAAGTTGCCAGCCCGTCTGCAGCACAATAACAGATCCATGATCAGATGGATCTGCAATGTGAAATCTGACCAAACCAAAACATCAAGTCAGAGGATTTGCTGAAAGCACTACGTTTGTCCAGCACGGAGATTATCCTAATGATGAATCGATTATGCTGGTATGGTTATGTGGAACGTTTATCCTCCTGAATAATCCGTTGCAGAAGCATGAATATCCTAAATCACAGGAAGATTGGCTGGCCAAGGAAAACTTGGAAGCAAGTGATTGGACAATACCGCACAGAGTGAAATTTGGAAACTACTGACCAACTAAACTGTGAGACGTGGGGAGTGAGCTTGCATAATATCAGAAAACGTCTGACCCTTGAACAAGGGAAAAGTGACGTTAAATTAATAAAAGAAGAATATATATATATATATATATATATATATATATATATATATATATATGTGTGTGATTTTATGAAGGCTTACCAAAGCATTCCTCTCAGGACACCAATGATCACCATTAAAGATATTTTTTCTTACAAATATTATTTATTCAAATTAAATGTTTTTTCCTACACGTGTTTCACTACCAAGCAGGTACTTGCTTGGCAGATCATCAGGGAAATTAAATGTCTGGAATAAGGGTTTCAACTGCCGACAATACACAATGTGGCGTTGCAATAGTTGAGGTCACTTAAGAAGAGAAGAGGAAAAAAATAAAAATAAAAGTTAAAATTAAAAAACAAGATTTTAATTTTAACTTTTATTTTTATTTTTTTCCTCTTCTCTTCTTAAGTGACCTCAACTATTTTTGTGAAGTTCAATTGTATTACTAATGCTCGCGTTTGGTGGTTGCAAAATTGAATAAAGTTCTTCATAAGTATACCATACTTTTTAAAAAGTTAATTTAACAAGTTACGTTTGAACGCAAATTACCGTAGACATACGATAACTTGTCTGACAATTTTATTATGGTGATATCTGATTCTATCAAACTTTTTTAAAAAACTCTTAATTTGTGATCATGTCAAATAACAAATTTCAGTCTCTCATTTGTAAAGAAAAAGATGGACAAGTTTGTTTTTTTTGTTTTTTTTTTGTGAAGGATGCTACCATTTGTTTTGGTTCTTTTTTTTTTGTGTGTGTCTTTTTTTGTTTTTGGTGAAGGGATTCTTTTTGAATCTTTAATACCCTTTTTCTTTTTATATTGGATTGTTTTCCATTACACCAGAAAAGGAGTGAGAGGGTCGGGCGGGGAGGGGGTCTTTTTAGTTAATTCTCTCGTTGTTTTGTTTTTGTTTTTGTTTCTTTTTTGTTTTTTTCACTAGTTTAAGCGTCATGTGAGTTAGCCAATGGAATGCTGGGTCACATTACGAGCAGACCCTATTAAATTAAATGTCAGGGATTTATCTAATAGATGTGCTGTCTGCCGCTGACACCACATATTACTGACACTTTGCCACACGCACCTCTTCTTCATCTTGTGTGTGTGTGTGTGTGTGTGTGTGTGTGTGTGTGTTTTCACAAATCGCTTCATTTTCAAAGGTTACTTTGGAAGAATGTAAAAGGCTGGAAGACTTCAGGACGATCGTTTCCCAAGCGAGCATAAAAAAATCGAGTTATCTCCCCTAGATTCTACCAAACTATTCCAAATAAACAATTAGGTTAGAGCGGTTTAGGGGACGAGTATTGAATTCATGGGGAGGAATTTTTGCTAAAGAAGAAAAGACTGAATAATTAATATGATTTGTATCATTTTAATTATTCAGACTTCTATTCTCATTTTGGTTATTACTTTCACAACGTTTCGGCCGATGTAACCTTCTACTTTCTTCACGTGCATCTTTTCCGAACTGTGGAATCTTTATGCCGAACTCTGAAACCTAGTTGAAATTTCGAATTGAACACATTATGTAACCCACGGGGGTAGGTTGTTCTCATTCGGTCAGCCATGACCGGGTAGAAATGTTAATTAATTATTATATTATTCTTAGTTACTATCGCCTGTAGTAAGGATTGAACCTTCAACTTCCAGAAGACCGTCACTGGTTGTTAATCAACGCATTTATCCATTGTGCTACGTTCCATGGTTCAGTTCTAAATTCCATATAGGTTCCTGAGTTCGACATAGAGATACCCAAGTAAGAAATGATGCACCTGAATATGGTCAGAGGTTACATCGGCCGAAACGTTGTGAAAATAACAACCAAGATGAGAATAGTAGTTCGAATAATCTAAATAATCCAAATTATCAATCCTCATCTAAAAATCTTTTGTCTCTTTTTTACAATAACAAAAAAATAAAAATAAAACAATAAATAAAGCACATATCAGATTATTTAATAAATAATTGTAGTCGCCATATTTGTCTACGACCCATATGACCTCTTTCCATCTTCTGTCAATAACATTTTTAATGCCATGATTTAAAAATTTCTTTTGGTTTTGAACTGAAAAAGCTAACACATTTTTAGCTTTCTTCCTTTAAAAAAGTCCTAATTTCCTTAAATGATTTTTCAGACTTTTAAAGAACTGGTAATTTGTTGAGTGTGAGGCCTGCAGGCGTTTTATTGGGCAGATCTTTTGTGTTTTGTTCAATGTGGGGTCTAACATTATCATGATGAAAAATGAGACATAATGCGGAACCCATTTTCAACTTTTGATATTTTCAATTCATGATGATGGTGGTATGGACATGTTGAATGAACCTCACATCTCAACTGAGATTAAGCAAAGAAAAGAAAGACTTGGAATGACTCAATCAAAGATCATTCATTCATTTCGTATGAATCAAATGATTCTATTGTTGGCATTGCTTTCCCAGATATTTTTCTAGTTAGAATCCTTTCTAGAAAGACATCGGGTACTTACGGCAGGGACCACGTGAAGGTTGCCAACATCTTAAGTGAAAGTATTTCTGTGGAATGAACTGGATTCGAAATTGGCACACTCAGGTTGTCAGTCCATGTCATTAACCACTTAGCCACCGTCACCACCAATCAAAGATGACCTCAAGCAATCGCTCATCGACTCCAACAATGAAGATATATAGAACTTGAAGCATAAGGAGAGTAGAAAGTGACTAACTTGGGTTTACTTTCGGAAGCCTCGTAACTCTCGCTTCCCTTATTTTGTCCTTTAATCCTCAAATTCCATGAGCAATGTTTCTGACAAAGGGGAAAGAATTGCTGTTTTCTGGGTCGGAATCTATCCATCTAACACTTATCGTTGGCTAGTTTTTGACCTTGAAGTAGTATTTTTTTTAGCTCCTTACATCAAGTGGCTTCATGTCTTGTCTGGAGCGATTTCCATTGAAAAAAAATTAAAAAATAAAACATTTTACCAAAATGACCGTATTCGGCCTTAAATAACCCGAAAAGGGTTGATATGCCATAAAACAAAACAACCAAACCAAACCCAACATAAATGATAGTGTTTCATGGAGAAAGTCACTTTGTGCCGCCACGGCCAACGTGCAACCCACGTTTGATGTGTGAAAAAGACAAATTAAACCAAGAACAAGAATGACTGACATAGAAGCCTGTGCTTAGTTTCCGAACCGTATCAGTCGAGTTTGAACCAACAGTGGTTGCCACCACAACTGCACAACTTTCCTTTCTTCATCCATGTACCTAGCATCAAATTGAATTTTAATAAACTTCTCATCTGTGAAACACATTACCACAGGACTACTTCCCTATATACTACAACTTGGTCGTCTTCAAATCCAGTGTCAACAAAATAAACCATCTTCATAAGAATTCAAATTTTGTCCATTCCATTCATCATTTTCAATCCTCATTATTCGACTGACAATCCATCCATCTCATTCACAGTCTGAAAAGCCATTATTTTAGATGAAATAAAGATAGATTGTTGGTTTGTGTAACTTTTCTTTTCTTTCGGACAATTGAACAACACATTGCACAGATGGGTAATAGTTTTATGTAGGAGAAACACAGCAACAAAACAAACGATAATACATAATGTTGAGTATGTGTTGACAATTTATTTACCTCCCCAGGAGGTTAGACACAAGGCCAGTTTTATCTTACTCCCACAAGGTAAGATGTGACCCAAGGTCGGGTCGGGAAAGTGGGACTTGAAAAGCCAGCGCCCGAGAAGGTGAGCAGTCTGGCCATTAAAAATTACCTGGGCAGCCCCGTCGGCATTCCCCGGTAGGGGCGCCTAAGGCAGTAAACAATACACTTACTCCTCCCCAAAGAGGGGAAGCAAAGCCTGGGAGGGTGGACTTCCTAGAACTGCACAGGACAAACCCATAGACCGGCATAAATCAAGCCCCAAAGGCCAAGACGATACCAGTTTATGGGGTGTAGTATCCATCGGAACAGATACTACACTTTGATCCTGGCCAAAAGGCCAAGAGTATGTGTAGACAAGGCGAAATAATCTTTTTCCTGGAGTTCATCGATTCTCTGTTGGGCTGACAGCAGAGAACCGCAGGATCACATCTTGTCTCTTTGGGAGTAAGTCACAAACTGAGGGTTCTGCCAATCACGTGATCCGACCTTAGCGATCGCGCGTGAATCTCGTTACATGCAGATGCGCATATGTTAAAGAGGCGATGATTACAATGATCGTCAAGCCGAATCACAACTGATCAACAGTAAAATAGTTAATTCATGTAAGATGCTACAACCCTTATCCTCGAGTGGCTTCTGACTTTGAAAAGTGGTGACTCCTCAGTAAAACAAAAAATGACATCATAATTCACCTTTATAGATACTCTTCTATTAAGTCATTCTGCAGAATGTGATCCTCATTTCTCAATCGTGAAAAGCATCTCCTGTATCATATTAGTTGGATTATTCGGACTACTATTCTCATCTTGCTTATTATTTTCATAACGTTTTGGTCGATGTAACCTCTAAACTTCTTCAGGTGCAATTTTCGAAACTTGGAATTTTTATGTCAAACTCGGGAATTTATACGGAATTTCAAACTGAACCCTTTATTTAATTCATAGGAGTAAATTTAAACACAATCTTTCAGTGTATTGTACACCTAAGCAATGTTTTAAAATAGCAAAAATAAAAAGTATTATGCCAGGTTTTGCAACAGTCTAAAACGGAAACACAAAAAGCGGAGATGATTGCAATTGGTTCAGCTATGAAAGTTTGTGCTACGTTTCAAATCAGATCAAATCAGATCAAATCAGATCAAATCAGATCAAATCAGATCAAATCAGATCAAATCAAATCAGATCAAATCAGATCAAATCAGATCAAATCAGATCAAATCAAATCAGATCAAATCAGATCAAATCAAATCAAATCAAATCAAATCAAATCAGATCAAATCAGATCAAATCAAATCAAATCAAATCAAATCAGATCAAATCAGATCAAATCAAATCAAATCAGATCAAATCAGATCAAATCAAATCAAATCAAATCAAATTTATTGGCAAAAAAGAAAGAAATAGTAAATTGCAACGTGTAAAAAAAAATCAGAAAATATTTACATCTACATAGTCTAAATGTTTGTCCAAGGACACTTTGACCTCCTCTAACAGGCTGTTCCACGGAGTTGAAACACGAACAGAGAATGTTGCCTTTTTTCTGTTGAGACGAAAGCACTGATGGTACATCTTCTACGGGTGTCTGCAGAGAGCATGTGCTGGAATAAAAAAAACTCCTCAAAATGTAGATTTAGGTTCCTTGTAGAAGTATAGAACATTATTAAAAGAAAGAATGGCAAAGTCTATCCATACAAAAATAATTAAATTTTTCTTGACAACTTATTACGACAATGAAAGATGAAGAATTAATGGAATTTATTTATGTCCCCCTCACTGATTGGCTGTCCTCCTTGTTCCTTTAGGACCCCATGGATTGGCAAACAGGTAACCCAATCCCTGCTCCCTTAAGGGTCACATGAGCCAGCCTATAAAAACCCTTGCACACCGAGTTCCAGTCTCCTTCTTTCCTGTTTTTCCTCTTCCTCTCAACCCAGCAGGACAATGGCTGACCCTTCAGTGACAAAAGCCCTCGATAGCAGTCACTGAGAGCTAACTCACTCCTTCTTCACCTTCCCTGCTGAACCAGGATTGACCATATATCGACAAAGTTCTAGATGGCAATTCGGATTTAACCATAACTCATTATCGGGACGACTGCATTGCGACAGAAGCCCACGAAGATGGTTCGCGCAGAAAAGCCTTTACTTCCACACGAAAAGAGCCAGAATTGAGGGACGCCAACGTGGAAGCTGTTACTGGAACATTCTTAACCAGATAAGTTCTCACGAGGCACGTATTTACAAGCATAACCTTGCATCCTTTCTGTGCAATCGACATTTTCTGTTGTATATATGTCATTATTGCTTGCCAAGTAAAATTGCACTAAAATTTAATACAAATTTTGTGTTCCTTCTTGCAAAAGCTATCGCCACATTTCTGTTTCAGCGCTCATCTACAGGATTGTTACCACATTCTCACATGTGAGAATTGAATTTTCTTTTGGGAGTAAAATTAAACCCAATAAAATTGGTAGAATACGAAAGTCCAGAGAATTTTAGAACATTCCAAGTGAAGAGAATTTATTTTGTCTGTAAGGAAAATTTGAGTAGACATGTTCATTTCGGCTGGCACCATGTGCATTTATGTGTAACAGTGTGTGTAAAATCAGTAGGCATTGTAGAAGTGTGTGTGTATATCAGCGTGCCTGTTTTGTTAGTGAGAGAGTGAGAAAGAAAGAATGACAAAGTTTATGAATACAAAACAAATAAATTCTTATTGACAACTTGTTAAGACAATGAAAAATAAAGAAGTGGTAGAATACAAAAGCGTGTGTATATCAGCGTGCCTGTTTTGTTAGTGAGAGAGTGAGAAAGAAAGAATGACAAAGTTTATGAATACAAAACAAATAAATTCTTATTGACAACTTGTTAAGACAATGAAAAATAAAGAAGTGGTAGAATACAAAAGCCAGAGAATCATAAAGCATTCCAAGTAAAGAGAAGTAATTTGAGTAGACATGTTCATTTCGGCTGGCATCGTGTGCATTGACATGTGACAGTGTGTGTAGAATCATTAGGCATTGTAGATGTGTGTGTGTATATGTGTGTTTTATTAGTGAGAGAGTGTACCCATGAACTGTGTAAATGAGTTTGGTTAGCAGTGTATATATGCTGTCGTCATGTTTAGTAGTTCGTGTGTGTCTCTCATTGTGTGTGTCGATGGCCTTTGGCCATCAAAAGGCCTAGGCAGGAAGTGTTATATGCACGTGTGTTGTCTCTGAAAGAAAACAGGAAAGAGGAAGGAAAAATGCTGCCTTTGGGTTTTTATATGATGTGCAGACTTTCGGCAGTGAATATCCTTGCACTTGTGATTGGTTGAAAGAAACTACTGATTTAAGCCTTTTGTCCGATCAAGAGTCTGTATGTAAAAACAACATTCTCTGCTGCTGCTGCTTCCAACGATGTTGTACAAAGAAAATAAAGTCCTCTTGTGTAATATTTATTTATTTATGATCTTTACATGTACAGAATGTCCGCTGATTGAGGAAGCTGTCAGGCCGACGTTATGCTTTGTCTACTGATTATAGTCTCACTGTTGGTCTCCCCTTTTCTGGTCCCTTAGGTCATAATAGTCTGAGGCGGTTTATCTCCCTTTGACTGGATCTAGTTGTACATTATACTTTGCATCCTCAGTTGCTCAAGTGAAAGCAGATTTAATCTTTGAAGACACTTTTTGTAGGTAAATTTGTCCTTTTAAATGTATTATTGAATCATCCAAAACATTTCTTATAAGGAATATTTTAGTACACAAATTAGTGTTCGGACGATTAATCGTAATCGGAAAAATCAGAACTTTTTTGGGGATATCGGAATCCGTATCAGAAAAATTTTAGTCTAATTTCCGATTTCAAAAGTGATTCTTTTTTTTTTTTAAGTTCAAAGTATATTGCTGGTACTAATTATAAAATGATAAATACTTCTTGATTTTAAACTACCAGTAAAACTAAAACCTATAAATCATAATAACGAATTTTGTTTAAAAGGGCACAGTAAAATTGGTTCAGCTAAAATAGGCCACATGGATAAATAGAAAAAAATGGCACAAGTGAAAAATATAAATGAAAATCTCACAATCAAAGTCTTGGGTACAATACATAAAGGGAAAACATTAAGAAGTTTGTCAAATTAAAAAGAAAATTATCTCTATATTTAAAAGTAGATGAGGACCCTCAGCTACCCCCTCCACCAATGGGATTCTACTTTTTTTTAGGCGATTACGTGTGTGAACATTCTGAAAAAAACCTGGGGGAAGAAAACTCAATTATTTTAGAATTTAGAATGGGGTATCAGTTTCGCATATAAATTAAACGTAAAATGATCACTCATTTCCGGGCCAGTGTCTAACCAAATAGCATTTTAAGGGCATGTAACCAGAAATTTTGTGGTGGTGATGGTGGTATGGTGGTGATGGTGGTGATGTAAATATTGTTTTTTTTTCTTTGGGAGGGAGAGGATAAAAAAAAACCTAAATCTTTGTGGTAACAGCCTCTCCCCCTTTCAAAAAAACAATAACCCTCCCTTAACTATACCACTAAACTTAAGTCCGGATGTCCCCTCCACAAAACCTTCCTTTAATCTTACCACTAACCCTAAGTCCAGGTGGCAACATTCATCTTCCAAAAAAAGCCTCCCTTTACCCTATCACTAACCTTAAGTCCGGATGGCAACAGAGAATCCCCCCCCCCCAAAAAAAAATAAAGAACAAAAACATGGTTACATGTAAGATTTAACACAACAACAAAAAAGAAACGTTAATGTTTTGGGTTTAATATTGGGTGTATGTGTGTGGGTGGGTGACTTATCCCCTATTTTAAACAATAGGGGAGAGAACCTAGCCCTTTATAACTTAGACAAATCCATGTTATTTGCTTGAAAACAACAGAGTAAATCCTTATTTAAAAATATTTATTTTAAAATATGGAGGGGGGCCTTAGGAGAGGGAACCTATCCCCCCCCCCCTCGAAATATTCTTCAGGTGTGTCTTGTCGAACTTAGGAATCTTTATGTCAAACTTTTTTCCTATTTATTCACTTATGCCATTTTTCCGGTGCCATTTATATCTGTGCTATCCACTGTTATCATGATAATATGAAAATACAATGTAAATTTATTTTACTTATGAAAAAAAATAAAACCTTGCATAAATTCACTAAGTAACCTTTAAAAGAATGCAGTAACATTTACAAAGTTCCGAAAAATGTTTGAAAATAAAAGAAAAGAGAGAAGAGCCTAGTATTTCTTCGTATCATTATCTGTATTAGGAAACAATATTAATATTGTTTCTCGAATTTTTGTTCGTTAATATTTTTTGCGTTTCATTATTGTTTCTTAGCATTTTTTTTTGTTTGTTTCATTATTTTTTATTGTTTCATTGTTTCTTAATCTTTGTTAAAATCAATTTTTGAAATCTAAAAAAAAAATCCTTGTTTTTGTAAATAAAAAGTTTGACAATTATTATTAGTTTTTATTTCATTTTTTAAATGGAAAAATGTTTGAAATCAATTTGTTACAAACTACAAGCATAAAATCGAGATAAGTTATCTCCCTTATTTTGTCAACATTAAACAACATGAACTAAAGAAAGGCCGGGTTTTCTTTAAATGACACTACAAGGAGCTCTTCGGGTTCATCCACGACCATCGTAATAACCCAGGCCAGTTAACTGCGTCGAGTTTTTCTGGTGACGTCATTGATAGTGGTTAGTATGAAATCATTGTTAACTTATTCCTTTTGTCAAATGTATTTCCTTTTTTATAGATATCAAGTTCTGAAGAAAATTACAACATGGCCACATTGCATTAAAGTTCGATTTTCAAGTCTTTAAAAAAATAAATTAGAATTTTATTTCGGGATAAAAAATACAATTTAAGACTAATTAATAAATTTCATCCAAAATGTGTGCGAAAATCCAACGAAATAAGCTAGATTTTCTAAATAATAATATATTGTAAATAAACTGTTCGTTTTGAAAAAAAAAATCACATATTCGATTTCACAAATTTTAATTTCTTAAAAAAAATTGTCAGTTTGGAAAAAAAAAAAATTCCCACTCCAAAAAAACATGACTGTTTTAATCTATTATATAAAGGCCATTTATTATAAATCTTTACTATATTGTAAATAAACTATTTATTTTGCAAAAAAAAAAAAAAAAAAAAAACACACGTTTTAATTCATTTCAATAAATGTTCTATTAAATTAATTATTTTGAATTATTGATTTTGTTTTACTTTATTGAATTCGTAATCTTTCATGTTTGATTTACTTTTCATGTTTGATTTACTTTTAAGTTAAGAAAATACATAAACATCATTTATTTTTTTCGGAAATGAGAGCAACTCTTATTAAATTATTCAGCTAAAACTAATGACAATGAAATGTTCATATAAAAAATAAAACTGCCTCAGAATAGAGATTTGTCTTCTTCTTGTGTTTATAAACCAAGAGATATTTCCATGCAGCATAACTGATAGTCTTTTAATTCGATGTAGACCAGGTTGTCTTAACAATCAACTCAAACATTGAAAATAATCCGAAAAGAATGAACTTATTTAAAGAATGAATATTAAATCAGACAATTTATTTTTCAAAGAAAAATTTTCATGTTTTAAAAATTAAAAAATTAATGACAACACCATTTTATTATTAAGTATTAATTTAATGTTTGCTGTCTAGTACACAAATTACACGAAATAATACATTTGCACTAATATTTCTAATAAAGTGATGGGTTAATTATATTCCGTGATCGTTAATTAATAAATACTGAAAATTTCATTAAAATTGATTTATTTCCTGAATTCTGATGAACTTTTAAGTGAAGGGAGAGGTCAAAATACCTAAAGTCTGACTGTTCGACAGATATCGTGTGTTACTTTAGAGTAGACGTCATTTTCCAGTGCACTGGTCTGGTTATATTACGATGGTCGTGGTTCACCTGACTTTAAGGGTTAGGGTTGTTTTTCACATCAAGTTGAGGATACGTCCTCGGCAACCAGTTCGACAGAGTCTGGACCATTTGAGTTAGGTGGCCTCTTTTCTGTCGAGCTGAAGTATGGTTCTGTGCAGTTTTAGGAAGTCCACCTTCCCAGGCTTTACCTTCTCTCTTTGAGAAGGTGTTAGTTTATTGCTAATGCGGGGTGGCTCAGGCATTTTTCTAGGTCAGAATGCTCTACTTCTTGAGAGAGATGGCTTTTCAATCCCCACCTTCCGGCCTTGTGCAACATCTTCCTGCAGTGGGGGGTAAATATTAACTCAACTGGGCATCCTAATCAGTTTTCATCTTGAAGAGTAAAATTTCCATTTCTAAGAAATAATAAATCATCTTCTGCACGTTCTTTAATTCAGACATTCTTCTTCATAATCTGAGTGAATATTTAGAGTTTCTTCAGTTGCAGAGTTACCTTCTTCTTTTTTTTAATAATAAAGCATTATGCATTTCTAATACTCCTGGGATACTATCATATTTTGAGGGATTTCAACAATGAAATTTTAATTAAATTTTGATGTAAAATAAAATTTAATAAAATTAAATGTGTCCAAATATATTGCATAGGATTTATAAATATTGTTTGGTTGTATTAGACATTCTCACTTACTATTAAATTTCAGAGAATTAAAATCCGGACAAAACTTATAAGATGGCCTAATATTCGCTGTTTTATATTATATTTATTCCTACTGCGTCTAACAATCATCGTCGTCGTCGTCGTCGTCGTCGTCATCGTCATCGTCATCATCATCATCATCATCATCATCATCATCATCATCATCATCATCATCATCATCATCATCATCATCGTCGTTGTCGTCGTAACAACAACAACAACTACTACTACTACTACTATTACTACTACAAGTAGTAGTCGTAGTAGTAGTAGCAGGAGGAGGAGATTTCACACGAGTCATTATCAATGATTCCAGTTATTCCTCACTGGCAATAATAGGTGGAATCTGAGGAACAAGTCTCCCCAGATTTCCAGTACACCCAGCTTGTTTTGATAACAGTTGCAAATCACTTTGCGTTCTCGTAACAGCCGTTTACCATTGATTCCTCGTTGATAATGGCTGTTGGCTATCTCTGGAATTTGAGTGGCAATAAGCCTTCCCAGGATTCCAATAGTCTCTGCACCATTTGAGTGGGGTCTGGATAGCGGCACTCATGTAGAGTAAGGCACTCTTGTAGAGTAAGGCACTCATGTAGATTAAGGCACTCATGTAGAGTAAGGCACTCTTGTAGAGTAAGGCACTCTTGTAGAGTAAGGCATCCATGTAGAGTAAGGCACTCTTGTAGAGTAAGGCACTCTAGTAGAGTAAGGCACTCTTGTAGAGTAAGGCACTCTTGTAGAGTAAAGCACTCTTGTAGAGTAAGGCACTCTTGTAGAGTAAGGCACTCTTGTAGAGTAAAGCACTCTTGTAGAGTAAGGCACTCTTGTAGAGTAAGGCACTCATGTAGAGTAAGGCACTGATGCAAGAGAAATAACTCGAGATTTATCATTTTTTTTTTTCAGAAGAGAATTTGGGACGCTAAAACCAACGCAACTTAGAGGAATTGTACTTTATATTAAAATGTTGAAAATATGACAATAGTTTCAGAGGAATTTGAATTTTTATTAAAGAAAACAGCGACGACTTTTTCTATTTTACATGAAACAATATTGAAAAAGTCCAAAATTCTCTTCTGAAAAAAAAAAAGAAGATAAATCTCTTAGTCAACAAGGGTTATTTCCCTTGCATCAGTGTCTTAACTCTACATGATCGTCTTTTATGGCACGTGAGCACGCGCGTGTATTAGGGGCAAAATTATAGTTTATTCTTACATATTTACCCTTGGATTTTTGTAATGGTGTTTTTATATATTTTAGTTGCGTTTACGAAGTGCTATTCTGTTTTATCTAACCTGTGGTTGATCGATGTTACTTCGCTATGTGGGTTGACTCCCACACACGAGGAGTTTTCCTTATATTTCAGCTGTTTTCATCAATGCTGTTATTTATATGGTATCAATCCTCCCTTTTATTCCAATTTTTCCTAACCTTTTTTTTTCAGGCTTTTGCGGAACTGTTCCTAGTGCTCTTATAATTATTAGTGCTAAAATGCAAATGCTGCAAAGTTTTAAAATATATAGAAACGATTGAGCAAATGTCAGAATCTCATCAGCTAATACGGTCGAAGGGAGGCAACTCCATTATTATAATACGTGGGTTATTCCCCTTGAACAGTTTTAATTTTTTTTAATTATCATTAGATGAAACTACAAATGACATGGCTGTGTAATGTCATTATTACAAAGGGAGATAATATGAAAATAAATTTCAGATTCAGGTTAAATTAATTTTTGCTTTTTATTACAGACAACTTTAGTGTTTTAATTTACATTAAAAGCAAGAAATAATGGTAAGCATTACTGTTGACTGCATAAATTATTTTTAAGAAAATACAGTTTGGAAAGCAGTCAAAAACAATTTACCTACTCATTTGTGACCTATTTGCATTAAAATATTAATATTTGATAGCCTATTTAGTATAAGTTATAAGCATTTTAAGTTCCATAATTATTGATTCTGAGCAAAGTAGCCATTTTGTTTAGCTACTTGCTTACGTTCGGAACCTTACCTTTACTTCCTGTAACTAAACAAAATGGCTTCTTTGCTCAGAACCGATATTTATGATAACTTAAAATGCTTATATCTTATATTAAATATTAAACTTTTTTAATGCAATGGTCTGGAATTACACTGCTCGACTGCATCTGCAATGAGGATATCCGAAAGCACTACGGCATTGCAGCGATTAAAAGGCAAGATGAGGGAATAGCGGCTCAAATGATGCAGGCCATGTGTTGATGGCCAACAACGACACCATCTCGAGATTTGCCTTTGCATTAGAAGTCGTCACGAAAGTGACTGAGAGGAAGGCAAATGATGAGACTGGCAGACACCGTGCCCAAAGACCTCTGTAAGACCAGCCTTCACCCGGACCAAGCCTGTGATCATGTCAAGTGAAGACAATAATTCATCATTGCGGACCTGCTGTAGCTTGGGATTAACGTATAAGAAAAAAAAAGAAGAATGTAAATAGATTACAAGTCGGTAGATAAACCAAATAAATTGTTTTTGACTAACTTCCCCACTGTATTTCCTTTCAAATAATTTTACGTTTTAAAGATTTTAATTGCAGTTTTCGTGTTTTAAAATTGACTTTTGTCGATTTTTTTCACTTTGCTATACATGAATACTGAATACATTCTTTTCACTTTGTAGAACTAGTTTGTTTTTTTTTTAAATCAAAACTACATCATTCTTTTTTTCAGCAATAGTTTAGGTGTAGGGCTAGTTCTCGTTTGACTTTTGTATTAAACTAACAGGAATTGTGTCCCGGCATTGGCAGAGAAAACTGAAGAAACCAAGAAACTACTGTTCCCACTCCTGAACCCCATATTTCTTATTTTCATTCAAATTTTTTCCTTTCTATAAGTGTCAATTTAAAAATAAATTAACGTTTTCTTTACTGCTTATGGACGCCCACCACAAGGCAGATCTCTTGATATTACTGTAAAACTCCAATGGAAAAATAAAAATTAAAACTGTATTTTCTGAGTTAAATTGATATTTTTAGTAATTGTCATTAAACTATAACTAACTTTGATAAGGTAATGTTGTTTAAAAAAATTTTTTGTGGAAAAGAGTTGAGCTAACACAAAATAATTCATTCTTATTTCAATTATTAACAAAAGTTTAGCAGTTACATGACTGAGGCCTACTTTTTTTTGTGTTTACACGCGATCTTTTGCATAGTGGTTAGTTGTAGTTCAGTTGGTGAAAACAG
This sequence comes from Sepiola atlantica, assembly GCA_963556195.1. Classification (NCBI taxonomy): domain Eukaryota; kingdom Metazoa; phylum Mollusca; class Cephalopoda; order Sepiida; family Sepiolidae; genus Sepiola; species Sepiola atlantica. The sequence continues at coordinate 163,571,326 of OY744524.1, read as the reverse complement.
GCATATTAAAACTTGCATATAAATACACTTGGAAATTCGAACACATGCACAGATTTCCATTTCCACCCACCTGGTGTGTGCAAAAATATAATTCAGTTTCTGAACAGACGCTGTGGGCCAACTCCTAAAGCAGCAAGACGGGATGGGACACCAGAACTCAATTCTCTGTCTATAGCTAAAGCCTTCCTACCGAACCAACTTGCCTTGTTGTCTTATACTCCTATGTTCCTGTTCTGTTTGATGAAACTGTTAAATAAAGTTGATTTAATTGTAGGGAATATGTTGGTATTTTTATATGGAACTCTGGTGACTCTCTTCTTCTTCTTCTTCTTCATTTCAAGCTCATTTCTATTATATTACGTACCTGCCGAACCAACTAGCCTTACATTCCTGTATTCCTATGTTCCTGTTCTGTTTGATGAAACTGTTAAATAAAGTTGATTTAATTGTAGGGAATATGTTGGTATTTTTATATGGAACTCTGGTGACTCTCTTCTTCTTCTTCATTTCAAGCTCATTTCTATTATATTACGTACCTGCCGAACCAACTAGCCTTACATTCCTGTATTCCTATGTTCCTGTTCTGTTTGATGAAACTGTTAAATAAAGTTGATTTAATTGTAGGGAATATGTTGGTATTTTTATATGGAACTCTGGTGACTCTCTTCTTCTTCTTCTTCATTTCAAGCTCATTTCTATTATATTACGTACCTGCCGAACCAACTAGCCTTACATTCCTGTATTCCTATGTTCCTGTTCTGTTTGATGAAACTGTTAAATAAAGTTGATTTAATTGTAGGGAATATGTTGGTATTTTTATATGGAACTCTGGTGACTCTCTTCTTCTTCTTCTTCATTTCAAGCTCATTTCTATTATATTACGTACCTGCCGAACCAACTAGCCTTACATTCCTGTATTCCTATGTTCCTGTTCTGTTTGATGAAACTGTTAAATAAAGTTGATTTAATTGTAGGGAATATGTTGGTATTTTTATATGGAACTCTGGTGACTCTCTTCTTCTTCATTTCAAGCCAGCTCATTTCTATTATATTACGTACCTGCCGAACCAACTAGCCTTACATTCCTGTATTCCTATGTTCCTGTTCTGTTTGATGAAACTGTTAAATAAAGTTGATTTAATTGTAGGGAATATGTTGGTATTTTTATATGGAACTCTGGTGACTCTCTTCTTCTTCTTCTTCATTTCAAGCTCATTTCTATTATATTACGTACCTGCCGAACCAACTAGCCTTACATTCCTGTATTCCTATGTTCCTGTTCTGTTTGATGAAACTGTTAAATAAAGTTGATTTAATTGTAGGGAATATGTTGGTATTTTTATATGGAACTCTGGTGACTCTCTTCTTCTTCATTTCAAGCCAGCTCATTTCTATTATATTACGTACCTGCCGAACCAACTAGCCTTACATTCCTGTATTCCTATGTTCCTGTTCTGTTTGATGAAACTGTTAAATAAAGTTGATTTAATTGTAGGGAATATGTTGGTATTTTTATATGGAACTCTGGTGACTCTCTTCTTCTTCTTCTTCATTTCAAGCCGGTTCATTTCTATTATATTACGTACCTGCCGAACCAACTAGCCTTACATTCCTGTATTCCTATGTTCCTGTTCTGTTTGATGAAACTGTTAAATAAAGTTGATTTAATTGTAGGGAATATGTTGGTATTTTTATATGGAACTCTGGTGACTCTCTTCTTCTTCATTTCAAGCCAGCTCATTTCTATTATATTACGTACCTGCCGAACCAACTAGCCTTACATTCCTGTATTCCTATGTTCCTGTTCTGTTTGATGAAACTGTTAAATAAAGTTGATTTAATTGTAGGGAATATGTTGGTATTTTTATATGGAACTCTGGTGACTCTCTTCTTCTTCTTCATTTCAAGCTCATTTCTATTATATTACGTACCTGCCGAACCAACTAGCCTTACATTCCTGTATTCCTATGTTCCTGTTCTGTTTGATGAAACTGTTAAATAAAGTTGATTTAATTGTAGGGAATATGTTGGTATTTTTATATGGAACTCTGGTGACTCTCTTCTTCTTCATTTCAAGCCGGTTCATTTCTATTATATTACGTACCTGCCGAACCAACTAGCCTTACATTCCTGTATTCCTATGTTCCTGTTCTGTTTGATGAAACTGTTAAATAAAGTTGATTTAATTGTAGGGAATATGTTGGTATTTTTATATGGAACTCTGGTGACTCTCTTCTTCTTCTTCATTTCAAGCTCATTTCTATTATATTACGTACCTGCCGAACCAACTAGCCTTACATTCCTGTATTCCTATGTTCCTGTTCTGTTTGATGAAACTGTTAAATAAAGTTGATTTAATTGTAGGGAATATGTTGGTATTTTTATATGGAACTCTGGTGACTCTCTTCTTCTTCTTCTTCATTTCAAGCTCATTTCTATTATATTACGTACCTGCCGAACCAACTAGCCTTACATTCCTGTATTCCTATGTTCCTGTTCTGTTTGATGAAACTGTTAAATAAAGTTGATTTAATTGTAGGGAATATGTTGGTATTTTTATATGGAACTCTGGTGACTCTCTTCTTCTTCTTCATTTCAAGCTCATTTCTATTATATTACGTACCTGCCGAACCAACTAGCCTTACATTCCTGTATTCCTATGTTCCTGTTCTGTTTGATGAAACTGTTAAATAAAGTTGATTTAATTGTAGGGAATATGTTGGTATTTTTATATGGAACTCTGGTGACTCTCTTCTTCTTCTTCTTCATTTCAAGCTCATTTCTATTATATTACGTACCTGCCGAACCAACTAGCCTTACATTCCTGTATTCCTATGTTCCTGTTCTGTTTGATGAAACTGTTAAATAAAGTTGATTTAATTGTAGGGAATATGTTGGTATTTTTATATGGAACTCTGGTGACTCTCTTCTTCTTCTTCTTCATTTCAAGCTCATTTCTATTATATTACGTACCTGCCGAACCAACTAGCCTTACATTCCTGTATTCCTATGTTCCTGTTCTGTTTGATGAAACTGTTAAATAAAGTTGATTTAATTGTAGGGAATATGTTGGTATTTTTATATGGAACTCTGGTGACTCTCTTCTTCTTCTTCTTCATTTCAAGCTCATTTCTATTATATTACGTACCTGCCGAACCAACTAGCCTTACATTCCTGTATTCCTATGTTCCTGTTCTGTTTGATGAAACTGTTAAATAAAGTTGATTTAATTGTAGGGAATATGTTGGTATTTTTATATGGAACTCTGGTGACTCTCTTCTTCTTCTTCATTTCAAGCCGGTTCATTTCTATTATATTACGTACCTGCCGAACCAACTAGCCTTACATTCCTGTATTCCTATGTTCCTGTTCTGTTTGATGAAACTGTTAAATAAAGTTGATTTAATTGTAGGGAATATGTTGGTATTTTTATATGGAACTCTGGTGACTCTCTTCTTCTTCTTCATTTCAAGCTCATTTCTATTATATTACGTACCTGCCGAACCAACTAGCCTTACATTCCTGTATTCCTATGTTCCTGTTCTGTTTGATGAAACTGTTAAATAAAGTTGATTTAATTGTAGGGAATATGTTGGTATTTTTATATGGAACTCTAGTGACTCTCTTCTTCTTCTTCATTTCAAGCCGGTTCATTTCTATTATATTACGTACCTGCCGAACCAACTAGCCTTACATTCCTGTATTCCTATGTTCCTGTTCTGTTTGATGAAACTGTTAAATAAAGTTGATTTAATTGTAGGGAATATGTTGGTATTTTTATATGGAACTCTGGTGACTCTCTTCTTCTTCTTCATTTCAAGCTCATTTCTATTATATTACGTACCTGCCGAACCAACTAGCCTTACATTCCTGTATTCCTATGTTCCTGTTCTGTTTGATGAAACTGTTAAATAAAGTTGATTTAATTGTAGGGAATATGTTGGTATTTTTATATGGAACTCTGGTGACTCTCTTCTTCTTCTTCATTTCAAGCCGGTTCATTTCTATTATATTACGTACCTGCCGAACCAACTAGCCTTACATTCCTGTATTCCTATGTTCCTGTTCTGTTTGATGAAACTGTTAAATAAAGTTGATTTAATTGTAGGGAATATGTTGGTATTTTTATATGGAACTCTGGTGACTCTCTTCTTCTTCTTCATTTCAAGCCGGTTCATTTCTATTATATTACGTACCTGCCGAACCAACTAGCCTTACATTCCTGTATTCCTATGTTCCTGTTCTGTTTGATGAAACTGTTAAATAAAGTTGATTTAATTGTAGGGAATATGTTGGTATTTTTATATGGAACTCTGGTGACTCTCTTCTTCTTCTTCTTCATTTCAAGCTCATTTCTATTATATTACGTACCTGCCGAACCAACTAGCCTTACATTCCTGTATTCCTATGTTCCTGTTCTGTTTGATGAAACTGTTAAATAAAGTTGATTTAATTGTAGGGAATATGTTGGTATTTTTATATGGAACTCTGGTGACTCTCTTCTTCTTCTTCTTCATTTCAAGCTCATTTCTATTATATTACGTACCTGCCGAACCAACTAGCCTTACATTCCTGTATTCCTATGTTCCTGTTCTGTTTGATGAAACTGTTAAATAAAGTTGATTTAATTGTAGGGAATATGTTGGTATTTTTATATGGAACTCTGGTGACTCTCTTCTTCTTCTTCTTCATTTCAAGCTCATTTCTATTATATTACGTACCTGCCGAACCAACTAGCCTTACATTCCTGTATTCCTATGTTCCTGTTCTGTTTGATGAAACTGTTAAATAAAGTTGATTTAATTGTAGGGAATATGTTGGTATTTTTATATGGAACTCTGGTGACTCTCTTCTTCTTCTTCTTCATTTCAAGCTCATTTCTATTATATTACGTACCTGCCGAACCAACTAGCCTTACATTCCTGTATTCCTATGTTCCTGTTCTGTTTGATGAAACTGTTAAATAAAGTTGATTTAATTGTAGGGAATATGTTGGTATTTTTATATGGAACTCTGGTGACTCTCTTCTTCTTCTTCATTTCAAGCCGGTTCATTTCTATTATATTACGTACCTGCCGAACCAACTAGCCTTACATTCCTGTATTCCTATGTTCCTGTTCTGTTTGATGAAACTGTTAAATAAAGTTGATTTAATTGTAGGGAATATGTTGGTATTTTTATATGGAACTCTGGTGACTCTCTTCTTCTTCTTCTTCATTTCAAGCTCATTTCTATTATATTACGTACCTGCCAAACCAACTAGCCTTACATTCCTGTATTCCTATGTTCCTGTTCTGTTTGATGAAACTGTTAAATAAAGTTGATTTAATTGTAGGGAATATGTTGGTATTTTTATATGGAACTCTGGTGACTCTCTTCTTCTTCTTCTTCATTTCAAGCTCATTTCTATTATATTACGTACCTGCCGAACCAACTAGCCTTACATTCCTGTATTCCTATGTTCCTGTTCTGTTTGATGAAACTGTTAAATAAAGTTGATTTAATTGTAGGGAATATGTTGGTATTTTTATATGGAACTCTGGTGACTCTCTTCTTCTTCTTCATTTCAAGCCGGTTCATTTCTATTATATTACGTACCTGCCGAACCAACTAGCCTTACATTCCTGTATTCCTATGTTCCTGTTCTGTTTGATGAAACTGTTAAATAAAGTTGATTTAATTGTAGGGAATATGTTGGTATTTTTATATGGAACTCTGGTGACTCTCTTCTTCTTCTTCATTTCAAGCTCATTTCTATTATATTACGTACCTGCCGAACCAACTAGCCTTACATTCCTGTATTCCTATGTTCCTGTTCTGTTTGATGAAACTGTTAAATAAAGTTGATTTAATTGTAGGGAATATGTTGGTATTTTTATATGGAACTCTGGTGACTCTCTTCTTCTTCTTCATTTCAAGCTCATTTCTATTATATTACGTACCTGCCGAACCAACTAGCCTTACATTCCTGTATTCCTATGTTCCTGTTCTGTTTGATGAAACTGTTAAATAAAGTTGATTTAATTGTAGGGAATATGTTGGTATTTTTATATGGAACTCTGGTGACTCTCTTCTTCTTCTTCATTTCAAGCCGGTTCATTTCTATTATATTACGTACCTGCCGAACCAACTAGCCTTACATTCCTGTATTCCTATGTTCCTGTTCTGTTTGATGAAACTGTTAAATAAAGTTGATTTAATTGTAGGGAATATGTTGGTATTTTTATATGGAACTCTGGTGACTCTCTTCTTCTTCATTTCAAGCCAGCTCATTTCTATTATATTACGTACCTGCCGAACCAACTAGCCTTACATTCCTGTATTCCTATGTTCCTGTTCTGTTTGATGAAACTGTTAAATAAAGTTGATTTAATTGTAGGGAATATGTTGGTATTTTTATATGGAACTCTGGTGACTCTCTTCTTCTTCTTCATTTCAAGCTCATTTCTATTATATTACGTACCTGCCGAACCAACTAGCCTTACATTCCTGTATTCCTATGTTCCTGTTCTGTTTGATGAAACTGTTAAATAAAGTTGATTTAATTGTAGGGAATATGTTGGTATTTTTATATGGAACTCTGGTGACTCTCTTCTTCTTCTTCTTCATTTCAAGCTCATTTCTATTATATTACGTACCTGCCGAACCAACTAGCCTTACATTCCTGTATTCCTATGTTCCTGTTCTGTTTGATGAAACTGTTAAATAAAGTTGATTTAATTGTAGGGAATATGTTGGTATTTTTATATGGAACTCTGGTGACTCTCTTCTTCTTCTTCTTCATTTCAAGCTCATTTCTATTATATTACGTACCTGCCGAACCAACTAGCCTTACATTCCTGTATTCCTATGTTCCTGTTCTGTTTGATGAAACTGTTAAATAAAGTTGATTTAATTGTAGGGAATATGTTGGTATTTTTATATGGAACTCTGGTGACTCTCTTCTTCTTCTTCATTTCAAGCCGGTTCATTTCTATTATATTACGTACCTGCCGAACCAACTAGCCTTACATTCCTGTATTCCTATGTTCCTGTTCTGTTTGATGAAACTGTTAAATAAAGTTGATTTAATTGTAGGGAATATGTTGGTATTTTTATATGGAACTCTGGTGACTCTCTTCTTCTTCTTCATTTCAAGCTCATTTCTATTATATTACGTACCTGCCGAACCAACTAGCCTTACATTCCTGTATTCCTATGTTCCTGTTCTGTTTGATGAAACTGTTAAATAAAGTTGATTTAATTGTAGGGAATATGTTGGTATTTTTATATGGAACTCTGGTGACTCTCTTCTTCTTCTTCATTTCAAGCCGGTTCATTTCTATTATATTACGTACCTGCCGAACCAACTAGCCTTACATTCCTGTATTCCTATGTTCCTGTTCTGTTTGATGAAACTGTTAAATAAAGTTGATTTAATTGTAGGGAATATGTTGGTATTTTTATATGGAACTCTGGTGACTCTCTTCTTCTTCTTCATTTCAAGCCGGTTCATTTCTATTATATTACGTACCTGCCGAACCAACTAGCCTTACATTCCTGTATTCCTATGTTCCTGTTCTGTTTGATGAAACTGTTAAATAAAGTTGATTTAATTGTAGGGAATATGTTGGTATTTTTATATGGAACTCTGGTGACTCTCTTCTTCTTCTTCATTTCAAGCTCATTTCTATTATATTACGTACCTGCCGAACCAACTAGCCTTACATTCCTGTATTCCTATGTTCCTGTTCTGTTTGATGAAACTGTTAAATAAAGTTGATTTAATTGTAGGGAATATGTTGGTATTTTTATATGGAACTCTGGTGACTCTCTTCTTCTTCTTCATTTCAAGCTCATTTCTATTATATTACGTACCTGCCGAACCAACTAGCCTTACATTCCTGTATTCCTATGTTCCTGTTCTGTTTGATGAAACTGTTAAATAAAGTTGATTTAATTGTAGGGAATATGTTGGTATTTTTATATGGAACTCTGGTGACTCTCTTCTTCTTCTTCATTTCAAGCTCATTTCTATTATATTACGTACCTGCCGAACCAACTAGCCTTACATTCCTGTATTCCTATGTTCCTGTTCTGTTTGATGAAACTGTTAAATAAAGTTGATTTAATTGTAGGGAATATGTTGGTATTTTTATATGGAACTCTGGTGACTCTCTTCTTCTTCTTCTTCATTTCAAGCTCATTTCTATTATATTACGTACCTGCCGAACCAACTAGCCTTACATTCCTGTATTCCTATGTTCCTGTTCTGTTTGATGAAACTGTTAAATAAAGTTGATTTAATTGTAGGGAATATGTTGGTATTTTTATATGGAACTCTGGTGACTCTCTTCTTCTTCTTCTTCATTTCAAGCCGGTTCATTTCTATTATATTACGTACCTGCCGAACCAACTAGCCTTACATTCCTGTATTCCTATGTTCCTGTTCTGTTTGATGAAACTGTTAAATAAAGTTGATTTAATTGTAGGGAATATGTTGGTATTTTTATATGGAACTCTGGTGACTCTCTTCTTCTTCTTCATTTCAAGCCGGTTCATTTCTATTATATTACGTACCTGCCGAACCAACTAGCCTTACATTCCTGTATTCCTATGTTCCTGTTCTGTTTGATGAAACTGTTAAATAAAGTTGATTTAATTGTAGGGAATATGTTGGTATTTTTATATGGAACTCTGGTGACTCTCTTCTTCTTCTTCTTCATTTCAAGCTCATTTCTATTATATTACGTACCTGCCGAACCAACTAGCCTTACATTCCTGTATTCCTATGTTCCTGTTCTGTTTGATGAAACTGTTAAATAAAGTTGATTTAATTGTAGGGAATATGTTGGTATTTTTATATGGAACTCTGGTGACTCTCTTCTTCTTCTTCATTTCAAGCCGGTTCATTTCTATTATATTACGTACCTGCCGAACCAACTAGCCTTACATTCCTGTATTCCTATGTTCCTGTTCTGTTTGATGAAACTGTTAAATAAAGTTGATTTAATTGTAGGGAATATGTTGGTATTTTTATATGGAACTCTGGTGACTCTCTTCTTCTTCTTCTTCATTTCAAGCTCATTTCTATTATATTACGTACCTGCCGAACCAACTAGCCTTACATTCCTGTATTCCTATGTTCCTGTTCTGTTTGATGACACTAATAAATCAAGTTTAATTTCATTTTAGGGAAGATGTTAGTATTTTATTTGGAACCTGGTGACCCTATTTCTTTTTCATTTCACGTCAGCTCAGTCAGATAATTACGGACTCGACAAGCAACTTTTCAACTAACTCCTCTTCTCACTACAAAATAATAAAATGGTTTGTTTGTTTACAAATGAACTGAAATGCATCATAAGAGAAATTTAATTTCGTGATGAGTTTTTTTTTTAAATAGGATTCTAAAAAAATTATTTATTTATTTTTATTTTTTAATGGAAAATTGCTTCAGACAAGGCATGAAGCCACTTTATGTAAGGAGCTAAAAAAATACAACTTCAAGGTAAAAAAACTAGCCAACGATAAGTGTTAGATCGATAGATTCCAAACCAGAAAACAGCAATTCTTTCTCCTTTGTCAGAAACATCGCTCATGGAATTTGAGGACTAAAGGACAAAATAAGGGAAGCGGGAGTTACGGGGTTGCCGAAAGTAAACTCAAGGTCCACTTATCGGAGGGGGCTACTCACTGACTTGTTTTTTTGTGTGATGGTTTCATTATGAAATTATTTCTTTAAATTGGATTTTTAAAATGTTATTTGTGAGGTGGGGTACTCACTGACTTGTTTGCTTGGCCGAAGTGTGTGCATGTGTTTGTTGTTTTTAATTTACAATCTAGAACTTGATCACAACTTGTTGAAAATCAAGTCAACCCCAGATGTAAAATTACTGGAAAAGATGAGAAAGGTATATTGAGCTAAGCATCACATAAATTATAAGACTATATGCTATAATAACCTGCAAAAAAAAAAGGATCGCTAAAGAAAGAAAAACAGGGCATTTCTATAAAAACAATTTATATAAATTTATTTATATGGCATACATGTTTGAGTGTATCGTGCCAGGAGTTACGACAGTGAATTCAAAGATATTAAAGTTAATAAATGTTAGCTGACGAAAGTCCTTTATTGGAGCAGTATATCTTAAAGTAAAGTTGACAGATTCAGGAAAGAGTGTCTACATCTTTCTTCATGGCTGTCTGGAAGCTCTTTGACTGCTCTGCGAACCAATAAAAGTTCCTGGACGGAGTCTTTAAAAGGTCCAGTCGAAATTATTACACCCTAGAGTCTGAGTTGTTATCATGTGACCAAACAACCTCACTAGGGCTGCTCTCTGCCAGAGGAAACAAATATCAATGTTTATGACAGCTAAAAAGCTTGTTTTCATCCCCAAAGTTCTAAGTCTTTATCCACGATACAAAAATATCTGTAAATAGAACTATGTTTTATAGTAGAGTGATAACAATCATTTAATTAGAAAACAATAAAAACGAATAGCAATAGCAAAGCAATTTGTGAATTAGTTAACCGTACTTCGATCGCATATACATGATCAGTATATTAAAAAGTTATTGTTCTTCTATTTAGTTAATTTAAAGTTGGCGTTTTAATCTAACTGTTAGTACGATAAATAGTTCAATTTTATAAATATGCAGAGGATATGCATATAGCAAGTTTTAATCAGTGTTACATAACAAAAACTGTTAGTTTAATGGAGCAATGATTGACGGATGGGAGGTTAGAATTTAACCTTTAGTTAACGGAAATCAATAAAATCATGTGAGTTCTGGGAGAGAGAGAATTTGGTCTCTACCTGAAGATGCTTCAAGCCGAGATCTGAAAGTCATCGTTCTCTATTTTAGCCTCATTGAAGGGCATAGAGGTGCATGACATAACCTAATGAGTGTTCAGCACAAACGTCTGAGATATATATATATATATATATATATATATATATATATATATATATATATCTTTCTCTTACTCTCTCTCACACATGCAGGTAACTCGTCACTTTAAAATGTTAATTTTCCTCTCTGCTTCTCTTTGTGATTGTTCTCTTTTGTTTAATAAATTCATATATAAAATGAATTGTGGCCTTCGTGTAAAATACTTGAGATGCTGGTTGTTTGGTTGTTTTGTTTTACGGCACATCAACCCTTTTTGGGTTATTTAATGCCGAATCCGGTGATTTTGGTAAAAGTTTTTATGCTTCAAGTTCTTTATATGGTAAAGTATTTATTCATGGTGTTTGGTTTGGTTGTTTTGTAGAGGAAAAATGTTTTTGTTTTTGTCTTTGCAGAACATGATTGAGTTTTGCAAAAGGAAAGGAAAAAAAACAATAGCATTAATGTTTGGAGCATTTTTGGTCAGGAAGCTGTTATCTTCAGACAGCCTGATCTGGTAGCACCAGAACTTGAGATGCTGATCGAACCTTGGTTGAAGACCGAAGGACATTGTGACATCAGTATTTACAATTACAATTATTGCTTTACATTTATTTAGAAGTTGTTAGAATTTCCATTCTACTAAATTACATAAGAACAATTACCACCAATTATCATTATTATTATTTTTCAAAATGAAGCAATAACTGTTTACATAAACAGGACAGTTAAACACAAGTGGATCACCTGTTCTAATTTGACTCTTCTCTGATGACGAGTGTGATGATGATGGTCTAGTAGCAATTTGATTCTTCCAGTCCACCATCTTGAATTTACACACACACATTTGTCAGTCTAAAAAGGAATGCCTTCAAACAAACAATGAAATCTGTTCTTATGGCAATACCTACTAACATTGAACCCATATGTTTTCTTAACTCACTCCATTCATTGTTAATGCAAAAAATGACTGTCCTTTGACGGTGACTACTATGTTTATAAATGGAGAACGTGGCCCTGTATTCCTCTGGACATTGAATACATGATGGATTTTCACAATCTTAGATGCAGAACGAAGCATCACTCTCCATTCTTGCCTTGCTGAAAATCCTCCTTATCCGATTGGAAGTGTGCGATCATTTGTTTGCTGTCACTCACTGTGGCGGTGCATGCATGCACTGTTTGTTGTGACTGACCCCTTTCCGGAGTTCTATTTTTCAATCTTTTTGTCGGGTTATGCTGTCTGCTAGGTGTATATGTGTCCCTAGCTCTATTTCGTGGACCCTCTTGACATTTGAACGGCTGGTCTAGCCTTTTCTTGAATTTCTATGGTGTTGTCTCCGAGTTTCATTTGTGTCTGGGTCTGGGCCTTAAATGTTTATTTTTGTGGCTTCTTAGCCTATGCATTTTGTGTGATATATATATATGACTGGCTTAGAGACCTGAGCAGAGTCCAGTTGAATTTCCCCGTCTAAGTACTTATGCAGATCATTTGCAATACATCCAGCTGAGTAGTCCTGTCCATTGTTTTCACTACATGTGGTAAAATGTTCGGTGCCCACCTTTTCACTTTCTCACTAATTAGCATGGCCTCTAATCAGTTAAAAAAACATGTCCGCCGACATGTGTCCACACAGACGTCTGATGTATAAATGTAGCAATCATAAACATTAACAGAATATAATTGTTCCTTTAACAATTATAAAAAAAACCCTTTTAAACCACCGATTACCATGGCTAATAGCACCCTGAGAGTCCATCATTTAAACTCCTCAGCCTGACATTCACAGCTAACATGAATTGGAACAAATACATAGAAAATATTGCCAAAGTTGCTGCAAAGAAGGTGGGCTACCTCTACCATTCTAGAAAACTTCTCACACCTACCAGCATCCTATATCTTTACAAAGCCACCATCCACCCATGCATGGAGTATTATTGTCATATCTAGGCTGGTGCATCAACTAGTCTCTCCCTCTTAGACAGGGTCGAAAAAGGGTCTCTAATCTAATAGTCACTGTCAAACAACTCCAACCCCTGTCCCATCGTCGCAATGTTGTGCTTGTTTTACAAGTATTTCAATGGAATGTGCCTCAACAACGTAAATACTCCTGACCAACCTGACAATCAACAAAATCTCACCCTTTAATGTGGAGGTCCCCAGATGCCAAAAGGCTTTCTACTCTAATAGCTTCTTTCCTCAAACTGTTAGTCTTTGGAATCCCTGTTTCCTGTTTCCCTGACTGTACCAACATGCAGAAATTTAAATGTAATGCGAACAAACATCTTGCAGCACAACTCCCCTACTTATAGATATGGTTCCTAATTTACAGTAACCCCTTATGTCTTAGTGGCAATGTGCCTTGTTTGGAGTAAATAAAAGTAAAAAAAAATTCTTTCCTGTGGCAGAGAGCATCCCTGCAAGGTTGTTTTGTCACACTAAGACAAATCAGACTCCAGGGTGTATTAATTTCTACTTGACTTTTGAAGAACTACTTCTAGACCCTTAGGGATTGAGACAAAACAGCCAGACAGAGAGATTCTTAGTACCAATGAAGTAAGACGTCCTTTCTCCTGCCTCTGTCCACTTGGCAGCCGAGCAAGGCTATTCTCCGTGGGAACGATATACATCTTGAAGAAAAGCTGCAGCTAAAACATTCTTACTTCATTACTTCTGCTATATCCACATATTTTGCCCCATAAAGCATGAAAAGAAGAATAGGGGACTTGTTCGCACATATTCCCCTACAATAAAATAAAGTATGGTGCAATTCGCCAAAAAGGGAGCACACATTAAAAATTGGGACCGGATGTAGTCTAGACAGCGAGAGGCCAAGAGCCGTAAAATCAGCCCACACAGTTTGCGAGAGCGGGTGTGATGCAACCAATTAAATTGGAAGAAAGCCTGTTGCTATGCAAACGAAATGCCCTAGAGAATAGCGGGGAAAGCGGGGCAAGAGGAAACATGAGGTGACAGATTTCGGCAGCAGTGGAGACAGGATGTGCCAAAATTTGTTGCTCACAACACAGACAAATCGAAAACAATATATCCCCGTACAAGGGGACGAATTTCAGCGGTGGAAGAAAGAGGATGTTTCTGAGATTTGCTGCTCACTAAGCAGGAATCGAAACAATATATCCCCGCATACAAAAAAAGTGGGATTCAAGATTTATCGGCTGAGAAAAAATACAGTGACGATCTTACCGCTGTCTATCGAATATCAAAAGGAAAAACCCAATTCGACAAAGTTGACCACAATAGACAAAGTCAACATTTTCCTTTCTGGATACAAGATTACATATATCTCACCACACTAGAAACTGTCCGCAAAAGATGGACATCAGAATCTAAAATTCTGTGATAATATCTTTCACACAGCTGTCAACTAACGATAGCCGTTCAGAAAGTGATGGGTCGCCACAAGCTCTCTTTACTCGCTCAACGTGTAAACTACCACACGAAAAACAATATAAAAGGTGTGTGTCTTATGGAAAAAAAGAATTCCATATTTAATTCGTCCCAAATCTGAACTTTCGTATTTTTTCAATCTTGTCTCATAGATGATCTCATATTTGGTCAACCACCACGGTTTTATCAAATCCAGCATCTCTATTAAGAACTCCCCGTGAGCGGAAAATAACTTTTCATTTGTTCATTGAAATATGTGTTATATAAAAAAAAAAAATGAAATTCATATTTCGTCCGTCCAAAACGATGAACCTTCGTATATGCTAACTTTTGATTCTGAGTTAATATCCTGACGGATCAACCATCTCGGTCTTAACAAAACCAGCCCCTCTATTAATCCTTTGAAATAATAAACACTTGTTATGTTTGCATAATATCGCCTTTGTTGATTCTTTGAAATAAAAAACACTTGTTATGTTTGCATAATATCGCCTTTGTTGATCCTTTGAAATAATAAACACTTGTTATGTTTGCATAATATCGCCTTTGTTGATTCTTTGAAATAATAAACACTTGTTATGTTTGCATAATATCGCCTTTGTTGATCCTTTGAAATAAAAAACACTTGTTATGTTTGCATAATATCGCCTTTGTTGATCCTTTGAAATAATAAACACTTGTTATGTTTGCATAATATCGCCTTTGTTGATTCTTTGAAATAAAAAACACTTGTTATGTTTGCATAATATCGCCTTTGTTGATCCTTTGAAATAATAAACACTTGTTATGTTTGCATAATATCGCCTTTGTTGATCCTTTGAAATAATAAACACTTGTTATGTTTGCATAATATCGCCTTTGTTGATCCTTTGAAATAATAAACACTTGTTATGTTTGCATAATATCGCCTTTGTTGATTCTTTGAAATAATAAACACTTGTTATGTTTGCATAATATCGCCTTTGTTGATCCTTTGAAATAAAAAACACTTGTTATGTTTGCATAATATCGCCTGTGTTGATTCTTTGAAATAATAAACACTTGTTATGTTTGCATAATATCGCCTTTGTTGATTCTTTGAAATAATAAACACTTGTTATGTTTGCATAATATCGCCTTTGTTGATTCTTTGAAATAATAAACACTTGTTATGTTTGCATAATATCGCCTTTGTTGATTCTTTGAAATAATAAACACTTGTTATGTTTGCATAATATCGCCTTTGTTGATTCTTTGAAATAATAAACACTTGTTATGTTTGCATAATATCGCCTTTGTTGATTCTTTGAAATAATAAACACTTGTTATGTTTGCATAATATCGCCTTTGTTGATCCTTTGAAATAATAAACACTTGTTATGTTTGCATAATATCGCCTTTGTTGATTCTTTGAAATAAAAAACACTTGTTATGTTTGCATAATATCGCCTTTGTTGATCCTTTGAAATAATAAACACTTGTTATGTTTGCATAATATCGCCTTTGTTGATTCTTTGAAATAAAAAACACTTGTTATGTTTGCATAATATCGCCTTTGTTGATCCTTTGAAATAATAAACACTTGTTATGTTTGCATAATATCGCCTTTGTTGATCCTTTGAAATAATAAACACTTGTTATGTTTGCATAATATCGCCTTTGTTGATTCTTTGAAATAATAAACACTTGTTATGTTTGCATAATATCGCCTTTGTTGATCCTTTGAAATAAAAAACACTTGTTATGTTTGCATAATATCGCCTTTGTTGATCCTTTGAAATAATAAACACTTGTTATGTTTGCATAATATCGCCTTTGTTGATTCTTTGAAATAAAAAACACTTGTTATGTTTGCATAATATCGCCTTTGTTGATCCTTTGAAATAATAAACACTTGTTATGTTTGCATAATATCGCCTTTGTTGATCCTTTGAAATAATAAACACTTGTTATGTTTGCATAATATCGCCTTTGTTGATCCTTTGAAATAAAAAACACTTGTTATGTTTGCATAATATCGCCTGTGTTGATTCTTTGAAATAATAAACACTTGTTATGTTTGCATAATATCGCCTTTGTTGATTCTTTGAAATAATAAACACTTGTTATGGTTGCATAATATCGCCTTTGTTGATTCTTTGAAATAATAAACACTTGTTATGTTTGCATAATATCGCCTTTGTTGATTCTTTGAAATAATAAACACTTGTTATGTTTGCATAATATCGCCTTTGTTGATTCTTTGAAATAATAAACACTTGTTATGTTTGCATAATATCGCCTTTGTTGATTCTTTGAAATAATAAACACTTGTTATGTTTGCATAATATCGCCTTTGTTGATCCTTTGAAATAATAAACACTTGTTATGTTTGCATTATATCGCCTTTGTTGATTCTTTGAAATAAAAAACACTTGTTATGTTTGCATAATATCGCCTTTGTTGATCCTTTGAAATAATAAACACTTGTTATGTTTGCATAATATCGCCTTTGTTGATTCTTTGAAATAAAAAACACTTGTTATGTTTGCATAATATCGCCTTTGTTGATCCTTTGAAATAATAAACACTTGTTATGTTTGCATAATATCGCCTTTGTTGATCCTTTGAAATAATAAACACTTGTTATGTTTGCATAATATCGCCTTTGTTGATCCTTTGAAATAATAAACACTTGTTATGTTTGCATAATATCGCCTTTGTTTATCCTTTGAAATAATAAACACTTGTTATGTTTGCATAATATCGCCTTTGTTGATCCTTTGAAATAAAAAACACTTGTTTTGTTTGCATAATATCGCCTTTGTTGATTCTTTGAAATAATAAACACTTGTTATGTTTGCATAATATCGCCTTTGTTGATTCTTTGAAATAATAAACACTTGTTATGTTTGCATAATATCGCCTTTGTTGATTCGTACAAGTGTCTTACTTTTATGTTTATAACTTGTGATTCTAATGTGTCTTGTTTTTCTCTCGCACGATTACTTGCTGGTCTCTCTTTCACCATTTTATTGAGAAAAAAAATAAAGTTGTTTTCACTAACAGCGAGTCTAACAAGTGACTCGCAGGCCCCGGATAAAACACAAAGGATAAGAGACGCGTTGTGTGAGAGAGGCGGGGGGGAATATTACTGGTGTCGGCGTATGGCATGACGTTGTAAGCATTTAAAAGTTTTCAGTTATATCATTTCTGGATCTATGCATTGTTGCCGGGGGTGTTTATAACCTTGCACATTCATAACATTCGTGGATGAGTGACACATTTAAAACACTTCCTTAACTTTCGGCAACCTACACCCAACAGTGTAGATTACTTAAATAAATACATATCGGTGTTGTTTATAAAAGGGCTTTGTTTTCCTTTCGTTTGACGACCATTTTGTTACAAAATATTATAGGAGTTGGTCGTATACTCAATACTAAGTTTAGTTCCTAAAAAAAATATTTTCTCGCGCATGCAAGTAACCTGGTTTTCTCTGTGATTGTTCCTTTTTGGTTAATAAATTAATATCTAAAATGAATTGCGGTATTCATGTAAAATACTTGCGATGCTGATCGAACTTGGACTGAAAACTGAAAAAATCTATACAGATTTTCGAACAAAAGCCTTTAATTCATGGGGGGTAGATTTTTCTCACTCCATCAGCTATACTCATTGGCTATTATTGGATTAAAAGTTTAACTCCAGAACTAAGTAAAAAAGTTTATTATATTTTCACTATTAGTAAAAAAAAAATGTTAAAAAAAACATTTAAAGTTTCACTATTTTCGTTCTAAAATATGTACGTAAATAAAAAAAATAACATTTCAGTTAAAAAAAAGTAAAATTTTAAATTTCCGATTACAGAAAGCATTTTGCGTTTCTTATTTGTTAAGCAAAAATATACAGATGGCATTTTCGGGACTACACCGGTCTGGTTTGGAACTCATTTTAGAAGTAAAGTTTGGCGTCACCCTGGTGATTCTTGTAAGCTAATTAATTAATTAACAATAATGAAATCAACCAGTGTTTATTATTAAAAGATAGTATTTAGGGTTAGTGGTAGGGTCAAGGGAGTATGTTTTGTAAGAAATAATGATTAATAAAATTAAACAGTGTTTAAGAAATCCGCAAAAATTAGTCAACGGTGGATTAATTTTCTCTGTCACCGCTTGGGAAACCAGGCATAAATAATAAATAAAATTTGGCAGTCACTTTAGGAACTAACCGCTAAACGTGGTAATAATGGACAATAATCTGCAGTTAAAAAAACGAAGCTCTACCTCTAAAGTTATTTATTTTAATGTTTGAGGAAAACCAGAAGCGTATCCGACTCAAAGTCAACAGCAAACGGTGTTCGGTCAAATTTAGTTCCTGATATTAAACTTCACCCGTAATATAACTTCAGTTTAACAAATTTATTAATTACATTGTTAGGTAAAAGATTTAACATGTTAAGAATAGCTTTCTAAATAATAATGTTATTATTTCAGCACGGTCCGTAAAATGCAGAAGATTACTTAGAAAGCCATTCTTTACATGCGGAGAAGAGCTTTGTTAACTATCCTGTATTTTCACTCAACAATTTACTATATATAAATTAGGCAAAACACAAGAGTAAGCGACCCTAAAAAAGAAGTATTTAATAGCAGGAACTAAAACTGACCTAACACCGTTTGCTGCTGACTTTCAGCCGGGTACTCTTTTGGTTTGCAATGTTTTAAAATGATTTTTAATTTAAATAATTCTATTTTCTTGAAAATAGTTTAGAATGTTGAAATAACGTTTTACGAAATAAAATGAAAAAGAAAAAAAAAGAAATTGCTATTTTCTGCGACTTCCGGTTTAATAATAGAATAAGAGAATACATGTATTTTCACGTGTTTTAACGATAAACGAACAGGAATAGTCGCGAGCTGTCTTTTCATTGGTCGGTGAAGTCACGTGCCCATCCTTTTGCAATCATGGTCAACGAACGTAAGGTTTGTGTCCCAAAGTTTTCTATCAATTTTCCTCTTTTTATTAACGTTTTTGATTTTGAAATCTGCTCAGAGTTAAACTAAATAATTCTTAATAGCCTAAGTTTCTGATGGATTGATTTTTGTATACTTTTAATTGCAGATTTGTAAACTAAATGCGTTTTTTTTGTAGGCCACGTTGTGGAAATATGTATGTAGTCCGCCATGTTTAACTTCAGTTTTAGAAAGCAGATAGATTTCAGATTTTCTATATTTTTTTACTTTAATTATATTTTTATAAACAAATGTACTTTCATTTCTTTCTTTAGTATTTTCTATTTAGTATCTGTTTTTCATTTAAATAAAAACCCAAGTTTTAAATCTGAAGTCGCTGTCTAAATTAAAAAGCGTTGTAACCATGTGGTGTCATTTTAAGTAAAAATAAATAAATTCTTGAACTCTATCGATAGAGAGAATGAAAAAAAATAATAATTTCCGGAATGATTACAAATTTTTCTTTAAAATCGATAAATTTAAATTACAGCTTCTTTTAAGGAAGGAGACGTTTTTTAATATTGATGTTTTAATCGTTGGCGGCCATGTTTTTTACATCATTTAAATTTTTATTATACACGAAAATTTTGATTAAAAATAAATTTTGAACGTCCTTTTTAACGAATTTAAGAATTTAGAAAATGACGTTTAAAATTAAGTACTTGATCATCAATTTTTGGTGAGATATTCCGTCTTTTTAAAAAAATGTTTCCATAGATTTAGATGCACGACTGAACCATGATACTTGGTTTTCGCCTTTTAAAATGTTCCTATCTGTGGCTTTTGAAGTTTCAGGAAGTAAACACGTGTGGACCCCCCCCCCCCTCTTTTTTAAAAAAATTTTATTTATTTTTTATTAATATTTTAAAATCGTGACTTTCAAAATCCTAACAAAGTTTGAAGGCAGTAATCACTTTGTGCTAGGAGCAAAATGTTTTATCCGATCTTTCCTGTCAGTGAAGAAATCCATCTAGACTGAGGCAATTTAATTTTTTGTCCCAATCCAGAGTGGTCATTTTTGGGGAGCTGGATTTTTACCCATATTAAATCCGACCTGGTGTCTACTCTGCTCTCGTGGGGAGGAAAATAAATAGAGACAGTAATTAAGGACTTTATGACAAAAAGTCAAGTAGTATGGTTTATTTGTGCGACTAGATTAAAGGAAACCCATTTTCTCATTAGTCCTTAAGGACTTGTTGGATTCGCTAATTTTGTTATTTTTTTCGATTTTTGACCGTTTTTTTTTTTTCTTTTTGTCGAAATCTTACAAAAACAAGCCATTAGTATTGTAGTAAAATTTAAACATCCTATTTAAGTCACCCAAAATGATTAGTGAAATGAATTTCGGCATTATTCGAAAACAAGGCGATTATGTAGAATTTCCAAACGACAAAAAAAAGGTGTGAAAAGAAAAGTTACTTTTCTGCTTACCTGCCTATTTTTTGTTTGTTTTAAAGCGCTTTTATTTACATATTTTATCGCTTATTCAAGGTGGGGCCGGATTTTTATATCGGGAAGAGGTAAATAAGTCTTCATTACATTAGTATATCTACCTTGAGTTCTTAACTCTAGCACCGAATTTTTATTTTTGTGCCCCTGGATTTTCGCAACATTAAAAACCGATGCTGTCTAACTCTGTTCTCGTGGGTGACTCTGTCATGAAAAAGATCAGGTACTTCTGCAGTTTACGAACCGTGTTGAAATATTTAGAAATCCATTCTTAACATGGAGGGGGGGGGGGCTTTAACTATTTTGTACTTTCACCTCACAATTTCATAAACCGAAGATATCGTAAAAATTTAATTTGACTTGAAAATCCTATCTAAAAAATAGCACTGTCCTTAAAGTACAGAAGTACCAAAGATCGAACTTAAACCTGACTTTTCCAAGTATTTTGGAAATATTAGCAATCTCCTTGAATCACTAGATAAGGCAATTCTACCAGTAATACTAGTTCAATTCACTATTAGTTGATAGTATCAACCAAAACGGAATCTTTACTTTTATAGACCTCCTGTTTTTAGTCGGTAACCATTCCGTTTAATAGGCGCAACTCCAACATGGCGCCATAAATCTTGAGTTTAATGAAGGACTTGTTTACTTAGAATGAAACCTTTCAGTCAAATTATTTTTTTTGTAGCATCGCCTGCATGATGAATAGATTAAAGTTCTATAATTGTCTTTTTACAGACACGTGAATATATAACGGCTATTTGGTGCAACTTCGAAAAAGCCTCAATAAGGAAAAACAAATAAAAATAAAGATTTACTGGTATTATGTATGTGACGAAACAGACATCGTACACCGAAAATTACGTAAATTAAGCCAGTACGTTTTTTTTTTATTACGGATAATCGAATTTTGTCTTTTCCATGCTCGCTTGTCACGTCGCCATCTTTGAAAAACAAGGGACGTAAGTCATTTCAGCTTGTGACAAGCGAGCGTGGAAAAATAAATGACAAAATTTGGTATACTTTTTTATGATAAAAAACTATTTGATCAATTTTTAGTGTACGAGATCTTTGTTCCGTCCCGGTCAAATGCATAATACAGGTATGTATTTGTTTGTTTTTCCTTATTGAGGCTTTTCCGAGGTTGACTACACCTTGATTAATATATTTTAAAGCACTGTTTGAAATGTCACCATTCGTTTGATTTTAAAACAATTTTAGCTTTTATTCTTTCTTTCATAGGATTTCATTTTTTTTGTCAGCTGAAATGTAGATATATTTGTATTTTATGCATTTTGACGTTTAACAATAGACGACGCCGAACTAATTCTATTTGTTTATATTTCAGACTGGCGTCAGCGTCAAAGACGTAGACCAACATGAATTTACGAAGGCTTTGTCCACCTTTCTTAAAAGGTTTGTATTCGTGGTGTTAAAAAGAAACTGTTTATACAGATCAGCTGAAGGGCGACCACACACGAAACGCGGATTCCTGAAAGTAACAACGGGGGGGGGGGGAATACTGATATTTTAGAAGCAAGTATTGATAGGAAGAAAAAATGCAATGCAACAGCGTAACAAAAAGATTCAACCTAAATAAGTCAGTGTTTTTCCCTTTCAGGAACCCGTTTCATTTTCTATAGTGGTTTTTGGCTTTTGTCAAAACTCGTTACTGGATTTTACCATTTGCAGTCATGGAAGCTGATAAGCACAAAATAAACTTTACTGTTTAAAATTCTATTTAATAAAAAAAGAAATGACATATAACCTTCATAGTTACACTATTTGAAATCATCCTTATCTTAAACTTGTATCTTAATATACGCACATTGTCGAAACATTTTGACATTTGTATTTTATGCAGATTATTTTGAGAAAAATGCATTTTTACACAAAATATAGAATAGAATAAAAATCCAGGGAAAATATTAGATGCTTATTTAAAATTGTAATACTTGTATAAAAAATGGAAGGCTATTCTTTGATGCAAACCGATTCTAGTCCTAGATGTCTATTGGGGTCCATGGCTTGGTCACTCAAGCATACGTTTGCACTTTGATAAGGGAATGTTGAGAATCCCTTTTTACCAGGGTAATTTCATATTCATCATCTTGCTCTGAATGATGGAGTGCCAAAAACAACCTAGCATCTGATTTTCTGTGTCTTTGAACATGTTACTCCTTGGCCTTTTGGCTAAGATCAAAGTGTAGTATCTGTTCCGATGGATACTGCACCCCATAGACTGATATTGTCTTGGCCTTCGGGGCTTGATTTATGCCAGTCAATGGGTCTGTCCTGTGCAGTTCTAGGAGGTGCACCCTTCCAGGCTTTGCCTCCCCTCTTTGGGGAGGAGTAAGTTTATTGCTTACTGCCTGAGGCGCCCCTACCGGGGAATGCCGACGGGGCTGCTCAGGCAATTTTTAAACCCCACTTTCCCGACCCGACCTTGGGTCACATCTTACTTGTGGGAGTAAGATAAAAACTGGCCTTGTGCCTAACTCCTGGAGAGGAGTAAATCAATACTCATTGCAGCTCTGTCCACTCTAGGATCCTCTACCCCGCTTTCCGCCCTTTACAATTTCTTTCAGGATTGTCTCTGCGAGGCCTGATAAACATGTTACATAATTACGCGCAATTAATATCTACTTTTAACAACCAAGTTTATAGCGACTCTTAAATCTTTAGAGTTACCATTTGGATTCACTTAATGTTTCTTGTATTTGAGTTGCGCATTGTATGAAAAAATCGCCTGCATGGAGGAGTGATTGGTGTAAATGAATACTGGTGCAAACTAGGCACAGGTTAAAGAGTTCAAATTCTGCTTCGGAAGTTTTTTTGATGAGGGTAGATCATTTTGACTATTGTTCTCATACAACTTGTTAACCTCTGACCTTCAGGTAGGTCATCTGAAGATGGTCGGAGGCTACGTTGGCCAAAACGTTTTGAGGTTAACATCAAAGTTGAAGAGTAGTCCAAAGTTCAAGTTCTATTGAATATATTCTTCATTTATGCACAATTATGGTTGGGAAAGGTATGAGCCCATTTATGTGTAAAAAGAATTTGTAGTAGATGAATATGCAAAAGAAGATTTACAGTAGATGTTGGGCTTCACTGTGAAATTGTTTGTCATAAAAATGTGTCTACTTTTAATTGTAGTGAAACAAGATCTTATAATAACGTAATGAATGGCAAACATTTTATTTTCTGTTAAAAAATCTTTAGACATTAATTTGCTTATTAATTTGTCTTACAAAAAAAAATGAATTATACATTTTCCACCCCATTTCTTTTATCTTCTGCGTTTGGAAACTGGTAAATTTTAGCATCAAGAGTTATTTAAATAAACATTTTCTAAGTGCCTACTGATGTTTGAGAAACATTTTTAATTGTTTGATTTTTCAACATTCTAAAAAAAACTTTTTCTTCAACAGATCAGGTAAAATGAAAATTCCTGATTGGATTGATATTGTCAAATTGGGAAGATTTAACGAATTAGCACCCTATGAAGAAGATTGGTTTTTCATCAGAGCTGGTAAATAATTTTTTTTTAAATTTCTTTTAAAAATGAGTTTGCAATTTTATTGCATCAAAATAGATTCACTTGATTACAAGTCTGATAAAAAAAAAAATCTGTTGAATGAATTTCTCTAATCTCAAATATTCATGTAAATTTGTCTTTTCTTCTGAAAAGAATCTGAGATCAAAGTTTAGTATCTGTTCCAGTGGCTGCTACACTCCTTAGATCTGTACCATGTTGGCCTTGATTCCGCTGGTCTTAGGGATTGTTCTGTGCAGTTTTAGGGGGTTCAGCCTCCCAGGCTCTGCCTTCTCACCCTTTGAGAAGGTGGTAGTTTATTGCTGAGGCGCCTCTATCGGGGAATGTCGACTGGGCTGCCCAGGCATTTTTTTTTTTTTTTTGTAGGTCAGAGTGCTCAACCTCTAGGGCGCTGGCTTTTCAATCCCACTTTCTGACCTTGTGTTGCATCTTCCAGCTGTGGGAGAAATATTTAAAAAAAAAAAAAAAAAAAAAGAATCTTGGTATTTGTTACTGTAAAGGACAGAAAAGGGGTTAAAAAAACAAATATTCAACAAATGTTATCAAAGGCAAGATAAGTTACTCTTCTACCTATCTGAATAAGTTTATTTTAAGGCGTTTTTTTTTTTTTTACATAGTTGATTCTGTTCAGTTAGAACGAGGAACAAAATGGCTGGTCATAAGTCGTGCACAAGAATCCTTGATAATCGCTCAAAAATCGAAAATTAAACAAAATACCGATAGAAACACATCCAATAAATGTCACAAATCGTGTGAAAATGTAATGTTCTCCGAGTATTTTTAAGCGATTCTCAATGGTGCAGGGATCATGGCCAGCCATTTAAAAATTTTTTTTTTTTTTTTATCGTTCGAATTTAAGTGGACACTAGGTTTGCTTTAAACTAAAAAAACGCTTTGAAATAAGTTAAACAAACATCCAGGTAGGTAGAAGAGTAACGTATCTTGCCTTTGGTAACATTTATTTGTTGCATATTTGGGTTTTTTTACGCCCCCCCCCCCCCCCCTTTTTTTTGTTCTTACAGTAACAGATAGCCGAGAATCTTTATATTCGTAAAGTTGCAATTGAGCCTGTGTTAGTGATGAAATATTGGTCATGCTAATACCGAGGTGTCTTTTTGACCAGGTGTGCTGGTCTTTTGGCACCAAATGAGTTTCCCAGACTTCTGAAACTTACATGCTTGTTGCATTTCCAATTTAGTTTTTATGTGTATGCTTTGATGTTTACCTCTTTAACATTCTTCCTCTTTTTTCCCCTCCAAAGCTTCCGTATGCAGACATCTCTACATCACATCACCTGCTGGTGTTGGAGCTTTTACAAAGATTTATGGTGGTATGTATTTTTTAATTTTTTTTAGACAACTTGGGTAAAATCGACTTTTAACGGTTCTAAACAATCTATTGTATAGTTAATGTTCCTGAAAAAATTGTTTAAATTCATTAAAAACAACAACAAAAAAGTCTGAAAAATTGCCTGTGACGTGGGTGTAAAGGGACTTTCAAAAATCAAATTATAGTCTTCAGGACTGTTAAAAATCAATTTCTCTCATAGCTAATATTTAAAATTAAAAAAACTTTTGCTAAAATTTACAGATAAAACAATTTTAATTTTTTTTTTTTGTTTTTCCCAGGTCGTAAAAGGAACGGAACAGTCCCTAGCCACTTCTGTCCCAGTTCTGCATCAATTGCACGACGAGTATTGCAGGCTTTGGAAAATCTGAAGTTAGTTGAGAAAGACCAAACTGGGTAAGTAGATAAAAACCGCTTCTATTTCGAAGCTCATGAACAAAAAATGTAAACCCTCTTTTCAAACCTTTAACCAATTTCCATGTGTTACATAGCATTGATGACAGAATGTTGGTCTTGTACCCTAGGCAGGGGGTGGTGTCCTTTGTGTAGAGACAAATAAGTTGTTGCATGCTTCTGCAGCCGCTGCTTTCTTCGTGTGTGTTCTGCGAACATAAGGCGTTCACATATTAAATCAGGACGCCATCTTGAAATGAAAATACACATGCATAGACCTGCAACAAAATCTCATCATCGTCTTAGGATTCTCAGATTTGATGTTATATCTCTTGCTAGTTGTAAAATTGTACCTGTTAATCAACTCGCATTAAGCACACCCACATACAACTGGCATCCAGGGACTGTTCAGTCATTTATCATGATCGCTTAAAACACTTATTTAAATTCCTTCAACTTCTCAAATGATTATGCAACGAATTTAGGGTAGGAAATAGACGTGCGCCTCAACTTCTACAACTTGCTCGCTGCTGGAAAAGGGCTGACAGTTATCGCTTCAACTCTTACCATGACGTCATGCACAAGATCTTGTCTTCCCCTTTGCAATTATACAAGTTTTATATCTAGTCAGACTATTAAGTTTTAATTCATTTAAACATTTTAGACTATAATTTAATGTAGAACTTAGAATTATTGAATGCAATATTTAAAAGTTCTACATTAAATTAGTCTAAAATGTTTAAATGAATGAAAACTTAATAGCCTGATAGAATTATTGAATGCAATATTTAAATCAGGCTATTAAGTTATAATTCATTTAAACATTTTAGACTATAATTTAATGTAGAACTTAGAATTATTGAATGCAATATTTAAAAGTTCTACATTAAATTAGTCTAAAATGTTTAAATGAATGAAAACTTAATAGCCTGATAGAATTATTGAATGCAATATTTAAATCAGGCTATTAAGTTATAATTCATTTAAACATTTTAGACTATAATTTAATGTAGAACTTAGAATTATTGAATGCAATATTTAAAAGTTCTACATTAAATTAGTCTAAAATGTTTAAATGAATTAAAACTTAATAGCCTGATAGAATTATTGAATGCAATATTTAAATCAGGCTATTAAGTTATAATTCATTTAAACATTTTAGACTATAATTTAATGTAGAACTTAGAATTATTGAATGCAATATTTAAAAGTTCTACATTAAATTAGTCTAAAATGTTTAAATGAATTAAAACTTAATAGCCTGATAGAATTATTGAATGCAATATTTAAATCAGGCTATTAAGTTATAATTCATTTAAACATTTTAGACTATAATTTAATGTAGAACTTAGAATTATTGAATGCAATATTTAAAAGTTCTACATTAAATTAGTCTAAAATGTTTAAATGAATGAAAACTTAATAGCCTGATAGAATTATTGAATGCAATATTTAAATCAGGCTATTAAGTTATAATTCATTTAAACATTTTAGACTATAATTTAATGTAGAACTTAGAATTATTGAATGCAATATTTAAAAGTTCTACATTAAATTAGTCTAAAATGTTTAAATGAATGAAAACTTAATAGCCTGATAGAATTATTGAATGCAATATTTAAATCAGGCTATTAAGTTATAATTCATTTAAACATTTTAGACTATAATTTAATGTAGAACTTAGAATTATTGAATGCAATATTTAAAAGTTCTACATTAAATTAGTCTAAAATGTTTAAATGAATTAAAACTTAATAGCCTGATAGAATTATTGAATGCAATATTTAAATCAGGCTATTAAGTTATAATTCATTTAAACATTTTAGACTATAATTTAATGTAGAACTTTTAAATATTGCATTCAATAATTCCTTAAACATTTTGTTTGTAAATCCGAAATAAAACTTTACCATTAGTCATATAAATTGATTGACATTTTGGGAATTTCAATGCAAATTTATTTATTTCAAATATTATCGGAAGGCA
This sequence comes from Sepiola atlantica, assembly GCA_963556195.1. Lineage (NCBI taxonomy): Eukaryota > Metazoa > Mollusca > Cephalopoda > Sepiida > Sepiolidae > Sepiola > Sepiola atlantica. The sequence continues at coordinate 163,543,338 of OY744524.1, read as the reverse complement.
AGTAAATAAATAAAAAAAAAAAAATAATTGTGCCTGTCCAATGGTGAGGGGTAATTTAAAATTTAGAAATAGAACATAACTTTTTGAAAATTATGTTAGTCTCCCTAAAAAAAAAGCCTGGATAAAAATACAATTGCTAAATTTGTGGACGAAAAAAAAAACATTTCTAAACAGAACTGTTTGTTATATTAAAATCAAAATGCTTGCTGAATTAAAAGAATTAACAAAAAATCGTTAAATAAACTGGCCTTTTCTAAAACGATATGCAAATTAACCTTACGACTAATTGCACACATATAAGTAGTATATATAAAGAATAGGGTGTGTCTATTATGTAGAGTTGAATTCACCATTTAGTGTGGGGAATAATTCTCATTTGAATGAGTTTTGTCTAATACTTTTCCATCCTTGTGTTTTTCTTGACTATATTAATATCCTGTGATGAGTTTTGTTATCCCTGTCTGAATTATCAGTGTGGACATCTTTACTCTGAGGTTTTTGATACCCTGTGATAATAATTAGCATTAGTTGTTTTATATCTTTAAACATTTCTACAGATGTTCAATTTTATAGCATGGCGTTTAATCTGTTCAATTTAAAGATGTTGCATAGTGATTTAAAATGTCTAGCTTAATTTGGTGGTGGGGGGCACAATTTAGGAATTGAAATTAGGGTTTTGAACGAATCGTGCTAAATAATTAACCATCCTTTATGGCTTCATCTTTTTAATTAAGCTATTTGAATTGGTGTACATTAAAAATTCTATTAACCCTTCTGGCTTCACTATTAAAAACTTTAAATTTTTAGAATAATTTAGTTGGGTTTTTAGGCTCGTGTTTCAAATGAATGTTTATTCCTGAATTTGTCGACACCCCTATTTTCTCCTGTGATGAGTTTTGTTATCCCTGTCTGAATTATCAGTGTGGACATTTTTACTCTGAGGTCTTTTTCTAATGAACATTACTCGGGTAACTTGGGTTAATCTGCTTTTTTTTTCTTTTTTTTTTTTGAAAAGAAAAAATGAGTGACTGTTTATCAAGACCAAAAGTCACTCAAGGATGAGCGTTAATGAGATGGATGGATTGGTAGTTGATGAATATTGCGATGGTTTATATTTGTATTAGTCAAACTACTGTTCTCGTCTTGGATCTTCATCTCTGACTTTTGGGTGTATCATGTCGAACTCTGGAATCTGTACAGAATTTCGAATGGAACCTTTTATTTAATTCAGGGTGTGGTGTAGCTTCCTCTTGTTCTATCAGCCATGACCGGGTAGAAGTCTTAAGCAATTCATAATTGTATTAGTATCGGCCGTACTGAGGTTTTGAACTTTTAACCCCCAGAAGGCTGTCACTTAAAACAGATTATTACTTAGCACTTGATCCGTTACGCTATGGAAGCTTGCGGACAATTTTAGTAGTATTTAGGAGTCTTAAACTTATTCTTCTTTTAGATGTGTAGTCTTATGACTTGTCACTATATATTACTATAAATATTTTTTTTCAAATAAAACAAATCATCAATCCTCAACTAAAAAGTTCCGAAACCTATTACAATAGGATTGAAAATGATAAATTGAATGAACAAAGTTTGATGACTTATTGGGACGTTTTATAAGTATTTGTTCACATCAAATTTGAAGATAACCACGTTGTAGTTGGCATGGGGAGCAATTCTCTGGTAATGGGTTCCACAAATGTGAAGTTTGGCGCCCCTTTGGCTTATTTGCTTATCATGAATCTACTTTGGTATGATATCTACACTTCATTGCAATCAACACTACAAGAGCAAGGAAAACCCTCCTAATTGGTTTTGAAAGAACGTGTGGGAGCCTGGAGCTCGCGACACTTCGGCCAATTATTCAACGAGAAGTCGCTGACACCTCTAATCTATTCTGATGAATGGGGAGCTTAGGCTAATTTAAACCAACTCAAATTTTGTCATTCGTGTAAATCATAAGCAAAATTTTGTCCATTGGAACACAAGGAATTGAAAGAATGGGAGCATGCGGTGTAGATATTTTTTCCTTGTAGATAACAAGCCAAAGCTGCACTGATGTTCTTGTTTTCTTCGATCCAATTAGATATGCTTATCCAAAGCTTAGATGACTGTTGGGTGCTTTCTTTGAAAGCGGGTGGCTGACTTATGCCTCTCTGTCCTTTTTGACGTCAAATGATTTTCTGAAAATCTGATAAACTAGTTTAGTTGGGGGGAGCAGCAAGTATGGAAAAGTTCATCAGCTCTGTAGGACTGATATGCAAGTAGACACAGGATAAAAGTGATATTTCATGATTTTTCTTTTTCAAAGTATTTTATAGATTTAAAAAAAAAAATTATTTTCATTTTTCACCGTTTTGAATTTCTTGTACATTTCTTAAGATATGTTAAACTAGTGATTTGAAAATTTTGTAAAAAATAAATATATATAAAAAACCGTTAAGTACTTCAATTGTCCTTTTGAAAAAATTCAAACAAGTAAATTTGATATCGAACTTTAGATGAACTTTTTTTTCTTTTAGTTACCTTAGAATATTTTAGGAGCTTATTGTATAAAATTTATTTTTAACTATCATATTTGCTCCTGTGATGAGTTTTGTTATCCCTGTCTGAATTATCAGTGCGGACATCTTTACTCTGAGGTTTTTGATACCCTGTGATAATTAGCATTAGTTGTTTTATATCTTTAAACATTTCTACAGATGTTCAATTTTATAGCATGGCGTTTAATCTGTACAATTTAAAGATGTTTCATAGTGATTTAAAATGTTTAGCTTAATTTGGGGGGGGGGCACACTTTAGGAATCTAAATTAGGGTTTTGAACGAATCGTGCCAAATAATTGACCATCCCTGGATGTACTGTAACATTTCCTTTATGGCTTCATCTTTTAATTAAGCTATTTCAGTTGGTGTAAATTAAAAATTCTATTAAAACTTTTCCTTTTTAGACTATTTTATTTGGGTTTTTAGGCTCTTGTTTCAAATGAATGTTTATTCCTGAATTTGTTGACACCCCTATTTTCTCCTGTGATGAGTTTTGTTATCCCTGTCTGAATTATCAGTGTGGACATTTTTACTCTGAGGTTTTTTGATACCCTGTGATAATAATTAGCATTGCCTATTTTAAATCAAACATGGATGTTCTAATTTTAAACTGTACGTTTGAAAAAATTAGGAAATTATTTTAAGTTAAACTTTTTTTTAGGCTACTGATTTACGGGTAGCATAAGAGTAGTACGCAATAAAAGTTGAAAAGGTTAAGTAGCTAATTTTACATTTAAAATCTTTATTTATTTTTATGGAATTTCATCCTGTGATGAGTTTTGTTATCCCTGTCTGAATTTCAGTGTGGACATCTTTACTCTGAGGTCTTGATAGCATATAATTACTTGTTTTAAATCTAACATAATCTAAATTTAACTTCTACATTTTAATGATGCAGCTATTGATTTAAAAAATATCTAAACATTGAAAAATTAGTAAATACTCAAATTGAGTATTGATTTACTCCTCTCCAGGAGTTAGGCACAAGGCCAGTTTTTATCTTACTCCCACAAGTAAGATGTGACCCATGGTCGGGTCGGGAAAGTCGGGTTTGAAAAGCAAGCGCCCGAGAGGTGAGCACTCTGGCCATTAAAAATTGCCTGTGCAGCCCCGTCGGCATTCCCCGGTAGGGGCGCATTCCTCCCCAAAGAGGGAAGGCGAAGTCTGGGAGGGAGGACCTCCTAGAACTGCACAGGACAGACCCATAGACTGGCGTAAATCAGGACCCGAAGGCCAAGACAATACCAGTCTATGGGGTGTAGTATCCATCGGAACAGATACTACACTTTGATCTTAGCCAAAAGGCCAAGAACAGTTTATTAGCCAAAATTGAGTAGCTGGTGCTTTTCAAATTATATCAAAACTGTGGGTTTTTTTATATATAGAATATATTTTTAATGACTTGCATTAGAATAGGAGTTCTATAAAATTCAGACCAATTTTGTTTTGGGTTGATTTTTTTTTTTTTTTTCACCTATGATGAGTTTTGTTATCCCTGTCTGAATTATCAGTGCGGACATCTTTACTCTGAGGTTTTAATAATAAAAAGCTTTTTAAATTATTTTGTTTATCTTTGGCCATATACTTGTTTTGTAATATAAGTTTAATTGAAGCTTGACTTGTGTGTGAGGTGAGAAGTGCCAGCTCTTCTTTTAGGATTCTGATCTGTTAGCATCCAGTTTTTGTATATTTGAGATTGCAGAAAAATGGCAAACTAACACATTCTTTTAATTCCCACCTTCCAATTATCAATGATATTGAATTTGTTTCTCAAAGTAAAAGCTTATAGTAATTATTTTAAACTAGTGATTTTAAAATCTTGTTATATATATATATATATATTCTCATGGATGGCTTTAGGAGAAATCGACTCTGAAACTTCGTCTTTCTTGAAGTTCATAGATTAGATCCATTTCTGTTTCTCGTAGAGTCTGTTCTCTCTATCGCTTCAAACACTTTCTAACACCATGTATGGAGTACTGTTATATTTGAACTGGTGAATCTGTCCCATTTGAGGGTTCTTGATAAGGTGCAGAACCGTATCTGTAATTTGATTGGCCCTACTCTTGTCTGTACCCTCTCACACAGACGTGATGTTGCTAGTCTCGGTCTTTTCTATAAATACTATTATAACATGTGTTCTTCATAATTATGTGATCTATTCCCTGCTTTTGTTCCAACTCGTTTAACTTGTTGGTCTAGTGGTCTCCATCAATTCGCTGTTTTGATACCTCATTGTAAAAAAAAAAAAATTATTCCACTAGCTTTTTTCCCAGAACTGCAGGCTTGTGGAAATCTTTCTGCTGGCTGTTTTCCTCAGTCTTTTCAATACTAAGTCCAATAGGCATCTGTCTTTGCGATAATTATCTTTCGTTCTTTTTAGCTCCTTACATCAAAGTGGCTTGTCTGGAGCGATTTTCATTAAAAAAAATCTTAGTTGATACGGCAAAGTGTTTTGTACTAAGCCATTTTATTTACTTGCAAATTAAATGTGTCATTGCTTTATTCTCTAGCTAGCTCTTCTGGGTGGAGGGCATGAAGAAAAATAATGGAAAACAGTCATCTTTAAAATATTAAAAGGAAATGAGTTTTTTTTTTTTTTTTTTTTTTTTTAGTTTGAATGTGTATTTAAGTTACATATATGTGAGACACATGCATACGCAATCTTCTCTGGTAGTTTTATGGATACATTAAGAATTACATTATTTTATATGGATATTCAAACATTTCTTGGAAAATAGATAGCATTGTGGCAATTTTTATATAAATGATATTTTAATTAAATAACATTTCCAAATTGTATTCAATAGAAAAGGTTTATGCATTTTTAAAAAAAATTTCCTTAAAATTTTGAAGTAAATTAAAATCATTGTCATTGAATGTCTCTTCTCTTCATTATATTGGTTAGGGTTGGGTATTAACTTTCCCTTCATCAAAGCAGAATTCATTGTTTAAAACTGGAGAAAATATTTACACTCTAAAAGTACAAATTTGCGAAATTTTTTTTTATTTTTTTTAATCTATTTAAATTGTTTTAAAAGATTTTTCATATTGGTAATGGCTTCACTTCTGCCGGTCATAAGATCTTAATATTTGTAACTTAATAGATTAGGAAAAAAAAAATGGGTACCAGTAACAAAACTATTATGGATTATTTGTAAAAAAAATTTGATGTGGTGCAACTTTCAATAAAAAATGTTTGTTTGATTCCGTTGATGAGCATTGTTATCCCTGTCTGATTAACAAAATGTAGACAATTTACTCTGAGGTTTCAACCGAACTAAACTAGGATTTTGATAGTTATAACTTAGCAATGTTTTATTTTTAATAAAACATGGTTTTGAAAAATCTAACTATTTTATTTGTTTTTCTTTAACAGTGGTCGCCGTCTCACTTCTCAAGGACGCAGAGATTTAGACAGAATTGCATCTCAAATCAAATTCAAAAATACTAAATCCTCTAAACCGGTAATAGCCCCAGCCACACCTGCTGCTCCTGCAGCAGCAGCACCACCAACCTCAGCAGCCGCATCAAAAAAATAAATTTCCTCAGACAAAAGATAAACAAAAAATTGGAATAGGGTGGACCAATAAAAATAATGTTGGTTGATTAATTTTTGGTGTTTTCCTTTTCCTTTCGTATTTTTATTTTATTACTTCTGAATGCTTGAGTTAAATTGGCCAAAAGATCTCGATATAACAACCCAGCTGAGAATAGTCTCAACAAAAAAAATATGAAACAGATTAGTTAAAATTTTTGGACCAATTAGTTTTATTTTATTTTTTTAAATTTATTTATTTATTTGTGCTTCTGAAAAGTTTCATGAAATGTCAATTAAATCTGAATAATACATTTAACCTGGTGAAGAATAAAAAGATAAGCATTTGGGAATACATCATCTGTCGTAAGTTTGAAAATGCCTTACAATGCAGAGAACATGGGGGCTATTATACATACTAATAGAACATCGTCTTTAAACAAGTCGTAAGCCATACTATGAAATTATGTGTGAATGTCTCTTCCTTGCTAGAATCAAATGTTATTTGTGGAGAGGTGTCTTCATGTCACATGATAGAATTATTTCTTCAGTTAAATATTCATCTGTAAAATACCACACACACACACACACACACACACACACATTGTTTTGAAAAATCTTTTTTCAACAAAAGTAAATTACTCCTTTCAAGATTTGTGAAAGAATGCATTTGGTATAGGAAGCACCAGAATCTTTGTCAAAACCTGAAGGTGTCTTCAGAGCGTAAAAGTTCATTTAAGTGCATGTAAATAAAATGACTTGGTGTTCAAACTCTTTGAGTTCAACGACTTGACCATCTTAAGTTTACCAGAAATAAAATCATTCCTTCAATCCCAGAAAGCAATTTCCTTGATTGGGTTATGCAAATATCCCCCCCCCCCACCCCCCACCCCCCAAAAAAACGAAAGAAAGAAAAAGCCTCTGATGTCTTTCATGAAATGGTTAAGGTAGATGTTGGGCTCCCAACTTGTACTTAACAAATCACTCCATAAGTCCTATGTCTGACATAAAAAAAAAAAAGATTTTATTTTTATAAAGTATTGATCTTCAAATGACAGTAAACATTTTAGCCCAGTCGGGTTTAAGTGGAGCTCCTGTCTTTCTGATGAAAAAAAAAATACTGTTCAAGCAAATGGTTTAATAGTGTTATTCAAACCTTTCTCTGCCAAAAACAAGTTAAAAAGTAAATATGCTTACTTTAAATTGCGGTCATACAGATAGTGTTCTAAATACTCAGGTCGTCCAAATTCTGTTCCACAAATCGTTTTGGCCGATCGTAATTTGAAGTTATCAGAAGTCAGTATATTCACCATTTTACATGAACATTTGTCAATGAGAAAACTCTTCAAGGTGCATTCTGCGTTTGCTCATAGTCTATAAAAATAACACGTCGACAGTTCAGACCGTTGTTTCAACACAACAAAATTGTTTAAAATAAGTGCCGCTAATTGAGAAAAGTAATGTTCCTAGATGGTCTCCAGATAAGTCCTTTTGAGTGGATATCAGAGGAGTCAGTCTCTGGGTTGGGGATGATTGAGATCAAGACCGGATCTTTTGGATTACGGGTCGATGGTCATATATTCCAGGAGTTAAGAATGTGAGTTTAGTTAGAGCCGGCAGTCCGAGGCTTCAGTCAGTTGGATCTCTTAGATAAAGCATTATTTTAGTTGGAACAAGTCTTTCAGCTGCAAGTCTGTTCAGAGAACTAGTACTATTTGTAACCTCCCCAAAATAAACCTGTGCCGTAAACGTACACACGCATGTTCATAATAGAAAAAGAAAATCAATTTTGTTTTTCACTTGTAATTTAGAAATAGATCGGAACTTGTTAAAAATCAAGTCGGTCCCTCTCAAGAAAGAAACATTTGAACATAAATGCTAGATATTTGTCCACAAAATAAAACTATTTATATTAAAATCCAAACAATCATCGAATTAAAAACAATAGTTAATTTATAAAATGTCTTCTTTTTTTTTTCAAAACGAATATGCAAATTGGTTAACCCTGTAACTGATATTGTATATACGTAAGCAGTATATGAAAAAAAGATAGTTTTACATAATAAAAACACCAACTTGAAATAGGGTGTTTTGTATCACCCCTTAGTGCCAGAAATAAACCTAATTTTGGTATTTATTCATTTAGATTATTGGTACATTTGACTGAAGAAATCCCCACAAATGACATGCCACAAGCCGATGACAAACTTCAAATTGCTCCGCATTCACCCTATTCTCCAGAGTTGGCCCCCAGTAACTCTTGGCTGTTAGCAGTGCTCCAGGAGAGAGATCTAAAACGGGCCAAAAACAAATCGTTCTACAAAATAAGTTATTGAATTGTTTGAGTCGGTGTGTCACCAAGGAAACTATTTTAATGAAAAAGTTGTATTAGGGCTGGTACTTGAGTGGTGTCCTACAATCCCTGCCAACTATGAAGGAAATTATTATCATCAGTCTTTTGATTATCGTTCAGGATTGGGGCCAATTTCTAGACAGCTGGCTAGCTACATGCATGGCAGTCCTCGCCGCAGATCTCCACTTTTGGCGATCCTGAAGGTCAGTGTTTAAGAGCCTCCAGTCAGCTCCCTCCAAAACAACTTTAGCCGACCAACTACCAGAGGCTTGTAAGTTTCATGCACAGTTGATTGCACTGCTGAATCTGTTCACGTGACCATACCAGCGGAGTCTTCTCTCCCTTGAGATCTGCAAAACAAGTTTCCCCAGCAACTCACTTGTCCGCACAGTGGAAGTATCTTTTAGCTTGATGTTACAAATCCGTCTAACTATTGCACTGCAGACAGCGGTCTGGCCTTGTCAGTGCCCAGGGTTCACTAGCATGGAGCATAACGCTCCGCACATAAGTGCTATACACTTGATCACAAATCCTGTACGAGAGATGGCGTGATGTAAGAACAGGTAGCAGGTCCCTTAACTTATTACAAGCATTCTTCACACACATGGTTGTAGTCGACCTTATGGACAGCAAACTCATCACTGTGGCTGACATGGATGCGATTGCGAGCATTTGCATACATCTGCACCAACCACTCCTCAATACGCTAACAAAAATTGGAGTTTCAACATTTATACCAGTTGGAGATCTCTCTTCCATTAATTACTATCCATTTCAAACCTACAGAAAAATTGAGATAACCAAATGTTATAAAAATGCAATAGGCTGCATTTTTTTTTTTTTTTTTAGTGATGCATAAGAATGGAGGATGTTGCAAGTGTTAGATGCTCGACCAGAGAAAGGAGGGGGCCACAAAGTGAAGTGAAAATATCTTTGGTTTGTTTCTCTTTGAGGTGAATTAAGTATTAACAATGATGTTGAAACAGAAAAGTGATGTTAATATGTCTCCATGATAAAGCCACCCTAGGTACTCAAGTTAAAATCATAAGTGGCGAGAGCTTGGGAGGTCATGTACTGACCAGGGACAAAGGACCCCAAGGGATGGTAGGGGTGAGAGCTGGCCATTACAGAAAGTTTGTAGTTTGTTGGGATGCCAGCCAGGTAGGATGGGCCTCTTAGTCAAAGGACTTTTTCGGACTTTTTTCCATTTCGTTGAGAGAGAGAGGTCTCATTTGCAACTCTGCCATTCAAGTTGGAAACACGAGTATCATTTATAACCAACAAATTAATCTGTTACTTGTTGATGAACTGGACTCGTTGAGGCGAGATCGAACATCTTTCGTGTGGGACAATTACGGCCAGTGCAGTGAACACACATATTCACATCTGGTTTCCGTGACCATGATTGACCCTTGAAAAAGTACAGCGAATGCTAGAGGCACACACATGGGCCCACATCGGACGCGCATGGAACTGATGTCAACTCTTCAAATGTTGGACCGCGAGATGCAGTCTTAGCATTAACCAAGGAAGATAAAACATTGGCAGCCCCTCAAACAAAGCAAAAGAAGAAAAAAAAGGGGGGTTAGGTCTAAAGCATTCATTTGTCTTCTATCCATCTCTCATTTTCTTTTTTTTTTTTGTGTGTGGTTTAGAAAAGAGAATACATTGTATAGTTAAAAGAAAATATTTACATGTGTTACAATTTTATAAATTAAAAAGAAAGAAAAGCAGTGATATATGTGGTCACGCACTATAGAGCTATAGCTAACTTTATGTTATAAAATAATCCTACATTTGAAAAACTTTGTTGAATTAGAAAACATGAGAGAGAGAGAGATACATGGGGGAAAAAAGGAATATGTAGTAGTTTAGTTGTGCATGTGTGGGCTCACCCTGATTGCTTGACCCCCCCCCCCCCCCATGCGGCCAAAGATCTGAAGTGGGGTGAGAGGAGCATGTCCGAGAGAAGGAAGGACAGTAGCCACCCATGTTTGCCCGTTGGGGTAGAGGTGGGAATGTCTGACGATAAAAAAAAAAAGAGAAAGAATTGAGTTAAAACTTCGTTATATAAGTTGCTATTAAAACATCCTTTCTTGAGCAGATCCAATGTTTTTTGTTTCCAAATTTTGTGTAGCTAATCTAAAAAACAAAATAAATTGATAAAACTAAGGAAAGAAAAAAAGAAAACATTTTTTGTATAAACTGATGTTTTAAGTTGCACTTGTGACTAGTTTTTGAGATACCGACTTATTTTAAATGTTTTTGTTTAGTATGAATGAAAAAAAAAAAAATTAGTTCAATTAATTGCTATAGAAAGAAAGGAAAAGTTAGAAAACGCTGTTGTGTTTAGTTTAAGACCGATGATGAGCATGCAAGAAATTTCTTTTGTTTTTTTTAATCACATTTTGTTTTAATTTATTTTTTAAGTTAATAAAATTAAATAATCTATATAAGAAAAGATGCGAGCGTATTTTGTTGTGACCAGAAAGAAAGGAAAAAAAGCGAACAGTTCGAATTAGAAACACAGGTGATATTTACATTTTTTTAATTATGGGTGTGTGTGTGTGAGACCTTTGGTCAGGTGGGGTGTATGAATATAATGGGTTGCTGAGATTTTCGTGTCGGGAATGGGAGCAACCATTCGGACAGAGTAAAGTGAGAATTTTGTTCAGTGTGGACTGGAAATATTACCCCAAGTCAAGGGAGAGCGGCGACCGGGTTGGTAGGGAGTGAAAGGAACTGAATTGTTACAATGGATCCCATGTCTGGAGATTCTGAGTGAATGATCCGAGTGGATGTTTCTGGAACAGTGATTGGGGATGGATCCAATTGGTTTGAGTGGGTGCATCATCTTGGGGAGTGCACGCCCCTGTATGCGTATATAACTTGGACCTAGATAGTAACCCTGTTGTGTGATGTCCCGTTGAATCACTCTGGATTGATAACACCACTGTCACCCACACATAATGCCCAAGTGAAGGGGTGGTTGTTCAGTGCTCACCCAATCAGGGGTCCCATCTGGCCAAATAAGGGTCATAAATTGTGTATGGGAAAGTGCTATTTTGTACACTTCATGTTCTGTGGGGAGTGGATATAGATTGTGGTGGAGACTCGGTTTCCTTTCACATGTGTGCTCAGGGAAAACTGGAAGCACCCTCCTGGGCTGTCATATTAATATTGTTTTAGAGATCTAGGTTTGAAAAAATTTATATGTTGAAATCATGGAAAAGGTTTTGTTAAAGAAATTTTAAAATAGTAGAATTATGGGAAAGGATTTTGGTCAAGAAATTTTTATAGTAGAATTATAGGAATTGACAGAATTCTAGGATTGTAGAATTATGGAAAAGTTTTTGGGATTGTTCCTGCAAGTGTGCAGAGGATAATGGTACTGTAGAGAAATTGTGGAATTATGGAAAGAGCCCCTGGGAGAGTTCCTGCAATGTGCAGAAGATATTTGTGCTGGTGAGAAAATCTTATGATGGAATTATGGGAAAGGTTTTGGGAGAAACTGCAAATTTACAGAAGATATTTGGACAGTTGAGAAATTTTAAAATAGTGGAAATAGGGAAAAGATTTTCAGATAGTGTCTCTACCTGGAATGCATGGACCATTCCCGTCAGAAGCGTGGACGTTAGGGGTCTTTTAAAAATAGATATATATTATGGAATTAATTTAATTGTGAGGATGTGCGTAAGCTGAGAATGTAAGTTGTCTTCCCCTCTGTGTAAAAGATTGGATGAGGAAGAAAAGATATTGATGAATTGTACATGTTAAAGAGCGGAAAAAGAGGAATAAGCTGAGAATTTGCTAGATTCAGGACAAATAATAATGATAATAATGAAAGTAATGGTGAGAGTGATGATGTGTTAGAGCAGTGCTCTTCAAACTTTTTTTTTGTCGCGACCCCTTTTTGGGAAAAAATTTTTTTCGTGACCCACCAAAATTTTTTATAAATAAAAAATAAGTTTGAATATTATTTTAAAAAATCCATAGTTATAATTTTGGCGACCCCTTTTCTATGGTTACGCGACTCCCCTGGGGGTCGCGACCCCCACTTTGAAGACCTCTGTGTTAGAGAACCTATCCCACAGCAAACTGTAAATTTAGAATTAAGTTAAATGAGAAGGTGAGGCCTAAAACTAATTGAGATCCCAGCGATGCATGATCTTGAGCTGGTGGGTGGCAGTGGAGAATGAGCTTGACCTTCCCAGTTGTTAAAAAAAAAATTGAAAAGCAAAAATGTTTTAACTACTTTTTTATTAAAATTTTAAAATAGATGACTTTTTGAAGACCCTGTATATTTTTCAATTTTACAAAATTGATTATAAAATTTTTAATTTAAACTGCACTTAACTTGCTTTTTAGAATGTTTGTTTTTACTCTTACTTTTCAAATAAGTAGAAACATTTTATTGTTTGTTTATTTAAAAATAATTCAGTTTGTTTGTTTTTTTACTGAATGACCTGAATAGATTCAGAATCCATCATGGTTGACGAGAGGTGGGAATAAGTTTGAGACCAAAAGACCTGGACTAAATTAAATTTATATAATACACGCCTGCCAAATCAACTTGCCTTACCTTATATTCCTGTTTTACGAAACTGTTAAATAAAATTGATTTTATTGTAGAGAAGATGTTGGTATTTCTATTTGGAACTCTGGTGACCTTTATTTCTTCATCTCAAGCAAGCGAAGTCAGATAAATACAGACGCTACAACAAAATGATTATCTCTAATATCCAACAAGCATAAAACCAACCAACTCCCACTTTACACAGGTAAATAATATTCAAAAGGAAAGAAGGTAAAAGAGACAGATATTTAATAAATATAACAAATACTGACTCAACAGGTCATAGGCGGTCTAGTATACACAACTAAAACTGGATTGTGCTTGTATGTTTTTATCTTGTCATTGCACCTACTAGATAATGTCTTTCTTGATAATAATAATAATTTTGAACAGAGGGGGGAACGATAGAAATATTTGATAATATATATAACAAATACTGACCCAATCAAATCATTCTATTTGCCCTCAACACAATAAATATGACTGTTAATCTGATTTCGAAACTTGTTCTAAAAACATTTCACTCTACTAGCCAACGAATTTATTGGTTAATTACATATAGCATTTTAAATTTACGTTGATGATAACCTTCCATAAATAACAGGATAAATATTTAAAAGAATATCCGCCATTGATATGAATGCCATTAATTATTTTGACAGTTTTAAATGAATAACCTCTCACTCTCCTCACTGGTAAAGTAGTTAATCCTAACTTTCCAATCTCTCCCTGTTACTGTATTTTTTTACTCTATTAGTTTTCTCACTCTTCGCTGTATGTCTTCCGATCTCAATATTACATTTCAATTTCCATTTCTACACTTTGGAAATCAATCTTGAGTGAAATACGTTATTTGAAGTCTTCATATATCTTTATATATATATATATAAGAGATGTTTTCCTTGGTTAGAAAGCATTGTTTATATGGAAATATTAATTATTAAAAATAATAATAAGCAATTAAAACGCCATACAATGCATTTTAGTTTATTAACTTTTTTTTTTCAATTTAATTTTCGAAGATATACTTTTATGTTCGAAAATTAAATTGAAAAAAAAAAGTTAATAAAACTAAAATGCATTGTATGGCGTTCTAATTGCTTATTATTATTTTTAATAATTAATATTTCCATATATATATATATTTAAAAACAACGATTGACTCCCTTGAAATAATATTTCTAACCTTAACCCATCCAATAATTCCATTTGTCCTCCAAAAAGTAGACAAAATTTGATTGTTAACTTTAAATGTATCATCAAAACCAACTCCCAAATCACATTCTTCATTTACCTTATTATTGTGTATATTTACTGCCAAGAACAAGGATTGAACTTACAACTCTAGTCAATAGAAAACAATGTTGTAAGATTTGCCTCTTTCACCGTCTGATTAGAATAGGTTCAAACCATTAAGCCATAGCATTTCTACTGGATAGAAACACTTTTTAGCAATTTCCTGAAGAATCGTTGCAACTCTGATCTATGCTGGATTATATCTTGGAAAATTATTAATTTTTTAGAAACTTTGAAGAAAATATTATAAACAAAGCGAACAAACTATTAAGGTAGGCAATTTCACTTTTTTTTTTTTTCTTGGGACAGTTTTTCATTAAGTATTATTTGAGGAATTGCAGGATATAATTCCTGGACATGACTAGGTTTGTTTTTTCGGTTTTCTTTTTCAGATTCACTGATGATAACTAAATATTTGTTGAAGAAACATAAGTGCTAATGCAGAACAGACATCCAAAGAATTTCAGTATTTATGTAGCTACCCGAATGCTTGGTGACCAGAGCAATTTTATTTTTATAAACAATTTATTGTGTATTTTTTTTTGATTACCAAGAAAGGGGCAATGTTTTTGCTACTTCTACAGAATTTGAAGCAAACTTTTTTTTTTCTTTTTTTTTTTAAACACTAACCCTTACCTAAGTTTTAGATTTAGTTCGGCAAAAGTCAGTTTGATTCGGTTCAAATTCTGTAGAAGGACCATGTTTTTTATTGTTTTTTTTTCTTTGTGGGAGAAAGGAGACTGCAAATAGCAGTCAGAGGCTGATGAATTGTTTGTTTCCTTTTTCTTTGTCTTTATTTTTGTCTGTTGCCGCCTTGACCTAGGGTTAGCAGTAGGGTTCTAGTGCTTTTTTTTTGTGAGGCAAGGAAGACTGATGGAGGACGATACATTGGAATTAGGAATATTTACAAAAAGAGGACGGCAAAGTAGTAGTAGGAAGCGATGTTGCTGGAATAAAAGAAAAAGATTTGTCCTAGACTCTCAGTTAAATTCTTGGGTGTCTATTCTACACCAGTACCTTGTACAGAATTGATCAAATTTAATTTTTTTTATTTACAAAATTCACAATTATGAATAGCTATTTCTTTAGTATGAATTTCGTATGGTAATAAAAAATAATAATAAATTACATGACTGTGGAGCTGATAGGAATTGTTCTCTACTACCCCGTGATAATGGCTGTCCATGCTGGTCGAAGTGTTGTTTGCAGTGGTAAGGGTACAGTGACTATTTCAAATAAGTGGTTGTAGACAGACACTTGAACAATAGAGTGATCTGCGTATTGTTATGCAAATGATACGTTTTGCAGTTCGTGTGCAGAATAGTCATCTAAGAATTTCAGTACTTATGGAGTTTACTGAGTCGTGATGTATGTAGGTACTCGAACGCTCGGCAAACAGAATATTCATTTATTGGTCAGCAAAACGGATATAAATACAAAATAGTTATCTAAGAATTTAATCGAGATTACCGTATTTCGCCGACAAATTATGAAATTTGCTGAGACATGCAGACGATAAATTGTAAAGACAAATATTTGGAAAACCCGACCATTTCGCTAGTTTACTTGTAAAGATTTTTTGATTTGTAGCCGTTTTCAGATAAAGAACATCACCTATTTTCTTCTATTTTGTCGACATCACTTATTCTACTTATTTCCCTTCTTCTTCTAATATTTCGTAAATAGGCATAATTCCGATTTATTGCCCCCCCCCCCCCCCCACTTCCATTTGCAGTCTTCCTCCCTCCCTAAAAAAGCACTGAAATCAACGTTAATTCCATGTGACAACAGACCCCCCCCCCCAAAAAAAAAATCAAAGAAAAAGACTAAAAGAATAATAAAAATAAAATAATTTATCGGCCTCTATTTACATTTATCCTTACCCCCATCCACACAAAAATAATTAGTAAAATAAGACAAAATAAAATTTTTTTAAAATATTGCCCTCTTCGGGGCAAGCAAGAAAAAATAAACAAATAGTTTGTAAAAGAAAAAAAAAGTTCTCTTCACCAAGTGTTTGAGTAGCCACGTATGTCATGACTCGGAAATCTCTAAGTGCTGAAATTTTTTTTAGATATCTATTCTGCATTAGCACCCTTTTTATTTGTCACTTATACAGATTTTTGTAACTGTAATTTTTAAATAAAACGTTTAAAAAAGGAGATAAATACGGTACAGTTCCAAGGAAGACTGTAAATTGAGAACGGAGGCGGTTAAATTGTTTTTGTTTTTTTTTAAATTTATTTATTCTTTTTTTGTAGGGGGGTATTTCCACATGTACTTATGGTTATTGGTAATGTTCTAGTGCTTTTGTTTTATGGGGGAAAGAAGACTGCAAAGGGAGAACGGAGGCTGATAAATTGAAAGTAGGTATATTTATGAAATATAAGTAGTAGGAAGTGATTTTTCGAAAACAGAAGGTGGGTGCTGTTCTTTATCTGAAAACAGATACAAATCAAATCTGGAAGTAAACTAGCAAAATATCGAGTTTTCCAAATATTTGTCTCCACAGTTTATCGTCTACCTGTCTCAGCAAACTTTGGGAATCTCCATTAAATTCTTAGATGACTATTCTACTTTTGTATCTTTATATTTAAGATTGTCAAGATTTTCTATCTTTTGAAGCAAAGTAGTCGCCACTTATCTTCATGAGTCATCATGAAGGGAAGATAACTCCTGATACAAAATCTAATTTTTTTCTCTCCTTAGGTATTTTCTGTATGTGATTATTTATATTTGGTTTAACGTGTGTTTTGCATGCTGGCATGTGTTGGACAGATTTTAGAAATTGACTTCTAAACTAACCTATCTCTGACCAGGTCTTGATTTATCCCTTACTTTCAAATCCATCCTTATCACTTCCTCCCATGTTTTTGTTGACCTTCCCCTGCCAACTGACTCTGCTATCTCAACTGTTCTACATCTACTGACTCAATCGTACTCATCCATTCTTTCAGTGTGACCGAACCAACGAAGTCTCCTGTTTTGTACACATCTTTAGAAGCATGTTTTCCGGTTTAAAATTATTTTTCATTTGTTTCTTAAAAGATGAGTAAATTACAAAGGTGGATGAAGCGTTTTGCAATATTTGCATAAGCGTTCGTTCGCAGTGCATATGTCTAGTAACCCAAGCATTTCAAGTGGTGGAAGGAACTCACTGTAGTTGGTAGCATCATGATAGTTGGTGCACTGACATGATGTGCATTACTTCACCTTCCATGTGATTCAAAAGCTACACAGATGAACACCCATCATAGTCTAATTTAGGAAAATCTGCTTTATGAGTTTAATAACTGTGGCAGAAGTGATGATGCTGAACTCGGATTGAGCAGTGGAAGTGGTCCTGACTTGTCTAATCCCCGCCATAAATGGGCCTTTTTTTGCCTGGCGTGTAGTTTGAAAATTAAGAAAATGTCAAACTCATAGGTTACTAGTAAGGATCAAACTTACAACCTATGAGAACCACCGATTGCCATGGCAAATAACACCCTACCTGAGAGTCCAACATTAAAACTCCTTGGCCTAACATTCACAGATAATATGTCTTGGAACAGATACATAGAAGTCATTGCCAAGGCTGCTGCAAAGAAAGTGGGCTCCCTCTACCGTGCTAGAAATATTCTCACACCTGGCAGTATCCTATATCTCTACAAAGCCACCATCCACCCATGCATGGAGTATTGTTGTCACTAGCCTCTCCCTATTAGACAAGGTCCAAAAAAAGAGTATCTAATAGATCCCTCACTGTCCCATCATCGCAATGTTGCATCCTTGTTTGTTTTACAAGTACTTAAAGGAATGTGCTCCGATGAACTTGCTGCTCTAGTGCCCCCCTCGACGTAAACACACTCGACCAACCTGACAATCGGCTAAATCCTATCCATTCACTGTAAAGGCCCCAGATACCAGAGAGCCTTCTACTCCAATAGCTTCTTTCCTCGAGCTCCCGGCCTTGGGAATTCACTCTCTGCTCCCTGTTTCCCCGATTGTACTGACATGCAAAAATTTAAAACTAATGTGAACAAACATCTTGCTGCACAGCTCCCAATTTAGGATGACCCCCAAAACTTTCACCCTAATCCTCAATAGTCCCTTACGTTTACAATGGCAACTTGCCTTGTTTAGAAGCGAACTAAGTTTTAATAAAAACAAAAAAAACAAAAAACAGAACGACTGGTTATGGCACTGCAATAAGTAAATTCACTTTAATAATAAAAAGGTGAACCAATGAATTATCTGTATTCTCATTGGTTAAAAAAAAATATCTGTATTCTCATTGGTTAAAAAGAATTAACTGAGATTATTTAATGTTTGAAATCTGCTGAGAATCGAAAGAGAGAAATGATTTGTTAACCACATTATTTTTGACTGAGGAAACAAGTCGATTATTATTTTAATATTAACTCTCTAGTGCTTAATTTTTTTTTTTTTTGTAGAAAAATGATATTTTACACCTATTTTTAAAATGACTCTGTAAGCTTAATCTTTCATTGTATGCCCAAACAATTTGACATTTGTAGCATATATTAGGACTATCAAAATAAATTGTAAAATTTGACTAATTTGCATATTGTGATAGCAGCCATTTTGAATTTATGAGGTTGACCATCAGCTCATGGAAAATGGTCATTTTCTCATGCACATCTCACAAACACAATGCGATATAACAAGGCCGATTTCAGCCGCCAATACGCATGTAGTATCGTCTGCTATTAGGTGGTAGACTTGTTGCAATTTTGCGACAGCCACGCTAAAAGGGTTAATCCAGTGAAATTGAGCTTTAAGAGTCCTATTGAAGTCAAAGTGTCAACGGTTCCTTGATAGTTTCAAACCTTTTTCAATAACATTGCGTGAGCAACCTGTGTGAAACATGAAGGCACCATTCACCACAGTACAGTAACTAAATGGTTCAAGAATTTTCGATTGGGTTGTAAGAACCTCAGTGAATGTGCTTCACTAAGTAAGCAGGCATACAAAGAAAAGTGATGCAAATAAAAGGAATAACGGATATCAATTGTTAAAATTAAGTTGGAATCCTTGTAACAGGACCCCACACTCTTCTCCCCGTGAGTATCGTCGTCGGCCACTCATGCACAGGTGTTTGATATCCCGGTCGCGGTGCAAATATGAACAGGTACCCCACTCAATCCTTGGTGACGGCATCAAATATAATACATAAGTCGCAGTGCCGAGTAAAATAGATACCTCACTCTGATCCGGCGTCACCGAACCACTTGTAACATAGGTGGTCCACTCGTGTTTCTATCTCGGTACTCACACGTCTGGTCCTCGGTGCAGGAATCCTTCTAGACTGTGAACACCCTCTTTGGCTCGTGATGTTGTAGCGGCAGAAAAAGAAAGATGGGTCGAAACTCCACTCGGTCGGATGATGATGATCTCGTGAAAGCAAAGTTACACAAACAACAAACTGACAATAGGAATAATTTGACAACATCGGTTAGGTCTTTTCGTAAGCAATAATTATTTAGCAAGATAAACAATTTGTTTTAAACGTTAAATCAAAGTCTGTTTTTCGATAATGGCTTTGTTTACTAAACTAGTCTGTCGTCTGTCGTCTTTGCGTGAATCTCTATTTACGATTTCCAAGTTGTTAATTAAGTTGTAACTTATCTACTGAAAGGTGGGGGGGGGATCCTATGGCCCTGCCATCCCAAACGAGAGCGGTGTTCGTGCAACGCTTCCGCTTGGTCGGCGCTTGTCCGTCTTGGTCGAATTCCAATTTCGTACTGACTGTCCACTCAAAACAAAATCCTTTCCTTCCCAAAAAGGCATATTGTAACCTCTCTCTTTCTCCAGCCCATTTCTCTATTCCTTCCCTCTCTCTCGGGGCCAGGGTGGGGTATACTGACTTACTTTCCCTCTCTCTCTCTCCCTCTGGTTGGGTTGGGGTTGGGGCAGTGCGCGCGATACGGCAATTGAAATTCCTCTCTCCTAGACCTTATCTCTATAAAAAAAACAATCATTCCGTCTCTCGCTGGGAGGAGGCTTCTGCCCTAATTAATGGTGACAGCTTTTAGATGACTATTTGCAACCATCTACTTGACCACCCAGCTAGTACCGATATGTCAGACCGTATGTTTTTCGTTGGTGATAACAAGATTTTGTCCAAACCTTGGGCAGCTGTTTAAACTCGGCCTGTGTAGGATTTAAATGCAATTGACAATCTCACATGGCTTTCCCAGCCAGCCCGGCGCCACTTCCAGAGGATCGCCCAGCGCTGATAATATGTACTAGTTCTTAGATCTCCACTTGTTTCTACGTAGGCCCCCCTCCAAGATGCACTCCAGTGCACCCTAAAGTGCAGATTGCGTCGGCTACAATCACTGTTTCACATCCTTTAGTTTAACTACTTTGCTAAAAAAAGGAAAACTGATTTAATTGAGATTTCAAAATAATTAATGGTACTCATGGAACAATTTTTATTTCAATCTTTTCTTGCACTAGAAAAAACTGTCTAGATTTCCAAAGCTAAATCTACCAGACAATTAGATTAATATTTTTGAAACAAATTAAAAACTATCGTCGTCGTCGTCATGATGATGATAATCATCATCATCATCATCATTATTATTATTTTATCCTCTTATTTCCCTTGCTTTCTGGCAGCCTGCAATCAATTTAGTCTTCAAGCTTGGCGGTCTTGAGAATTGATTCTGTTCAAATTCCACTGTCGATGTTTTGCATCCAAGTTTTCTTGAGTCGTCAAACTTTCCTTCGACCCTCCACCTCAAGGTTTCTGCATTTTCTTATCCAGGAGTCACCCCTCTTAACATAGCCGACTGATCGTCAGGAGTTCATCAAACCTTGATATATTCAGCCTCCCCAACAGGGTATCAGAGCTGATATGCCGGGTCTAATCTGACTAAACATTGCATATCCATCTGATCATTGCTCTGTCATTATGCTGAAGATGGGCGAGTGAGAGGTGGGTGGAGGTCCAGAACTCACCTCCATACAGCATCCCGCACCTAACACAGCTGCCATATACTCTTTCCCTGGGGGTAAGAGGGATAACTTGCAATGTTAGGACTGGCAACAATTCACGGTGCTTACCCCATGCCATACTTACCCTAATGGTAGAGCTAAACTCACAACCACCTCCAGCACTCAACATATTCCCAAGGTTTTTTTTAGTGTAGAAAATTTTACAAATAAACTTTGAGCCCAGCCTGACTTTTGTTCGGTTTTGAGGGGATTTTGTTGTTCTGATTACAAGGCTGTTGTTTTGTCGAGAACCAAGTATCATTTAAACTTCTCAAAATAAAACATTGTTACTTATTTTAAACTAGAGTTCTGATTTTGTTGAAGAAAAATCCCTCTGTTACAATGCTGATTGAGACCACATAATTGACACCACGGCCCGTGTCGAAATCAAGTAACCCAGATTCGGACGAAATCAATGACCAAAAGATCACAGCCTATGCAGTGAATGCACATGCGCAAATTCACATAAAGATAGCTTTGGCCTGTGTTGTAGATGCTATAAATAATTTTACAGAATTTCAGTGGGTTTATACTGAATCAAACTCTTAATTTATTTGAGACACCACAAGAGGAAAGTTAGACATGAGGTCAGGTTTTAATGTAGGGGATATCCAACTCCCCAAAAAAGAGGTATTCGGCTTTTTTTTTTCTCTTTTAGAAAAGATCCAAATTAAGCACAAGACCATTAAAAATGGTCTGTCGGTGGTCATCCTCTATGCTACTCTTAACTAGACTTATTAGCAGTCACCACAATATCACATTTACTCTATAGGCCATCCTACTTAAAATATTCCCAATTGTTTGAATTTAATTATATATATATATATATATATATATATATATATATATATAATTACAAATTTAAGGTCAGAAAGAAGGTTGAATAAGTGTATGAAAGTATTGTTATAAAAATGATATAAATAAAAAATGAAGCAACTCGAAAGACGGCATTTTGTATAAATTGATATATTTACTTCCTTGAAAATAAAATATAAAAGAGAAAAACAAAAATGGTCCAAGTAAATATTTTGTTAAATTCCAGAAGATTCTTGCGTTGATTTGTTTATGCGGATCAATTTCTACATTCATTCGTCTATTGAGCCACAACCTGTACAAATATTTTACTAGCCCTAACATCCACACATCTTAAGAATAAAATACTCTGCAACATGCTTACCAACCTTGTCTGTTTGGAAGAGCCACCAAAAGAGGCTCAGTGTTTTGTGCTTTGAACATAAAAGCTGTGACGTCAACGTGGCCATCACATTTTATATTGTTTTGTATTGTTGCGTTTTTCTTTTATTCGTATTGAAAAGGAAGTTTGTTTTTTTAAATTTGGAAATAAACAAAAATGGAATTGTTCAAAAACGGATGCAAAGATATGAACTTGCCAACTCGCGTAACCTTTTGTAAGGTGCACAATAATAACACAGGTAAATTGACATGGGTAAAAATGGCACAAAGCAAAAACATAGAACAGTGGTTTCCAACCTTTTCCTCAGGTGACCCCAATCAAGTACCTCAACATATAACCGCAAGCCCACTAGTTTTAGTTGTATATATGTTATATTTCTAGTTGTTGGCTGTATAACTAAGGGACAAGCATATTAAGTAAACCTAGGGGCGAATTTAAAAAAAAAAAATTAGGGTTAGGATTGAACTTTTTACTTTTAAATGTAGATATAATTTTCTTTTTAATTTGACAAATTTTTCCCTTTTATGTATTGTATCCTAGATTTTGATAAATTCATTATGATTTTCATGTATATTTTTCCCCATGACATTTTTTCTTATTTATCCACTTGCACCATTTTTACCTGCACCATTATTACCTAAATCTCTTTTACAAGAGTGATCGGTTCAATGTTACGATAGTGGCACAGTCAAAGAATACTTTTTTTTCTTTGATTTCAGAACAAAACGAACTATAAAACTTGACTTTTGTGTTTTAATTTTAATTCAAGCCAGAAATTAATTTTTAATCTACACTTTAAAACTTCAAAATAACTTTTAAACCACAAATTAATCACTTGGCCATTATTTACACATTAAAAAAAAAAAAAAATGGCGATGTCAGTGATCATGTGAAATTTGAAGAGGATTTGGTAAAGTTTTTGAAGTGTTAAATAGAAAATATTTTCTGGCTTCCAAAGGTAAAAGTCAAGTCTTGTATTTTTTTTCTAAATCAAAGAAAAACATTTTTGATCCGTGTCACTATTATAAAATTGAAGTGATTTTTTTTTTATCAAAGATTTTGTTGCAAAAATAAATGAAAATCTTGTTAATGAAAATTTTATTATTACACTATCTCTCTCTCTTTCCTTTGTCATGAAAGAAAATATATTGCCAAAAATGATAGAAACTGCTTTTAAGTGAACAGTCATACATGGAGTGGGAATTAAAAAAAATAATGATGCACTACTTATTTTATGTTAGTCTGGGGAAATGCTTGTTATAACTGTCATATATATATTTTTTTTTTTTGCTTTTTTCGCTCTTGGACTACCATTCACCATTTGGATTATTCTTTAATGAACACCTTGGATGTCTTGCCTGGAGCTATTTTAGACTTGTTGACTTGGATGAATTGTATAGTTTCACTAAATAGTATGTTTTGGGCTGATATATTTTATGTTGTATATACATTTATGTATTTTTCTATATATATTTTTTATATATTTTTCAAAGTTTAATTCTTAAATTTTTATTACCTGCAGTAATATCATTGCGGTAATGGTCCTCTGAGGAGAAGATTTTCTTTGAAAACTCATGAGTTAAGGACTTTAAAGAACTTTACCTGAACTTTGAATTGTAATAAAATTTGATTCGTACCTAATTTTATTCTTTCACTTTATCTATTGCTATATATATATATATATATATATATATATATAATTTGTTGTCGAATCACTGTCCCTCTGTTCGCTGTACAACCCGCTGATTTAGCGTTTATAGATTTAAATCTTTCTACTATCCTTAAACAAAATATATACATATCTCCTAATTCCCATGCTAGTTAACAGCGGTTGAGGAGTAAGAGATTCAACTACGAATCAGTAGCGATTTGTAAATCGGGTTCCATCCCTCTGACCGACGTGAATTAACATCCCTACACTGAAGATTGTGTAGGCATGAAACATCTTTGTCTGTAGGTAATAATAATTAATATTTACTTTTAAAATATTATATATATATTTATATATATTCTTACTGATCAACCGAGAGTTGTCTACCTTGAACTGTATTAGTGTTACTGTTATTTTTGTATATGTAGTTACCTCCCTTTGTAGAATTCACTCATTTTTGGTTAAGATCAAAGTGTAGTATCTGTTCCGATGGATACTGCACCCCATAGACTGGTATTGTCTTGGCCTTCGGGGCTGGATTTACGCCGGTCTATGGGTCTGTCCTGTGCAGTTCTAGGAGGTGCACCCTCCCAGGCTTCGCCTCCCCTCTTTGGGGAGGAGTAAGTTTATTGCTTACTGCCTGAGGCGCCCCCTACCGGGGAATGCCGACGGGGCTGCCCAGGCAATTTTTGATGGTCAGAGTGCTCACCTCTCGGGCGCTGGCTTTTCAACCCCCACTTTCCGACCCGACCTTGGGTCACATCTTACTTGTGGGAGTAGGATAAAACTGGCCTTGTGCCTAACTCCTGGAGAGGAGTAAATAATACTCGTTAGTCAGTCAGGAAGTAGTTCGTTCAATAAAGTCGTCTCTAGGTAATAAACTAGTCTTTGGCCTTTTGGCTAAGATCAAAGTGTAGTATCTGTTCCGATGGATACTGCACCCCATAGACTGGCATTGTCTTGGCCTTCGGGGCTTGATTTACGCCGGTCTATGGGTCTGTCCTGTGCAGTTCAAGGAGGTCCACCCTCCCAGGCTTCGCCTCCCCTCTTTGGGGAGGAGTAAGTTTATTGCTTACTGCCTGAGGCGCCCCTACCGGGGAATGCCGACGGGGCTGCCCAGGCAATTTTTAAACCTCACTTTCCCGACCCGGAGTAAGATAAAAACTGGCCTTGTGCCTAACTCCTGGAGAGGAGTAAATCAATACTCACCGGCAAAACCCTAATTACTTCGAAAATGTGCGTTCATACATAAAATATTTATTTAATCCGTTTAAAATTATTCTTAACTTTTTAAACAATTATATTAAATTTACATCTAAAAATTTATATTCAGCACCAGCCCCTTAAAACTGAAATAATGTTTTTTTTTCTACCCCTCACCACACACGCACATGATTTCCGATGAAGTTTTGTTCATAGGAGTTGGGTAATCAATCCAGTGAATCCTTTCTGTGTTTATATAATAGTGCGCAATAACAAATAGAGCTATATATTTATTTAGTATAAGTTTTTATTTATACAAACATTTTTTGGCTACATATGTTCATACATATTTCAGTTACAGCCTTATTAGGCTCAGCTTCAAGTTGTTACAATGAAAAAAATAAATAAAATGATTTTGACAA
Organism: Sepiola atlantica; assembly: GCA_963556195.1. NCBI lineage: Eukaryota > Metazoa > Mollusca > Cephalopoda > Sepiida > Sepiolidae > Sepiola > Sepiola atlantica. Next base: position 163,517,557 of record OY744524.1, on the reverse strand, counting down.
GAAACTTTCAGAAAACCCAAGGATCAGGTGACTACGTGACTGAAATAACTTTCGATTGAATGCCTGGGTTGGATTATCTTAGGAGTTTCTCCCTATTTTTTTGTTTACTATTTGAACATATCATTTTAATTGTTTTGAACGTTTTGAGGTACTCACATTCGACCAATAGTGACACGTTTTTGCCCTGATAACCCTTTCCCGCCACAGCAATGGGGATGAATGTCGGCGACACAAGGGATCAGAAATGGCTGACATGCTGTTAATTACTTCTAAGTGTACCCCACCTTCTAACTCAGGTTTGGAACCCAGTATATATTTATCCTTCTCACACACACAACTACATTAACATACTCCCAGGAACACATAGGTAGAAATACACTTACATGTCTATATACACACCCATTGAATTACCTACTAGACACTATCCTCGAGTTTCTTCGGTCTCTCCGTATAAGGGTTCGTCAGGAAAACCTGACATGAGGATACTTTACCCTACCAGTAAACCCTGAGCAAATATTCAAAATATCATAGTATTCGAAGTACAAATAAGATCTCCTCAACACGGCTATACACTGGCTGATACGAGGAATGTTACCTCAAGTAACAGCAATTAGCTGGATACTCCACCAGACTAGATGAATTCTTGTCCTGGACTCTGGTAAGGGCAAGAGACCACAAGAAAGTTATACTATAACAGAGTTTATTGGTCAATTGTGGAGAGGAAAATTAATGTTCTTAACCTCTTTGCTAACTCAATGTTTGACAGGTAAAGAGAACTTTAATGGAATATTTGAATATCTATGTATCTTATATAGAGATCAAGTGTTAGCCTCAGGAATGGGCCCCTTGATTTCTGAGAACTTCGACTAAAGTAATGTTCATAGATTGTCTAGAGATAGGCCCTTTTTGAGTGGACACTGGCTGGCCATTATCGTTTGTGGATATCTCGAGTAGTCAGTCTTTAGGTGGTCGAATGGGGATGACTGAGAAAGGTGGTAATCTAAGATTTCTGGTCAAAAGTACATATATTCCAGCCTATGGGCAGGGGAGAGGAGTAAGAGCCGGCCATCCGGGCGTGAGGCAGTCAGCTAGAGTTGAACGTCTGAGAGTCAGTTGGATTTGTGTGCTTCTCAGAGAGAAGTGTGCTTTTAGGCTCTAAACTAAAGGACCTGTGTTTTGATTTGGTCGGGTAAAAATCTCATTTTTCAAGTCTGTTATTAAGCCTAAGAAAACGAGTACTATTGTAACCTCCAAAAGAAAAATAAACCTTGTTAATTGTTTGTAAACTGAAATTATGGTTTTATTTGGAGTGCGAATTCTTTGTTGCACCACTGACTGAATCGAACAACAACTTTGGACCGGCACAACGAGTGGGACGATCACAGCCTGTGCAGTGGACGCACACATTCATATTCATATTCATATGGTACACTTATAAGTAATTGACAAAACTATATTTTACAGAACAGAAATTAAGGTCATTTTTTTTCTCTTAATATTTTCCATATTTTATGTTGTGATAATTAACAATGATGTTTTTAAAACAGTTATTCCCTGAAATATTAGGTTTGAAAATAAAACTAAAATATTAAAACTTTAGAAAATCGGATCAATAGGAATTTCATGCCCTAAAATCATTATCAGTACATTTAATCTTGTATCTACACTGATGATATTCATGTATGACCTATCCCTGTTATTGAGCACTCTAAATTTATTAAGATTAACGTAATTATCTCCCTTTCCCTTGTCTCTTATATCTCAATAATAAAATGCATTTAGCTTTTAACACTTTACTGCAATTTCACGGTTTTCACCAATCATCAGAAGTGTGTAATTGGTATGAAACAATATAAGACCGGAAGAGTTATTCACCAAAATATTTATTTATTAATCTTCACTGTTTTTAATCATTCGATCACTAACAGACAATTATTTTTGTTTTGTTTTATATATATATAAAATTAATTGTTAATTATTTGAACAATTGTTTTTTATTTGCCAACATTGGATGAAAGTTTGAACTGACAGAGGCTGTGGCAGGTTTTTAATCGAACCTGCTTTAAAAAGAGAAAAAAACGCACTAGTACATATGGATCATAAACGCACGAAATGTTACATTGAAGTAATGTTAATTCATCAGGGTTTTTTTTTATTGATTCCAATCCGATACACTTCTAGTGATCGGTGAAACTGCAGTAAAGTGTTAAACGAAGTACATTTTATTATTATAGAATGTATACAGTTTTTAGAAACGGTAATTGAGCACTCTGTTATCGAGGTAAAAGTCCACATATTTATTAAAAATATATCATGAACATACCAATGGTTTCATGCTAAGCGAGAATATTACAGCAGTTGTTGGTGTTCGGCCAGCAGCCATGAGCTATAAAATCTGTGTGCTCATGGCTGCTGGTCGGATACTGAAAACTGCTATAATATTCTCATTCAGCATGAAACCATTGGTATGTTCATGATATCCCGTCTGTAGCTATTTTAATAAATATATATGTATTTTAAAATTTTTACTTTAATTCACCGCAAACAAGACACAATTCCACTGAGACGTAAGGGGCTACTGTGAATTAGGATGCCCCTATAAATATGGCCTTTCAGTGGGGAGTTGTGCAGTGAGATGTTTGTTTATATGCTTGCTCATATTACATTTAAACTTCTGCATGTTTGCACAGTCAAGGAAACGAGAAGCAGGAAAGGAATTCCAAAGGCTAGCAGTTCGAGGAAAGAAGCTATTATATAAGAAAGCTCTCCGGCATCTGGGGACCTCTACAGTGAAAGGGTGGTTTCTCAGTCACTACAAACACACACACACACACACACACACACACACACACACACACACACACACCCATACGCATATATATATATATATATTAGTTGTACCTACCCAACGTTACCTACAGATGCAGTGAAGTCACTTTAGTTTTTCATTTTTATTTGTTTGCACATTTTAAAAACTTATACAGAGAAAGAAATACAATTTCAATTGTAAGGGAGACTAATCTTATTATATTCTTAAATTAAAAAAATGAGTTATTCCCCTTGCTGTCTTTTTAGTTTCGGTGATTAGCTAAATATGTTTTATATTATCACATTGTCTGGGCCGAACTAAGTACTTTTTAAAAGTAAATTGTAGCAAAGTACGTTATATTGTTAATAACATGGTATAACAATAACAAATGAAAATTGGCTAGTCAGAAGCAAATTTGATATGTCAACTTAAAGGCTATTTGGGTCTGACTTTGAAAATCCGACAGGATAACTTTATATTTAAGAAGAAAGAAAATATAATAGAAGGGCGTTAGTAATTACAATGCAATAGGGAATGAATACAAGTAATGTTATAAGAATAAACAAATACAAAATGGTTCTTACCGTTTATGTTAATATTTCTAGATAATGTTTTTTTAAATACAAAAATTGAGTCAATTTTGATTTTTTAATATCTATTAATGATGGAGATTTGGTATCTGTCTGAAACCGAATCTTATACAATACTATATTTTAATGCTCAATTTAGTTTACTATTTCAGACTATTTTTCAATTTTCAATTAATCCTATCATGCATTACCTCCTCCTTTTGCTTTTGGGGGTTAGTGTAGTATATGTTCTGTTGTCATAAGCCTATCCTCCCAGGCATTACTTCATTCTTTTTGAGGAGGGTGATTGTGTAGTATATGTTCTGTTGTCATGAGACCATCCTTCCAGGCATTACCTCCTCCGTGTAGTATATGTTCGTTCGTTATATATACTAGCAAAAATATGCGACCTTTTATTTGTGTTGTGTGTACATAGAATGCTAATATCAAAAACAATTTAATAATGCAATAAGTCACAATCCAGCTTTATATGTTTGTATGTAGCCAAGCAGTAGTTTTTCATTCAATTATTTATATTTCGTTAAACATGATTGGCATGTCTATTTAATCTGTTGATCATTACAATCAAATTATGTAAGGCAGACGGTAAAGTAAAAATTTTCAAACATCGTCTTGAATTTTCTTTGCTTTTCATTTTATTTCTCGAGCTTTCGACTAACTTTAGTCATCTTCTGGATGAATCCTAAAAATACGAATGTAGACCGATCAAATAGTATTTGTTGATTCAATCATATTTCGTTAAATATGATTGGTATGTTGTCTGTTTAAACTGTTGATCATTCTAACCAAGTTATGCAAGGCGGCAAACCAGAAGAATCCCTGACTCAAAGTCCGCAATAAACGGTGTCCGGTCAGATTCAGTTCCTGATATTAAAGATTCCTGTTTTGGGTCGCTTATTCTTGTGGTTTGCCAAGTTTTGTACTAATTTTTATTTATTTATTTGTTAAATAGTTAGGTGAAAGTACAGAATAGTTAAAAAAGTCAATGTTAAGAATAGCTTTCTAAATAATCTTCTGCACTTTACTGACCGTGCTGAAATAATAACGTTATTTAGAAAGCCATTCTTAACACGGACAGGGTGGGGCTTTATTAACTCTTCTGTACTTTCAGCTAACAATTTAATAAATAAATTAATAAATTTGGGAAACTGAAACTCTCGCTGGAAGTTATATTATGGATGAAGTTTAATATCAGGGACTGAATCTAACCGGACACCGTTTGCTGCAGGCTTTGACTCGGGGATTCTTATGGTTTGGCTGTAAGACAAACTGTAAAGTAAAAAGGACGGGTATCTTTTACGACGCTCAGCAGAGTCGTGAACAGGTTTAAGAAAACGAACGATAAAGTGATTAAAAACATAAATATGCAACAAGTAAAGGCGACCTAGGTCGAGAATAGATATTTTCCTACGTAGCTATGACATTTGTTTATATTTTTACATAGTATAAATGGGTTTTTATTAGATGTAAAAAAAAAATTGTTTTTTTTTTTTTTTTGCACAAAAACAAAATGGCGGTCGGTCGTGATTCTCTTACATAGCCCCCCACGACCGCCATCTTGGATTTTGCGATTTTGGTGTGACGAACAATTTAGTTTCTAATAAATAGCACTTAGAACGGGTTAAAAATACAAACAAATGCCACAGGTAAGTTTGAAAATAACTTTTATCACCTACAGTTACTTTTATTTGTTGTATATTTGTTTTTTTTAGCGTTTTTAGTCTGCTGAGCGTCGTAAAATATACCCAAAAGGACATTTTCAAACATCGTCTTGAAATTTCTTTGTTTTCTCCTTTTTATTTCTTGAACTTTCGACTGACTTTAGTTATCTTCTGAAGAAATCATAAAAATGTGAATGTAGACCAAACAAATACGGAAAATACAAATGAAAGGAGATTTATTTTTGCATTGAACGGTAAAGAAGAAAATATTCAGTCTTTGTTATAATGTTTTAACCAAACAGAGTTATCCTACGAGATTAACGTTCTGCTTTGTAACCTGAACGTTAGTTGAATAAAGCGGTCAGCCATCTTGAATCTGAACGATACACACGTGGTTTTGCTTCGGTGTTTATTTAATAACATAACACTTTATTAAGCGATTTGCCAAGAAATGAGTGAAGATGTTTATATTTTTCAAAAATTTACAAACGAAAACAGACACGAAAGATAAAGGAAAGTGGATACATGGGTTGATATATATTTTGTCATATCACGTTTAAAAGTGGCGTAATCTTTTTATTTTATATTTTATTTTTTTACTTGTTCAAATTTTTATGATTTTAAAAAACTAAGAAAAGACACTTTTAAGAACGAGAGTCAGTGCAAGCGGCCATTGATTTTGCACGTACCTATAAAATTTATTATTAAACGATAGAATTGTTCCTTACAGATTTTTATTTTTTATTATTTTTTGTGTGGGGAGGGGAGAGAGGTGCTATTGAATTTGAAAATGATCGTGTGACGTAATTTCAAATTATGTAAACATTAAACGGTACTGATATCGACCCTGACCCAGTTTTCGTGAGGTTCGACTCGGGAGCGTTCGGCTGTCCTACGCAAACGCCCGAGTGTTGATGAGCCGAATGGTACCAGACGACAATTTTGATACGGTGCTGCGTCCTGTGATTGTAAGTTATATTTTCAAGAAATTTTCTAAAAGAAACAACAACAACAACAACAAAAAACAAGCAAAACATAGCGAAGTTACTGTTATCAAATAAATATATATTTTTTATTTTGATACGTTGCTGCGTCCTATAATTTTTAGTTATAGTTGCAAGAAATTTTGTAAACAACAAAACAAATAAAACAAGCAAAACAGCGAAATTACTGTTACAAATAAATATTTTTAACCCTAAACCCTAACCCTAACAACAAAAAAAAACAACAACAAAAAACAAGCAAAACATTATTATCATAGGACGCAGCACCGTATCAAAATTGTCGTCTGGTACAAATCGTCTCGTCAACTCTCGGGCGTTTGCGTAAGACAGCCGAACGCTTCTGAGTCGAACCTCACGAAAACTGGATCAGGATCGATATCAGTACCCATTAAACAAACTTTTCTTTTTAAGCAATGGGTTCTCCAATTTTATAGTTGATTAACAAATGAAATTTCTCTTAAACATAAATGCATAGTATTCACACTTAACTATAACAATAAAAGTTCTTTGGATTATTCAGACTACTGTTCTAATCTTAAGTGTTATTCTTAACGTTTCGGCCGATGTAACCTCCGACCTTCTTCTGATGTATCTTGTCGAACTCGTACGAATCTGTACGGAATTTCGAACGGAACCCTTTAATCCACGGAGTAGCATGCTCTCGTTTCATCAGCCATTACCAGGTAAAAGTCCTAAGTAATTCGCAATTGTATTCTTAGTATCGCACGCACTGAGGATTGAACCTTCAACCTCTAGAAGAGTGTCACTTGTGAGAATAACGCTCAAGATGAGAAGAGTTGTCCGAATAATTTAAATAATACAAATTATCAATCCTCATCTCAAAATTTACTAAAAATAAAAAGTCTACTAATTTATATTACTGCCGTCAAATGTATCATAATAAACTTGATTAAATAGCAATGAAAAATATTATCTGTAATAATGGAACCAGTTGTTTAATTAAATAAACCATTTAGTTTATTAAAAAAAAATGCAAAATAGTTTCATTCCTACTAATGGAGTATATAAGACTGATATAGTTTATAAATTCATTTGCCCACTTTGAAATTGTGTAGCTAGATTAGATGTTGGTTTTTTTTAAAAATAAAAAGGTTAAAAATGTAAAATTTAATGTAAAGTTAGTTTAAGCAAGATGGACTTTTCCAATATAAGTCCAGTTAGTTAGGTGTAGAGGAACTTTCGTCATGGGAGAAGCTAGAGAGTTTCTGCCTCTTGGGGGTTAGGCACCAAAATGATTGGACACTGTTTTCAAGGCTTCCACTATCCTACAGTGTTTGATTGAGAGGATTCAGTTAATCTTGATGTACTCGCTGTGAAAAGTAAATCAAATCCCAGAGCAAATAATGGAGTTATTTGCTATTTTTTTAATTGCTTCTATTATTCCAACCACAAGAAGAAAAGAACATCTCTACGAATGCTAGTGTTGTCACTGCCGAGAGACGTCACTATCCAATAAGTCAACTACTTACATGTACAGGGGGACGAACAGCTATTTCTGTCGATAAAGCAGACTATGGGCAATCTGTGAGGATCGAAGAACTCCTACGATGTTATATGTCCTTTATTACCATGGTAATGGTACAATTGTATTTCTATGAATAAGAATAAACTCAAAACTTATATATATACATATATATATATATATATATATATATATATATATAATAGGTTAATGTAGTTTGCTTGAAGCATTGTTTAGTGTGTATATAATGGTAACTTATAGAAGGCAATACAATGCAGAGGTGTAACGGATAAATACGAATTGAAGCAAATTAAGACATATAACAGTGGAATGAGTATTAAAGTTTCTACCTTTTATTAATATAATTTTTTAATATATATTACAATCTTAATATATATATTTTGTTTTTATACTGATGTGTCACCACTTATCAAGGCACAGGGCCACTCAAGGATAAGGGTTAAAGAGATCGTCATTTGGACTATAATCGCTTCCATGTGGATGGAAAACAAATGAATGGGATGGGCAGAAGATTACTTAAGAGGAATTTATTATTCAAGGGAATGGCTCAACAAGTATTTGTTCACATTAGACTTGAAGACGGCCATGTTGTAGTCAGTTGGGAAGCAGACTCGTGGTACCTTGTTCCACAGATGGGATGTTCTAGGAACAAAACTTTGTTAATAGAAGTTTCGTTTGGTTTTGGGTAAAGCAAGAGAGAAAGAAATGTCATTTGCTGTGGTTGTAGCTAGGCGAGTTCTTGCTGTGAATGTTTTACGAGGGTACCAGGGATTGGAGCTCAGTCGAGCATCTACCATCTACCATGAACATAATGATACTGTGTGAAAGAGGCTGTAGGGACGAAGAGTTCACTCCCACAAGATTGCAAAGTCGATTTTGTACTCTGTCAAGACGGAAGAGGGTGCTCCGAGAGCACTACACCAGATATGACAACAGTACTCCATCTTAGGATGTGTCTGGCTCTTATACAGGTAGAAGATTGTGTCAGGGGTGAAGTACCTTTTGGAGTGGTAGAATTGTCCAAAGATTTTTCCAGTGACCTCAGCAACAGATTTGATGTAAAGTCTTCCATTTCAGGTCTGAGGTGAAAGTTAAACCATAGAAGCTTAGAGAACCATTAATTTCGACTGGGGAGAAGTGAGTATCCGAGCGTTCATGGTGAAAAGATAGAATCTTTGTTTTTTTAGAGGCGTTAAAAGTAATAAGCCACTTTTTCTCCTATTGCATGACATGCTCCTAGGGAGAGAGAAATCTTGATCTACGCTCTTCAAAGTGTTGCCATAAATAGTTGTTGTCTGCATATATGGATATCTCTTAGACTTATTTGTCATCTATTCGACCAAAAAAAAAAATAATTAGAGCATTACCAAATTCTTAGTTAATTTTAATTTTTTAAAAAGATTAAACATTTTATAAGGAGTTTATATCCAATTAAAACAACAACAATTGCTTAATAAAGTTATAATTTAGGTTTTCACACTTTCAAATGTTTATAATGAACCATACTACTTTAAGACTTTGTATTGTATATTACTGCTGTGCTTAAAAAAATGACTACACTTACGTATTTATTGCTTGGTGTCTGTTGCGGTGAACAAGTGGAGTGAGAGAGAGCATGAGAATTGACAAAAGTTGATCTCTCGAATTCGCTTGTTAGTAGACTCTGTTCGATCTCAATTTGGGCCAGTTAATATTACATTTCTTGACACCCACGCATTTACAACTGCAACGCCCATTCTGGGATTTCACCTATGAAGTCAATGTAGCCACGCCTTCTACAAGACATGGCTTGTACCTATTTTATTGATTTAGCAACTGTTGTATTTCCGTCTGCAGGTAACCTTGGCATATAACCTTCAGAGGTGTTTTTCCAGCAAATTATCGGATATATATTTTCTAGCCAACTATGTCTGTGTCAACTAGCTGGGTTTTTTTCTGGCCAGGTGTATGTCTGTCAACTAGCCAGGTTTTGTGTCTTCCGGATAGTTGCTATTTCTATTACCTCAGACTCGATATTCAACATTTGTGATCATGGCTTTACGTGATCACATCTATATGTTGTTTTCCCATATAAATGAAAAATGCCCTTCTACTGTTCAATATTAAAAGAAAACCTTTCATTTCTGTTTTCCGTATTCGATTAGATTATGTGTTGTATGGTTACAATTTCTCCAGAATTTCACTGGATTTACTCAAAACTTTGAAAAGATGAACGCAAAATGAGTAAAGTACAAGACGAAAACGTGACTTTTGGAAAATGTTTATTTACTCTACAGCTCGACTTTGAAATTTGGAAAGGAATGATCAATAGATTAAATAGACACAAAATGTCTATCGTATCTAATAAAATATGTTTGAAGATTACATATAAATGATTTTCTTTTGTATACAATATATATATATATATAACATACATACAAATATATTATACATATCAGTAAATGAAATATATATCTTAATCATTCGATAAAATAGTATGTAGATAAAACACGGGCACACATACACATACACACACTAATGTAAACCCTCTGTCAAGAAAGATAGAAAAAGTTATGTTTCGCCAATGTTCACACTAACTATTTATCTAGATATGTTTCTAAAATATTCATATAAAATCATAAAATTCCATCAGTAATTAATTTTTTTGATATATAAATTATCATTTCTGATGACCTAAAGAAAAAACAAAAACAAAACATCCACCGTTGACTTTTTAATATAGAGTGAAGGATTTCTTTTCAAATTCATTTCAGGCAGTGGGATAAGTTTGAGGTGGTTGTCTGACTTGCTATTTGCTTTCTCGCTTCCCTGTCAAATGGTTTCGTTTGTGGAGTTGGAAAACGGCATGTGTTTTACTTGCTTACATTTGCATGACACGCTGGAAGTGCATATATTGATTTCTATATACATATATAAATATACACATACATATATACATATATAAATATACACACACATTGGTATTTACTCTAATAAGGATAATGCGTATGTCTGTTTTACTTATGTACTATTTTTTAATTTTTAATTTTTAAAAACTTTTATTCACCCCCAAACAAGGCATATAGCCATTGAGACGCGAGGAGCTACTGTGATTAGGAGCCATATTTATAAGGGGCATCCTAAGTGGGGAGTTGTGCAGCGAGATGTTTGTTCACATTACATTTAAATTTCTGCATGTTGGTACAGTCGAGGAAGCGGGGAAGGAATTCCAAAGGCAAGCAGTCTGAGGAAGGAAACTATTAGAGTAGAGAGTTTTCTGGCATCTGTGGACCTCTACAGTGAAGGGGTGGGATTTTGCTGCTAGTCTGGTTTGTTGGGGGTATTTACGTTGAGGGGAGGGGTATAAGTGCAAAAAATTCATCTATTCCATCAAATGGTTAAGATATATATATATATATATATATATATATATATATACA